>OX457047.1:24925737-25053237 GCA_949752735.1 Lumbricus terrestris
AAGATTAAGGATAAAATCTTACTTGGACGGATGGTATTTCGTCGAAAGAGAATGCGGAAGCTTCTGCTTAAAGTATAGATAACCACTTTTAGCGCATTTGGTGAAGGCCTGTTTAGAATTAATGCAATTTTATATGCAGGCTACACACACTTCGTAATTGTAATCGTAATCTCCCAACACGGCACACTTTACACTACTAAGTGTAGCCCATATAGATATACACTACCCAGTTAACAGCGGATGTAATACACTGTGTCCCGATGAAAAGTAGAGCACAACAAAAAGTGTCATAACTCGGTCACAACTTTTAGGATTATACAATCTAAAGACGTAGCAAACCATTTTTGCCGCAGTATCCTCTGTTGAATCCACCCAAGTAGATGTTGACCAACGATTCTTTTCCAGTTCCATGCCAAAGGATTCGCTCGTTTTCCACTTGATTGCCATTCCTTTGCTCTGCTGCGCTTTTAAGCACACTGTACAACTGATACACAGTTCGATTCTCGATTCGTTCGATCTATTAAAAACAACAAGTTCACGACTTTTTCTATTTAAGAACTAATTGCTAAACTGCTTTTAACTTAATGAATGATGAAGTGAAGTTTGCAGTTAATACAACTAAAACTATAATTATGCTGTTAACTTATAAAGCGATGCATTCACACACAGACTATTTTTTCTCCTCCACGTCACCACAACCATTATCAGCGACGTCATATCGTCTTCGTTGCCATGACAATAATTGTAGACGTCATTGGTGGTGTGCGAGCATATAATTATAATCGTCATCTTTATCTTCGACGCCACATACGTCATCTTCATCAGAGTCGTCATCTTCATGACGACAGAGGTCTCCACCGTCAAGTCACAGTATACATGTAGCTCCCCTTCTCATCCTGCAGTCACCCTTCAGCTCTCTCTAAGAGCGTAAACCTCACATTGTTTACGAGAGATTGTCAAGATGAAACATGTTCAGCGACCGTCTGTTAGCGCAAGTAGTGGTGGTCGTTCGTGATGGTGGTGGTCGTGGTGATGGTATTACTACTACTATTACTACTGCTACTAATACCATTAATAATAACAATAACTATAATTAATATGATAATAATTGCTAATAATTATAAGCGTGAAAATGATGCTTCGATTGTAGTAGCAATCGAAGCTTCATTGTCACAATAATAAATAGTAATTACTATTATTATTATAATTATTAGTAGGAATTATTGTTATTATATGCGACAGTAGTTGTAGTATTAGTAGTATGTAGGCCTATGTATGTGTATGTATGTGCACTTGTTGTAGCGCCCCTTCAAGCACACCCTACTCAGAGGCGCTCCCGACTGCAGAGCGGACACATCGGAGTTACACGCCGAAGCGCTGAGCAATTGTGAGTGAAGGACTTCATTCATTCATTCATTCATTCGGACATTTATAAATGTAACATGAACGTGCAATCGTGTTTACCAACTTGTAGAGAGATATTCTGATAGAAGCAAACGAAGAAAGCAGATTTTGGGTGGAAATAAGAATTTCAATGAGTTGTTCACTTGCCTTAATGATGCCACGTATTGACGCGGTTCCTTTTGTCTCCATTAACCTCTTTGTAACCATCTTGAACTCCGATTCAGTTGAACTCAGTTCCGTAATTCCATACTGCTTTCCAGCTGGAGTCGTTTTCCAAGAAGATGGAAATCCGGATCCTAGAATACATTAAAATGTATTGGTCTGTATACGATAAGAATGGCATTGACCATATTTTGAGAGCGCGTCGCAGAGCTCAACAGAAGAAAAACATTTTGAATAGTCAATAGTTATAAATTGTTAAATGAAAACACTTCGCTGAATATAAAAATTCACTTCGCTAGCCATCGTGGTTGGTAATAAAGACTTGGTTATCCATGTGAAGCAATAGTAGCAGAAACAGGATGACTTTTTAAAAGTGCCTATAAGTCTATACTTGGGTTATTTTGGCATTCGCTGCGTGTAGGATAAAAACATAAAAAATAATTTTGCTGAACTTTAAGTTTCTCTGTTTTTCCTGATAGCTTATATCTCGACTAACCAGTCTTCGTGAATATGTCAGCTGAAGATTTTGCCTCTTGCTGCAGATCTCCTGCAAAGTAAAATTCGAACATGTTTAGAATTATTAATTAAAAACAAAACGAAGAGCTACAAATAAACTGAATTCATTCAGCAATAATTATTGTTGACTATGCAGAGAATGATAACACGCGATCAGCTCACTATAATTCTCTATCGCAGATATATAGACTAGACTAGTATACACTATACAGTATACATCGTAATTACAGGAAGCGTTTAATGAATTCAAGATAACATAATTATTATAATAGCAGTTAATATCGTATACGTACTCAAAATATGTTCCTCATAGGGAAGATAACTCAAAGGCGCTGAGAAGAAACTATGTAACGTATAGTGTGTATTGTGTAGGCTATTTAGGCCTAGGCTACGTGTGGATATGAATTTCTTTGTCGGACCCACATCTCTTCTAGCGAGAAGCGGTTTTATAAATTCCTGAAAATTCGCTTTTCAAGCTCATGTATAGGCCTATATGCATATCACGCGCAATATCTTTATTTGAAGGATTTATATGTTTTTATGTAGAATTATGTGGTGCAACATCCAGATAAACGATTAAAATTTCCATTGATCGACTGACAAAATAAAATCGGAAATATGCATTTTATAAAGAGCAATCTGAACTGTTACCTAATACACAAATTACACGTGACCTTCGCACAGCATCAACTCTCAAACCCATCCAAATGTCTAAAAAATCATAAGCTTACTGATATGTTCTTCAAAGTTGTTGACGAATTCGTCAACTTCCTCTTCCACTTCCTCTTCATCGTCAAAGTTATTGATGAATTCGTCAACCCCATCGTTGACACTTGCTTCATTTTCACCAGGTAAGATCTTGCCCATCTTTTCTTCGAAAGCCTGTATATGAAAATCATTCACAGTCCTCAATCCCTATTGTACTATCATGGCTCTACAGAAGCGACACCTAGAGATATATGTAGCCTATAGTTGGTATATCACATGGGTAATGATGGTACTGTTAAAAGACGTCTCATAACTTCCATCAAGACCGCGACTGTGCTACGGTGTTATTAGATTTGCCGCTGTCTAAACTATAGGCCTATACTTCAATTAAGTTCTATAGTTTCATACAGCGTCACTTTCGGGTAAAGCCTCATGATGTAATGCAAAATTTGGACTCTATCTAGCGCACGGAGAAGGTGCCTCAATATAACTGCTGAGAACCGATGATGATGATGGTTCTCTGCCTGAAGGCAGGTTCATTGGCTTTACGCCCCTGCATGGGATGAGATGAGTGAGGTGGTTTCCCGTTGCCTTCCCCACAGACAATGATGGGTAAGCAACTTGCCCAAGGTCGCTCCGCAGCAGCTTGCACCTCTGCGTCCCACACGTGCTAGCCCGAGATATCTAAATCTCTAAATGTCGACTCCCAGCCCGGGGCTTGAACCGCAGTCCGTTGCAACCAACAGACGAATGCCGCTCTCGCTTACCGGTGTAGCTAACTAGGCCAGATGCTGAATACTAAATCCAGCTATTCTTATTACTATTGCAGAAAAGTAAACAAGTTTGAATTGAATTGAATTGAAGTACCTTCCTTGGCGATAATTATGTTAAGCCACTGACTTACCTTGAAGGTCTTTTGATCTTTCTCGTAAACGACGAATCGAATTTCGTTGACGGTTGTGTTTGGATTGGAAGAACTGAATTGATCAGCTTCGTTGAAGAGACAATCGACCACAAGGTCACCTGGAAAACCGAGGATTCCAGTTCCAACGGCTGGAATGGCAATCGAACTCAAACGGCGCTTATCCGCCTCCAAAAGACAATTATGGATGAATTTTCGCAGAAGCTAAAAAACACCAAAACGAAACATTATGAGAGATCAGAGTTACAATAAATTACTATAAATCACTCTTATTATAAACTCGCCTACTGTTTGCACCTTGGTAGTGCCAGTCCCAAGTGAGGGGTAAAATAGGGGGCGACGAGAACGATCCGTGTCATCAGAGTGTCGTCATCGTAGTGTCATCACACAGTGTCGTCACAGAGAAACAACCAACCTGAGAGATCGTCGTCACAACTGAAGAAGTTGCCACAGGAATGGCATTGTGCAGCTAATTCTGTAGGTTATTCTGTAAGCGCCTTCGTGAAACCTTGTAAAGAGCTATAAAAATATACCTACATGTATGCATATATGCCCTACAATGCAATGTCGATTTGAGACAAGACAGAAAGGCCTATAGAAAATCAGATCCAATTACATCTAATAGACCGACGTGAGATCAAGCCAAATCACACAATATCGCTTTTGTGGGCGCCGTAGAAGTTTTGAGATTACGATTTTAAAAAAACAGTTTTTCTTCAGAAACCAGAAGGACAGCGAATAGTTCATAATTATAAACCAGAAGTTAGACTTGTTGAGTTGAAATTGATACTGATGAGCCCTAATTCATATGTGAAGACAAACATTGAATTAGCTACATTGTATGTGCCTCCGTTTGCGCCATTTTTAGATGTTTTATATACAATGGAATAGAATTATTATTATGGCATCGCGAGAGATCCACAACCAACACATACTATGCATGTGACTGTGTATGTATGTGGGTGCATGCAAAAACGATGCATGCATGTATAATTGTATATGTACAATGTATGTAAGTTTGTATGTGTGCATGTGCATGTGTGTGTGTGCTAGTGCAAGTGCGTACGTTCGTATGCATGTGCATCGTAGGCATGTGTGTATTTGTGCTGTGTGCTCACCTCCCTGGCGTCAGGTTCGTTCCACTTCTTGAGAACTCCATGGAAGACGAAGGAACAGGAAAGGTCATGACCCTTCGTGGTCGTCACTTGTCCGCATCGTACGTCGGGACTCTTGTTCGATAGCAGCTCCACCTGGATCTCGTCTCCAGCTGCTTCAAGGATGGAACTAGACAGCGCTCCTTGACTCAGATCGAACTCATATCCGACAGAGTTCACGATGGCATCCACCTTTGAATTATTAAAGCGTAGAGTCTATGTTCTACTCAATGCATTGAAACTCTTTTTAATCGCTAACTTTTACAGCGCTACTACACTTATCGTTGTGGGGTTAACTTTTTCTATATCTTATTCGAGTCATTTAAATCTTTAGTTGCATAGTATTAATTTAATTCGCATTCAGAATTTGTCGGGTTTAGTAGCCGACGTTTAAATTATTCTGCTATTGATGATTTTTTTCTTTACGAGTTTCGACTTAAATTATTCTGCTATTGATGATTTTTTTCTTTACGAGTTTCGACTTAAATTATTCTGCTATTGATGATTTTTTTCTTTACGAGTTTCGACTTAAATTATTCTGCTATTGATGACTTTTTTCTTTACGAGTTTCGACTTAAATTGTTCTGCTATTGATGATTTTTTTCTTTACGAGTTTCGACTTAAATTATTCTGCTATTGATGATTTTTTTCTTTACGAGTTTCGACTTAAATTATTCTGCTATTGATGATTTTTTTCTTTACGAGTTTCGACTTAAATTATTCTGCTATTGATGATTTTTTTCTTTACGAGTTTCGACTTAAATTATTCTGCTATTGATGATTTTTTTCTTTACGAGTTTCGACTTAAATTATTCTGCTATTGATGATTTTTTCTTTACGAGTTTCGACTTAAATTATTCTGCTATTGATGATTTTTTTCTTTACGAGTTTCGACTTAAATTATTCTGCTATTGATGATTTTTTTCTTTACGAGTTTCGACTTAAATTATTCTGCTATTGATGATTTTTTTCTTTACGAGTTTCGACTTAAATTATTCTGCTATTGATGATTTTTTTCTTTACGAGTTTCGACTTAAATTATTCTGCTATTGATGATTTTTTTCTTTACGAGTTTCGACTTAAATTATTCTGCTATTGATGATTTTTTTCTTTACGAGTTTCGACTTAAATTATTCTGCTATTGATGATTTTTTTCTTTACGAGTTTCGACTTAAATTATTCTGCTATTGATGATTTTTTTCTTTACGAGTTTCGACTTAAATTATTCTGCTATTGATGATTTTTTTCTTTACGAGTTTCGACTTAAATTATTCTGCTATTGATGATTTTTTTCTTTACGAGTTTCGACTTAAATTATTCTGCTATTGGTGATTTTTTCTTTACGAGTATCGATTTAAATTTATGCAAATTATGCTGCTATTGTCTTCTTCGCTATAAATTCTCCAGTTATTCTGATTTTATTCTAAAAATCGGTGCACAGCACACCGGTAGATCTAGCCTACTATTTTTTTTCAGAATTCATATTTTCAACAGAAGCATTATTACCGCCTACTTTCTTTGGTATAATATTGGGGGGGGGGGTGTCCGTAGCTCAGTGGAGAGAGCGTTGGCCGATAAACTGAGTCATTATCGCGACCCGGGTTCAAGCCTCGCTCAGGGCAAAAATTTATTTGAATTTTCTGTTAGCTGTCAGTGGCGCTTTCTGTTGTGTTGTTTGCCTCGGGTCTGTTGAAAAATAAGTTAGCCCCTCCCACTCCTGGCTTGGCCGATCAGGAGCGTTCCAACACTTAGGCCATTAGTGTTAAGTTACCGAACCTGTTGTAGCCGACCTGCGTGTCGTGCGAAGCAGGCCGTATTTCGTATAACCTTGTACCTGTAATCGTTCTGCGGTGTGTCAGATTGAATTTGAATAAACGAATATTAAAAAAATTATACTCTGTGATGATATCACGTGATTTATGTTGATATTATAAAATGACGTCATGAATGATTGGGCTTACCGTCTGCTCTGCAATTGACCCTTTGACGAGCGCAATGGTGATGCCCTCCTGCGTCAGAACCGAATTCGGATGATTGCCAGCGAGAAAGTTGCGCCTAAAGAGACCAAGGTTGCCGAAGACAGAAAAAAGTAAAAGATGGTTTTTTTCTCTACGAGTTTCGGTTTAAGCCTGAATATTTCTGCGTCTTAGAAGTACTATTACAGTTGTGATGCCTGGTTTGAAGGCAATAAATGATTGGTGGACCATTAGCCTAAAGCTTACATGTAAAGCGAAGTAACACCTGATAATTATATGACACTAACCTACGATAAAAGTACCAAAAGCAAACGTATTTTGCGTTGTAGCCTATACATATAAATAATCTGACTAGTTTCCTACTCTTGAAGCTCTTCCTCGTGCTCGTCGTCTCCTTGGTGATCACCGTCATCATCAAAGTTATTCCTTATCATGTCGTCTCCGTCATCCTCGTCGTCATCTTCGTCATCTTCGTCATCTTCGTCATCTTCGTTATCTTCGTTATCTTCGTCATCTTCGTCTGCACTCTGTTGCAGGACCTCTTCCGTCACCTTCTTTTTCTTCTTCTTTCCAAATACCTTTTTTAAAGCGCTTAGCATCTCTTGATTGTTGCCGAGATAAGTTTTCTGTCTCGAGCGAAATTTCAGGACTTATGGATGACCTGAAAGAATTGAAATGAAGGTAATAGTTATCGCCAGTCGACAGTACATGTAGGCCTATATGGTGGTGTACGTGTGACAAATTATCCGATCAAAACAAACCGATGGTTCAAGCTTTTGTCACACACGCCGGTTCTTAATTAAGAACCCATAGGAAATTTGGGCTATTGCTTATTAAGCTTCCGTTCCGTTTCTAGCCATCCTCGGTACGAGGTTCGGCCGCATCATGCACGATGTTCCTCCAGCGATTCCTGTCCTCCGTCATTCTTAGCATTTCTCCCATTTGCAAGTCCGTCCATGTCTTTATGTTGTCCAGCCAATTCGTTCTTGGCCTTCCTCTTCCTCTACCTCCAGGAATTGTGCCCTGCATGATCTCTTTCTCTATGCATGTTACTTTCTTTCTCATGATGTGACCGAAGTATATCATTTTTCTTTCTTTAACTGTTCTTAGCATGTTCCTCTTCACACCAGCGGCCTCCATCACCCATTCGTTCGTTCGTTTTTCCATCCATGGTATTCTCATGATCAATCTAAGACATTTCATCTCGAACGCTTCTATTCTCCTCTCCTCCTCCTTCCTCAATGTCCAGCTTTCGCAACCATACAATGCCACCGGCCACACCAACGACCTCCATAGCTTTAACTTTGTTTCATTTGCTATGTCGTGACTTTTCCATATCTTCTGGAGATCTGTAGCTGCTGCATACCCCTTTGCCTGTCTTGTTCTAATATCCGACCCGAAATCGCCAATTCTTTCAATCCTTGAACCCAGATACATGTAATTGTCTACCTGTTCTAACTCTTCTTGTTTGATCTTAACTTTATATAATGTATCTGTCGTTGTCATGACCTTCGTCTTGTCCGTATTAATTATTAAGCTTACCATGTCATAATTTGCAGTGGTTGTAGGCTAACACATACCCAGCGTCTTCAGCAGATGGACTACTTAAAACCCTTGTTCTGTCATTCCCGGACCCCTGGTCAAAACATCTAGAACGAGGACATGGATCCTGTGCGCAGATAAAACGGTGCATGACCTCATATGCCGAAGATATGAAAATGAACGGAGAGTGTCAGGGCATTGTAATAGTTAACTGATAGGCCTGTGTCTTCTTTATTTCCACTTCTGGAATACGAATTTCATTGCATCCTGTTAAACCAGCGACTGGTTGTAAAGGAAAAGTACGGTAAAGATCTTTCAGAGTCCGATGGTAAAGTAGGAGAGTCGTTCATTCCATCTACTGCTGCCATCGAGTCGCTAATGGACGAATCCCTGCAGTTGGTCATGGACAGAGGACCAGCGTATCGAAGGCTTTTGTTGCTTACCTCCAAGTCAATGCATTTACCAGCTTATAGAGCGTATACAGAGCATACTGCTTGATAACAAAGGTTCGTCTGACATAATAATTAGCTCAAAAAACATTTTACATTGTACAAAAATAATTATACTTCATGGATCTGTGAATGGTTTTAATGTTCAAGTAACCGAAAGAAAAAGGAGCACAAAAACAACATCGCGAGGACGGACGCTGGATCAAAATTCTCAGCTCAATATGCAATAGTTTCCGAGAGGCGTCTTTAGATGGGCTACATAAACGCATTGACATAATTATATCAAAATGTGGTTCAGTGGGAAATGTTTCTCTTACGAAAGCTTTAACGATGGATGATCAATCAAATCGATAATAAGGTAAACATGGTCGAGGATATACGGCGCTATAATAATGCATTGCATCTATAAATTTATATAGCGCCTCTCACCGTGCACACCAACTAATCAGAGATGCTCGAAATTTCTGAGATTCGTGTCTATAGCCTGCAGTCTGTATTTACATGTACAAAAAATAATAGCCAAGGTTGGCAAGGAAACGTAATATACGATTACCTCATGCGAACAAATATGCAATCCTTAAAATTGAGCAAGTCACAACGGCGAGAGGACATTGATATAAATTATATCTATACGATATATATATATATATACGTAGACCTATATTATACATTTGAATAGACCTATGAGTGCGTGTGCGCGTACTCAATAGGCCTACAGGCCTCAAACTGTTAAAGGCTTCCAGACCTTCAGCCTAAGACACTGTGGCCTTTGCAGTTCATAAGCTCACAAGCTTAACATAAGGTCTGCTTGTGTGCTAATAAGCAGCTGCATTTCTTCCTTATAGCTTATTTACCCTAGCTGCATGATGGCCTATTTCTGCAGAATCAGGTATGGCATGAATCTACATGTACACTGCCCGACTACAATGTAGACCTATATCGTATAAGCATTCAGTATTGAAACGAAAAACTTCGTTGGGAATTTCATGAAGTGAGAAAATGCCATGGCTAAAACGAAAGCACGAACATTCGAACGATCACAAACGCTGAAAAAAACGAGAGCAGACACTTTTATATATACGTCGATGAGGAATTAGAACAAACAGAAGGATGATAGTCAAGTTATATGAAGCTAAACTAAGAATGGAGAAGCACTTACACTGTTACACCGTCCGAATATCCAACGCTAGGGACTTTCCAAAGAAATAATATGGCGACGCCATTGGTTAGGCCTATATTGAGTCAATATCTGGTAACCTGTCGCTTTCTTAAAACAGCTTCTTTGTATAGCGCCGTTTTGCACAGTATAGTAGCCTAATGCATTACAAAGAGCCGGACGCAAACGCAGTTCTAAAGCGTAGCATGGCCCTCTTGACGCTTAACTCATTTATTTCGACAACGAAGATGAAATAAGACTAGAATGACTGCGATGGTTGATTAGAACATGGGAATAATCATCCAGATGTTCACACTGAACACTGAACAATTCTGTTGACCCTGAAATCTCGTGACTTCCAGAAACGGCCTTGAAACATGTGACCTTAAGTCTACTAGTGTGGGTCCTCCGAATTCACTAATTGTTGGACAGAGAGCCGGCGACAGTCACGCTTAGATCCACGTAAAACTGTGGGACTACTACATAGGCGTATACGTCGCTTGATCAAAAATAACATTCCTTCATTCAATTCAAACTTTTAAACCGCTGTCTGACTACATGAAATGTTGTGATGTAATATAATTAGGGACAAGGGATAATTTCAACAGCGCCGCTCGAAGTCATGGCCATTCTGTAGCGCGCCCGGGCCCCCTATGCGAGAACCCCGAGAGAAAAAGTAGGCATTAAGAGTGGAAGAGAGATGAAGATAGCGATGCATAAAGAAGTGTGACGCGCAAATTGGAGGGAATGGAATTCCAGAAGGAGCATGGGTGCCCGCACATGGGGGGGAAGAGGGGGCACTTGCCCCCTGGAAAATTTGTTTCTATTGCCAAGACGATTGAAATCCGCAAAAACCGCGGCACAAGTGACATATAGCGACCCAAATGCTTCAAGGTGTCATGATGTGGAGCTGACATGCACCGGCCGGTCAGGACAGACCAGTGGAGAGAGTCGGGAGAGAGCATGGGACACATATGGGCATTGACCCAGGTTGTCCTCATAGGTGCAATCACGTCCTAAAAGTGGGGGGGGGACCAAATGAATCAAGTCCTAAAAGTTGAGGGACCATCATAATAAGGTTAGGGAACCACTCAAAAGTTGGGGGGGACGCGTCCCGTGGGTCCCATAGGGTGGTTGCGCCTATGGTTGTCCTTCATGCCTAGCTCTCTTCCAATATTCTCTTCAATCAGACAAGGTGGTCTAGCTGCTCCAAGATGTTAATGGTATGGACCTGCTGACAGGACCAGTTGAAGCTGGGCAACATGACGAAAGACAGACTCAGGCAGAGAGTGGCGTCGGACTCCTGCGGGCATTTAGCCCAAGGATTTTGATGATGATGATAAAGATGATGATGATGATGATGATGATGCTGATGATGATGATGATGATGATGATGATGATGATGATGATGATGATGATGATGATGATGATGATGATGATAGAACGGAGAGGTCGATGACAAAGTGCAGAGAGAAGAGAACAAAATAATTACGTAAGACCACGTGATAAAAAAAGTAATCAAAAGTCGATTTTATAACTGCATGCATGGCTGCTTCATCAGGCGCTGATCCTTTCTACCACCATCGCCCCCTAGAGGGTGGAAGGCTGAGTGAACCTTTTGGCGCCATCTGGTGTCGAAACCGCGTCTTTCTGTTATTCACGTCTGTGTGTCGAACCACTCAACCAATGTTACCGCTCTTTGGCTTTTTTCCAAAGATCTTGGCTTTTTCAATCGTATCCTGGGATATTGGCTTTTTTCAAAGGACCTTGACTTTTTTACTTGGCTTTTCTCTGCCCACTAAATACAAATAATCTTAGCAATAATCCACTAAATAACAATAATTTTAGCAATAATCCACTAAATAACAATAATCTTAGCAATGATATAACTATGGTTCCATCTACTAACTAGTATCATAGTTGTAAAAAAAGTTTTTTCCGTTTTTTTTTCTCTCCCAAAAAACGCGGTTTTTTTCGTTTCTTTATTTTTCACATCGTTTTTTATCGTTTTTTATTTTTTCTTTAACTTCATTTATTCATTTACTTTGTGTTATTATTTTCCTTAATTTTAATTTTTTTCTGATATTCCTTATGTTTTCCGCCAACTCTCAAGGATTTAGCTAAGTAAAGTCATTAGTTCATCGTTTAATCTCATCATTTAAGAGATAGCCTGCGTGTAGTAGGTTCCTAATCAATGTTTCCAAGGTTAAAATGCGATTTTAGATGTAGCAAAGTCAGATTATTTACCGTTTCCGTTTTTTATCGTTTTTTGGTGGTTTTTTATTTTTTCGAAAAAAACGACTTTTTTTACCGTTTTTTTATTCCGTTTCCATCGTTTTTTACATCTATGACTAGTATATATCAGACTAATTATTATTCTCTGAACTGTTTGCTCTCTGCATATTAGTTATTTGTGACGTCACGTGCAATTTCGCGAGATTTCGCGCAAAATCGCAAATAACTTGATAAAGATAAAATAATGATAAGTTGATCCCACAGGTCCGCTTGAACTCCTTGGTTAGGGTCCTTCGATCTGCAGCACGCTTGGTGTGTGGCACTTCCCGGTTTGCTCACGTTTCTGCCTTCATGAGGGACGACCTCCACTGGCTCCCACTGCAGCAACGCATTGCTTATAGAGTTTCGTCTATTGCTTGGCGCTGCATTCTGTCTCAAGCTCCATCATACCTATGTGAGCTTTTTACTCCAATCTCGGTTTCTCTGGGCCGTCGTTCGCTGCGGTCGGCTGCCCGCGGTGACTATCTTGTACCTTTTTTGTCGTACCGCTACTATGCAGCGTAGAGCATTTTCCATGGTGGCTCCAGCTATCTGGAATGGCCTCCCTGCGGCTCTCCGTTCGCTTCCCCGTGACTCTTCTGGCTCTTTCTACCGTCTTCTCAAGACCTTTCTTTTTGACCAGGCCTGGGTTGGGAGCGCCTCTGAGTAGAGATCTTGAAGGGGCGCTATATAAATTTATGTGATTGATTGATTGATTGATTGATTGATTGATTGATTGATTGATATACTTAGGCCTATATTAATAACAATAGACATTAATCTTGGAAATGCAAACAAGTCAGCTTTAATGGCTCACTAGATCACACAAAAGCACACAAAAACTTTTGAACTCAAGACAACAACAACTAAAGTTAAGATGACGTTTCTTTCTCAAAATTAGCGCACTATGTTCCAAAATGTTGTTCGTATGTTAGAAAATCAGCGAACGGAACCAATTATTAACAATTTAATACACATTAATTTCACGATTAATTATACATAGCTTCATAAACATCAAAATTTATCGGATAAAATAGCTTCTGTTGAAATAAAATAGGTGACATAGTCCATAATAATTAACTTGGCTTTTCCTGGGTTTTTTTAAGGCCCCATCTTGGCTTTTCTTAAATTTTGGAGCGGCATCACTGCACTCAACCGTCACTGCACCATCATACAGATAGGCGGGTACAGTGCTTAGCAACTCGATTTGAAACAACTATTGCACCTTCTCCTGTTTTATCTTTCTTGAGGAACAGCCACACAATGTCATACATACGATTAAATGAATCCTGGCTAAAGCACAATTTATTCTAAAATTTTCAAAATCAGTGTCTAATGACCTAATCAAATCCTGGCTAAATACAATACAATGTCATACATACATACGATTAAATGAATCCTGGCTAAAGCGCAATTTATTATAATTTTACAAAATCAGTGTCTAATAGAATCCTGGCTAAATACAATCAATGTCATACATAGCCTACATACGATTAATTGAATCCTGACTAAAGCGCAATTTATTCTAAATTTACAAAATCAGTATGTTTTTGAGTACGGTATAATTATCTTTAATTAATAAATAGCCTTAATACCACAAGTTACACGTTGCCGCCTCCCATCGTTCACTACATGGATGGACTCACGTGAGTGACAAGATCTCCTCGTGCCGCAAGTAAGCATAGGCCTGCTTCTTTGGTCAGAACTGAAGCTTTTGCATTCATTGGTCCTGCAATTCAGAATCAGCTCTCTCCATGGACACATTCCTCATTATTAACTGGTATCAAAGTACAGATTCCTGCTGTCTTAAAATTACTTTCTCTTCTATAGGTCGCACTGCATGGGAGCGGATCTGATTGGTTGCTGTGTAGCCTACTGTGAGAGGCGACTCATAAATTTGATAGATGCAATACAATAATAGTTATGCAATACACTAAATAAAATAATTATGCAATACACTTAATAAAACAATTATGCAATACAATAAAAATTATTCAACGCACTAAATAAAATAATTATGCAATACAGTAAATAAAACAATTATGCAATGCACTAAATAAATTAATTATGCAATGCACTAAATAAAATAATTATGCAATACACTAATTAAAACAATTATGCAATACACTAAATAAAAGAATTATGCAATACACTTAATAAAACAATTATGCAATACACTAATTAAAATAATTATGCAATACACTAAATAAAATAATTATGCAATACACTAATTAAAACAATTATGCAATACACTAAATAAAATAATTATGCAATGCACTAAATAAAATAATTATGCAATACACTAAATAAAATAATTATGCAGTACACTAATTAAAACAATTATGCAATACACTAAATAAAATAATTATGCAATACACTTAATAAAACAATTATGCAATACACTAAATAAAATAATTATGCAATGCACTAATTAAAACAATTATGCAATACTCTAATTAAAACAATTATGCAATACACTAAATAAAATAATTATGCAATACACTAATTAAAATTTTCTTTTTTAGAAATTCTTTACAATGCGTCCTTCTCTTGCAACAACCGAGTCCACAAAATTAATATCCACAAAACGTTGATTGAAAACTTGCAAAAGTAAAAGCTTTAAGCACTTTAAGACAAATATTGAGACAGACGTTCTTTGCAGAAGTAGAAGCAATACAAAATGTTTTTAAAATGTAGGCCTAAATATGTTTTGGTCCTAGAAAGCAAGATTCTTCTGATAGTTAATTAAGGTTACATAATTTTCACGACTATGTTCACTGCATTCGGATATGAATCCAGAAAAGCCCGTTCATGCGATAAACAGGGATTGTGAGATTTTACACTGCACAATGTCGCTTATTTTGCCAGTACACACTGGAAAGTCAAGGAGCGTATACAGGCACTTCTTTTTTAAACTTAAAGCGCTGTGTATACATGATTGCATTATTTATACATGCAAGCATGCGACTTCACATAGGCCCACATATCTTTGATATATTTCTCAAAGTTTGTCCCTCCGTTTGTATGTTTGTATGTTTGGATGTCCGGATGCATCTTGACTCTTCGTCCCAAAAAACCAAAATTTCACGGGTGGCGTACCGATGGAGTTAGTGATGGCGTGTTGTGGGGGGGGGGGAAGTGAGGTGGGGTGGGGTGGGAGTGGTGTGGTGGCGGAAGGTGGGGGTGGTTGGGGGGGAAAATTTGGGGATTTCTATTCTCCGAACACCAAAATCTCACGGGTGGCGTACCAGTGGAGGTCGGAGTTAGTGGTGGCGTGTTGTGGAGGGGTGGGGAAATTTGGGGCAAAATGTTTTCCCGAAAACCAAAATTTCACTCACGTGTAGCGTACCGTTGAAGGTCGGAGTAGGTGGTGGCGTGTTGTCGAGGGGTGTGGGGGAGGGAGGGGAAATTTGGGGGAAATTTTTTCCCCGAAAACCAAAATTTCACGAATGGCGTACCAGTGGAGGTCGGAGAGTCGAGGTTGGTGTGGTATGGTGGGGTTGGGGCCGGGGCGGGTCAAATCCTAAATTTCCCGGGCAACGCCGGGTACTCCAGATAGTAATAATTATATGATTATGTAATATGTATGTATGCATCTATGTACAAATAATTTAAGAACGAAAATCAAGAAACTTAAAAAATTTATGGATGATAAAATGCAATGGGCTACACTACAATAATTATGTTTAACATGTACGTCGCTCACTTGCGCATGTGTTTCTGGGAATGAACTTCAAGATAATGGCTGGTGACAGTTTCTGTACTATTAAAGTTTCATATGGTCTTATTTCTGAGACTGAACTCTAAAGTGATTTTTAGCAATGGTTATATTGTTCTGTTGCAATAAGTTGTATGTACATAACATCTATTTTAAGTATAATTAAAACTAATTGAAAACATAACATTGACAAAATTAATGTATGTGTAGTGAAAGCGTTGAAGGTAAGAGTAAGAGATGAGTACAAAAAATAAGCAAATTGTGAAAAGCCAGAAGCAGAAGCTGAAGTAAATTTATTGGAGAAGTAGAAGGAGAAGTAAAATGGACCCGACAGAAGTGAATAAGAACTAGAAGTAAAATTATTTAAGAACTAGAAATAGAAGAAGTAAAATGGACCCGACAGAAGTGAATAAGAACTAGAAGTAAAATTATTTAAGAACTAGAAATAGAAGAAGTAAAATGGATACGACAGAAGTGAATAAGAACTATAGAAGTAAAATTATTTAAGAAATAGAAACAGAAGAAGTAAAATGGACCCGACGGAAGTGAATAAGAACTAGAAGTAAAATTAATCACAGCATGTATGCAACAATTGATGTCACCTATTATATCATATTCTTGTAGAAAGTTCCAAAGCGTTCGTCTGTGTCAGCCTAGTACTTTGCTCTTTGTCACCCATCATAGCCTGGGGTTCACTTGAAGGCAACGAGGTACTCAGGGTAGGCCTGAGCGTCCTTGAAAATCACAAAGATGCTTGGGTCGTCGGGGTCGTCGACCGTGGAGTCATGTGGGAAATCTGTTCCATGATGCATTTCTGGTTCGACGACTTCGTCGTTGCCGAGGGTGAATGTTCCGGTGAGTACTTTGCACATGAAGATGTACTTGGTTCCAGTGGCGTCTGGCTTTGAGTACTGTGACTGGGCGGAATATGAGAAATCACGGGCGAAATAGACGCCCTTACCATAGACGGTGGCTGCGTGAAAACGACAAATCCACAGATAATCAACCTTCATTATTTTGCATAATGATATTTTTAACGTCCATTGAAATCTCAAGACTAACTTGTTATATCGTTCTAGCATGTTTATTGTCTACTATGAACAGCAACAAAATGGTGAGATTCAGTCTTTAATCAGACGCGTGGTTAAAAAGCGAATCTTACTGGACTTGAAAACTTAATGGTCGGATTCATTGTCACCGCATAACGCTTTGATTAAAAATAAATTAAAAATTTTAAAGACCATTATCTTCATTGTCTCGTTAATTCATAATGATTATGTGTTGCTCATTTACTTGCATGCAGGCATGAAACTGCGATTCAAATTAAAGTGTGGTCCTTTAGTTGCAAACTTACTAAAGCCTTCCTTTGTCTTTAGGCTACCCGTTGCAAAGATTCTCGACAAGTTTAACCTACCTAAAGGGCATGTAATTTTGCTATCTCCAATTAAACAAACTACAAATCCACGCACCGTTTTTACCACAGTAGCTTCTGTTGAATCCCCCGTTGCAAATTTTAGTAATCGTTTCCTTGACTGTTCCATGCCAGAGGGTCCGTTCGTTTACCACCTGCTTCTTCATCGTCTCATTTCTTTTCTCCATGCCATGTTTATACGTCGCGTATAACTCACGCAGGGTCGGATTCTCGATCTTCTCAATCTAAACAATATTTCATGCGGGCTTGATTAAACAAGTTCATTTCGATGTAAACACTTAGCAATTCAGAGTTGAAATTATAAAGGACGATGCTTTTCCATTGATAAACTTAAATCACAAATCACAATAATGCTACAGGTGAATGTTAATTTTGCTTCTAGATTTTGATCGATTGTGTTTAATTTCGTTACCCGCAAAACGAGAAAATAAAATGTTATTCTTACTAAAAAAAACTGATTTGGAAAAGCGAGATCTCGATGTCAAATGCACTTTCGGCAAAAACATGAAAAAACATTATCCAACTATCAGGGCCGGTGTCGCGTGACAGAGTCTCCCCCCTAAAAGTCTCCCCCGGAGACTTTATTTCGAAACAGATTGTCCCCCGGAGGATCTGTTTCAGAATAGATTCGCCCCCCGGAGACTCTATTCTGAAATAAAGTCTCCGGGGGGAGAGAATATTTCCTCCCCTGCCGAAACAAAGTCTCCCCCGGGGAGACTTTATTTCAACGCGCGATTTGATAGAGTCGCATCATATTATGTCTGAAAGGTTGTTTGAATATTCTTTTCAAACAATTTGCAAAACTTTCTCTTGCGAATTTGTAGGTCAACGAAACTGTTTTCAACTCATAACTCACATTAATACCCGAGATACGGATATTTTAAAATTCGATGTGGTAATTATTACCGCAAACTTAAGACGCTCTTTCACCGTTATGATATCACCACGCCATTGCTGTTGACGTCATCTCGCTTAACGGAGGCGGGCTAAGCATGGATTTAAGCAGAATCACAATAATAATAATAAGAAATAATGATAGTTATGAATGGATCGCCGCAAAATAAGAAAAAATAATGATAATAATCATGAATAATAAATATCGTATCGTATCTGGACATCTATAGAGCGATTATCTCAGTATGAGCTATTCAGAGGCGATCTCGATGCATAAACACCGGGGAAAAGATTTTAAGAGAAACAATTTGACGCAGAAAGTAGACAAAGAGCAAACCCAGACAATAACTTTTCCCGTAGGGAGTGCAGGTCATTCAAAGCAGGATGTATGTTCATAATATTATTTTTTTAAAATTTTATTGTTTAAGTTATTATTATTATTATTATTATTATTATTATTATTATTATTATTATTATTATTATTATTATTATTATTATTATTATTATTATTATTATTATTATTATTATTATTATTTTTATTTTTATTATTATTATGATCATCATCGTCGTCGTCGTCGTCGTCGTCATCATCATCATCATCATCATCATCATCATCATCATCATCATCATCATCATCATTATTATTATTATTAATGTTATTGGTTAGTCAAAAATCTTTCCATAAATCTAACTTCTATTTCATCAAGAATAATTGTTTTCGTCAATCAAGCTTCTATTTAATCAAGAATTATTTTCATAATTTAATCACGAAATGCTTCAAATGATCAATCCATGTTTGATATATTGAAGAATTTTTTCACCCATCCATTTATATCTGACTAAGCACTATTTTCATCAAAACAGTACATATTTACCATAGACCTTAAATGTCTTAACAAATGTCAGCTAAAGTAGGCCTACCTGATTGAAGCCATAGTATACCTGGGTCTATTCAAAATTTATAATAGTGACGTAGGCCTAAACTACGGTATTGAAAACATTGAATTATTTCAACAACATACATGTATAGGCCTACCGTATACTGCTAGCAGTGAAAGTCTCCGAAAGGATATAAAAGGATGATGCATAATTTTATCATTCTTTATCCTGTGTAAC
Organism: Lumbricus terrestris; assembly: GCA_949752735.1. NCBI lineage: Eukaryota > Metazoa > Annelida > Clitellata > Crassiclitellata > Lumbricidae > Lumbricus > Lumbricus terrestris. The sequence continues at coordinate 24,945,161 of OX457047.1, forward strand.
CTATTATGACATATCGCTTAAGCTGAACTTTGACTTCTGAAAATTATTTACGGTAAAATAGAAGTTGAGTAATAAAAAAATTTGAAAATTTATTGCTTTAGCGTAATAAATTATTCTCTTGGCGCTGCAACATTAGGGGAACGGACTTTAGCCTATTTTCATGAATCCCACTTCTATAGTAGGCATAAATACGCTTCCTCAAATGACCTCAATCCAGCTTCTCTTTGAGAAATAATTGCATTTTTTCGATCGATCTAACTTCTATTTTAAAAACAATTATTTTTCATGATTCCAGCTCCAATTGATCCAAGAATCTACTCATCGACCCTATTTAAGTGAAAATACTTTCACCAATCCGACTTGTATTTAGCAGGAGTTATTTTCGTCAATCCATGCAAGGGTGAATAATTTAGAACGCTAAAGTGATTTATTACCAAGAATTCTTGCTCAAATAGAATGGACTGATGGAGGTATTTCTTTCTTAAATTGAGGGTGGATTGATGAAAATAGTCTTTTCTTAAATGGAAGCTCCATGACGAGAAAATTTAATAGCCCAGGACTACTAACTTAGGCCTACAGAGATGCATAGATTGAGTAGCCTATTCATGACTTTAGCTTTTAATATTCGTATATTCATGAAGATTAAGATTTCTTAACATTCGCAAATATTCGTTAACAAATTAAGGTGAACGACCGAAACCGCAATGCTACTCGGTATTAAGCAGCTTAGGGCCTTATAGGCTGAGCTTCTGCATAGGCCTATATCTACAACATTCACTCGCATGCAGGTCAAGGCTGAATTAAAATATGCAATGCGCTTTATATGCTGAGATCGGGATAATTTTTGCTTGTAATCTGGCACTATTATTTACTGCGTTGGCATTTACATTTACTCATCCTGCTACACTAATATAAAACTACTTTATCAATTTGCAGTTACTATTATAGCCAGTCAAAGTTTATTTATAATTTAGCCTATAATAGGCCTGCTATTGCTGCTACTTGCCAACTGCCATCGGTGGCTTTGCCTCTTTCAGTTGGAGAGGATGGTCAGGACTCAGAAGTCAGACAAAGTGACTGACATTAAGTATCAAATGTGATATGAATGGCGCATGGCCATATTGGCCAGACCCAGCAAAGACTTTGAAGTTTTTAACAATAGATCTAGTAAAGTTATTGCCACTTACTGTACTGATATAGGCCTACGCGTAGGCTAACTCAGTTTTGTGCAATTTATTCAGTAAAAGTTAAACATTTTCATAAATAACAAAAAACGAATTAAGAATAAATTTAGAATTTCTTGAAAGAACATATTATTTCACGAATATAATATTCGTTGGAAGTTTTAATATTGGTTAATATTCGTGAATATTTGAATATCTTAATATTCGTAATATGCGAATGCTCAATCTATACCTAAATGTATTATAGGCCTACCAATGGGCGTAACTGTAGCATAGTTATAGCACCGCTGGGATGTCTGGCCACTTATGTAAGCTACCAATGAATCTAATTAATAAATATGCATACGACTAATTATTGATTAGATCCATGTGTATTGTGTATAGTCTATTTGAGTCTAAGCTCGCCGGTGCGCCTTAATGACATAAGTGGCCCGACAACCCGTGAGGCTAGGCCTATAACTATGCTACATTTACGCCCATTAGTATAAAAACATTTAAACTTACCATACTTCAAAAGATTCTCATTATTATTTCAAATTTATTAATGCCCAATTCCACTAAAGGACACAAAGTCATTTATTTAAGAAAATATACACTTCAAGTCCGGAAATATAGGGGGGCGATTTTTAGTAGGGGGAGACTTTGTATCGTAGAGGGGGAGATTCTATTTCAACGGAGGAGACTTTGTTCCGATACAGAGTCTCCCCCGGAGACTCTGTTTCGGGGGAAGACTTTATTTCGTGACACCGGCCTTACTTATAGGCAAAGTAGGCAGTTGCCTAGGGCGCCGCAGTCTTTAGGGGGCGCCGCGGCGCTGACGAATTTATTTTTTTTACACTAGGTTATATTCTTTTAAACCCAAAACTTTCGCCAATGGAAAGAATTTAAAATAATTATGGATTCTTTGCACCTGTTCAGGCTGGCCTAATTCAATTTCAAGGACTGCATAAATTTTAAATCGAAAAATAAAATTCGATTTTTAACGACATTCCGTAGGCCTACTCTTTGCTTTAAGAGACAGGTCAAAATACGCGACGCTCAATTTTGATAGTGAAGATGTTGCAAGAAATGAAATGTATGAAATGGGAGTGGGCCTTGCTGAGTATGAAGATAAGGTTACAACATTACAGTCTGCCATTTATTCATATTGAAAAAAATACGATGAAGAAAGGGCAGTAGCTGAGGCAGCAGGGCCGACCTAAGGCAAAGCAGGCAGTTGCATGGGGCGCCAAGTTCTGAAGGGCGCCATTTCCATAAAGAGGGCGCCATTTCCACAAGAGTGTATTTTAATAATTTTTAACTTATACCATTCTCCACAAAACTGAATATTATCCAGCCTTCAGTGTACTAATAAAGAAATTATAGTGAATTTCTCAGTTGAGCGTAGGCCTATAAGGCCACAGCTAGGGGGGTGTTATGGTTGTTTGAACCCCCCTCCCAATGAAGTAATGTAAACATGAAATAATTATGCATTTGCTAGCACATGACAGTGTGTAATGTAATTTTGAGCAGAAAATAGTCGAAAGTCGCGGATAATAGTGTTTTTGGACGTCAGGAAATTCGACGATTAACAAAAGTCGCCAAAAAATTTCGCCCAAAAAAGTCGTCCGCAGCGTGTATACGCACCTCAAAATTCACGGTCAAGAAAACATCCCCCGAAATAAAATCCTGGCTATGGCCCTGTAAGGGTATACGGCTCTGCCTAATTCATCTTAAGATTCTAACGTGGGCTGAATAATTGAGTGGGAAACTAAGGGCGCCAAATGCAGGTCTATGCCTGGGGCGCCAAATGTATGCCTTGCCTAGGGCGCCACTTGGGCTAAGGCCGGCCCTGCCAACTATTGTATTTTATTGTATTGTATTTATAAATTTATAAAGCGCCTCTCACAGTGCACACCAATCAGAGGCGCTCCCAGTACGTTAGACCAAGAGAGAAAAAAGTAGTCTTGAGACACCGAAATGAGGCATTAGGCCCACCAGTTAATATGGAGGAACGAGCTGAAGGAGAAAGCTGGTTCCACAATGCCGGGCCAATGAGAGCAAAGGCACGCATTTTAGCTAAGGCAGTCCTATAGCTCGCGGGATGAAGAGATCATGCCGATCAAAGGAGCGTAGCGGGCGAAGAGAAGTGGCCGAGGTTGGCAGATGGATGAGGTCACAGAGGTACATGGGAGCTCGGCCAGTACACGACCGGCAGATTAATGTCAGAACCTTGAATTGTATCCGACCAATAAGGGGAAGCCGATGAAGATGATCAAACATAAAAGCAGAGATGTGTGAATAGCGAGGAAGCCGGGCTATTAGTCTGGCCGCAAAGTTTAGGACAGACTGAAGAAGGGAGAGACGAACTTTTGGAAGGCCAACCAATAGCGAATTACAATAGTCAATTCGGGAACAGACGAAGGCATGAACGATTGAAGTAAAGACAGAGGAGGAGACGGAGCGACGGATTGCCCTAAGCCGCCTGAGATGAAAGTAGGAAGTGCGAGTGAGACTGGCAATGTGTGGAGCAAAGGTAAGCATGCTGTCCAGAACTACTCCAAGGTCTCGAACACTTGATTGGAAAGTAAAGTAGGGAATCTCTCTTTAAGAAGGGCCAATTCAAACTTAAGAAGCTGTTGGCGAGTGCCGAACCAAATGAGTTGCGTCTTATTTGGATTCAGAGAGAGCCGGTTGGAAGACATCCAAAGCTGCAAGTCTCGAGAAAGAGCATCTACGCGGGCAGCAAGAAGAAACTGAGAGGATGATGGACCGTGAACAAGTGCCTGCGCATCATCAGCATAGAGGTGACCAGTTGCCAAGTGTTTAGTGAACTATGTACAGGATATGCTTTTCTAATCATCTACCCAATCTGATCTCACCTGCCATAATCGAAAAAATCCAACCTAATCAAATCTAATCCAACCTAATGACTATTCTATTCATTAGAAAATTTACATAGCACCTCTTAAAGGAAACAACTTAGAGGCGATGTTATCGTGCTGTACATTGTTGTACAAGGCATCCACTAATAGATAGTCGTTACAAGTGAAACCGGATACAAACTTGCATTTCTTTGAGAAATCAGACCAGCAATTTAATATTATGGACGGAGTTGCGAAGTTGAATGGGTACCGAGGGACCTATAGTCGTCCATAATATACTTGGTGTAAAAAATTCTCTCGCATTTGTCATTGGGCCCTTCAAGCTTCCTATTCAGAGGCGCTCCTGACTACAGCGCGAACACTGCATCGGAGTTTGACGCCTATGCGCACGAACAGTTGTGATTAAAGGGCTTGCTCAAGGTCCCTACGCGTTGGCAGGAAGTGGATTCGAAACTGGAACCTTCCATCTCCAAGGCACCGAATCCACCACTACACTAACGGGCCAAACAAACCCGTAACTTCACTCTGCCTGCTTATCATCATAGTTTAAGTCGCATATAGCCTACTTTCACGATGCTTTGTACTGAGGCTGTGCCCTTTGTATCCGTGACTCTTTTCGAAACCATCTTGAATTCTGCGTCGCTTGGGTCCAAACGGGTTATTCCATACTGTCTTCCAGGTAGACAGCCTATGGAAAAGAAAAGAAAATTGTCAAAATGCATCTTTCTATGAATATGATACAAAGGACAGGTAAGCACACCAACCAGAATTCACATGGACAAATACCAACATTCAGCACCATGTGGAGATAGCAAAAGGGACAAAGAACCGATTCGACAACACATATCGCAAATGGAAAATGTGTTCGTATCTTAAGAATAAATAAGTCATAAGACCTCGGTCCAAGGAGAACAGAATGCGTTCTATGAATAATTTTTAGGACAGTTTCACTTCAAGCACCCACACACACCTTACCGCTGGGTTCAGCTCAAGGCTGCGAAGAGACATCAGCTGCCGTCGAAATGTATAACGCACGATTGTTTTCATGCCCATCATCATCACCAATATTATTATAGTTTACATAATATAGGGTGTCTCGATAGGTCGTGAACGATTTTGAATGCAAATAAATATATGTTATACACAAGATAATGTGGAAAGTTGTATACTGGCGGATAGGTTGTTCAAATGAGAATGTTACGCAATTTTTTTTAGATCACTAGCTCACTTATTCAAATTTTAGCGCCAATATCCGTGACGTCATCAAATTCGTGCCAAGTAAACGTCCAGTTATGTAGGCCGAAAACAGCATTTTGCGACCATCATTGTTAATCCACACATAATTAATAAATTAATACAATTATCATTTAGTATTTAATAATGTTTCCTTTACTCTTTATTATAGCCTCAAGTTGATTAGGCATCGAGCCAATTAGATTTTTCAGAGTTGTCAGAGGTATCGATGTCCATGCCTTACGGAGCAGACGCTTAGGGTGTTCATTGTCTTAGGTTCAGGATCGGCATAAACAGTTGCCGCCATAATACTCCAAACATGTTTTATTGGTGACATATCTGGCGAATTAGGCGGCCAGTCCCCGGTGTGATGTATCCATTGATATTTTTGTTTATGCCGATCCCGAGCAACAGACATTAAACACCTTAAAACGTCGGCTTCGTAGGCTACCATAAGGCATGGACATCGATACCTGTGACAACTCTGAAAAATCTAATTGGCTCGATGCCTAATCAACTTGAGGCTGTAATAAAGAGTAAAGGAAACATTATTAAATACTAAATGATAATTTGTATTAATTTATTAATTATGTGTGGATTAACAATGATGGTCGCACAATGCTGTTTTTGGCCTGCGTAACTGGACGTTTACTTGGCACGAATTTGATGACGTCACGGATATTGGCGCTAAAATTTGAATAAGTGAGCTAGTGATCTAAAAAAACTGCGTAACATTCTCATTTGAACAACCTATCCTCCAGTATACAACTTTCCACATTATCTTGTGTATAACATATATTTATCTGAATTCAAAATCGTTCACGACCTATCGAGACACCCTATAGTTTGGCCAATTCGCTCATAGGTAACAAAATATAACTTTTTCATACCGCCTACCAACATTTGAATCTAATGAATTCGGGTAGGTCTTACCTAAGTAAGTAAGAATTCTTTGCTCGTAAGGGTATACCACTCAGACTTATAATTATTACATTTACAATTGCATGGACTTACAAATACATGTGGATGAATTCAAAATCACATGAATTTTGCAGACTTACATTGAATTTGCAATTGCATTCACATGCAATTACCTGAACTTACAATTATATGAATTAACAGTTACAGGGACAATAATTACATGAACTTATAGTTTATCGGACTTACAACCGCATGGACTAACAGTCACACATTGTTTGCGATTAAGACACTCATCCATGGGCGTTCTGTGCTACAATATTGCAGTAACGATTATTGTCATCATCATCATCATCATCATCATCATCATCATCATCATCATCATCGCCATCGTCGCCGTCGTTGTCGCCATCGCCATCGTCATAATCATCATCATCATCATCATCATCGCCGCCGTCGCCGTCGCCGTCGTTGTCGTCATCGTCGTCGTCGTCATCATCATCATCATCATCATCATCATCATCATCATCATCATCATCATCATCATCATCATCATCATCATCACTATCATCATCATCATCATCATCATCATCATCATCATCATCATCATCATCATCATCATCATCATCATCATCATCATCATCATCATCATCATCATCATCATCATCATCATCATCATCATCATCATCATCATCATCATCATCATCATCATCATCATCATCATCATCGCCTGCCATTTAGCGTCAACTCCATTTCCCCATAGTGTCAGTCCAAGTGAATCTATTTCCTCGTTTATGTTGTCAATCCAGTGTTGCTTTGGTCTGCCTGTGATTCCTTTTCCTTCGATGCCTTCTTGCAGTACATAACATTGTGTGATATTCAGTAACCTGATTTTCTATCCTACATTCCAAATGTCCAAACCATCGGAGTCTTCTTTAAATTACTTACTTAGGCTAACACAGTGCTTAAAGTGTGGAAAAATAAGTGCCTGGACGCCCCTTACCTTTCCAAAAGAAGTGCCTGGACGCCCCTTACCTTTCCATTCATTGCTGGCCAATAACTGGCAGGACGGTGCTCATATTTTAAAATAAGTGCATGGACGCCGTCCATGACCGTCCAGGCACACTTTAAGCCCTGGGCTAACAGGGTTTCTTGTAAACCTAATGCTTGTCTTCGTAGACTTCATGATGCATGATGGTTGGGAAGCGTGACGCGAAATGCAGCTACTAACAAGCAGGGCTGTAGGCTTACCCGGAGTGTTTGAGGTGAGTACACGCTGCCGCCGGAAAAAATCGACCTTTTGGGCCAAAAATTTCTGACGACCTTTTTTTATGTCATCGAAATTTCTGACGAGTCAGTGACGAATTTTTTTAGTCATCGTTGTTTTTGGCCGTGATATTTCGAACGGAAAACTTCTAAAACTGTTGTCTACAGTACTTTCATCATGTTTTGTCTTCGTAATTCGCAATTTTTGCCTGCGTGTACCCACTTGGTCTTATTGAGGTGGGTATACGCCGTATACCCGCGCATACCCTTGAGTACAGCCCTGCCTATAAGTTATCTCATGCATGGTCGTTCGCATATATTACTAAGGAGGGGAGTATATATGGGGCAAAGCACTGGTTACTTTTACGTTTTGGCCAGAGCTTGAAAAGCTCAAAGTAGGAAATTAAGAACGTAGGAATTTTCATAAGAGGGTTTTAACTGTAATGTTCTTAGTTTCATCTTTCGTATCACTAGTATCATTAGTATTTCAATGCAAAGAAGTTTGCTAAAACCCGAGGGGTAGGCCTACTAAGTAAAAGAGAGGTGCCAATTTGACACGGAGGGAAGGCAAATGTCTCTCTTGCCCATGATGTGCCCATGCTTTATCCTATAAGCAGGTTTGTTTGTTTTGGAAATAATAATAATTATCTTGTCTTAATTCGGTAAAACGATAGCAAAAAAACTAACCAGGAGATGCTGATGGCGCTGTTTCTCTTCTTTTGTTGATGTTCTCGCCAGGTGTTTTGGCCTGATGTAGTTTAGCGTTGAAAGCCTATATGCAAGTACACGTTGAAGATCAAAAGAGTGAGGTAGGCCAAGCTTACGGTACTTGTTCATGAGTTCGTTTAAAGCTATAGGGCTGTGATTCTCAAGCGATTAATTTATCAAATTTCTTATTCACGAAAACAAAATCAATCTAGTTTTTAAAAACAGTTGGAACTTCTTCTGCTTTCGAGCTCTTTTCATTTGCTCTGACAGTTGACAGTATGCATGTAAAGCACCATAGAAGTAGCCTGAAACCGACGATGCTATAAGAACTTAGAAATTGTCTCAATTGCAAGGTAAGAAAGACTTAGACGATTTATTTTGACCTATTCGATAATTTTGTCGGGCGGTACATTGTGTGGATTCAGCAACAAGTCCGCCAGATTAAACGATGTGGTGAACAACCAAATGTTAAAAGGTTTGATCGGGAAATCAAGATAAAGCTAAGGTAAACGCTGATGGAAAAGTCGGAGAGGTATAATTCAATTTCCTCGTTGCAGTATACTGTTAGCCTGTGTCACGAAATAGAGTATCTCCCGTATTAATTGTATCCCCCCAAATTAAAAAAAGTCGAAAAAACCACTTCCGCGTGTATTTTTTCCTGCAAATTAATTTTCATCTGCTTTGTTTTGAACAATGACTCTAAGAGGTATGTTTATTCCTACTAAATAATTTGTTTTGCTCTGTTTTTAGAGCACTTAAAACATTTAAAACACTAAAGAACACTCGAAGTCACTAAATAAATTTGAGTTGACTTTATCTGAGCATTGCTTAGGACACTTAAAACAATTAGAGTCACTTTAAATTTTGATTACAGCATAAACAATTTTATTATGCGCATTTTTAAAAAAGGGGATATAATGGTTTATTCCCCCGGATAGTATAGACCGGTTAATTCCATCCGGGGGATAGATTAATTCATCCCCCCCGGATAGCTTTCAGGGGGGATACTCCGTTTCGTGTCACCTGCACTGGTTCAGAAAACCCAATACCTTGCAACAAACATTCCAAGACCGGGCAAGAGGGTGGGCCTATACTAACAATCTCAAGTGACTGAAAATTTTTAAAATCCGTGCTGAAATATTAAATGTGTTGCACAATAGCGATTGTTAATCAAATGACTTGCAAAGAACTGGCAAAGAGAATCCCAGATAATTAGCATTGAATTAGCAAATTGCAACTTTTACAAGCTACAGAACATGAGCGTCTTTCAGACAGAGAGACACAGAGTGAGACTGGTCTATTCTGATTCGTTGTCACTGTTGCATTGTTCGGCAAAAAATAATCTTTGGGTCTGAGTAAAATTCCACACACCGCAATGCAAATTTCCTAATCCCAAGTTGATACTAACTTGTTTCCAGATTCTTGGTTTATGTAGCTTCCTGTTTTTTTACTTTTGTTACCATTACTCACTTTATGTGTTGCATGTGTAATTGTGCATGGCAAAGTTTAGTTAAGGTCACCACATAATTATCTTAAATTCAGTCGATGAATTTGCTGACCTTATAAATGTAGTTAGGGGATTTCTATTTATCTACTTATATACAGGGTGCGCCCAAAAAGACCCCCTAGGTTTTTTGCCAATAACTTGACCAAAAGTAAGAATTTCCAAATGAAATTTTACAGTCTTAAAGACAATTTATATTTACATATAATGGCCAGATTTCATCAAAATATTCCAAGCGGAACAAAAGATACACCAATTTTAGTGAGGCCACCCACCGTTTTTTGACGATTCAAAAACGCGACGCAACAAAAAGTAACAAAAACAATCTAATTATTCTGGTCAATATCTTGGCCAAAAGTAAGAATATCGAAATGAAATATTTTACAGGCTTAAAGACAATTCATATCTCCACGTGATAACCAAATTTCATCAAAATATTTCAAACAGAACAAAAGTTATACCACATTCAATGAGACCACCACCGTTTTTTAACTATTCAGTAGGGTAACGTGACAAAAAAAGTTTAAAAAAGCACGATTTGTTTTCTAATCTCAAATAATTGGTGTCATGTAGTCTTGATATTGCCTGATGATCATTAATATTACTATTTAAAAGAGAAACAGGGTACCAGCGTAGCAGTGCGTCACTGAGAAGTCACTTAGCAAGATGACGATCAAATTGGTAAATAAGGAATCTGTCAGATTAATCAACAGGTCCATCAAGAACTTTGCAAAGAGACTCAAAAGAAGTTTTGGCACTGGTGGTGGGCACATTGAACACAAGTTGTGAATCACTACCAAGTTCATTTGACAACAGTTATTTGAGATGAGACTTAATAAAACGTATTTTTGTTACGTTTTGTTGCGTTTCGTTTTTGAATCGTCAAGAAACGGTGGATGACCTCATTAAAAGTGGTATAACTTTTGTTGGGTTTTAAATATTTTGATGAAATTTGGGTCATCGTGTGTATGTATGAATTGTCTATAAGCCTGCAAAATTTCATTTCGAAATGCGCAGTTTTGGCCAAGATATTGACAAAAATCCTAATTTTTTTGCGTTTCGTTTTTGAATCGTCAAAAAACGGAAGGTCGCTTCACTAAAAGTGGTGTAACTTTTGTTGTGTTTGAGATATTTTGATGAAATCTTGCCATAATATGTAAATATGAATTGTCTATAAGTATGTAAAATTTCATTTGGAAATTCTTACTTTTGGTCAAGATATTGGCAAAAAACCTAAGGGGGGTCTTTTTTTTGGCGCACCCGGTATATATAATATATATTATATATATATACTAGCTGGCGAGCCCCTTTGCGTATATATATATATACATATATATATATACTAGCTGGGGAACCCGGCGTTGCCCGGAAAATTTAGGATTCGACCCGCTCCGGCCACAACCCCACCACACCGCCCCACAACACCACACGCCCCCAGCCTCCCACCCCTTTACCCACCCTCCCACGGACACACCACCCCCACTCCATCCCACCCTCTCCATTCCCACTCCCTCCCTCACCCCTTTACCCATCCAAATGACATGACATGACATGGCTTGCGTTACGCGTAATATCTTCCAGGTCAACTTTTGCAGCCCCGCGATAAACTTAGGTAGGTTATCAACTTACCTCGAAAGTCCTTTGGTCTTTTTCGTGGACGACGAATCGAATTTCTTTGACTGTTGTGTCTGGATTGGAAGATTTGAATTGGTATGCTTCTTTGACGAGACAATCGACCACAACGTCACGTGGAAAGCCAAGAATTCCAGATCCAACGGCTGGAATGGCAATCGAACTCAACTCGCGCCTATTCGCCTCCAAGAGACAGTCACGGATGAATTTTCGCAGAAGCTAAAAAAACCCGGAACACTCTCTGAGAGATCGGAGTTAGACCTACTATATATTACTATAAATCACTTTTATTATACACTCCCTACTGCTTGCACTTTGGAAGTGCCAGTCCCGAGTGTGGGGTAAAGGAGGAGGGTGACGTTAATGATCCTTGTTATCACACTGCAGAAACAACCAACCTGCAGAGATAGATCATCATTACCACAACTGACGAAGTTGCACTGGAAGTTCTGGAACGGCAGTCTGCATCGTGCAGCTTCTGCAGGTTTTATTTATTTATTTTATTTCAGAAATTTATACAGCGCCTCTTCAAGGTAGGCTCTCAGAAGCGCTCCCGGCCCAGCCACGGCTAAATAAAACAGTTTTGAGGTTCGTAAGAAACAGAGTGGAGTGACCCCTGGTTATTCTGTAAGCGCTTACATGGCACCTTTGACCGGAGCCATATATATGGCCATATATGCATTGTCGATTTGAGACAAGACAGAAAGGCCTGTAGAAAATCAGATCTAGTTACAACTATTGCGCAGGTTGTAGGATAATAGACAGACGTAAGATCAAGCCAAATCACACAACAACATTCATTTTTAGGCCTATTTCAGAAACCAGATGGACAGCGGATAGTTAAGACAAACTAAATTAGGCTACTAGAAGTTAGACTGTTGAGTTGAAATTGATACTGATGAGCCTTAATTCTTATTAGAAGACAAACATTGAATATGTGCCTCTGCTTGTGCCATCTGCACAATGTTTTACATACAATAGGACAGAATATTGAATCGTGCACGGGAGATTCACAGCCGACACGTACTATGCATGGGATTGTGTATATATTTCCGTGTAGGCCTATGCATGCTTAAGCCTGACCGTATATATATATATATATATATATATATATATATATATATATATATATATATATGAAAGTCAGCATGCGTGCATGTGGGCGTGTATTGTATATATATATAATTATATATATATATGCAAGTGCGTATGTTCGTGTGCATGTGTGGTATAGGCATGTATGTATTTGTGCTGTGTGCTGACCTCCTTGGCATCACCGTCGTTCCACTCCTTGAGAACTCCATGGAAGACAAAGCGGCAGAAAAGGTCATGACCTTTCGTTGTCGTCACCTGACCGTATAGTAAGTCGGAACTCTTCTTTGATAGAAGCTCCTCCTGGATCGCGTATCCCGCTGCCTCAAGGATGGAACTGGACAGCGCTCCTTGACTCAGATCGAACTCTTCTCCGCAAGAGTTCACGATGGCATCCACCTTTGAAATATAAAAAGCGTATGTCATATACTCAATGCATTCAAAATCTTTTTACTCGTTGGCTTTTATAACACTGGTACACTTATCTTTGTGGGGTTGACATTGTATCACATTTGAGCCATTTAAATTTTTAATTGCATATAGGCAACACATGAATTACTGTTCGACATAAAGTTCTTAGATTTGTTGTATACATTCTCAATGACACGAGAAGTACAACCGAAGACCACCGGTAGAAAATGAAGACAACTTAGACAAGGCACCGGCGCTAATAACTGGTCAGTTCTAGCGCTATTTCTACTGTCTCGTTGAGTCGAAATTTAGTGTGCAATCATAATTTTTTGGGTTTTAGTAGCGCTTCGGCCTACGTTTAAATTATTTTTTATTGTCTTATTCGCTATTTCGTAAGTTATTCTGATTTTATTAGAAAACTAGCTGTACGTGTTACCCGGCGTTGCCCGGGAAATTTTCTTTTTTCGCCTCTACCCCTCTTAGGTAGCCTACCATAGGCTACCAGTGTTGCCCGTTAAATTTCTACTCACCACATGAAAATTTAAAATGAATTCAAACTTAATTGTGAAAATATGCTTAAATCGTTAAAGATTAAGACGCCTATTCACGACCGCTCTGAAGCTGTTTTGTTTATGGGCATGGACTTAATGCGGGATTGTGTTGGTCGTGCTCACCAGTGTTGCCGCTGAGGTTTCAGAAAAAATAACCCAAATAGCCCAAATTTCCTTATGAAACCCCCCAGAAAAACTCATGCTATTTGTATGAGCGATTCTGGACCCTTTGTTTGAATTAAGTTTGATTTTCGCATTACATGTTCGTATGAGGGTTAACAAAATGTTCGTCAAATGAGTCGAATAAAATGTAGTTAAAGCTACCAAAATCATATCAATTGTCAAAGTTGTTAGAGACAAGGCATCCATATTGACAATAGGCTGAATCTATATTAGGCTGTGTCGTGTGCGGACGCGCAGCGGCCCCGCCGGTAGGGAGATTGTGGAGTTTCAAATGAAAATTTAGCGGAACAAAATTATGTAGGCTATCACCAGTTTCAATTGAATTTCACAGAATATTCATGTGTTGTAACTTGTTAATACAAAATGTCCAGCTAGCTAAAATAAGCACAGATTTTGCATAGAAGAACCCAAAAACCCAGACGAAGGGCAAAAACCCAGATCTGGTGGAAAAAACCAACTACGGCATTACTGCTGCTCACAGATAAATTTCAAATTTAAAATATTTCCCTATAATCGCTTTTTCGTCGCATTTCTACCACATATTCTTTAGTCTATTTCAAAACTTTTCGTGCAAAAATTTGTTTGTCATAGTATTATGAACGGGTTTAAGACTTAATTGACCGTACTGCTACTTATGGAACTCTGTGTACCTGTGCTGTCCATCCCAGGCCGCAAATTCCTTCGCTCTGCTACGCATGGTGACCTGGTTGTTCCTAGGACTCGATCTTCCACAGTGCTACATAGAGGCGCTATATAAATACTTGAAATAAATAAATAAATAAATAAAAAATAAATAAAAGCGCGATGCCGATTATCCGCAAAGAAATCGAAAAGAAACCAACTACACTTACTACAGACATGGATGCAGCGACTGGAGGGAGGATGAAGAATTCTAGCCAGTGGTGAGGGACAACCGAAGCTAAAGTCTTCAACGCGGGTGGGTAGATATAAGAGTCATATTTTTTACAAATTCTAAAAAGCAGTACTGGTCTAAGTAAGCGAAAGGGCTGTATTAAATCTGACATTTCCTTACCCCTTGACGAATGATCCATTAACTGTCTATATGTTGATATATTAATATTCACTCTTCTAATGTATTTTTATATTAGACCAATGACTTGTTGAATATTGATTGGGTGACATTTAGGGCTTTAATATACATTTCCACGTCCTAAAAGTTGGGGGACCATAATAATAAAGCTAGGGGAGCACTCAAAAGTTGGGGGGACGCGTCCCGTGGGTCCCATAGGGTGGTTGCGCCTATGGTTACATTACGATTACCGGTATTAGGCTATTTGTTCAAAATTCGTATTTTCAAGTGATGTATTAATTATTAGAGACTATACTTTCTTTGATATAATTGTAATTATATTCTGAGATGGCATCACGTGATTTTTGGTAATATTATAATTATAAAAAGACGTCATGGGTGATCATTATGCCTACCGTCTGTTCTTCAATCGGCCCTTTGACGACAACGGTTCTGAACTGCGCCATAACCGAATTCGGATGATTGCCAGCGAGGAAATTGCGTAGAGACCAAGGTTGCTGAAGACAGAAAGTCAAAGGCAAATTTTTATTTACGAGTCTCTTATGTTTAAGCCTGGCTATTCTACGTGGCCTATTTAAGGCATAATAAAAAATAGAATCGGATCAAATCATTTATTCGGTAATCAGTCAAGAATTTAAAAAATATTATCTTTTGGGGAGCGGTGGTGTAGGGGTAGGCCTATGTTCGATGCCTTGGATCTGGAAGGTTGCAGGCTCGAATCCACCTCAAGCCGCCGTGTATGGATCCTGAGCAAGTCCTTCACTCGCATTTGCTCCTGCGCTTCAACATGAAACTCCGATTCAGTTTCCGCGCTGTAATCGAGAGCACCTGTGAGTAGCATCTTGAAGGGGTGCTACAACAAGTGCTCATGCATATTTTACTTCTAACTCCTAGATATATCATTTTGTAGGCCATGCATGTATACTTGCATAGTCTACAAACCCTATAATTATACAGGGTGGCGCAAAATAAACCGGACTATTAGTTTTTTTGCAATTGCATCGCTTGAATAATCAAAGTAATTATCGCCTTAAAACTATCATTAGACAGAAATGACACAGAAAAATGGCATTGGTTTGGCATTTAATATAACATTGAATGAACTGTAAGAAATTTCAGTCAAAGTGATGTTCAATATGTCCTGCGTTTGCTGCGATAACCAATGATAGTCGCTTGCGAAACTTTCCAATAACCCGGTTGATAGTGTCCTCGCTGATTTCGTCCCAGCGGTCAGAACTTCTTTCAAATGTTCAATATCTCGAATTCTCTGCCTGTAGACAAGCTGCTGAAGCATTCCCCATATGGAATAGTCTACGGGATTCAAGTCCGGACTGTTCGGTGGCCAATTTTCTGGTTCAATAAAGTCTGGAACGTGAGCAGTGAGAAAAGCAACTGTTTTTCGTGAACGATGAGCAGGTGCTTCATCCTGCTGGAAAGTGAAATTGTGACCAGAGTGAGCTATCATGTCTGGCATTAATGCTTGATGTAGGACGACGTCACAGTAACAGGAACTGTTAACTTTTGCTCCTCGTTCACCGAAAACTAATGACGATTTCCCCAGCTGCGACACGGCAACCGAAACCATGAAGCTCTGTGAGAAGTGCTTCCGACCTTTCAGCAAGCGTTCTGAAGGAATGTCTCGTTTCACAGCTACGTTGGCGTATACTCGATCATTCTGTGAATTGGTTGGTGTTTGGACTGTAAAGATCTTTTCATCCGTAAACCATGTTCTGGCCAATTTAGCTACGGTTAGTCGTCGAGACAGACGTTTGCAGGCGGCAAGTCGTTTCACTCTGTCAGCGTGTGCTAGCAGCTGCACCTCACGTCGCCGAAACACTTTAAGTTGTAAGTCAAATTTAGCAATACGCTGAACAATTAGAACTACGAGATAAACCAGTCATTTCTGTCTAATGATACATGTAGTTTTAAGGCGATAATTACTTTGATTATTCAAGCGATGCAATTGCAAAAACTAATAGTCCAGTTTATTTTGCGCCACCCTGTATATATATAAAAATATATATAGGGTATATATATATAATTATATATATTCTTACTCACTACTCAGGGTAAACATACGAATGGTAGCCTATACCGTACAGCGGGACTGAAAAGCCCGCAGTAATCCACTGTCCAGCCACTCAGGCTGGACAGTGGATTCCCTATACTAGGTCTATAGGCCTCAATTTGCAGCCGCTCTGGCGGTTAGGACGTATGACATCTTCTTAACTAACAAACGTATGCATGGTATCTTCTTTAGAATGTTTTCAACTTTTCATAACAAACGTATGGTATCTTCTTTGCATAACAAACGCATTGCAGTATTAACAGAAAATCATGCTTATAATTACATATAATGCTGTATAGTATCTTCTTTAGAATGTTTACATAACAAACGTATGACGTACATCTTCTAAACTAGCAAATGTGTACGGTATCTTCTTTACATAACAAACGCATTGCAGTATTAAAAGAAAATCATGCATATAATTATATATATATATATATATATATATATATATATATATATATATATATATAATTGGGTGTCCCACGATTGCACAGGAAAAAATATTTTCTTGAAACTTTAAAAGAAAATCATGCATATATATATATATATATATATATATATATTATATAATGCTGTATAGAGTCTATGAATAAAATTTACTGATGTTGCAGTTCAGTGATAATTATTAAGCAGGACTGACTCGTTAAACTCTACATGCGTGACTTGTTGAAACGCTCATGCTCTCCTTTAAACATAGGCTACAGCCATTTTCACTCGATGTCCATTCCTGCATACAGAATCCTTGCTTATAGACTATACATGGACAAAGCAAGAGCTCGCAGGAAATTCTGCCCACAGCAGAGAAGGCCTACATCCTGGCAATGGTTAGACTTCACCGATGACTATAGCTCTTCAAAGTGCTAAATCCTGTTCACTTTGTCGAATTCTTTTCCGAAACGTTACTGCCAAGTCATTATTTCAGCGAGCTTCACTATGATCATAGTCATAGGCGTAGGCGTAGGGGACATTTAGAAAGTGGAGGGGGCAAAAATAACAATCTGATTACCTTTTTTAGTCATCCACTCAAACAAAATCTTAGGATTTTCTCGTCCGAAAAATTTGATGACTTTTTGTCCGAAAAATCTGATGACTTTTTGTTATCCGCCCAAAATCTTAGCATTTTCTCGCCCGAAAAATCTGATGACCTTTTTTTAGTCACTTCCTGTAAATCTTCAGAAATTTTAGCTTTTTACCCCTGTGTGCCCGAAAAAATCCGCCTGTAGCTGTTTGCCCGACAAAATTTCCCACAGGTTTTTCCCGTCCGCGCCTCTTTGCCCGAAAAACACATTTTCCCGAAATTTGAGGGGCATTTGCCCCCTCTCGACCCCCGCATCCTACGCCTATGATCATAGTAAATAAAAATAATGGTTTATTTTTTAACTGACACAGCTCAATATGAATACCGTCAGATGGATGATCAAAAGTTATAACAGGAGTTAGATTCAACTGTCTGCAGCCATGCAAGGCACCCATCACGTCCTACAACTAAATTTACCAACGCTAACCGCCGAATGGAAGGTCAGGTGGACCTTCTTCGGGATTCGGGAATGTGATCCCGCATCCAGTCGCTCTTCTTGCCAGCGGGTTTACCCTAAACTCGTCCCACGTGGTGTTTGCTTTGAAGCCAGTAAATGCCTCGAGGACCATTGACGCTTAGGCTACATGTAAAGCAAAGCAATACCTGAGTCTAACCTACAATAAGAGAAGAATCGTGACCAAACGTTGTGTTTCGTTGTAATTCACAACTGTTGTTTCCTACTCATGAAGCCCTTTCTCGTTCACGTAGTTTTCACGGAAGCCACTGTCATCCTCGAAGTTATTCCTTGTCATGTCGTCTCCATATTCCTCCTCTACCTCCTTGTCCTCTTCGTCTGCCCTCTGTTTCTTGACCTCTTCAGTCGCCGGTTTCTTCTTTACAAATACTTTCCTAATAGCGCTTAGCATCTTTAGACCGTTGCGTGGATTTTCCTGTCTCGAGCGAAATATCAGTACCAAAGCTAGAGGGTACGTATCATACGTATTCTATTTTTTGAAAGGTACGTACGTATTTTAACGTACCCTATTTTAGGGTACGTAAACAATAATAAAATACGTTAACCTCGTCATTGCTCATTATAAGAATGTTCAATTTAATTTAAGGAAACAATCACATCCAAGTATACAGCGTAGGACCTATAGTGAGTTGCTGCAATGCTACATTAATTGTATAGGTCCATGTCTAGCCAGCCTACATCGCACTTAATGCACTAATTAATGTCAGTTAGTCGGCTTAGTTCTGCTGCAGCACCTAAAAGTCCAACTCCAAGGAAAATGTTGAACAGTTGCATTAACCCTTTCGTCCCCAGTGACTCCAATTGGAGTCATTAGTACAAATAATTTTTTTCCATAAGTTCTTTCATATTCTGGTAACCAGAATTAATTCATTATCAACATTCATATAATGTTGAATTTTTTCAAACAGGGTAGCATGACATTATCATCCTAGGTGGCGCCACAATAATAGGCTCAACATTGGCCTTGAGCAACAAATTTTTATGATACCTTTGGTAATCCTTTTTTCTATGAAATAAAAGATATCCGGTGGTAAGAAAATCATTTTGATGCTTTTATGTATATGTTTTAGCTAACAGAGGATGTATTATGGTTTTTAATTAAAAACCACAGAGAAAAAGTGAGTTTTGTACATGACTCCATTTGGAGTCAATGGGTCTCAAAGGTTCAAAATATGTACGGCATTACATTTTTGTTGCTGCTTCTCTTTTCTTTTACTATTTTGACTAAACTGATTCGATAACTTCAACGTATACATCAACTTCAATGACAATAGGAGAGTAAAACGAACCGAGATGACCCAAGCTATGACCGATACTACAAAGTGCGACCACTTCTCAACATGGTGAGAGATGCGTTCCTACAGCTTGAGCCCAAAGAAGAGATGAGCGTTGATGAGCAAATGATTCTATACAAGGGCAAGAACACACTAAGGCAATACATTAGAAAGGAACCAGAGACATAGGGCTTCAAAGTTCTAGTTTGATGTGGTGTTAGTGGTGTAATTGGCCTCACATACAACTTCTTTGTTGAGTCTGAGTGTTGGAGGAAGAGCAATGAGGATCAGCTGATGTATAGGCCTACGTGTTGATGCTAATTCTGGTCCAGTTGTGGTAGATGGCTTGCAAACTCCTCTGTTCAGCTTTCATCAACCCACACCATGGGATTAGTTCATGGGAGGGGGTTAGGGGCTAAGCTCCCAAGAACCCACAGACTTGACCCTGCATCAATAAGGACTCCCAAGGGTCCGGCAAATTGTAGCCTAATGTGGGGGCAGTAGGAGAGCCGGAGGCCTAGACTAGTGAGAGGACTTCCACCAGCCCCCCCTCACACCAAACTAAGAAAACGAAGTCTGACAGTCTGTGGCAGTACCCAGAGGCGGATCCAATGGGCCAAACCGGCCATGGCCTCACATATTACATTTACACAGAACGTGTACATTGTGTGTGTGTGTGTTGTGTGCCATGTGTGTGTGTATGTGTGCCATGTGTGTGTATGTGTGTGCTGTGTGTGTGCGTTGTGTGTACCGTATGTGTGTGTTTGTGTGTGCGTTGTGTGTGTATGTGTATGCTGTATGTGTATGCTGTATGTGTGTGTTGTGTGTGTATGTGTGTACTGTATGTGTGCATTGTGTGTGTATGTGCTGTGTGTGTGTTGTGTGTGTGTTGTGTGTGTATGCGTGTACTGTATAAGTGTGTTTGTATGTGTGGGTGTGTTTGTGTGTGCGTTGTGTATGTGTGTGTTGTATGTGTGTGTTGTATGTGTGTGTTTTGTGTGTACTGTATGTGTTGTGTTTGGGCGCGTGTGTGTGTTCGTTGTGTGTGTATGCGTGTACTGTATATGTGTGTTTGTATGTGTGGGTGTTTGTGTGTGCGTTGTGTATGTGTGTGCATGCGTGTGTTTGTGTGTGTGTATGCGTGGGAGCGCATGTTATGTCAAGCGAAATATATGTTCGTTTTCAAACTTCAGACATTGAATCCCATAGACGCCAAATGGAGTCATGCCAAAAAAACTATCAAAACTATAAGTTTTTATTAAAAATTCATTTTTTGTGTTTCAGACTATGTTTTTAAGTAGAAATAACTCAACATTATATTTTTTTATTGATCAGAATTAAATTGGGAACGAAAGGGTTAAATTAATTATAATTAATAGAAGAATTTATTGAATTAAATTTTCTGCTACGCCACCGGAAATACCGATTTCAATGACGCATGCTGTTGACTGCATGTAGGCCTACATGTATACGTAGGCTACATGTATAGGCTATCGGTCGCCGAGTAAGTCATAACAAAATTTTCGTGTATGGTACGTACGTATCATACAGGTATTCTATTTTTTGAAAGGTTCGTACGTATTTTAACGTATTCTATTTTAGGGTACGCGTACCCTCGAGCTTTGATCAGTACTTAGATGACTTAAAAGAATTCAAATGAAGGTGGTTAGAGGTCAATGGATAATTACGTAAAGCCGAAAATGACCGTTTTCGACCCACCCACCCTGTAAAGCCTCGTAACGTTGACCTTGACCCACCCACCCACCCTACCCAGCGTTATGTAACGATTGTTAAAAAATCAGTTGAGATGCAAGTCTATCATTGGTTTACGTGAGCGCGTAATTATAATTAATATTTTCATAGTGAAATTTAATATAGCATAGTATGTGAATTATAGGCTAATTTGACAGTAGACTAGGTTTAAAATATCACCTGGTCACCTGGTGCCGTCAGCTCTTAGAACTCTGGCGACAGTTTTGATGTATCCTCTCGCAGGCTCCGCAGTACCGTTATCAGATTCTGTTAAAACTCTTGGGGTTACCCTGGACAGTATGCTTACTTTTCGGATGCATGTAACTAACCTTTGTAGATCTTGCTTTTATCACATCAGGGCAATACGCCACATTAGGTCGGCTCTGACTAAGGATATGTCGAAGACTTTAGCTTGCGCCCTTGTCTCCTCTCGCCTTGATTATGCTAATGCGATTTTTGTTGGCATTTCACACTATGAGCTACATAGGCTGCAACGCATCCAAAATTCTTTAGCTCGCGTTGTGCTGCGTGTCCCACTACGATCAAGTTCCTCAGTTTTACTTCATCAGCTGCATTGGCTTCCTGTCGAGTTTAGGATTAAATTTAAATTGGCCTGTTTAACCTACAAATCCCTCTCTATACCGGAACACCTCCCTACCTTCAGTCACTGCTTACTCCTTATATTCCTCCTCGTTGCCTGCGATCATCAAACATGGGTCTTTTAGTTGAGCCTCGATGCAGAACTGTTATGGGCTCGCGTGCATTCCATGCCTCTGCTCCCAAAGAATGGAATCTTCTTCCACTCTCTCTTCGTTGCTCAAATTCACACCCTACCTTCAAAAAACGGCTTAAAACTCACTATTTCTCTTTGGCTTTCAAGCACATGGACCTTTAACTGCATCTTCCTCTGGCGGCTAACTATCCGCGCCTCAGATTCATACTTTGGTGTGACCTTGCGCGCGTAATAAATTTATGTAATAATAATAATAAATGTCTCCTCTCTCTTGTCGCCTCTCTAAGCTGCTCCAGGCTCATGCCAGACTTTTCCTGTACCTCATCCAACCATCTCTTCCTTGGTCTTCCACGTCTCTTCCTTCCCTCACCGCATGCCGTCATCAGCTCCTTTTCCAAACCGTTAGATCTAATCACATGGCCGAAGTAGCTCAATTTCCTCCAAGTTGCTAAAATATACATAGTTTTATTCATATAAAAGAGTCATGCGTGAATTGCAATTTTCTTAAATTATACCGCAGGAATAAAATTTTACACTACTGAAAAGACTAAATTGCTTATTAGCAATTAATCAAAATTAAGATGAACTAATTATTTGCTTAGTAGGGGCACTTCGATAGTTAATTATTAATAGAAATATTGCCGAGTTTTGTTGAGCATTATTTTTAAATGTTTAAAATCGTGTCCACTAAGTAAAACTTGCTTCAAAGCGGTTCTTCGACGTCAGGAATCCAAAAAGAATTAGCCTGCCACGTTGTTCCGTTGGTAAAACTATATATCACAGATCCAAACAATTCAAAGAGCGGTTTCCGGTTTGCACAAATGGGAGAACAGCATTGGCCTGGCATGTAGGCCTAACTGGAGTCTGCTACCGGATTTTCTTTAGATATATAGACCTACTTCGGTTAAGCTTTAAATCAATGTCACGAAGTTTAAACTTCGATCACATCATGCCTGAAGTGTCATTCGAATCTTTCGATGGCAATTTCCCCCACCCACCCACCCACGTAGTTTCGTAACGTTTTCAATGACCCCACCCACCCTCGAGCGTTACGTAATTATGCAATGACCCCTTAGGCCTTTCACTCGAAACTAAAGGCGCTCCTTTTGAAGAACTCTTATCCTGCTTCACCTGATCCCCCACCAGTGATATTTTAGTTCTCAAATAATATTACTTCTAGTTCTTGTTCACTTCTGCTTGAAGCAATTTTACTTCGACTTCTACTTCTAGTTCTCAAATAATTTCACTTCCAGTTAGAGTTTAGACATAATTTTACTTATCCGTGCATTTGTCAGTTTTTCTCGCTCTTGCAATTTGCCAATTTAGCCTATATTGACGATGATAGACATATAGCTTTGTGAGTGATAACACTTCTGGGTGGTGCTTCGTTAGAAGCTTGGAATTTAAGGCATATAATATAAAGCTTCAAATTTGTGGGTTTTTCTGGGGATTAAACTCCATGCCTGGGACCAGTTCTTTGCCCTCAAAATATGTTGCGACAGAAATTGTTTAAAAGCCTAATATAGTTATTTCACCCTGGATATTAAATCAGGTCCTGGCCATGGAATTCTGCAGGCTTTTCTCTCCAAGGCAATCCTACGCTCTTCTCTACACCAGATACGAACATTCTCCTTTTCATAGCCAGCCTCACAAAGACAGAGTCCCTTTTAGCAGACTGCCTCTGTTCAGTCTCAGGTGCCTGACCCTCGTCTCTCCCTATTCACTGGCCAATCATATACCTAACTACTCTGGTCAACGCAGCGCTCGTGTATAAGCCGGTGCCCCGCGCTTGGCTTTCCAGTGGCGCTTTAGAAATTAAGAGATTACGATTACGATTAGGCTAGTCATTGTGTATCGGTTTTTGCAGACGACAGTAGTACGTATTGGCCTAATCGTATATGGTGGCTTGCGTGCGACAAATTTAACCAGAGCAAACAGGTGATGCAAGCTTTTGTTACACACGCGTACTTAATAATTAAGAAACTACAATTGGGCTATTAAGCGCGCCAGGTTAATTTGCAGTGGTTGTAGTACAGACCCAGCATCTTCGGGACCATTTAAAATCCTTGTTATGTCATGCCCGGACCCCTAGTCGAAACATCTAGCACGATGACAAGGATCCTGTGCGAAGATAAAACGGTGCATGAATGATGGAGAGGACGGTCTATCCGACCTCATAATTATGCCGAACCGGGAGTCGCATGGCGTTGTAATAGTTCACTGATATGCCTGCGTTTTTTGCCTTGGCTCCTGGAATAAGAAGTTCGTTGCATCCTGCTCAATCAGCGATTGGTCGTAAAGGCAAATTCAAAAGATCTTCCCTAGTTTAATGGATCGTTCTTTCCATCCGCTCAAGTTTGGGAACGGTGCTTGAGCCCATCTAGTCGAGAGTTAAAATGCCTGAAATAATATTCGCCATATCTCGCGCCAGCGCTTGTGTGTGTGTAGCTCTCTCTTTCTCTTTCTCTTTCTCGTTCTTTCTCTTTCTCTCTCTTTCTAAATGAGCACTCGACAACAGGTTGACCCCTTGAACTGCCTGATAAGAATTAGTACGTCTTTTAAATTCTGGTCACTCAATTGTGACACTGGGGTCAAAACCCGTCACGTTTAGATTTTTCACTTTCTTTATTGAGTCGTATTCTATAGTTGATCTGCTCCTAAATACTTCTTACAGAATGAAAACATCTGTTTTCTAACTGAAGTTAGGCCTACATTCGGTTGAGAAAATCGATCTCAAAGTTTCAGAACGTTTATGTCATTAAATTCCTTAGCAACCATTATTTTATTTTACAATTTTGCTAGCCAATAAATGGTTATATTCTGTATCAAACACAACAAAGAGCATGAAAATCGGGCTATTAGATTCCAAATTATGATAGAAATACTGGCACCTGTGGAATTTAAGTCTAAGAACGAATGAGTAATGGAATGGAAGCACACGCATGCAGGCATAGACTGCGGTCTATTCACCGTGGACACGAAATAGGTTGTGTGCGTCTAATGTTTCAAACAAATAATTAACCATTCTGTTCAATGTAAGTACGAATATTAATATGTAGGCCTACAAGATTAAACTATGTGGAAGTAATTATTGCGACCGACAGTAATTATTGCGACGGACAAAACAAAAGAGGGCGACCTCATAGAGAATGGGCGGATGATTTAATAGACTGGTGCGGAACATCACTGCAGAAGCTGAGCCACATCGCACTGGAAAGAGAACAATGGAGGAACATGATTAAAATGGCGTCGGACACCTACGGGCGTTGAGCCCACGGTTCATGATGATGATGATGATAGAGCGTGAGCGTATAGGATACCAGCTTGAGTACATAATTATATACGATTTGGCTATCTATACATCAAAGAGCATGTAAGCAAACAGAGCAGTGAGGTTATACGAATCGGCCTACAAATCAATTGCACCCGTCAACAGATTGAACTTGGTTTGATAACTAATACGAGACTTTCGATTCTTATAAGGACTTTTATTTCTCTGTATACCCACTTATACGAACTTCAATGACGGCAGATAACGCACGACGACCCACTCATGCAATAATTGTTTCTAAACAATATGAAATGATTAATGATTTTATCTCATACGTTAATTGAGCTTGAGTCTTGCTTACATCAAACAGCATGTAAAAAAACCCAGAGCAGTGAGGTTATACGAATCGGCCTACAAATCAATTGCACCCGTCAACAGATTGAACTTGGTTTGATAACTAATGAGAGACTTTCGATTCTTATAAGGACTTTTATTTTATCTACCCACTTAGGCCTATACGAACCTCATTGACGGCAGATAACGAACGACGACCCACTTAATATGCAATAATTGTTTCTATTCAATACATATATCGATGATTTATCTCATACGTTAATTGCGCTTGAGTCAAGAATAAATTGGATCCAGTCTATGCTAAGCTATCAATGACAGTACGCCAATCCACAGCTATGATAAAGAATGCCGGTTTAGCCGTGTTTATCAAAATTGATGACTATGTCGTTGGACGGCAGTAGACCCCCATCAGGACACTAACCGAAAAATGAGCTAAACAATTGCGGCTTTTGATAGATGTGCATTGGGGAAGATTGAAAGTCAGTCTCTAGAAATGTCTGGTAAACTAAAATGACTCTCGGATTCAGAAAACTGGGTCAGAGGCGTGGTTTGAATAATTATCATGGCTGTTATGTACAAGCGTTTATTATTTGGCCAAAACTTGCTAATTTACACAAGTGACACAGTTTAATAGGACAACAAAATAGCATACTTAAGGTGTAATTTAATAAGTGGAACACAGGGCTACTAGAAAAGTTCAGTGGGCGCACGAAAACGCGGTCCTTCATGACGAATTTTATCTTCTAAAAATCTGCTCATTGAAACATTCTGTTCTGTTCTCAGCCATCCTCGATCCGAGGGTCGGCCGCATCATGTACAATGTTACTCCAACGCTTCCTGTCCTCCGCCAGTCTTATCATTTCTCCCAATGTCAATCCTGTCCATTTCTTTATGTTACCCAGCCAGTTTGTTCTTGGTCTTCCTCTATTCCAGTCAGAGGTGTAGCGACCGCCCTTCGTACCCTCTGACCGAAGGGGGCCCCCGCAAGAAAGTGGGCCCCTGAAAGTGGCAAAATATGTAAGGTGTAGCTATATAGGGCTATAGGTAAGTGACATTCTCTCTCTTTCTCTTTCTCTTTCTCTCTCTTTCTCTTTCTAAATGCGCACTCGACAACAGGTTGACCACTTGAACTGCCTAATAAGAATTAGGACGTCTTTTAAATTCTGTTTGCGTTACCAGAATTTAAAAGACGTCCTAATTCTTATTAGGCAGTTCAAGTGGTGAATAGACCGGTTAATTCCATCCGGGGGGATAAACCATTCTATCCCTTTTTTGAAAAATGCGCATAATAAAAATATTTATGCTGTAATCAAAATTTAAAGTGACTAATTGTTTTAAGTGTCCTAGGCAATGCTCAGATAAAGGCAACTCGAATTTATTTAGTGACTCTGAGTGTTCTTAAGTGTTTTAAATGTTTTAAGTGCTCTAAAAACAGGGCAAAACAAATTATCTAGTAGGAATAAACATACCTGTTAGTGTCATTGTTCAAAACAAAGCAGATGAAAATTAATTTGCAAAAAAAACTACACGCGAAAGCGGTTTTTTCGACTTTTTTATTTTGGGGGGATACAATTAATACGGGGGATACTCTATTTCGTGAGACCGGCTATAGAGGAATACAATGATTACATTGTGGAAGACGCGAAGACCATATAGGGGGGAGAAGGTTGTGGAGTACAATTTCTGACCATCCCTTTCTAAACTGTCAACAACACGTGCGCGTCGGCAGGCTCTCACGATTTTACACGAATTGCAATGTAAAACGTTTCAAATTTCTTACAAATAATTACCGTATACGTATGGAGGAACATTTGGACAGGTAATTATGTGTCACTTTACGGCTCTTTATAGGTAAATTTAAGCATGGTGTCGTTCGCGTATAGGGTAAGGTTTCGCGTCGTGAGGGTCGGTCAGGGTTAGTGTTAGGATTAGTGTCGTCTTTAGATTCTTCAGATTTTTGCGTCGTCAGGGTCGGTTAGGCTTAGTATTAGGGTTAGCGTCGTCATTAGATTCTTAAGATTTTTCCGTTGGTTCTTTAGCAGTTGTTGGTGAAGCTAATAGCCTACAGCTTCACCAATAACTGCTAACATCAACTACCTTCTCCCCCCTATGGTCTTCGCTTCTTCCACAATGTAATCATTCTATTCCTCTAACCGGCTTACGAAATCGCCTAGAGAATGCTAATATGTTACCCGGCGTTGCCCGGGATAAATTGTATATACTCCTTGGCCGCTACTGAAAAACAATTAAAATACGGCGTCAATAGCCTATATAGCGCATACAACGAGATTTAAAGTGAATAATGGGGCAATCGGCGTTGCACGGGAAATTTAGATTTTTCGTCCCAAACCCAGGTTCACACGCCCCTGCGGGGCGGCTTCGCCGCCCATTTGGTTTTTATAAATGGTAATTTTACTCGTTAAGCTAATGTGACATGGGCGCCGCTCCTCTTAGTTAGCATATATACTCCCTGCTTGTTGCACTGAGAGCGTGAGAGCGTTTGAGTTTCAGGCTAAGCTTTGGCGGACGTAAAAATGACGTCAACAGCAACGTGCATTATTATGGCGTCGTAGACTTCAGCGATAGCATAATTTACACGGCGAAATTTAAAATGTCTATATTTTGAAAGTTCAATTGCCTAAAGAGCTGAAAATAGCGTACTTGGATGGTTTTGGTGAACGTTTATCTAAATGCAACGTTTCAGGTGAGTAGTGGCAAAAGTGTGAGCGTGCATAACTGACAAATAAGCGTACTTCCTTTCTTATAGATATAGATATATAATAGTACAAGTCTACGCTGCGCGGGCGCATATGACGGCGCGCAAATGAGGGGCTTTTTTTACTGCGCTCAACTGACGGCGCGCAAACGTCCTGCGCGGTAATCACAGGGTGCCACGGCAGCGTTCTACAGCCTGTACTAACCTATAAGCATTCAATATCGAAATGAAAAACTACGTTGGGAATTTCATGAAGTGAGCAAATGCTTGGTTAAAACGAAAGACACGCACAATAAATAATATTAAATAACTGTCTAATCAAAATCTAAAGTGACTCTGATTGTTTTAAGCGTCCGAAGCAATGTAGGCTACATAGAAAGGCAAATCCAATTTATTTAGTGACTCTGAGTGTTTTTAAGTGTTTTAAATGTTTTAAGTGCTCTAAAACCAAAGCAACGCAAATTATCTAGTAGGAGTAAACATACCTGTTAGTGTCATTGTTCAAAACAAAGAATACGAAAATTTATTTGCAAAAAGAAATACACGCGGAAGTTACTTTTTCGACTTTTTCATTTGGGGGATACTATTAATACGGGGAATACTCTATTTCGTGACACCGGCGACTGTCACGCTCTGATCCACGTATAACTGTGGGACTACTACAGAGGCGTATACGTCGCTTAATAAAAAATAACATTCCTTCATTCAGTTCAAACTTTTAAACAGCTGTCTGACTACATGAAATATTGTAATATAATAATTTGGGACAAGGGATAATTTCAACAGCGCCGCTCGCAGCCATGGCCATTCAGTAGCGCGCCCGAGCCCCACTACGAGAACCCCGAGAGAAAAAGTTACATGTATGGCTGCCAGTCAGGCGCCGTTATATTCTACTACTACTATTCTTCTTATCCTCCTGACTTACTTGCTTCCAAATTCTTTGCTTCCGAACTCCTCACGCTCTTCTCTTCTGCTAATCTGGTTCAACACGTCAACCTTCCTATATACCCACTGTCAACCATGCACTCGACCTTATCATCACGTCATCTCTCTCAAACCTATCACCAAACATATCTTTCTCTTTCTCTTTCGATACACTTTCTGACCATGACCCCATGTTCACACAACTTTATCTTTACCACTCATGTGTCAGCTCTCAGCGGTCATATTAATTTTGGGCCGATTAATTATTAATCTGAGCGGTAAGGGTTAACACTGCCTACTTCACGTCCTGACCCTGTCTCTCATTCTTTCCGCCGCATCAGCTCCATAAAAATTGAAGCCTTCATGCACGATCGTGCCTCTTCATACCTCTTTCCAAATCCTCCATCCTCTCTCGATGACCTTCTGTCCTCCCACAATACCACTCACTCCATTCTCCTTGACAAACACGCTCCAAATCTGGTTCTCACTTTAACAACCCTTGGTATAAGTTACTCCTATCTCCAGGCCCTCAAATATTTCCGTCGAACTCCTCACTAGTTCCCTCCCGATCCTGTGGGCCTAACCCTCGTCTTCTCTGGAAGCCGTGAACCAACTTCTACATCGGAACTCCTCTAGCCCACTTCCAAACTCTCTACCAACTTCCTTAGGTCTAATAGGTGACTCATGTTGTTCGTTTCTCGGGCAAGGTAACTGCTCTCCGTCTCTCTGTCTCTCTGCAATCACTTCTATCAAAATCTACCATTGGTTTACCTGCAGATACACCTTCCCCCCACTCACGACCTTCCGTCTTCCCCACGTCAATCATCACCATCTGCCTATAACCTAACATCAGAGTCTAAAGTTCAATTTATTACAATCTCTCCCAAACAAGCAGTGCGAACTTGACCCTATAGGCCTACCTACATCCCTAGAGTGCGCATCTATCATTGTCCCCATCATCACAAAAATAATCAACCTCTCCGTATCCACTGGAAACTTTGATAAGGAAATCCTTTCAAATTTACGACCTGTTTTAAATACACGCAGTGCCTGTAATGTAGACTCACTGTGGTCTGTAGTTCTTCGTAGAATTACTTTGTGAATTTAACTATTCTAGCCTTAGGCCCTACTGTTGGCAAAGTGCCTATCAATACATCAATATTCAATTGCTTTGCTCTTTCGTTTTCGATTGCAAGGAGAGAATGATCATTAAGCCTGTCCTGTTAAATAGTTGACCTAAGATAAGTCTTATTATTTTTAATTTTGAGAAGGAATGCTCTGCACTGGCGACGGTGACTGTGAGGGTGACAAAGTGCACTCAGCCGGTGGCCAATTCAGGCATTGACACTTGATGTGGTTCATTCATTCATTCATTCAGACATTTATATAGCGCTCCTTCAAGAAAATCTACTCAGAGGCGCTCCCGACTCCAGCGCGCCCAAAAAGAACAGTTTTAAGTTTAGTAAGGAAGGATCCTGGTAGAGTCCCAGGGTGTAGGCGTAGCTCAAAAGGAAAGCCATTCCAGACCTCAATTTCAGATAGCTCAATATGAATTTCAGTATGTTCAAAAACAGCTTTTGTTTCTTTAAATTCATCTCTGAACTCACGTCAGTAGTTGTATAGCTAAGGGTTTAAGCGCAATCTAGGTCAAGTGGTCACATAATGATGTAATCAGGTCAAATGGAGAAGTAATCAGGTGAAGTTGTGACATAATCAGGTCAAGTGGTGACGCAATAAGATCAAGTGCTAACGAAATAAGGTCAAGTGCTGACGTAATCAAGTGGATAACATTAGCAGGTCATGGTTCTTATGTAATCATATTTATTACATAACTAGCTGTCCCCGGCCACGCGTTGCTGTGGCTGAAAAGACCATCCAAACCTCCCTCTCAACCTCCCTTCCCCTGCCTTTCTTCCTCTCTTCCTCCCTCTGCCAATTCCTACTCCATTCCCTGCCTCCCACCATCTCCCTCTCCTCCCTCCCTCTCCTCCCTCCCTTCCTCCCTCCCTCCCCTCCCTCCCTCTCTCACTCCCGCTTCCTTCCACCCCTTCCCTCTACTCCCCTCCTCATCCCACTGCCCTCCTCTTCCCCTGCCCTCCTCTTCTCTCTCACCCCATCCCATCCCCTTCCCCTCCCCTCCTCTCCCCTCCCATCCTCTCCCTCTCCCCTCTGCTCCGTCCCTCCCATTCATTCCTCTGCACTCCTGCATCTATTCCTCCCTCCCGTTTCCTCCCCTGCCCTCCGCACGTCCAACATATGGCGATATAAAACACGCTCGAAATGGAATGGAACGTTGTGTGAAAATTGAAAGCAATCGGTGAAGAACTTCTCGAGTTCTTTCATTTTGTACAAAACGACAGCCACATAAATATATGCGCTATATGAAACGCGCGGATATGCGCCATAAAAACACGGCCGCATTGGAATGCAACCTTGGTTGAAAATTGAACTCGAAATCGCTCGAATCGAATGCAAAGTTGTGGTAAAATAGATGGAAAGGATTGCGCTTTTTCGAAAAAAACTTAAAAACCCGGCCTCTCGAATTCGAATGGAACGATTTGTGAAACGATGAAGAGCTTTCCAAGAACGTTGATTTTGTACAAACCGACAGCTACATGTGCATAGATATATGCGCCATAAGAAACGCGCGGATATGCGCCATAAAAGACGGCCGCATTGGAATGCAACGTTGGTTAAGAATTGAAATCAAAATCGCTCGAATCGAACGCAGTTGCGTTATTTTTTTGGAAAAGAGTGGGCTTTTTCCAAAAAAGATATACAAACCGGCTCATATTCGAATGGAACGTCCTGGTAAAATTTTCAAAACAATCGGTCAAGAGGTTTCCTAGATCCTTGATTAGATACAAACTTTTACATTTTTATTTATAACTAGCTGTACCCGGCCACGCGTTGCTGTAGCTGAAAAGACCGTCCAACTCCCTACTTCCCTTCCACTGTCTCCCTCCCTTACCCTGCCTCTTTCCCTCCCTCCGTTCCTCTGTCCCTCCCTATCTCCATTCCCACTCCCTTCCCTTCCCTCCTCCATCCCTCCCCTCCTCCCCTCCCTCCAGTTTCTTCCCCTCCCTCCCCTCCGTCCCTCTCCTCCTCCATCCCGTCCGCTCCCTCCCCTCCCCTTTGCTGAAATCGAATGCAAATGTTGTGTTTTTTCGAGAAAAGCTTATAAAAACCTGTCCGCTCGAACGTTGTGTGAAAATTGTAAAACTTGCCTTTTCTACCCTTTTTTCGACCGGATCTGACCTTTTTCAAAATTCAGAGTGGCATCCCTGACATTTTTCAAAATTCAGAGTGGCATCCCTGTACGTTATAAATACACGGGCCAAAATGGCGGAGTATGCGTTAAAGTCAAAATGTATAAACGTGTCAACTCGAGGAGAAAGTTGTGTTTTTTTGGTTTAAAAGAGTTGTTTCTTTCCAGGAAATCCTTTTACAAACACGATCGTATTCGAACGGAGCGTTTTGCGAAAAATTTCAAAAGAATCGGTCATTAAGTTTCCGAGAAATTCCATTAGGAACAAACGTTTTACATTTTTATTTATATAGATAGATAGATGAGGTCAATGGAGGTAGGGAAAAGTCGAGTTCAAGGATTCTTACCCTAACCTAGCTCCTGAAGAAGTCTAAACCGACGAAATGTCGAATGATCATCAATTGTTTTAGTTACTCGATTTTGAATAAATCTTTCTAAGTTCGTCGTTGTTGCTGAACATTGATAATGTACCACGGAAAGACATCAGACAGGACCGGCTAACACCCAGGGACGGTGTCATCAACATCGTGAACACACATGGAAACCACCGAGTAAGCAAACGAGTAGCAATGTTGATTTCATGCGGCTGGAATCCCTAATGGAGGGAATGGTTAAATCTGTCAACGTGCTGGTCGGTAGGGTAAGCGCACTGCAGAAGGGTCCACCTTCTCACGGACCCACGATGACAACAACAGCACCCTCCTCTGTCCGTCCAAACCCTTGGGCTCTTCCTCCTCCCGCTCGCGCCGGGCCCTGAGCACGTCCTGAACCTACCCTCGCACCAGTTCAGCCTCCTCCTTCTTCAACTGCAGCTTCTTCTTCTTTCTCCTTCACTGCTCTAAGATCTGGACCTCCTCCCATTGGAAATCATATGACCCACTGGAATCTCAACAATGACCCTAACCGACACCATCACTCCAGCCCTGACCAACTTACCTTTTGAGCTACGCCTACACCCTGGGACTCTACCAGGATCCTTCCTTACTAAACTTAAAACTGTTCTTTTTGGGCGCGCTGGAGTCAGACTTAAGTTGACTCAGACTTATTGAACCGCACGCCATCTGCCAACCTGGACTTCACTAAGATGTGCAAGAGTAGTAGTATAAGTGCCGGTTCATGTACAATAGCCCATCTCGACATTTCCATCTCGACATTTCCATCTCGACATTTCCATCTCGACATTTCCATTTTCCAAGACACTGTCCATTGTTTGCCGACTCTCTACCGTTCTATTGTCCATGAAACCTCGGTCGTTCCATTGTACACGAAACTTTCCATTGTTGGTCGTCGCTCGGTCGTCGCTCGATCGTTTGTGCTCGTATCGCATATCTGTAGTAGTAGTATGAGTGTTGGTTCATGGACAACAGGACGCCACTCTGAAGAAGAAAGGAGCACTTAGGCCTACATGTGCGCCGTCCGATCATGCATGAAGCTCTGTATATATATATATATACTAGGGACTTTAGGCCTGTAAAGAAATATGGCGACTCTATTAGTTATAGGCCTATATTGAGTACATAACATATTGCGTTCTGAAGATAGCTGTCTGTTTTGTTATATATATATATATTCGTTTTAATGTGAAAAGACAATCTGACCATAACGCAGAAATGTTAACATGAAAGATAATGAATAATTAAAGTCAATAGTTCAATTAGTTAGGCTTAAAGTAAGCTAGTAAATATTTTTATATAATGATCGTGGTATAAACTGAGAATTGTCCTTTAGTAGGAGGGTACAGTTGTGTGCTCTAGGTCTTAGTTGGTGAGAGGAGGGATCGGAGAGGAGGTAGGAGTTGGTGAAGTACATGTTTGGGGTTGTGTATAATGGAGAAGAGGAGTTTTGCATCAGCTGTGTTGGCAAGTTGCGCCGTTTTAACCCTGTAGCCTATAGTAATGCCTTACAAAGAGCCGGACGAAAATGCAACTGGTTAACTGAAGAGCCATTTCTAAAACGTAACACAGCCCTTTTGACGCTTAACTCACTTATTTCAACAACGAAAACGAAAGAAGGCTAGAATGGCTGCGATGGTTGAGTAGAACATATGGGAATAATCATCCAGCTATTCGCACTGAACACTGAACAATTCTACTGGCCTTGAAATCTCGTGACTTCCAGAAACGGCCTTGAAGCATGTGACCTTCAGTCTACTAGTGTGTGTCCTCCGAATTCACTAATTGTTGGACGGAGAGCCTGTCACGCTTTGATCCACGTATAACTGTGGGACTAGATAGGCGTATACCTCGTTCAATAAATAAATAACATTCCTTCACTCAGTTCAAACTTTTAAACAGCTGTCTGACGACATGAAATATTGAAATGTAATAATTTGGGACAAGGGATAATTAATTTTCAACAACGCCGCTCGCATTCTGTGCCCCCCCTCCAGGGCCCAAGAGGGGACACTCCGCTGGCTCCCTGTTTCACAACGCATCTCCTACCGAGTTGCTGCACTTGTTTGGCGATGCGGTCTTTCTTGTGCTCACATCGTACTTCTCTAGCCTTTGTCGACCTGTCTCAGACCTTGCAGCCAGTGGAGGTTCTTCGCTCGGCGGCAACGGGTGAGCTTTTGGTTCCGCGGGTTCGCACTTCTACCAGACAGCGCCGAGTCTTTTCTATTCTGGGTGCCGCTATCTGGAATGGCCTCCCACTAGCATTGCGACTTATGCCTATAGGCTAAATTCCCCTGCATTGCTTTAAGTATTTCAAATCCTATTTTTTAAATGCGGTTGGGCTGGGAGCGCCTCTGAGTAGGTTTCTTGAAGAGGCGCTATATAAATATGAATGAAGCGAACTTGCTCCCCCTGGAAAATTTATTTCTATTACTTCAACTACTACTTTTTGGGTGTTGACAAATTTCTTTATGATATTTAATCTCATTAATGATACTAATGATACGAATGATACTAATGATACTAATGATACTAAGCTTAATGATAATAAGGATGATAATGATGATAATGATACTATAATGATAAAGTAAAAGTGAAACTAAGAAATATACAGTTAAAACTTTCTGTGTGAAAAACTCATGAACTTCAATTTCTGCTTTGCATATTTCAAGCTCTTGCTTTAAAATTTCACTGAGACCATCTTCTGTTGACCCATCCAGCAAAAATTTCTGCGGGACCCGGTGCCCATGGGAAGGAGAGTCCAATGACGATAAAGGATCAATTATAGTGGTCCTAAGTCCTAACTCGTGGTACAAGCAATAATAATAATACTATATAGAGATTTAAGTGCCATGGGTTCGTAAGCAATCGATTAAAAAACTGTAGCAACAATCACTTAGACCTGTCGATGACAAAGTGCAGAGAGAGAGAACAAATTATGTAAGACCACGTGATAAAAAAAGTAATCAAAAGTCGATTTGATAACTGTATGGCTGCCCATCAGGCACTGATCTTTTCTACCACTCATTATTATTCATTCATTCATTATTAGCATTTATATAGCGCCCCTTCAAGAAACTACTCAGAGGCGCTCCCAGCCCAACCACGGCAAAAGAAAAAAGATTTAAGGGACTTAAGGAATAAGGATTGACTGGTCAGGTGGAGGAGATGGAGGTTAGGGGGAGGTCATTCCAGATTGACGGTCCCAGAACCGAGAATGCTCGGCGCTGTCTGGTAGCCAAGCGAGCCCGTGGAACAAGTAGTTGTCCCTTCGCAGCAGAGCGAAGGGCCCGACGCGCTTCAATGTCAGAGACTGGGCGCCAAAGAATGCGCAGGTAGGATGGAGCGCAACCAAGGATACAACGTGAGACCAGGGCAGCAATTCGATAATGGATGCGTTGGGCTATTGGCAACCAATGCAGCATATCACGCATTTAGGTATAGAAGGGCCTAGAGGGTGGAAGGCTGAGTGAACCCTTTGGCACCATCTGGTGTCGAAACCGCGTCCTTCTGTTATTCATGTCTGTGTGTCGAACCACTCAGCCGTCACTCCGCCATCATACAGATAGGCGGGTACCGTGCTTAACACCTCGACTTGAAACAACTATTGCACCTTCTCCTGTTTTTATCTTTCTTGAGGAACAGCCACACAATGTCATACATACGATTAAATAAATCCTGGCTAAAGCGCAATTTATTCTAAATTTACAATATCAGTGTCTAATCGAGTCCTGACTAAATACAATACAATGTCATACATTATACATACATAGTTACATACGATTAAATGAATCCTGGCTAAAGCGCAATTTATTCTAAATTTACAAAATCAGTGTCTAATCGAATCCGGGCTAAAGCGCAATTCTCCTCGTGCCACAAGCAAGCATAGGCCTACTTCTTTGGTCAGAACTCAAGCTTTTGCATTCATTGGTCGTGCACTTCAGAATCAGCTCTCTCTACGGACACATTCCTCATTATTAACTGGTATCAAAGTACAGATTCCTGCTGTCTTAACATTACTTTCTCTTCTATAAGTCGCACTGAATGGGAGCGGATCTGATTGGTTGCTGTGTAGGCCTACTGTGAGAGGCGACTCATAAATTTAATAGATGCACTAAATAAAATAACTATGCAATACACTAAATAAAATAATTATGCAATACACTAAATAAAATAATTATGCAATGCACTAAAGTAGTAGGATATGTAGCAAGCGGGCTCATTCACCCACTTACTGCCTTGCTTTTTTCATTTTAACCCCTACCTCTGGTTAAAAAATATGCGGCAACCTATAATCTAGGATAAAATCTGACCCTATAGGCTGAAATTTACGACATAGCGTGCACGAACCAATAAGCAAGGAAGAAAATATACGCCTACCTATACCCAAGGTTGGTATCTAACGACATGGCGTGCACGAACCAATAAGCAAGGCCACCGAACGAGTCAACATCATAAATTTATTTTTTCCTGTGTATATAAAATGACCGAAAATATTTTCTCACAACAGCTTAAACAAATGCCGCCACAATATAAAATGGAATACACGAAGAAAACTGTTATTGAATTGAGAAAAATCGCTAAACAGAGCGGCTTGCACGGGTACACTAGACTACGAAAAACAGAATTGATTGGAAGAATTGAAGCACACAAGGCTCAAATACTAATCCCATCACATGTTGCGCCAATCTCGCCTAATACCAGTTTGCAGATTGAAACCCCGCCACAAGCTGGTATCGAATTCCCAGTAGCAGCGGATGCTAATGTGATAAGTAAGTTTGAGAGAAATAACAATATTAGTATTAATGTTTTTGGTTACGAGGGAGACCTATTCCCACTATATTTATCAAAGCATGAGAACGATAGGTGTGTAGATCTATTGCTCATTTCTGATGGAGAAAAGAAGCATTATTGTTGGATTAAGAATTTCAACAGACTGATGGCGGTACAGACAGAAAACACCAGTACTTCGATGTACTATTGTAAAAGATGCTTAATAGGATTCAGTAGAAAAGATTCCCTACACAAACACACCGAGTACTGTTCCCAACACGCCGCTCAAAAGATAGAATTGCCCGAACCAGGTACTATGTTGAGTTTTAAACATTATTACAGAAAAATGAGAGTCCCATGGATGCTGATGGCTGACTTTGAAAGCTTCATTAAACCTATTGATACATGTCAACCAGATCCCGACAAGTCCTACACCAACAAATATCAAAAGCATGTTCCAAGTTCTTTCTGTTATTTTATAAAATGTTTCGACGATGACCTATATTCGCAAGCCCCCGTAACGTTCACAGCGAAGAGCGAAGACGATGATGTAGCGCGGATATTTATTGACAGTCTTGTAGAGAAAGTAAAAGATATTTATAATCGATTTAAATTTCCAAAGAAAATGATATTTGAAAAGAAAGACAAGGACCTATTCGACTCGGCCACTGTTTGCCACATATGCGAAGGCGAACTAGATGGTGATAGAGACAGAGACCACTGTCATCTTACTGGGAAATTTAGAGGCGCCGCTCATCGAAAATGTAATCTAAGCTACAAAGTCCCTAAGTTTATCCCAGTAATATTACACAATTTATCCGGATATGATAGCCATCTTTTCGTGAAGAAATTACGAGGTGGTGATAATGAAAACATTAAATGCATTCCCTGCAACGAAGAAAAGTACATCTCATTTAGCAGAGAAGTTGTAGTCGATAAGTTTGTAAATGAAGAAAATAAGGAAGTAGAGGTCAAGCGTGAATTACGTTTCATCAATAGTTTTAGATTCATGCCAGCGAGTCTCGACGCGTTATCGAGGAACCTAAGCAAAGACCAGTGTAAAAATATAAGCAAGTACTACGCCGGTAATCAGCTCGATCTCTTGCTTAGAAAAGGGGTCTATCCGTACGACCACGTTAGTTCCATTGATCAATTGAATGAAACAGAACTACCACGAAAGTCAGCATTCTATTCAAAACTAAACGATTCAGGTATCAGCGATGAAGATTACGAGCACGCACAGACGGTATGGAGCGAATTCGGATTTAAAACGTTTAGAGAATATCATGATTTATATAACGTGAGTGATGTTCTCCTGCTCGCCGATGTATTCGAAAATTTTAGAGATGTATGCTGTGCGAACTATGGCCTCGATCCCGCCTGGTATTACACTTCTCCAGGTCTCGCTTGGGATGCCGCATTAAAGTTGACTGGAGTAGAGTTAGAATTATTGAGCGACTACGATATGATACTAATGGTTAAGCATGGGATAAGAGGTGACGTTAGCACAATTTCACATCGTTATGGACAGGCAAATAATAAGTACATGCAAGCGTTTGATAATAGCAAGCCTTCATCATTTATAACCTATTTGGACGCTAACAATTTGTACGGATGGGCAATGTGTAAGAATCTTCCGACTCACGGGTTTCAGTGGATGGTTGGTGATGAGCTAAACGACTGGAGGTCAACACCGTGTATATTGGAAGTGGACTTGGAATATCACAGAGATTTGCACGATCTTCACAACGACTATCCTCCTGCCCCTGAGAATATTACACCTGAATCTTCAACAGTACCTAAACTCATCCCAAACCTGAATGACAAAGTAAAGTACATAGCCCATTACGAAAATTTGAAACAGTATGAAAGTCTGGGCTTGAAGATTACTAAAATTCATCGTGGAATTAAATTTGAAGAAAGTGCGTGGTTGAAAAAATATATCGATCTAAATACCAACTTGAGGACCAAAGCAACCAACGATTTCGAGAAAGACTTTTTCAAACTTATGAACAAGAGCGTGTTTGGTAAGACATGCGAAAATATAGAGTCTCGCGTAGATATAAAACTGGTTTCAAGCGAGAAGCAAGCCATAAAACTAGCAGCTCTTACGAATTACGACAAACGAACTATTTTTAATGAAAACCTAATTGCCATTCACATGAAACGAACGAAGCTATATTACAACAAACCGATATATCTCGGAATGTGCATCCTAGACTTGAGTAAAACTTTGATGTATTCCTTTCATTATAATTACATCAAGGCTAATTATGGAGATAGGGCAAAGCTATTATTCACCGATACGGATTCGCTAGCTTACGAAATTAAGACCGAAGATTTTTATGCCGATATCGCTGATGATGTTAGAAGTAGATTCGATACGAGCGAGTACGCAAAAGATCATCCATCTGGCAAAGAAACTGGAATCAACAAGAAAGTGATCGGTATGTTTAAGGACGAAGCAGCTGGTAAACAGATTGAAGAGTTTATTGGTTTGCGATCTAAGTCGTACAGTTACAAGATGGCTGGAGTGGATCATAAGAAGTGCAAGGGTGTGAAGAAAAACGTCGTCAAGAAATCAATCACTCACGACGATTACAAAGAATGTCTGTTTACGAGGAAAGAACAATCGAGAAAGATGAATGTTATTAGGTCCCATCTTCACGAAATTTACACCGAAGAGATTAATAAAGTCGCACTGTCTGCCGACGACGATAAAAGAGTGATACGGGATGACGGGATATATACTTTAGCTTATGGGCCTTATTCGTTGAAAAGTGCTTAGGCTAAAGAATAAACATAATGATATAAAATGGAATACTCAAAAGTGTGCGCCAAATGTAAAATTGAAAAAAGCTTAAACGAATTTCATAAAGATAAATGTAATAAAAGCGGTTATCATTCTTGGTGTAAAACGTTTAAAAATATCAAAGTGAAGGAACTTACACAAAAATACTCTAGCCTAGAGAATAAGGAAATAAAAGATAAAAAAGTTTGCGGTAGATGTAAGAACGAAAAGATCATCTCAGAGTTTGTAAAAAAAAGATGTCGTAAAGACGGGTTTGATAGAGAATGCAGGGAATGTAAATATAAATATAATAACGCGTATTCTAAAGCTCGAAAGCTATATGATCCTGAGTTTAAACTAGTTGCAAATATGCGTAGTAGACTTAGTGAATCATTAAGAGGTAAACCGATATCACAAACGACGCAACGTCTTATCGGCATTGACTTTGAAATATTCTCTAAATGGATTGAATATCAATTAGATGAAGGGATGACTACGGTTCAGTTTGGCATCTCGACCATGTGTTGCCAATATCATCATTCAACTTGCTAAATGAAGAAGAGCTTCATAAAGCTATGAATTGGAGGAATATACGCCCGTTGCTAGCACTTAAAAATATGCAAAAAGCGAACAAAATAGATCCCTGGCTATATGTTTTGCAGGAAATAAAAGCGTATTATTTTATAAAACATTTAGATGAAATATAAAAATGAGTTTTATGACATACAAAAACATAAACGTTGAAGGCGTTGTACTACCAAATCGTCCGTTAACGAATTTTGAATTAATCGATGCTGCGATTGAATATTCTTAATTTTAGAGGCGTATTTCTCAGAGATGAGCTACCGAAAAAACCTAAACGGAACGAGTGCGGGATATTGAACTTGGACGATTCTAATGGGTCAGGCAGCCACTGGTGCGCTTTTTTAAAGAACGACAACCATAAAATATATTTCGATAGCTATGGCCTCCCGCCACCCGTAGAGCTCGAAAAGTATTTACGCAGCCCAGTATTATATAACAGCGAGCGAATACAACCCGACAACGAAGTGTTTTGCGGTCATTTATGTTTGTACGTCTTAAAGAAGATGGCGAGTGACGGAATGAATTTCCAAGAAGTTATAAACGACCTGCATTAAAAATCATTATATATAAAATGCCTGTTGATAAATTTGGACACACCGATGCTGGCGCAACGCAGAGAGTAATTGCTGGAGGTGTTACTCTTAGTCAAGTAAATGCTAGTTTTCTTCGATTGGATGGAGCGACTGGTAATTTAGATATGAATGGTTACGCTATCAAAGGTTTGCCAACAACGAATACTTTTGAGGCTATTATCTATCAATCTAACTTGTCTAGTATTAAGTGTTAATTGTAGGTAGAAGTTAAGTCAGACAATGTAGTGGCGTTGATTTAATTAGTTAATTAATTGGCGTTGTTAGAAGAATTAATATTTAGTAATACGATCAGCAAACGAAACCACAGAGGCGCTAAAGAAGTGCAGCGAGACTGATAAGCGTTGGTCGCTATTGGAGACTATAGCAACAAAAACAACGTAACGACGCGTAAGCCAATTAAAACGCAGTCTAACTGATTAAACACACGTCATCGACAGAAACGGTTGAAAGATCGATTTCTGCAGTTGGAGCTAATGGCGAAGGGTCATTTTGTTGCGGCAAATGAACTCTTAAGTGAAATTAGCGGCAGAATGATTGGTATGTGGCACCTTCGACGTTGAGAAGAAGGGTGGCCAACGGACGTTAAATTTCCGAGACAGTTTTTGCGATCGAGGTAAATTCTGGAGCTTGGAGAACTATCGTCATTCGTGGGTGAAGAGTTTGCTCGAGGATTTTGAATTCTACGAACATTGGAGAGAGTCGCTGGAGATAATCACACGGTTGATTCAAACATTTATGATCACACGGTTGATCTGGACGTGGATGTGTACGCTGGAATTGTGACACATTTCATCCATTCGAGTAAGAATACTGGCATTTGTGAATACAAAATATACTCCTTGGAATTTCGTTGTTCGGCCTGGACTGCGAAATATCTTCGGTATATATTATTCCACTGCATATTCGAGGACACTTGGTTGTCGAAATACAAGGATCGGAACTACGACGATTTACAGAATTGGCGGACGATGAACTAGAAAGAATTCTACACTCAAGTGAAGCTAAGAAACATAATAAATCTAGTAATCAATCAACGCCAATAGGTAAATAGGGACACTGCATAATTGTATTGTTTCTTTAATAGTAATCAATATATTTTACATTTAAAAGAATTGGTTTCTCTTTGAACTGGCTATTTAAATGCAGTACATGTTTGATACCTGCTAAAATGAGCATATGCTAATAATGGCTACAAATGGGTTGCTCGCGTCGGGATATAATTGACAATATTATTGTTAATTAAATTGAACTTTACTGACATTTATCTTGAAGAGACAAAACTGATTAAAATGCAAAGTTATTTGAATGTTAAAGGACACCAGCGCAACGCTGACATTAATGCTTAATTAATACATCATTAGAGTCGGTGCGATAATCCTTATTGCGTAACATACACCAGAGATTGTATTACGTTAAGAGGGAGCATTAGTGTGACGCTTAATAATTTTAATAATTATTATAAGCGAGTGTGAAATTGTATAGCGCATAGTTGAGCGTTAAATTTATTACTACTTAACCAAAAAGTGAGTAAGTAAGAATGTCAATCACAGACTGGCAACATTGGATTGATATGGGACGTTCATTCTCATTGGATGGTGAAGAGCTGAAAGCATTCGTCAGAGACAGACAAAGCGAATTTAGACAACAGAGGGCGGATGAACGAGAAGAGAAAAAGGAAAGTGAGCTACGTGCAGCTGCAGAAGCAAAAGCAGTTAGAGAAAAAGAAATAGAAATGGCGAGGATGGCTGACGCGAGACTTATACGCGAAGCAGATAATGCTAGGCTTATACGCGAAGCAGAGATGACCGAAGCCAGGCTTACGCGAGAAGCAAATGACGTTAGACTTGAAAGAGAAGCAAATAACGTTAGACTTGAAAGAGAAGCAACTGAGGCGAGGCTTGCAAGAGAAGCGAATGAAGCTTTAGAGCATAAGAGACTCGAGATTCAAATGAGATTGAGAGAGATAGAATCGAGAGATGGACGAAACAGGGATGATGGAGATTCTTATTTGACGATGGGTGACAACCACCAAGGAAACCAAAGTCATAAGGGAATGAAGAATATTAAATTCCCAATATTTAACGAGGCAAAGGACTGTCTCGATGCGTATCTTCTTAGATTTGAGCGTACGTGTACGACATACGAGATACCAAGAGATGCATGGTCGCTGATGCTAGCGCGACATCTGGAGTCGAAAGCATTAGAAGTATACCAGCGTTTGTCGGCTGAAGAAACACAAGACTACGATTGTTTAAAGAAGCATCTCCTGAAAAGATTCCAATTAACAGAAGGAGGGTATCGTAACAAGTTTAAGACTAGCAAGATGGAACAAGGAGAGACTCCTTCAAATTTCATTTACAGATTGCAGTGATACTTGCAGCAATGGTTGCTACCAGCAGGATTTAAGCAGACCTACGAAGGAATCGAGGATCTACTGCTAAAGGATCAATTTTTCCTCACTTGTAGTAATGAGTTGAGGATGTTCATTAAAGAGAAAGGAAAAATGAGCTTAAAGGACACATTGACATGTGCAGAATCCTACATTGAAGCTCATGGGTACAGATATGCCGAGAATTCTGTGAAACCTCAAGGGAGATTCAATAATGACAGAGGTAATGGAAAGTCATTTGAAGAGAAATCGAGAGAGAAATTCCAAGGAAATGTAAACAGAGGAAGAGTTGAAACGCGACAGAACAAAGAGACAAATCACAGTGGAAATGTGAATAGAGGATTTAGTAGAGATAGAGAGCAGGCAGCAGAACACAAGATAACTTGTTTTGCGTGCGGAAAGGTAGGTCATAAAGCA
Source organism: Lumbricus terrestris (assembly GCA_949752735.1). NCBI lineage: Eukaryota > Metazoa > Annelida > Clitellata > Crassiclitellata > Lumbricidae > Lumbricus > Lumbricus terrestris. Next base: position 24,989,614 of record OX457047.1, read on the forward strand.
TTTGATTGTGTGCATAAAGCCAAAGGGTTTGTTAAACACACAGCTGCAGCCGTACAAATTTACGAGAATAGGGCGTACAGGGCTGTACAGACGAATGAAAGCACGAAATCAAATGAAATTGACAGAACAGTAGAACGCCAGGATAGGAAAGGTAAAGAAGAAGTACCGAAACACATGGCAGCAAGTACGGTAGTTACAGAAAGGAAAGATGGTTGCATTGACATTGAAAGTATAGACGAATGTCAAGCAAAAGTCAATGGAGTTGACGCCAATTGTCTTTACGATTCTGGAGCGAGTACGTGTATTGTGAGGAGATCACTGATCAGAGATAGTGATTTGACTGGGAAGGAAACGCACTGCATCCTAGTTGATGGGAGCTTAAGGTGTTTTCCTACAGCCCATGTAAACATTGAGAGCGAGTATTTTACTGGTGAAGTTGAGGCAATGGTTATGGACGAACCAGTAAAGCCGATAATTATTGGACGCGTGAGAGGGTTAAAATATACAGTAACGAATGAGAACACGGATGAAAATATGATTAATTGTGACAAAGGAGAGAAAGAGGATGAGACGATTGTGAGTGAAAAACAAGAAAAAGTTGGGTATAAAGGTATACTCAAGAGAGTTGTGAATGCTAATTCACGTTGGCAAGATGCCAAGAAGACAGTAAGATTCGAGGGTGATGAAATGAACACGGAGTATGATGACGTAATAGAGAAATTTGTAAGTGATGACGTCATGAGCAGTGACGCACATCAAACGACAGCAGCGATAGAAACGAGAGCTGAGTCGAAGAAAGTGGTGAAATATAAACCACTCATGGTCACCGAAATGCCCGACCTAAATATAACCACAAAAGAAATAAAGGAATTACAGAAGACAGATGAGACATTGAAGAGTTGCTGGGATAAAGCATCTGAATGGAACGGTGATGGGAAGAGAACGGACGAGGTTCTCGAAGTAAAGGAGAATGGCTTGTTGGATAGGCCAAAAGTGAGAAGGCGTTACAAAGGTGAACCATTGAAGTTAATAGAGACACCAGATAGATATATGATCACAGGTGGTAAATGTGAATCAGGTGACGTTAATGAGAATAAGAAGAGATGTAGAAGACAGCAAGTGGATTGGAGGAATAATGTGAATAATTACAGGAGAAATGAGATCCAATCTAAGAGACAAGATGGGTGGATGTATGGAAGAGATACATATGATAACGAAGTGAATAGGAGAGGTGTAAGTTGGAACGAGAGACATGTGTATAGTGATAATAGGAGAAATTGTAGACAAAAGTCTAGAGAGTTCAACAGGAACAGTGGATTAGACAGTGGTAGGTCTAATAAATCAAATTGGAGATGCAGAGAAAATAGTGATAGTGTTGAAACTATGGGAAGGTATTGTGGAAATAAACCATACTGTAGAAGAACATATGGTAAAGAATCTGTGAGTAGACAGAGAGAAACACGTGGAGGATACTATGATGAGAATAGATGGAGAGGAAGAACATGGAATGACAAGAAGAGGTCATATCCTAAAGATTTGATAAATAAAAGAAAGAATGGTAATGAATATGATAGAGAGACCGAGTCATTAGAAGAGGTAAGATGGAAGTCTTATGAGGATTTAAGTGAATACAGTTGGGAAGAGAATAATCCTAGAGAATCAGAAATGAGAAATGGTAAAACATTGAACTTATATAAAGGTAATACATTAAACTCAAGTGTGGACCAAATGAGTGGTCAAGGCAAGAGGAAGAAGGTCATAGATGAAAGATGGTAGGTATATCCATAGACGGGATAGTTAGTTAAGACAGTTGTAATTAAAATACAATACAAGTTTAAGTTGAGTTGAATTGTTCAATTAAGTAGTTATGTAGTTTGAGAATAGTTCATTAAGTGGACTGAAGAGTCAAATAGTTTAGTAGTATAAGGGTTGTAGATGATTAGTTAAGAGATGAAGTAAAAAGGAAACTAGTTAAGAAGAAGTATTTGAGTGGGTGTCTTGAAGAGACATTCAAGTAAATCGAAGTTAATTCGATGAAAGGAGATGAGAGTGAGTCATCATTTGAAATTAAAATTAAGTAGATGAGTTTTATTTTGGAGAGTAGGTGTAGAATGATAAAGTGTTTTAAGTTGAGTAATAAGGAATAATAAAAAGACTTTTACCATTTGGATTGGTAAACAGTGCTTCAAGCTACAACAGACTGATAAGGAAGATTTTGCATGGAACCGAGAATCTGGAGAGTTATGTTGACGACATACTAGCTCATACAGAAGGATGGACTAAACATATGAAGATTTTACGAGAATTTTTTCAAAGAGTGAGAGATGCTCACCTAACTTTGAAACCAAAGAAATGTTCGTTAGGCTATGGACGCATAGATTTCTTGGGTCATACGTTAAACAACGACGACATTAGTCCTAAAGGAGAATCGATAGATAAGATTGTGGAGATGCCACAACCGAAAACGAAGAAACAAATAAGAAGCTTTTTGGGAGCAATAAACTATTACAGAAAGTTTATTCCGCATTGTGCTGAACTGATGGCACCATTAAGTGACTTAACAAAGAAGTCAGCAGCTAATAGTGTTGATTGGAACGAGGAATTAGATGAGAGTTTTAGTAAGCTGAAAGCAGCACTTGCTAATACACCAATACTAAAGTTACCAAACTTGGAGAAGGAATTCGTGATTCAAACGGATGCATCAGGAAGAGGAATAGGTTGTGTCCTGATACAGCAGTATGAAGGAATAAACCACCCGATTGCATATGCGAGTAGGAAACTATTGGAGAGAGAGACGAGATATTCAGTCGAGGAGAGAGAGTGTCTAGCGATAATGTGGGGAATTAGTCGGTTTGACAGGTACTTGTGTGGAAAGCGGTTTGTGATTGAGACGGACCACTGCGGACTACAGAACATGAAGGAAGGAAGAATGAAGAATGCGAGAGTCATGAGGTGGAGTCTAGCACTTCAAAATTATTGCTTTACGATACGATATATCAAGGGGAGCAATAATGTTATGTCTGATTATTTGAGTAGAGGAATTACATAGTACTTAAATATATCAGTAATGTATTATAATAATGTAGGTAAGAAATAGTTCAGTAATGTTGTATTGTTATGTAAGATAGAATAAGAAGTTGATAGAAATTTAGTTGATAGATAATTAGGTGAGATTGTAAAGCCTGATTACAGACTTTTGAAGGAGGGGTATTTGTAGCGTATTAAATCGCTATTATCTATCAATCTAACTTGTCTAGTATTAAGTGTTAATTGTAGGTAGAAGTTAAGTCAGACAATGTAGTGGCGTTGATTTAATTAGTTAATTAATTGGCGTTGTTAGAATAATTAATATTTAGTAATACGATCAGCAAACGAAACCACAGAGGCGCTAAAGAAGTGCAGCGAGACTGATAAGCGTTGGTCGCTATTGGAGACTATAGCAACAAAAACAACGTAACGACGCGTAAGCCAATTAAAACGCAGTCTAACTGATTAAACACACGTCATCGACAGAAACGGTTGAAAGATCGATTTCTGCAGTTGGAGCTAATGGCGAAGGGTCATTTTGTTGCGGCAAATGAACTCTTAAGTGAAATTAGCGGCAGAATGATTGGTATGTGGCACCTTCGACGTTGAGAAGAAGGGTGGCCAACGGACGTTAAATTTCCGAGACAGTTTTTGCGATCGAGGTAAATTCTGGAGCTTGGAGAACTATCGTCATTCGTGGGTGAAGAGTTTGCTCGAGGATTTTGAATTCTACGAACATTGGAGAGAGTCGCTGGAGATAATCACACGGTTGATTCAAACATTTATGATCACACGGTTGATCTGGACGTGGATGTGTACGCTGGAATTGTGACACATTTCATCCATTCGAGTAAGAATACTGGCATTTGTGAATACAAAATATACTCCTTGGAATTTCGTTGTTCGGCCTGGACTGCGAAATATCTTCGGTATATATTATTCCACTGCATATTCGAGGACACTTGGTTGTCGAAATACAAGGATCGGAACTACGACGATTTACAGAATTGGCGGACGATGAACTAGAAAGAATTCTACACTCAAGTGAAGCTAAGAAACATAATAAATCTAGTAATCAATCAACGCCAATAGGTAAATAGGGACACTGCATAATTGTATTGTTTCTTTAATAGTAATCAATATATTTTACATTTAAAAGAATTGGTTTCTCTTTGAACTGGCTATTTAAATGCAGTACATGTTTGATACCTGCTAAAATGAGCATATGCTAATAATAGGTGGCTACAATAGGAAACCCGCGGAGTGGGTTTAATGTATACCATAGCTGGGTTAAATAGTAACGATCTTGCTAATTACGGAGTTGATGGATCCGCCGAGCGCGCTACCATAATGTCGCTCGTTTTACCAAGCAGCTGCACGTCCTTAGTCGTCGGTGATCACCTCGGTTTGAGGGTATTTTTCGCTGAATTCGGTGATAGTGCGGGTAGGCCTCTTGTTGGTGTATCCACATGCGCATTGCAGGCCGAGTTTTTAGGTTTTAACTGTAGATACCTATCGTTCAAGTACATGCGATAGGTATCTGTAAGTCTTATTATTCAGAACTGTCTTCGGCGTTTTCGTACACCGTAATTGCGTATCGATTTCTCCATACTTTACCATTATAAACCTTCAGCGTGTACATAGTGGTTTTTAAAGCCATGCACGCCTTATACAACGATGGGTAGATGACGGCTTCGTTAGTGTCTTTGTCTAAGATTTCAACTCTTAGGCCTATAGGATTGTTTCGAATAGTTTTCAAATACTCATACTTGGGTAATACTGGCCTTTTCTCCTTCACCGGTTCGGGCAATTCTGTTTCCGGTAAAATACCCTTCTCGACCAGTATTCTTAACATTTCGGGCTTGTTCATATAACTAAACTTTATTCCATGTTCCTTCATTAACGATTTTAGCTGCGGGAGTTTCATGTTTCTTTTTATAGTAGAAAAATAATTTCTTTAATATACTACGCTCATTTTCTGTCCATCCGACTGGAAGTTTAACAACTTATCCGAAATTATAACCGCGTAGCCTTGCGTTTCGGCGGGGACTGCGGTGTTGAAAGTCGCTTTGATTTGGATATCAACGACTGATGATTTTAGTCGTTCCGACTATTTACTTACATCGAAAACGAAAAGCGGAAATAGATCTTTGTAATCGGTTGGAGTGATGTTGCCTTGCGTAACCAACGGATCTATTCCGTAGAATGTTTCGCTAAACGACGCCGCGTCTCTGTAAGCTCTCGAAAATATCTGGTTGGGAAACGAAAGGTCGTAGTCCACCGCGGGATATCTCTCTTGATTCATCATGACGTACATGTTTTTGAGGTTGCAATGATCGAAAATGGACGGGTTATATTCTTGATCACCACCGCGTTTGGTTTGAAATCCAACGTCTATCCATCTAGGTTTTCCGGCGCCGTCTTGACGCTAAGTCTCCAACTAAAAGTAGTCGATAGAGGAACTGTTATAGTGTCACATTGGCGCGCACGATACGCAACTGGTACCGATGCTTTCGATTCGATAGTTTTGTACAATTGCATCCTCTCCATATCCGCCGGAGTAACGTGAGGCATAAACCACGAGATTTTATCGACGTCGACTTTTCCAGCAGCTGCGGCGGCGATTCTAAAAATAGCGTCGTCGTCCGATTTGCGAACCATCGTTAGCGTGTGCTTGAAACCGTATACTATTTTATCGTAATCCTCGCAGAATCCGAAAATATGTTTTAGTGGCACGACGAAACTAAACGTTCCCCCTAGCGTTGGCTTTTGAACAAGATAAGCTTGACGAGTCGCGAAACCTGCATTATCGGCTATAACCGCGGTTGCTGCAGTATCTTTGCACCATAATTGGTCAAGACCTTGCGCTTTGGCGAAGTCGTCTGGATATTTCAGCATACCCAGCATCGTCGTTGCTTGTCCCGGGTGAAATACCGTTTCGATATCTTGGTTCGATAGGGAATAAGCGATCTAACTAAAAAGATGCAAGAGCCCGTTGTTGACGATAGGTACCGCATCAGCATTAGCGTATGCCGTTCCATCTGCCTTAACCAACCTACCTTCGAATAGCAGGTAAGATTCGGAGGGATGACAAAATAGATCTTGAGTTTCGATATTTACGCGAATCTCACCGGCTGAGTTAAGATTCGTTCTCGCCGCTGGTTCGTATTCGTGCCATTCGTATTTTTCGATTCCTTCATCGATTGTTAGTGGCGTTGTAATGTTTAGAATATTCGACTGCATTTTAATTACCAAAAGATTATTTATTTAACTCATACGATTTTCAATCCCGCTCCATTTTTGTTGTTGTTGAGACTATGCATGAGATCTCGAATGGACACGGCGTTTGAAGAAGGCTTTTTAAGTCCATAACCGGCGAGATGTTTATTAATATCAGTTCCTGCATTAACTTCCGCGCTGTTATCGATTATCCGTGCTAAGACAGCCGCATTCGATTGCGTAAGCGCCGGTAATTTTTCGACCACAGGCGGTGCTAGAACCTTCGATGCTAAGAGTTTAGCCGCTGCTTTATCCACCAATCGCTTACCAGCCTCTACGGCGGTATTCTTTCCAACTTCTAGTGCCTTTTTACCCAACTCTCTAGCAGCGTCTTTTCCCACGCTAAGGGCTTGTTTACCGACACCAGAAGAGAAGAGCTTCTTGAAAACTCCCGTAATAGTATCCATTATTCCCGCTCCTCCTATAACGTATTTTCTCGTAAATCTTCTATTTGCGACGACAAGCATTTTTTATAATTGCAACATTAAGTTTTTATACTGTTCTTTACCGACAGCGTTTTGTCTTAATAATTCATCGCATATACTAACGATCTCGTTTCTCACTCCAGTATTACCCGCACGGTAGCTAGCCAAACGCAGACTCAACATTTCTACTAAAGCATTCGGATCTTGCGGAATTACGACGACTCCTTTACCCGTCCTCGGCACTTGTTTACCAGACTTCATATCCCATATCGGTTTAATTATGTTTCTGCAACGACTCGATCATAGCTTCTCTATTTCCAGCTTCGTCTATATCGACCTTGATTTTACTTCTGACTTCTTCTTTCATATCATTAAATTTCGCGCGTTCGTTCAAAATTACTGAATATTCCTCATTCGAAATATTATCATCCTCTAATGCTTTCGAAACGAGATCGCTAATCGTATTGAGTTTCGCTTCCGCTATCGTTTTGATCTTTTCGTGTTTCTCCAGTCTTAAGGCGAGTTTTTTTATTAACTTGATTCCTATCACGCATAGAAGTCCAACTACCACTACCGCTCCTCCAGTCCCTACAACGATGGGAGCCGCGATAATTGTAGATAGAACACCGATTCCCGCCGCGGTAAGCCCCATTGTCGCCACAGCTAAAATGTTGTTTATCGCGCTAATTATTTTGACGCCCTTGTGCTACTTTTTACCCAGTCTCTCTCTTTTTTCGCGTTCCCGGTCGATCTCTTCTTGAATTTCAGTGATTTTCGAAAGTCGGTAAACCTGAGCACTTGCATCGATTTCGCTGATTTTCGTTTTTTCGTTATCCATTCGCTTTTATATTGTGGGATATTGTTTTAAATTATTTGCGGTAATTAACGAAACATAGCGAATCGCCTTCGGTTATACTAACTACGGAATCTGAGTCGTTTTTAATAGTAATTTCGATTTCTTCTACTTCCCCGGTAACAGTACCTTCTAGTAGAATGCATCCCTTCACCTCGATTTCCTGTCTAAGCGAAAGTAGACACGATCCTTTAGTCATTTCAACTCCTAACCCTAGCGCCACTGTAGCTGTTTCTCTAGGTTGTATCGTTATCAGTTGTCGCGCGAAAATCTCCCATCTTTGTCCACCCAGTTGTCTGAGGGGCATATGCACTGTATTCCTCGCAACCCGCAGCGCCCAACGCACCTCTCTCGGTTGGGTTCTAACTTCGATCTCAAGAGTGGGTTTCGTCATAAATTTATGAATAGGTCTGTTGAATCCCGACATTTTATTTATACGAGGATTATTTTTTAAAACAACATGCCGAGAATCGGGATATTTTTAAAAGGCGAATCGGGCCCCAGTATAAGACCGGAACCAGCTGACATATACAACCCGTTACCTTGTTTCATATATAACCCCTCTCCCATCGAGCTGCCTTTCGACCACGGAGACAGATACAACCCATTTCCATCCGGTCTAACTTTACAAGCAATTTCACCTTTCTTGACATAGCCTACCATACTCCCGTTCCGCTAATTTTATCGATAAGTTTCGAAGTAGCTGCTGAACCTAACCCACCTAAGGCGCCTTGTGCTAAACTAGGAAGTACGCTAGAAACAAGAAATTTCCCGGCAGTTGCTAGAAATGGTAATAGAGCTCCGATAAAACCACCTTCGACTTTCTTATTATGCTCTAGTTGCGTTTTACTCATTTTGATCGTCACGCCCTTTTTGTTCTCGTAAGCTTTCTTCATTTTGTTAATTTGTGCAACCGTAAGAGCTAAAACATAATCACCCTCTAGATCATCGTGGGATAGTCTAATACTGACATCGGTCCCTGCTTCAAGCGCTCGTTTAATCTTGTCTATTTGTCCTTCTGAAATATTAACGCGCACGTCTGTGTATCGAGTCATTTTAAATATAACTAATATAAACTTTTTAAACTTCTCTAATATGAAATTTGATCGACATTGCTTCCCCTCTAATGTTAATTAGTTTTCCATTTTGATCGGTAAGTTTCGTTTCCATCGATGAAATCGTAAGCGTTGTAATGGGGAGATAAATTAAATTAGCTGGGATTTGGATGATCTTATAACCCGGTCCAACGCTAGGGAAAAACGAATATATCACGTTCACCGTTGATCCATTCGAGTACGAACCTCCGATTATATCGCTAGTTACTCTGAAGCTGTCTATGTTCATTATATTCACAATGTTCTCCGATTCGTTATACCCGGCTTTGTATACGCGACTATCGAAACCCAGAACGGTTCTAATCGAGTTCGCGGGTGTAAAATCAACCTCATAATCCCGGGCGATAGTCAGCACCGCCTTCAACGTATTGGTGTTTGGTTCTAACGTAATACAATATTCTGTGTTTGCGGTATCGTAATGGTCCCTCTCTTTCATGATTTTCTTCAGATAGTTGTTTATATCAACGAGTTCATAGGACCCTTCTGGAATAACTACATTTTACCACGTCACACCTTTGTTCGGTGAATATTTGAAGTTGTTGTTAGCTGCGTCTATATTTGGAAACACATAGTAGGTATACAGGTCGACTAGCGCCATTTCGCACTTTTTGGTTTTGTCTAGTTCGATTGGTGGATTGTTTTTCGTTTCGATTCGTGCGGTTCTTTTCTTTTCGTTGTCCACCAAAATGAAAAACGATGATTTCGGTTCCGTGTTACTCGTAGTCTGTGATGTGTTTACCACTATCTTCATTAGGAGTTGTTCCATTTTTACTAGTATTATTATTTTAATTAGGGATGTAAAATTCGTCTAAACCACTCCGGTATTTACCGCTGCTTTTTTTACTCGATAAATCGATAACTACGAATTGATGCTGTTGTTGCCACGTCTTCTCGCATAGTTTCGCGAATTCCTCCTTAGGCATGTCCGTACTTACATGATCGTTGTAGATATGGGAAACATTTTTCAGGTCTTGAGGGAATAAACAAATAAAGTTTGCGTTCTCTCTGATAGTCTGTCTCGGTAATCTGAAATAATTTTGGGCGATGTACAAACAATCGACGTTACTATGCCTACCTCTTATATAATACGTTTCGCATTTGTTCTGCTTCTCTAATTGCAAATCCTCAAAAATCATCAAGTTCTTCTTTTCACGGCTCAGGTCTCTCGGATCCGGCACATCTTCCGCGGATTCGTAAAATCTGCATTCGATATCCGACTCGTCTCGTAAATGTTTCGACATCTCTTCAACAACGCATGCCGGAGAAACATCACGTTTCATTATCTCATCTCGAATGTCAAAGAGCCACACGATCGCTTCTTTCGGCAATTTTTCTTCGAATGCTTTCTTAAGAATTTTGTACTCTGGTTGAAACAAAGATTTACCGAATACTTGTAAGTTGTTATAGTCAAGCCATCCAGGCCTCAAAAGTAAGTTTAGCAATAACGTCGTTTTACCGCATCCTGATTTACCTACTATTACACCTCTATTACTCTTGGGTAGTAAGGGGCTATTAAATCTTTTCGATGATAGATCATTCCACGTTAAGTCTTTCACTTCCATTTTTAATAAGTTCTATATTAAAAACGAAATGTATTGCGTCAAGTGTAAAAAACAGACCGAAACGAGAGATGTACAGAACGCCATAGCTAAGAATGGGAGATCTATGTTAAGAGGCGCATGCGTTGTATGCGGGAAAACAAAAACTCAATTCGTGAAAGGAGCTGCGAAAGGGGGAGATCTAGTCAGTTCATTGAATGCAGCCACTAGAAACATTAAATTACCTGGGGCTAAGTTTCCCGGTGAGATGCATTTACCAGGCCATCAGTTTACCCGCCCAGGTACTAGGCTAGATTTGAGACTGAATCCAGATAGGACTCCTAAAGAGTGGATCAAACCTGTGGACAGGGTAGATGAAGCGGCATATCACCACGATTTGGCTTACGATCAACACACTGATACACCCTCTAGGAATGTTGCTGATAGAAAAATGCTAAATGATTTGAACATTCCTAATCCTAGCTGGCGGGAACGTTTAGAAAGGTTCATAGTCAAACATATATTATCTACTAAAGCGAGTCTCGGGTTAGGTTTTAAAAAAGTACCGATCCGAATTGGACTAATCAATTAGCTAATGAATTGCATAGACCAGTTGTTAGACAATTTCGAAAAAGAAAGGTGTATGTTAATGGGATAGATGAGATTTGGGCAGCCGATTTAGTCGATATGCAGGCCTTCGCTAAAGATAACGATGGTGTTAAATACCTGTTAACTGCTATAGATGTGTTTTCCAAATACGGTTGGATCGTGCCATTGAATGATATGTAACGTTATTCGTTTTAAGCTTATTTTAGCAGGTATTGAAAATGTACTGCATTTAAATGATCTGTTCAAAGAGAAACCAATTCTTTATAAATGTATAATATAATTGAAAACTGTTAAATAAACAATACAATTACGCAGTGTTCCTATTTACTTATTTGGCGTATAACTAATTATAATTATCTTATTGCTTATCTGTGCTCCACAGTTGAGATATATGATATGTCGTTTCTGTAGTGTAAAACGGCCTTGAAATAGTTCTGCAGATTCTCTGTAGATTCACTTTATGAAGATAAGCAACCCGGTGCTATATTTGAAGAAATAGTTCTGCAGATTCTCTGTAGATTCACTGTATGAAGATAAGCAACCCAGTGCTATATTTGAAGAGGATGATGAGATACTGCCAAGTGGTGGAATCCAGCTCGAATACCAGACGAGACAATATTCAATACATCCGTAGCATCAAATTATCATACTCCAATCAATGAGAATTTCCTTCCCAATTGAAAATGACCTTGAAATGTCAACCAGAGACAACGAACCCAAAATCGTTTCTCTCCACACGAAATATCGTCTCACCAACCGTTCCAATCACAATGTAGACTTCACGGACGTTAGAGTTCGCAACTTTGAACTTCTAAATCGCCTCTACTCTCACACGAATGCCTCGTATTGTTTTACAACCAGATACGAGCATAATCCTCATCCTCACCATTGAATAAACTTCAAATGAATTGCCAGCCACGACTGAGCAACCATTTTTCTCAATGTTCATGCAAGGAATCAACCGTTTATGTCGAATTTCAATGACGTGGCTGTTTCCATTCAATTCCGACCGTTACGCTCATTTCGATGCTTTTAATTGGTTACGCGTCGATGCAAAATGTTTTCGCTTACGTAGCGTCCGTAGTAACCGCTTGACGTCACCATGACTGCCTCGCTCATATACGCAAGATTCGTGGTCTCCTAGTTACTAATCCACTAGACGCCAAATTATTAATCTAGATACGCCGACTAAATTGTCTAGCTTAACTCCTACTTATAATTAACACTTAATACTAGATAAGTTAGTTTGATAGATAATAGCGATTTAATACGCTACAGATAAGAGTGGGAAATCTACAGCTAGTGGCTTCATGAAGATACTCGGGGGTGGACGAAAGCCTGTTAAATTATGGGTTGACAAAAGGAAAGAATTTTATAATAGAGATGTAAAGAATTTGGTTGAGTTGTACTCTACTGAGAATGAAGAAAAATCTTGCGTCGTCGAGAGATGGAACCGAACAATGCGAGAGAAAATGTTTAAATACTTTACAGCTAATTCAACGAGAAGATATATCGATATATTAGACAAAATGGTTAGTAATTATAATGAAACAAGGCATTCTTCCATTAAAATGACACCCGCTAAGGCAAGTATGAAAGTGAATGAAAAGACTGTATTTATGAATTTATACGGTAAAGAGATTTCGCAACCTATTGCGCCAAAGTTTTCAATCGGTGATAAGGTTAGAATAACTAAGAAGAAGAACATTTTTGAGAAGGGATACACGCCTAGATGGACGGAAGAAGTTTTTACAGTATCCCAGATTCAATACACAGATCCGTCAACTTATAAGATTACTGATTCTAATGGTGAGGAAATACAGGGATCTTTTTATGAACAGGAGCTGCAGAAGACGACTCAAGAAATATTTAGAATAGAAAAGATTATTAGAAAATTTGGAAATCGGTCCTTGGTGAAATGGGCGAGGTATGGCGAATCTTTCAATTCATGGATTGATAATAAAAACTTGATAACGCTGTGAAACGATTATAAAAACATTTGCCGTTTGATTTAGGTTATATGATTCAATGCGCCAACAACCTCATTTGCTATCTACTTAGGCCTACTACCACAGACCCTAGGAGGCGGCCACTTTAAAACCTCATTCTTTTGTGTCCTAGGTGGTTTGGTGGAAGTTGAATGTTTTGCGCATGATGCCTTCATTTCCATCTACTACCGTCAAACAATTAAGCACTATAGAACATTGGACTTTATAACTGTCTATAATTATATCTCAAGTTTGCGACGCCCTGCCTTTGCTTGCATCTGAGCTGGGGCTAATTATCCAGCCACGTAGCGAGACGCCCACCATAGGTCGTTGTTTGTTTGCAACTGCGCATTAAGCCTAACCCGTTCTCACCATCAACGCTGTCATTTGTGAGAAAGATTCTGTCGTGTATGTACGCGCAACCAATTTCTAAATGGCTTCTCTTCTTTAATTCGCGATATCGTGAAATATTCGGTTCACGCCAAACACTGAAGGTAACTACATTACATAATTTTACCTGTAGGAATTTCTTGTAAACTACATGACAGTTCAACGTTATATTCTTTTCTATATGCTAAGCCAAATTTATCCTAGATTAATTTTTACGATACCTCCCCAGCGTTACATTACTTACCGGAATAACTTGCTAAAAACGTTACATCTATTTACGATTATACTATGTACGCATGTATATGTGTATGTATGTATGTATGTATGTATGTATGTATGTATGTATATATGCTGGAAGGAACGAGCCGTCCACGCACATTCCAAAGTACCACTGTTTAGAAGAATGGTATACCAGAACGTGGGCGGCTGATTCAATGCCAAACATCGACAAAAAACAATTTTTATTTACAACGAACAGAGGGCGACTCAACAAAAATCACATTCTAAAGTACCGCTAGATGAGAGATTGGAATGCTGGAACGTGGGCGATTATGAGTGTGTGCAACGACAACGACAACGAGAAGGACGACGGCGACAACGATGATAGTGATGATTATGGTGATGACGATGATTATGATTATGGTGATGACGATGATTATGATTATGGTGATGATTATGATTACGATGATGATTATGGTGATGATTATGATTACGATGATTATGGTGATGATGATTATGGTGGTCATTATGACGATGATTATGGTGACGATGATTATGGTGATGATTATGATTCCGATGATTATGGTGATGATGATTATGGTGGTGATTATGACGATGATTATGGTGACGATGATTATGGTGATGATTATGATTACGATGATGATAACGACTTAATGTTTTACATGCTGTGATTTTTAATTACAGCGGCGGATGGATGGATGGCCTCGCGATATGGGTTTAATTATACACGAGACTTCGCCTCCAGTCCCACTGCAGCGTAGGCAGCATAGTGATATTTGAGAGCCGCTCTCCCGTCGCGCAGAAAAAATTGACTGTCGCTGCTGCATAGAGATTCATACGCTTAATATCGAAAGCGAAAACAGACCTATGCAATCAATTAGCGCTCGCCTTCTTGTCTATGTAAACAACATCCTATTATAATCTAGGTCGTGTTGTGGCTCTTATCGTGTCTATTTCAAACGATACATTAATGTGGCCTTGCTTATTGGTTCGTGCACGCCATGTCGTTAGATACCAACCTTGCGTATAGGTAGGCGTATATTTTCTTCCTTGCTTATTGATTCGTGCACGCTATGTCGTAAATTTCAGCCTATAGGGTCAGATTTTATCCTAGATTATAGGTTGCCGCATATTTTTTAACCAGGGGCAGGGGTTAAAATGAAAAAAGCAAGGCAGTAAGTGGGTGAATGAGCCCGCTTGCTACATATCCTACTACTCACTAAATAAAATTATTATGCAACTAGCTTTTGTACCCGGCTTCGCCCGGGAAATTTAGGGTTTTAAACACTCCTCCACTGTGGTGCCCATCGTTGACCGCAAAATTTCGGGCTTTCGCCAACCCTCCACCCCACTCCGCTTCCCCAAAAAGCCAAACGTGACCCGCCCCTGCGGGGCGCTACGGTAATTATTACTGGGCAAGTATGACGTCACGTAGACTGTAGACTTTTTACTAAAGCTCGAGACTCTTTACTAAAGCGTGAACGATTTGAAATCTGGGTTAAAACGCTAATAACTCGAGTTCTAAAGTGAAATTTCGGGTTTTAAACACTACTCCACTGTGGTACCCATCGTTGACCGCTAAATTTCGGGTTTTCGCCAACACTCCATGCACCCCACCCCGCTTCCCCAAAAAGCCAAACGTGACCCGCCCCTGCGGGGCGCTACGGAAATTATTACTGGGTGGGTAAGACGTCATGCGGTCTGTAGGCTCCACTAAAGCTGGACATGAGTAGTTATTGATGAAATCTGTATTAAAACGCTAATAACTTTGGTTTTGAATTGAATTAAAAGCTGAAAATAGTTGCGTTGACCTTATAATTTGGGTAAGAATAAATTTCGAAAATGTTGATAAACCGACGCTGTTTCATTTCCGAGCCTATTGATAACGAAGAGTCAACACACACACACACATATATGGAAGGACAAACTTTCTGTTTTATAATTTAAGATACACTAAATAAAATAATTATGCAATACACTAATTAAAACAATTATGCAATACACTAAATAAAATAATTATGCAATACACTTAATAAAACAATTATGCAGTACACTAAATAACATAATTATGCAATACACTAATTAAAACATTTATGCAATACACGAAATAAAATAATTATGCAATACACTACTTAAAATTTTCTTTGTTAGAAATTCTTTACAATGCGTCCTTCTCTTGCAACAACTGAGCCAACAAAATTAATATCCACAAAACGTTGATTGAAAACTTGCAAAAGTAAAAGCTTTAAGCACTTTAAGACAAATATATTGAGACAGACGTTCTTTGCAGAAGTAGAAGCAATTCAAAAGGTTTTTAAAATGTAGGCCTAAATATGTTTTGGTCATAGAAAGCAAGATTCTTCTGTTAGTTAATTAAGGTTAGGCCTACATAATTTTCACAACTATGTTCACTGCATTCGGATATGAATCCAGAAAAGCCCGTTCATGCGATAAACAGGGATTGTGAGATTTTACACTGCACAATGTCGCTTATTTTGCCAGTAAACACTGGAAAGTCAAGGAGCGTATACAGGCACTTCTTTTTTAAACTTAAAGCGCTGTGTATACATGATTGCATTATGTATACATGTAAGCATGCGACTTCACATAGGCCCACATATCTTTAATATATTTCTCAAAGTTTGTCCCTCCGTTTGTATATTTGTATGTTCGGATGTCCGGATGCATCTTGACTCTTAGTCCCAAAAAACCAAAATTTCACGGGTGGCGTACCGATGGAGGTCAGAGTTAGTGATGGCGTGTTGTGGGGGGGGGGGGGAAGTGAGGTTGGGTGGAAGTGGTGTGGTGGTGGAAGGTGTGGTGGTGGGGGGAGACATTTGGAGATTTTTATTCTCCGAAAATCAAAATCTCACGGGTGGCGTACCGGTGGAGGTCGAAGTTAGTGGTGGCGTGTTGTGGAGGGGTGTGGGCGAGGTGGGGGAAATTTTGGGAATTTTTTTCCCGAAAACCAAAATCTCAGGGTGGCGTTCCGGTGGAGGTCGGAGTTAGTGATGGCGTGTTGTGGAGTGGTAAGGGAGATGTGGAGGAAAATTTGGGGGGATTTTTTCCCCGAAAACCAAAATCTCACGGGTGGCGTACCGGTGGAGGTCGGAGTTAGTGGTGGCGTGTTGTCGAAGGGGTGGGGAGGGGGAAATTTGGGGGAATTTGTTTCCCCGAAAACCGAAATTTCACGGGTGGCGTAGCGGTAAAGGTCGGAGTGTGGAGGTTGATGTGGTGTGGTGGGGTTGTGGCAGGAGCGGGTCGAATCCTAAATTTCCCGGGCAACGCCGGGTACTTCAGTTAGTAATATATGATTATGTAATCCTAGCTGAAGTACCAGGCGTTGCCCGGGAAATTTAGGATTCGATCCGCTACGGCCACAACCCCATCCTACCACACTTCGACCTCTACCGGTACGCGACCCGAGAAATTTGGGTTTCACAAAAATTTCCACCCCCATCCACCCCACCCCCAACCCCTCCCACCACACCCCATTCCACACCCATCCACCCCACCTCACCCCAACCCCTCCCACCTCCACCCCCACCCACTCCATCCCCTCCATTCCAGCCCCTACCCCAAACCCCACTCCTCGACCCCCACGCCATCCCACCCCTCATTCCCATCCCACCCCTCCACCTCCACCACACCTCGACCCCAACCCCTCCACGAACACCCCTCAAACCCCGCCAACCCCCAACTCCCCCCCCCCACTTTTCCCCCCTTCCCCCTACCATCTCACCCTCACTCACCCCCGCCTCTTCCGGTAAGCGACCCGTGAAATCCGTATTTGCAAAAGAGCTAACGTTATACACCTTTAAAACGACGAAAATCACGGCTTTTATACGTGGCAAGCGAATGAAAATTTATAGCGAAAATCAGTGTTTTTGACCCCTCCGCATCCTGCCCCCCTCCTGGTGGTAGAGATTTGCCAACCACTGATCCTGGGGGTTCTGGTGGACCTCTATCTAGGAAAAAAATTCAAACCAATAGCTGCCTTTTTTTAAAAATTGGGGGTTTCGCCCCCCACCCTAGACCCCATGGTGGTAGAGAATCGCCGTGCCGAGACCTACACATTAGTAAAGGTTTGGAGTGAAAAGCTCAAAAACTGTGAGCGTGCATTCTGGACAAATATACATACATACATACATACATACATACATACATACATACATACATACATACATACATACATACATACATACATACATACATACATACATACATACATACATACATACATACATACATACAAACATAGCCAAGTCCTTTCTTATAGATATAGATGTATATATGCATCCATGTACAAATAATTCAAGAACGAAAATCAAGAAACTTAAAAAAAGTATGGATGATAAAATGCAATGGGCTACAATAATTATGTTTAACATATACGTCGCTCACTTGCGCATGTGTTTCTGGGAATGAACTCCAAGATAATGGCTGGTGACAGTTTACGTACGGTACTCCTAAAGTTTCATATGGTCTTATTTCTGAGACTGAACTCTAAAGTGACTTTCAGCAATGTTTATATTGTTCTGATGCAATAAGTTGCATGTACATGACATCTATTTTTAGTGTCATCAATGACTTTTTGTCATTCAGTGACTTTTCTGTTTGGGACGGTCGTTACGGTAGATGTAATCGTGGATCTGTCGTGATGATAACTTTAACATCAGAGGCTTTAGTTATGACGGATGTTTCCCACTGAGGGGGTTGTTCAGTTGAGAGAGCGCTGGTTGATATACTGAACACTAGTCATTATCGCGTCTTGGGTTCAAGCCTCGCTCAGGGCAAATAATTCATTTGAGTTTTCTGTTAGCTGCCATTGGCGCTCTGCTGTTGCGTGGTTTGACTCGAGATCTGCTGAAAATAAGTTCGCCCCTCCCACTCCTGGTTTGGCCGTACCAGGAGCGTTCTAGCACTTAGGTCGTTTAGTGTTAAGCTACCCGCTGGAAGCCGATCTGCGTGTCGTGCGAGGCGGGTCGTATTTCGTATAAACTGTATCTGTAATCTTTCTGCGGTTTGTCAGATTGAATTTATTAAACGAATATAGATAATAATCAAAACTAATGTAAAACATAACATTGACAAAATTAATGTATGTGGAGTGAAAGCGTTGAAGGTAAGAGTAAGAGATGAGTAGGCTACAGAAATAAGCAAATTGTGAAAAGCCAGAAGCATAAGCAGAAATAAATTTATTGGAGAAGAAGAAGGAGAAGTAAAATGGACCCGACAGAAGTGAATAAAAACTAGAAGCAAAATTATTTAAGAACTAGAAGTAGAAGGAGAAGTAAAATGGACCCGACAGAAGTGAATAAGAACTGTAAGTAAAATTATTTAAGAAGCAGAAGGAGAAGTAAAATGGACCCGACAGAAGTGAATAAGAACTAGAAGCAAAATTTTTTAAGAAGTAGTTCTAAGTAGAAGGAGAAGTAAAATAGACCCGACAGAAGTGAATAAGAACTAGAAGTAAAATTATTTAAGAACTAGAAGTATCTAAGGAGAAGTAAAATGGACCCGACAGAAGTGAATAGGAACTAGAAGTAAAATTATTTAAGAAGTAGAAGTAGAAGGAGAAGTAAAATAGACCCGACAGAAGTTAATAAGAACTGGAAGTAAAATTAATCACAGCATGTATGCAACAATTGATGTCTCCTATTATATCATATTCTTGTAGAAAGTTCCAAAGCGTTCGTCTGTCAGCCTAGTACTTTGTTCGTTGTCATCCATCATAGTCTGGGATTCAGTTGAAGGCAATGAGGTACTCAGGGTAGGCCTGAGCGTCCTTGAAGATCACAAAGATGCTTGGATCATTGATGTTGTTGACCGTGGAGTCATGTGGGAAATCTGTTCCATGATGCATTTCTGGTTCGACGACGTCCTTGTTGCCGAGGGTGAATGTTCCGGTGAGTACTTTGCACATGAAGATGTACTTGGTTCCAGTGGCGTCTGGCTTGGAGTAGGTGGTCTGGGCGGAATATTCGAAATCACGGGCGAAATAAACGCCCTTACCATGGACGACGGCTGCATGAAAACGACAAATGCACAGATAACCAACCTTCCTTATTACGCATAATGATATTTTCAACGAGCATTGAAATCTCAAGACTAACTTGCTATATCGTTCAACCATGTTCATTTTCTACTATGGACAGCAACGAAATGGTGAGATTCAGTCTTTAATCAGACGGGTGGTTAAAAAGCGAATCTAACTGGACTTGAAAACTTAATGGTCGGATTCATTCTCACCGCATAACGCTTTGATTAAAAATAAATTAAAATTTTTAAAGACCATTATCTTCATTGTCTCGTTAATTCATAATAAAAATTATTTGTTGCTCATTTACTTGCATACAGGCACGAAACTGCGATTCAAATTAAAGTGTGGTCCTTTAGTTGCAAACTTACTAAAGCCTACCTTTGTCTTTAGGCTACCCGTTGCAAAGATTCTGGACAAGTTTAACCTACCTAAAGGGCATGTAATTTTGCTATCTCCAGTTAATACAAGCTACAAATCCACGCACCGTTTTTACCACAGTAGCTTCTGTTGAATCCCCCGTTGCAAATTCTAGTAATCGTTTCCTTGACTGTTCCATGCCAGAGGGTCCGTTCGTTTACCACCTGCTTCTTCATCTTCTCATTTCTTTCCTCCATGCCAAGTTTATACGCCGCGTATAACTTACGCAGGGTCGGATTCTCGATCTTCTCAATCTAAACAATATTTCATGCGGCCTTGATTAGACAAGTTCATTTCGATGTAATAACCTTAGCAATTCAGAGTTGAAATTATAAAGGACGATGCTTTTCCATTGAAAAACTTAAATCACAAATCAGAATAATGCTACAGGTGAGTGTTAATTTTGCTTCCAGATTTTGATCGACTCTGTTTAATTTCGTTATCCGCGAAACGAGAAAATAAAATGTTATTCTTACTAAAAAACTGATTTGGAAAAGCGAGATCTCGACGTCAAATGCACTTTCGGCAAAAACATGAAAAAACATAATGCAACTATTGTATTTTATTGTATTGTATTTATAAATTTATAAAGCGCCTATCACAGTGCACACCAATCAGAGGCGCTCCCAGTACGTTAGACCAAGAGAGAAAAAAAGTAGTCTTGAGACACCGAAAAGAGGCATTAGGCCCACCAGTTAATATGGAGGAACGCGCTGAAGGAGGAAGCTGGTTCCACAATGCCGGGCCAATGAGAGCAAAGGCACGCATTTTAGCTATATAGGCAGTCTTAGCTCGCGGGATGATGAGATCATACCGATCAAAGGAGCGTAGTGGGCGAAGAGAAGTGGCCGAGGTCGGCAGATGGATGAGGTCACATAGGTACATGGGAGCTCGGCCAGTACATGACCGGCAGATTAATGTCAGAACCTTGAGTTGTATCCGACCAATAAGGGGAAGCCAATGAAGATGATCAAACATAAAAGCAGATATGTGTGAATAGCGAGGAAGCAGGGCTATTAGTCTGGCCGCAGAGTCTAGGACAGACTGAAGAGGGGAGAGACGAACTTTTGGAAGGCCAACTAATAGCGAATAACAATAGTCAATTCGGGAACAGACGAAGGCGTGAACGATTGAAGTAAAGACAGAGGAGGAGACGGAGCGACGGATTGCCATAAGCCGCCTGAGATGAAAGTAGGAAGTGCGAGTGAGACTGGCAATGTGTGGAGCAAAGGTAAGCATGCTGACCAGGACTACTCCAAGGTCTCGAACACTTGATTGGAAAGTAAAGTAGGGAATCTCTCTTTAAGAAGGGACAAATCAAACTTAAGAAGCTGTTGGCGGGTGCCGAACCAAATGAGTTGCGTCTTATTTGGATTCAGAGAGAGCCGGTTGGAAGACATCCAAAGCTGCAAGTCTCGAGAAAGAGCATCTACGCGGGCAGCAAGAAGAAACTGAGAGGATGATGGACCGTGAACAAGTGCCTGCGCATCATCAGCATAGAGGTGACCAGTTGCCAAGTGTTTAGTGAGCTATGTACAGGATATGCTTTTCTAATCATCTACCCAATCTGATCTCACCTGCCATAATCGAAAAAATCAAACCTAATCAAATCTAATCCAACCTAGTGACAACTCTATTCATTAGAAAATTTACATAGCACCTCTTAAAGGAAACAATTTAGAGGCCATGTTATCGTGGTGTACATAGTCGTTACAAGTGAAACCGGATACAAACTTGCATTTCTTTGAGAAAATTAATCAGACCAGCAATTTAATACTATGGACGGATATGCGAAGTTGAATGGGTATCGAGGATCCTATAGTCATCCATTATATACTTGGTGTAAAAAATTCTCTCGCATTTGTCATTGGGCCCTTCAAGCTAACTATTCAGAGGCGCTCCTGACTACAGCGCGAACACTGCGTCGGAGTTTGACGCCTATAATTTATGCGCACGAACAGTTGTGAGTAAAGGGTTTGCTCAAGGTCCCTACGCGTTGGTAGGAAGTGGATTCGAAACTGGAACCTTCCTTCTCCAAGTCACCGAATCCACCACTACACTATCGGGCCCCACAAACTCGTAACTTCACTGCGTCTGCTTATCATCATAGTTTAAGTCGCATATAGCCTACTTTCACGATGCTTTGTACTGAGGCTTTGCCCTTTGAATCCGTGACTCTTTTCAAAACCATCTGGAATTCCGCGCCGCTTGGGTCCAAACGGGTTATTCCATACTGTCTTCCAGGTAGATTTGCCGGACAGCCTATGGAAAAGAAATCTCAAAATGTATCTTTTAAAGAATATAGACAGACAAGCGCATACCAACCAGACAATACACAGACAAACAGCAACAGACATCACTGCCATTAAGCGGCGATAGCAAAAGGGAAAAGAAAAGACAAATGTCAAAATGCATCTTTCTATGAATATGATACAAAGGACAGGTAAGCGCACCAACCAGAAGACACATGGACAAATACCAACATTCAGCACCATGTGGAGATAGCAAAAGGGACAAAGAACCGATCCGAAAACACGTATCGCAAATGGAAAATGTGTTCGTATCTTAAGAATAAATAAGTCATCTCGATGTCCAAGGAGAACAGAATGCGTTCTATAAATCATTTTTAGGACAGTTCCACTTCAAACATCCACACACAGTCACACGCCTGGGGCACGGTGGTGTAGTGGTGGCGTCGTTGCCTTGAAGCCGGAAGGTTCGAGGTTCGAATCCACCTCGCCGCGTAGGAACCCTGGGCAAGCCCTTCACTCGCAAATGCTCAGCGCTTCGGCGTGAAATTCCGATGCAGTGTCCGCTCTGTATTCGGGAGCGCCTCTGAGTAGCGAGAGCCTGAAAGGGCGCTATAACAAGTGCACATGCATACATACATACATACATACATACATACATACATACATACATACATACATACATACATACATACATACATACATACATACATACATACATACATACATACATACATACATACATACATACATACATACATACATACACACACATACATACACCTTACCGCTGGGTTCAGCTCAAAGCTGCGAAGAGACCTCAGCTGCCGTTGCAATGTATAAGGCACGATTTTTTCATGCCCATCATCATCACCAATTATAGTTTACATAATAGTTTGTCCAACTCGCTCACAGGTAACAAAATATAACTTTTTCATACCACCTACGAACATTAGAATCTAATGAATTCGGGTAGGTCGATAAATACGGGAGGATTCGTTGCTCGGAAGCGTATACCACTCAGACTTATAATTATTACATTTACAATTGCATGGACTTATAAATACATGTGGATGAATTCAAAATCACATCAATTTACAGACTTACATTGATTTTGCAATTGCATTCACTTCCAATTACCTGAACTTACAATTATATGAATTAACAGTTACAAAGAAAATAGTTACATGAACTTATCGTTTATCGGACTTACAACCGCATGGACTAACAGTCACACATTGTTTGCGATTAAGACACTCATCTATGACCGCTCTGTGCTACTATATTGCAGTAACGATTATCGTCATTATCATCCTCATCCTCATCATCATCGTCGCCGTCGTCGTCTTCGTCATCGTCATCGTCATCGCCATCGTCATCGTCATCGTCATCATCATCATCATCATCATCATCATCATCATCATCATCATCATCATCATCATCATCGCCTGCCATTTAGCGTCAACTCCATTTCCCCATAGTGTCAGTCCAAGTGAATCTATTTCCTCGTTTATGTTGTCAATCCAGTGTTGCTTTGGTCTGCCTGTGATTCCTTTTCCTTCGATGCCTTCTTGCAGTACATAACATTGTGTGAAACTCAGTAACCTGATTTTCTATCCAACATTCCAAATGTCCAAACCATCGGAGTCTCCTTTAAATTACGTATTATAGGCTAACAGGGTTTCTTGTAAACCTTTTGCATTTCTTCATAAACTTCATGATGCATGAGGGTTGTGAGGGGTGACTCAAAATGCAGCTGCTTACAAGTTATCTCATGCATGGTCGTTCGCACATATTATTACTAAGGAGGGGAGTATGGGGCAAAGCACAATGCTTACTTAAACGTTTTGGCCAGAGCTTCAAAAACTCAAAGTAGGAAATTAAGAACGTAGGAATATTCATTAGAGGGTTTTAACTGTAATGTTTTTAGTTTCATCTTGCGTATCACTATAGCATCATTAGTTGTTCAATGCAAAAATTTGCTAAAACCCGAGAAGTAGGCCTATTGAGTAAAAGCGAGGTGCCAATTTGACACGGAGGGAAGGCAAGTGTCTCTCTTGCCCATAGTGTGCAGGCGCCCATGATTTATTCTATAATAAGCTGGTTTTATTTAAGAAATATCTTGTCTTAATTCGGTTAAACTATAGCAAAAAAAAACTAACCAGGAGATGCTGATGACGCTGTTCCTCTGCTTTCGTCGCTGTTCTCGTCGAGTTTTTGGGCCTGATGTAGTTTAGCTTTGAAAGCCTATATGCAAGTAATCAAATCAATCAAATCAAATCAATTTATTTGGCAACCAAAGCAAAGCAAATTTAAAATAGATCAGATGCAACATCATAAATACAAAGTTAACACAATAAATTAAAACAGTGCTTAAATAATGATGCTGATAGTTTGCAATTGGTTGCACAGGGGACTCGGAAGGGGTCTTGCAACCCCGCTAGGTGAGCCCCCTGGGCGGAAATACCAGGATGAGGAAGGCCATTAGGTTGCCATAAAGTGGTCTCAATATATAATATAACGAGACAAACAACATTGAAAAAGAAAATGTTCTGAAAAACCTTAACTAAACATTAAACACCTTAACTAATAGCACGGTTACACATTCAAAGGTCATAGCGCCTAGAAGAAAAAATTTAGGCAGAAAAATTTACTGAATGGTCGGGATATTGCACAATAGGTTGAAATTGGATATAACCTAGGTCATTACCAAATTAATTCAAAAAGAGTGAAGGAAGGTAATTTAATAGTTAAACTATTTAATGACTAAGTGGCTAGCAACAATGAATACCCAAGGTGTGTTAAGATAATTTATTGGTTTTTATCGAGTATCATGGCTCTCAATCTTAGCTTAAAGAGACTAAGACTAGGTTGTAGTCTGATGGAAAGCGGAATTTCATTCCATGTTTGAGCCCCATTGTATTTAACAGAGAAGCGACGGATATTGGTATGGGCGTAAGGCAGATGGTAAGAGTTGGCCTGTCTGGTATGATATGAATGTACCTCAGTAGTAGAGAGGAAAAAATTATTAAACACAGAGGGTAATAAACCATGAAAATATTTAAACATGCACAAGTACACGTTGAATATAAAAAAGTGAGGTATCCAAGCTTACAGTACTTGTTCATGAGTTCGTTTAAAGCTAGGGCTATGACTCTCAAGCGATTAATTTATCAAATTTGTTATTCACGAAAACAAAATCAATCTAGTTTTTAAAAACAGTTGGAAATTCTTCTGCTTTCGAGCTCTTTTCATTTGCTCTGACAGTTGACAGTTGGCATGCAAAGCATCATAGAAGTAGCCTGAAACCGACGATGCTATAAGAACTTTGAAAGTGTCTCAATTGCAAGGAAAGAAAGACTTAGACAATTTATTTTGACCTATTCGATAAATTTTTTGCGAAATTCTTTTCTGATGTAGGGCGGTACATTGTGTGTATTGAGCAACAAGTCCGCCAGATTAAACGATGTGATGAACAACGAAATGTTAAAAGGTTTGATCGGAAAATCAAGATAAAACTAAGGTAAATGCTGATGGAAAAGTCGGAGAGATATAATTCAATTTCCTCGTTGCAGTATACTGTTAGCCTGCACTGGTTCAGAAAACCCAATACCATGCAACAAACATTCCAAGACCTGGCAAGAGGGTGCGCCTACTAACAATCTCAAGTGACTGAAAAATTCTAAAAGTTTTGCTGAAATATTAAATGTGTTGCACAATAGCGATTGTTAATCAAATGACTTGCAAAGAACTGGCAAAGAGAATCCCATATAATTCGTATTGAATTAACAAATTGCAATTTTTACAAGCTACAGAACATGAGCGTCTTTCAGACAGAGAGTCACTGAGTGAGACTGGTCTATTCTGATTCGTTGTCACTGTTGCATTGTTCGGCAAAAAATGATCTTTGGGTCTGAGTAAAATTACACGCAACGCCATGCAAAACCCCTAATCCCAAGTTGATACTCTCTCCCTCCCCCTCCGTCCCTCCCCTTCCTCCATCCATCTCCCCTCCCTCCATCTGTCCGCTCCCTCTCCTCCTTCTTCCTCCCGCTTCCTCCCCCTCTCTTCCTTCCTCACAGTTAGTATATATCGACAGTTAAATATATGCGCTATATAAACATGCTGTCGACAGCGCGCGCGAATGTTGCGACCTGTGACCCAGTTAAAATAAACATGCTTTGGACAGCGCACGCGAATGTTGCGACCTCTTTCACAGGTTTGTGATTGGTGACACAGTTAAAATCTTTGGACGGCTGAAATGAAAGTGGGTCGAATCCATATTATATCTACAGCGCTATCGACAGCGCATGCGCGAGATGGCGGACGTCTGCGTGAGAGTTAGAAATGTATAAACGTGCCAAATCGAGGAGAAAGTTGTGTTTTTTTGGTCTAAGAGATTTGTTTCTTTCCAGGATATCCTTTTACAAACACGATCGTGTTCGAACGGAGCGTTTTGCGAAAAATTTCAAAAGAATCGGTGATGAAGTTTCCGAGATAACCCATTAGGACCAAACTTTTTACATTTTTATTTATATAGATTTTATACTAGCTGGGGAACCCGGCGTTGCCCGGAAAATTTAGGATTCTACCCGCTCCGGCCACAATCCCACACCGCACCCACAACACCACACGCCCCCAGCCCTCACCGCTTTACCCTCCTCCCGCTCACGAACCCCACCACCAATCCACCCCACCCCCTTCATCTCCACCCCACCCACTTTACCCCCATCTCGCCGCTCCCCACTTCCCCACTCTCCTCCACTCCACCACCCCAACTTCTCTCCCCTCCACCTCCACTTCATCCCGCCGCCACCCCTCCAACCCAACACACGACCCCCACCCCCACTCCACCCCACCACTTCCATCCCCACCCCTCCATCCCCACCCCTCCATCCCCATCCCGCTGGCCTTAGACACCTCTAAAATGGTTGTCAACCGCTGCTTTGATACGTATGAGATCGAAAGAAAAGTGCTGTCATAAGCCTGTGAGGGCAACGGCCAACAGGGAAAATGTGGTTTTTTGCCCCCACCCTGGCCCCCATGGTGGCAGAGATTCGCGAACCCCTCCACTGTATGCATGCCTAGGCCTATATGTATACATGTGTGTAAGTGAGCATGTGTGCATGTGGTCGTGTATATATATATATATATATATATATATATATATACAATGTTACACATATTATATATATTATATATATTATATATATTATATATATGCGTGTCTGATGCCGAGACGGACAGAGTAGTGAAGGTTTGGAGTGAAAAGCTAAAAAAACTGTAGAAATGCATTCCGGTTAAACACACACACACACACACACACACACACACACACACACACACACACACACACACACACACACACACACACACACACACACACACACACAGAGATCTTCTCTTTATTTATATAGATATATAGGGCTTTTTTGTAACAGAATGGCAATGGTGTATAAACCTGACTTCTTTTATTTGGTTACAAAATAAAGCGTTTAGATTGCTTGATGGATCAGTTTATTGATTGATTGATCTCCAAATACCAAGATCTTGAAACCCATCCGAAGGAGTAAGCTTAGACATGACATGGCTTTTGTTACGCGTAATAGCTTCCAGGTCAACTTTTGCAGCCCGGCGATAAACTTAGGTAGGTTATCAACTTACGTCGAAAGTCTTTTGGTCTTTTTCGTAGACAACGAATCGAATTTCTTTGACGGTTGTGTCTGGATTGGAAGATTTGAATTGGTATGCTTCTTTGACGAGACAATCGACCACAACCTGACGTGGAAAGCCAAGAATTCCAATTCCAACGGCTGGAATGGCAATCGAACCCAGTCGACGCTTATCCGCCTCCAACAGACAATTACGGATGAATTTTCGCAGAAGCTAAAAAAACGGAACACAACTCTCTGAGAGATCGGAGTCACTATAATAATATTACCATAAATCACTTTTATTATACACACCCTACTGCTTGCAATTTGGAAGTGCCAGTCCCAAGTGTGGGGCAAAGGAGGAGGGCGACG
Organism: Lumbricus terrestris; assembly: GCA_949752735.1. Classification (NCBI taxonomy): domain Eukaryota; kingdom Metazoa; phylum Annelida; class Clitellata; order Crassiclitellata; family Lumbricidae; genus Lumbricus; species Lumbricus terrestris. Next base: position 25,017,813 of record OX457047.1, read on the forward strand.
CTGATGATCCTTGTTATCACACTGCAGCGTCGTTACTCAGAAACAACCATCCTGCAGAGAGATCATCAATTTCATCATTACCACAACTGGCGAAGTTGCATTGGAATGGCAGTCTGCATCGTGCAGCTTCTGCAGGTTTTATTTATTTATTTCATTTCAGAAATTTATATAGCGCCTCTTCAAGGTAGGCTACTCAGAAGCGCTCCCGGTCCAGCCACGGCTAAATAAAACAGTTTTGAGGTTCTTAAGGAACAGAGTGGAGTGACCCCCTGGCTATTCTGTAAGCGCTTACATGGCGCCTTTGTAAGGAGCCATATAAATGGCCATATATATAATATATATATATATATACATAGGCCCTTCGATGCACTGTCGATTTGAGACAAGACAGTAAGGCCTGTAGAAAATCAGATCCAGTTACATCTATTGCGCAGGTTGTAGGCTAATAGACAAACGTGAGATCAAGCCAAATCACACAGCAACATTCATTTTTATTTCAGACACCAGATGGACAGCGGATAGTTAAGATAAACTAGATTGCTAGAAGTTAGACTGTGTTGAGTTGAAATTGATACTGATGAGCCTTAATTCTTATAAGAAGACAAACATTGGATAGACTACATTGCATGTGCCTCTGTTTGCGCCATTTTAAAACAATGTCTTACATATACAATGGGACAGAATATTGAATCGCGGGAGATTCACAACCGACACGTAATATGCATGTGACTATATGTATATATTTCCGTGTATGCATGCCTAGGCCTATATGTATATATGTGTGTAAGTGAGCATGTGTGCATGTGGTCGTGTATATATAATATATATACAATGTTACATATATTATATATATTATATATACAGTATATATGCAATTACGTATGTTCGTGTGCATGTGGCAGGTATGTATGTATTTGTGCTGTGTGCTGACCTCCTTGGCATCATCGTCGTTCCACTCCTTGACAACTCCATGGAAGACAAAGCGGCAGAAAAGGTCATGACCTTTCGTTGTCGTCACTTGACCGTAGTATAGGTCGGGACTCTTCTTCGATAGCAGCTCCTCCTGGATCGCGGGTCCCGCTGCCTTAAGGATGGAACTAGACAGCGTTCCTTTACTCAGATCGAACGCTCCTCCGACAGAGTTCACGATGGCATCCACCTTTGAAATAATTTTATTAAAGCGTAATTACTCAATGCATTCAAAATCTTTTTACTCGTTGGCTTTTATAGCACTGCTACACTTATCTTTGTGGGGTTGACATTTTTGTATCTCATTTGAGTCATTTAAATTTTTAATTGCATATAGGCCGAGTCGAAATTTTCTGTGCATTCATAATTTTCTGGGTTTTGGTAGCGTATAGGCCTACGTTTAAATTATTTTGTTATTATCTTATTCACTATTTCGTCAGTAATTCTGATTTTATTAGAAAACTAGCTCTGTTACCTGGTGTTGCCCGAGAGATTTTCTTTTTTCGCCTCTACCCCTCTTAGGTAGCCTACCATAGGCTACCAGTGTTGCCCGTTAAATTTTTACTGACCGCATGAAAATTTAAAATGAATTCAAACTTGGAGAAATATGTTTAAATCGTTAAAGATTAAGACGCCTATTGACGACCTTTCCGAAGCTCTTTTGTTTATGGGCATGGCCGTAATGCGGGATTGTGTTGGTCGTGCTCACCAGTGTTGCCGCTGAGGTTTCAGAAATTAACCCAAATGTCCTTATGAAAAAAACCCAGAAACACCCATATTATTTGTATGAGCGATCCTGGACCCATTGTTCGAATTAAATTTGATTTTCGCATGTTGGTTTGAGGGTTAATAAAATGTTCGTCAATTGAGTCGAATCAAATGTGGTGGCGTCGTTGCCTTGAAGCCGGAAGGTTCGAGGTTCGAATCCACCTCGCTGCGTAAGGAGCTTGGGCAAAGTCCTTTACTCGCAATTGCTCAGCGCCTCGGCGTGAAACTCCAATGCAGTGTCCGCCTTGCATTCGGGAGCGCCTCTGAGTAGGGAGAGAGAATTCTAGCCAGTGGTGAGGGACAACCGAAGCTAAAGACTTCAACGCGGAAGGGTAGCTATAAGAGTCATATCCTTTAAAAATTCTAATAAGCAGTACTGGTCTAAGTAAGCAAAAAGGGCTGTATTAAATCTGACATTTCCATATCCTTTGACGAATATGTTGATATATTAATATTCATTATTCTAATATATTTCTATATTAAACCAATGACTTGTTGATTGGGTGACATTTAGGGCTTTAATCTACATTTCCACGAATAGAAATACAATACGCAAATTGGTAACTTGATCTCTGCCCTCGGTTCTGGGAAACGTGTCCACTGAACCATTGAGCCGTAGTGTGGATTCAAATCCCGTTACATTACGATTACCGGTATTATTTGTTTAAAATTCGTATTTTCAAGTGAGTATTATTAGAGACTATACTATCTTTGATATAATTGTAATTATATTCTGAGATGGCATCAAGTGATGAATTTTGGTAATATTATAATTATAAAAAGACGTCATGGATGATCATCATGCCTACCGTCTGTTCTTCAATCGGCCCTTTGACGACTACAACGGTTCTGAACTGCGCCATAACCGAATTCGGATGATTGCCAGCGAGGAAATTGCGTTTAAAGAGACCAAGGTTGCTGAAGACAGAAAGTCAAAGGCAATTTTTTTATTTACGAGTCTCTGATGTTTAAACCTGGCAATTCTACGTACGTATTTAAAGCATTATAAAAATTGAATCGGATCAAATCATTTATTTGGTAACCAGTCAAGAATTTTAAAAAAATATTATCTTTGGGGCACGGTGGTGTAGGGGTATGTTCGATGCCTTGGAGTTGGAACGTTGCAGGTTCGAATCCACCTCAAGCCGCCGCGTAGGGATCCAGAGCAAGTCCTTCACTCGCAATTGCTCCTGAGCTTCGACGTGAAACTCCGATTCAGTTTCCGCGCTGTAATCGAGAGCACCTGTGAGTAGCATCTTGAAGGGGTGCTGCAACAAGTGCTCATGCATATTTTACTTCTATAGCTCCTAGAAGTATCATTTTGTATGCATGTATAGTATACTTGCATAGTCTATAAACCCTATATATATAATTATATATATTCTTACTCACTACTCAGGGCAAACATACGAATAGTAGACTATACCCTACAGCGAGACTGAAAAGTCCACAGTAACCGCAGCATGAGTGGCTGGACAGTGTACTCCTATAGGCCTCAATTTGCAGCCGCTCTGGCGGTTAGGACGTATGACATCTTCTTAACTAACACACGTATGCATGGTATCTTCTTTAGAATGTTTTCAAAACAAACGTATGGTATCTTCTTTACATAACAAACGCATTGCAATTTTAAAGAAAACCATGGATATAATTATGCTAGATGTGTTACCCGGCGTTGCCCGGGAAATTTAGGGTTTTAAACACTACTCCACTGTGATACCCATCGTTGACCGCTAGATTTCGGGTTTTCGCCAACCCTCCAACCCACCCCGCTTCCCGGAAAAGCCAAACGTGGCCCGCCCCTGCGGGCGCTATAGAAATTATTACTGGGCGGGTATGACGCCATGGGGACTGTAGACTCTTCACTACAGCGCTAGCGTGAACGATTATTGATGAAATCTGTCTTAAAACGCTTTAATAACTCTGGTTTTAAATTGAATTAAGAGCTGAAAATAGTTTCGTTGATCTTATAATTTGGGTAAGAATCAATTGCAAAAATTTTGCTAAACCGACGCTGTTTCATTTCCGAGCCTATTTTGTAACGAAGAGTCAACACACACACACACACACACACACACACACACACACACACACACACACACACACACACACACACACACACACACACACACATCTGGAAGGACAAACATTCAGACTTATAATATTAGGTGCTGTATAGTATCTTCTTTAGAATGTTTACATAACAAACGTATGACATCTTCTAAACTAGCAAACGTGTACGGTATCTTCTTTACATAACAAATGCATTGCAGTATTAAAAGAAAATCATGCATATAATTATATATATATATATAAAATGCTGTACATGAATAAAATTTACTGATGTAGCACTTGAATGGTAATTATTAAAAAGGACTGACTCGTTAAACTCTACATGCATGACTTGTTGAAACGCACATGCTCTCCATTCAACATAGGCTACAGCCATTTTCACTCGATGTCCATTCCTGCATACAGAACCCTTGCTTATAGGCTACTAGCTGAATTACCCGGCGAAAAATATAAGTTTTTGTCCCTAACCACGCCTAACCCCGTTCCCACTCCGCCATCCTCACCCCGCCTTCCGTCGGCCCGAAATTTCTGTATTTTGCCCGCATGCTGGCCCTCCTCGCGCTAAGGAGAAGTCACCAGCCTCTCCGCTAGGTGTAGGCCTACAGGTCTGGTCAATAATTGCGAAACTGTGTGCGTCCTGTTATTAACATAAATACACATCCACAACTGCGCACTCTCCTTCCCTGTGGTTTCTGCATTAAGACTAAGCGAACCTCTGAGTAACTTAGGTAATTATTCTGAGCGCGGCGAGAAACCGTCAAGATATGACGTCACGACTCTGTTATACAAGGTAGGCGAGCTATTTATTTAACGTTGCAACGTGAATGGCTTTTGAATCTGTAGGCGCTTATCGCGTGGAAGTAAAAATGTTCACATCTCGGTTATAAAGTGAATGGACAGCTGAAAATAGTCACGTTGAACTAGAAATTTGGGTAAGAATCAATTGCCAAATTTTTGGTAAAACGAATCGCTGTCATTTCCGAGCTGGGTCTGTGACGAAAGTCAAAATACAGCCGGACATACAAACAGAAGGACAAACTTCCAGACTTAAAATATAAGATACATGGACAAAGCAAGTGGTCGCAGGAAATTATTCTGCCCACAGCAGAGTATGCCTACATCCTGGCAATGGTTAGTCTTCACCGATGACTATAATTATAGCTCTTAAAAGTGCTGAATCCTGTTCATTTTGTCGAATTATTTTTCGAAACGTTACTGCCAAGTCATTATTTCAGCGCGAGCTTTACTATGATCATAGTAATAATAATAATCATCGTTTATTTTTTAAGTGACACAGCGCAATATGAATACAGTCAGATGGATGATCAAAAGTTATAACAGGAGTTGGATTCAACTGTCTGCAGCATGCATGCAATGCGCCGATACGTCCTACAACTAAATTTGCCAACGCTAACTGTCGAATGGAAAGTCAGGTGGACCTTCTTCGGGATTCGGGAGGGTTGCGGAAACGCCGGAAAGTGATCCCGAATCCAGTCGCTCTTCTTGCAAGCGGGTTTACCCTAAACTCGACCCATGTGGTGTTTGCTTTGAAGCGAATAAATTCGTCGAGGACCATTGACGCTTACATGTATAGCAAAGCAACACCTGAGTCTAACCTACATTACTGTGAGGCACGGTGGTGTAGTGGTGGCGTCATTACCTTGAAGCCGGAAGGTTCGAGGTTCGAATCCACCTCGCCGCGTAAGGACCTTGGGCAAGTCCTTCACTCACAATTGCTCAGCGCTTCAGCGTGAAACTCCGATGCAGTGTCCGCTCTGCATTCGGGAGCGCCTCTGAGTAGAGAGAGCTTGAAGGGGCGCTATAACAAGTGCACATACATACATACATACAATAAAAGAAGAATCGAGACAAAACGTTATATTTCGCTGTAATTCACAACTATTGTTTCCTACTCTTGAAGCTCTTTCTCGTTCACGTTGTTTTCACGGAAGCCACTGTCATTGTCGAAGTTTTTTCTTATCATGTCGTCTCCATATTCCTCCTACTCCTCCTCGTCATCTTCGTCTGCCCTCTGTTTCTTGGCTTCTTTAGTCGCCGTTTTCTTGTTTACAAATACTTTTCTAATAGCGTTTAGCATCTTTAAACCGTTGAGGGGATTTCCCAGTCTCAAGCGAAATTTCAGTACTTAGATGACTTAAAAAAATTCAAATGAAGGTGGTTAGGGGTCATTGCATGATTACGTAAAGCCGAAAATGACCGTTTTTCGACCCACCCACCCACACTGTAACGCTTTGTAACGTTGCCCTTCACCCACCCACCCTACCCAGCGCTACGTAACGATCGTTAAAAAAATCATTTGAGTTGCAAGTCTATCATTGGTTTATGTGAGCGCGTAATTATAATTCATATTTTCATAGTGAAATTTAATATAGCATAGTATGTGAATTATAGGCTACTTTGACAGTAGACTAGGCTTAAAATATACATAGTTTTATTCATATAAAAGAGTCATGCGTGAATTGCAATTTTCTTAAATTATACCGCATGAATAAAATTTTGCACTCCTGAAAAGACTAAATTGCTTATTTGCAATTAATCCAAATTAAGATGAACTAATTGATTGCTTAGTAGGGGCACTTCGATAGTTAATTATTAATAGAAATATTGCCGAGTTTTGTTGAGCATTATTTTTAAATGTTTAAAATCGTGTCTACTAAGACTTGCTAGTAAAACTTGCTTCAAGGCGGTTCTTCGACGCCAGGAATCCAAGGAGAATTAGACCTGCCACGTTGTTTCGTTGGTAAAACTATATATCACAGATCCAAACAATTCGAAGAGCGGTTTCCGGTTTGCACAAATGGGAGAACAGCATTGGCCTGGCATGTAGGCCTAACTGGAGTCTGCTGCTGGATTTTCTTTAGATATACAGACCTACTTCGGTTAAGTTTTAAATCAATGTCACGAAGTTTAAACTTCGATCACATCATGCCTGAAGTGTCATTCGAATCTTTCGATGGCAATTTCCCCCACCCACCCACCCACGTAGTTTCGTAACGTTTTCAATGACCAACCCACGCACCCTCGAGCGTTACGTAATTATGCAATGACCCCTAGGCTTGTCATTGTCTGTCGGTTTTTGCTGACGACAGTAGTACGTATAGGCCTAATAGTATATTATGGTGGCTTGCGTGTGACAAATTTAACCAGAGCAAACAGATAATGCAAGCTTTTGTTACACACGCCTTACATAATTAAGAAACAACAATTGAGCTATGAAGCGCGCCAGGTTAATGTGCAGTGATTGTAGTACAGACCCAGTCATCCTCTGGACCACTTCAAATCCTTGCTATGTCATGCCCTAACCCCTAGTCGAAACATCTAGAACGAGGACATGGATCCTGTGCGAGGATAAAACGGTGCATGAATGATGGAGAGGACACTCTACCTGACCTCATATGCCGAAGCTATGAAAATGAACCGGGAGTTTCATGGCGTTGTAATAGTTCACTGATATGTCTGCGTTTTTTGCCTTGGCTTATGGAATAAGAATTTCGTTGCTTCCTGTTCAATCAGCGATTGATCGTAAAGGCAAATTCAAAAGATCTTCCCTAGTTCGATGGAGTCGTTCTTTCCATCCGCTCAAGTTTGGGAACGCTGCTTGAGCCCATCTAGTCGAGAGTTAAAATGCCTGAAATAATATTCCCAATGTCTCGCGCGCGCTTGTCTGTGTGTAGCTCTCTCTTTCTCTTTCTCTTTCTCGTTCTTTCTCTTTCTCTCTCTTTCGAAATGCGCACCCGACAACAGGTTGACCACTTGAACTGCCTGATAAGAATTAGTACGTCTTTTAAATTCTGGTCACTCAATTATGACACTGGGGTCAAAACCCGTCACATTTCGATTTTTCACTTTATTTATTGAGTCGTATTCTATAGTTGATCTGCTCCTAAATACTTCTTACAGAATGAAAACATCTGTTTTCTAACTGAAGTTAGGCCTACATTCGGTTGATTCTGTAATTTGTAAAATCAGAGCAATTGAGAAAATCGATCTCAAAATTTCAGAACGTTTATGTCATAAAATTCCTTAGCAACCATTATTTTATTCTACAATTTTGCTGGCCAGTAAAGGGTTATATTCTGTATCAAACACAACAAAGGGCATGAAAATCGGGCTATTAGATTCCAAATTGTGATAGAAATACTGGCACCTGTGGAATTTAAGTCTAAGAGCGAATTACTAATGGAATGGAAGCACACGCATGCAGGCATAGATGGCGGTCTATTTGGAAGTATACTATTGCGACCTATAGAGTGTATAGGATACCAGTTTGAGTACACCACTCACTCCATGCTCCTAGACGTGGACACGAAATAGGTTGTGTGCGTCTAATGTTTCAAACAAATTATTAACCATTCTGTTCAATGTAAGTATTAATATGTAGGCCTACATGATTAAGTTATTTGGAAGTAAATATTGCGACCGATAGAGCGTATAGGATACCAGTTTGAGTACATAGACGATTTGGCTATCTATACATCAAAGAACGCGTAAACAAACAGAGCAGTGAGGTTATACGAATCGGCCTACGAATCAATTGCACCCGTCAATAGATTGAACTTGGTCTGATAACTTATAATGAGTCACTTTCGATTCTTATAAGGAATTTTATTTATCTGTATACCCATTTATATGAGCTTCATAGAGGGCAGATAACGCACGACGACCCACTTATGCCATAATTGTTTCTATTCAAAGCATAATTATCTCAATGGTTTGATCTCATACGTAAATTGAACTTGAGTCTTGCATCTATAAGCTTACATCAAAGAGCATGTAAGCAAACAGAGCAGTGAGGTTATACGAATCGGCCTACAAATCAATTGCACCCGTCAACAGATTGAACTTGGTCTGACAACTAATGCGAGACTTTCGATTCTTATACTGAACTTTTATTATCTACCCACTTATACGAGTGATACCCACTTATACGAGTGAACTTGGTTTGATAACTAATGAGATACTTTCGATTCTTATAAGGACTTTTATTTATCTATATACCCACTTATGCGATCTTCACTGACGGCAGATAACGCACGACGACCCACTTAAGCAATAATTGTTTATATTCAATACATATATCGATGATTTTATCTGCACGTTAATTGCGCTTGAGTCAAGAATAAATTACATCCAAGCTATCAATCACAGTAAGCTATCAATCACAGTACACCAATCCACAGCTACGATAAAGAATGCCGCTTTAGCAGTGTTTATCAAAATTGATGACTATGTCCTTGGACATCAGGTCACTAACCGTAAAATGAGCAAAACAATTGCGGCTTTTGATATTATGTGCATTTGGAAAGATCTAAAGTCAGACTCGTGAGTTGTCTGGTAAACTAATAAGACTCTCGGAAAACTGGGTCAGAGGCGTGGTTTGAATAATTATCATGGCTGCTATGTACAAGCGTTTATTATTTGGCCAAAACTTGCTAATTTACACAAGTGACACAGTTTAATAGGACAACAAAATAGCCTACTGAAGGTATAATTTAATAAGTGGTACACAGGGCTACTAGAAATAGTTCAGTGGGCGCACGAAAACGCGGTCCTTCATGACGAATTTCAACTTCTAAAATCTGCTCATTGAGACATTCTGTTCTGTTCTCTGCCATCCTCGATCCGAGGGTCGGCCGCATCATGTACAATGTTCCTCCAACGCTTCCTGTCCTCCGACAGTCTTGTCATTTCTCTCAATGTCAATCCAGTCCATTCCTTTATGTTACCCAGCCAGTTTGTTCTTGGTCTTCCTCTATTCCAGTCTCCTGGCATTGTGCCCTGCATGATGTCTTTCTCAATGCATGTTCCCTCTCTTCTCATGATGTGTCCAAAATAAATCATTTTTCTTTCTGATACTGTCTTCAGCAGATTTCTCTCTTCTCCTGCCGCCTTCAGCACCCATTCATTTGTCCGTTTTTCCGGGGAACGGACATTTCCCCCCTGGACATTTCTTCCCCCGGACATTTCCCCCCGGACATTTCCCCCCCCCGGACGTTTCCCCCCTACCCTAGGACATTTCCTCCCCCCCCCCGTATGGGAAAACCATTGTTTTTATGGTCTTCAACATATGAAAAAACGCAAGTTAAATAGAAGCTGGATGAAGGCATTTTTAGATCTGAAATAGAAGCTGGATTGATGAAAAAATGCAAGTTAAATAGAAGCTGGATGAAGGTATTTTTTGATCTTAAATAGACGCTTTATTGATGAAAAAACGCAAGTTAAATAGAAGCTGGATGAAAGTATTTTTTGATCTTAAATAGACGCTTTCTTGATGAAAAAATGCAAGTTAAATAGAAGCTGGATGAAGGTAATTTTTGATCTTAAATAGACGCTTTATTGATGAAAAAACGCAAGTTAAATAAAAGCTGGATGAAGGTATTTTTAGATCTGAAATAGAAGCTGGATTGATGAAAAAATGCGAGTTAAATAGAAGCTGGATGAAGGTGTTTTTTGATCTTAAATAGACGCTTTATTGATGAAAAAACGCAAGTTAAATAGAAGCTGGATGAAAGTATTTTTTGATCTTAAATAGACGCTTTATTGATGAAAAAACGCAAGTTAAATAGAAGCTGGATGAAGGTATTTTTAGATCTGAAATAGAAGCTGGATTGATGAAAAAATGCGAGTTAAATAGAAGCTGGATGAAGGTGTTTTTTGATCTTAAATAGACGCTTTATTGATGAAAAAACGCAAGTTAAATAGAAGCTGGATGAAAGTATTTTTTGATCTTAAATAGACGCTTTCTTGATGAAAAAACGCAAGTTAAATAGAAGCTGGATGAAGGTATTTTTAGATCTGAAATAGAAGCTGGATTGACTTAGGGGGGGAAATGTCCGGGGGGGGGGAAATGTCCTAGTCGAAATCGGGGGGGGGGAAACGTCCAGGGGGGAAATGTCCGGGGGGGGGAATTGTCCGGGGGGGGGAAATGTCCAGGGGGGGAAATGTCCTACACCCGTTTTTCCGTCCATGATATTTTCATTATCAATCTCAGACACTTCATCTCAAACGCTTGAGACATTATTTCAGAACAAATCTCGACACCAACTACGTTCAAAGTAATTTTTCTTCAACTGAATATTTTGAATTTAAAATTTCTAATTGCAGATATTAAAAGTAGATATATTTTTCATAAAAATACACCATAAAACGATATTTCATATTTCTGACCCCTCTCGCCTATTTTACCATTTTGTGCATTATCTATAATAGCCTATCGACAAACGAAGGGTTTCAGCGTCACAAAAATTGATCTGGAAGTCGTGTGTGCTCGTTGACAGTCCCATGTTTCAATCTGACAAAGATGCAAGAGAAATCTATCCGCACACCTAATATATTTATCCTGCCTTTCTGATATCCTGCAAGGATTTTATAGACTTTAGTAGTCAAACAGCTTAATTAATTGTTTAGGAAAGAATAATTTTGATCACGTGTACGCTCGTAAATACAAACGAAAATGCGACTGGTTTCACTGAAAAGCCATTTCTAAAACGTAACATGGCCCTCTTGACGCTTTACTCACTTATTTCGACAACGAAAACGTAAGAAGACTAGAATGGCTGCGATGGTTGATTAGAACTTTATATGGGCATAATCATCCAGATGTTCGCACTGAACACTGAACAATAATTCTGTTGACATTGAAATCTCGTGACTTCCAGAAACGGCCTTGAAACATGAAATCCTTAAGTGTACTAGTATGGGTTCTCCGAATTCATTAATTGTTGGACAGAGAGCCGGTGACACGAAACGGAGTATCCCCTAAAAGCTATCCGAGAGATGAATTAATCTTTCCCCCGGATGGAATTAACCTGTCTATGCTATCCGAGGGGGATAAACCATTCTATCCCCTTTTTTGAAAAATGCGTATAATTAAAAATGTTATTCTCTAGCCATCACACAGGAGTTCGCTGTTTGACCATACGAAGACGGCAGATATAATAGTATATAATTATAATAGTACAAGTCTACGCTGCGCGGGCGCAAATGACGGCGCGCAAATGACGGCGCGCAAACGTCCTGCGCGGTAATCACAGGGTGCCACGGCAGCGTCTACAGCCTGTACTTAGAATCTAACCTATAAGCATTCAATATCGAAATGAAAAACTACGTTGGGAATTTCATGAAGTGAGCAAATGCTACATGTAGGTTAAAACGAAAGACGCGAACAATAAATAATATTAAATAGCTGTCTAATCAAAATCTAAATTGACTCCAATTGCTTTAAGTGTCCTAAGCAATGTACATAGAAAGGCAACCCGAATTTATTTAGTGACTCTGAGTGTTCTTAAGTGTTTTAAATGTTTTATGTGCTCTAAAACGAAAGCAACGCAAATTATCTAGTAGGAGTAAACATACCTGTTAGTGTCATTGTTCAAAACAAAGAATATGAAAATTAATTGGCAAAAAGAAATACACGCGGAAGTTACTTTTTCGACTTTTTTTCATTTGGGGGGTACTATTAATACGGAGGAATACTCTATTTCGTGGCACCGGCGACTGTCACGCTCTGATCCACGTATAACTGTGGGACTACATAGGCGTATACCTCGCTCAATAATAAAATAACATTCCTTCACTCAGTTCAAACTTTTAAACAGCTGTCTGACTACATGTACATGAAATATCGTAACGTAATAATTTGGGACAAGGGATAATTTCAACAGCGCCGCTCGCAGCCATGGCCATTCAGTAGTGCGCCCGGGCCCCAATGCGAGAACCCCGAGAGAAAAAGTTACATGTATGGCTGCCAGTCAGGCGCCGTTATATTCTACTACTACTATTCTTCTTATCCTCCTGACTTACTTGCTTCCAAATTCTTTGCTTCCGAACTCCTCACGCTCTTGTCGTCTACTAATCTGGTTCAACACGTCAACCTTCCTATATACCCACTGCCAGCCATGCACACACTCGACCTTATCATCACGTCATCTCTCTCAAAGCTATCACCAAACATATCTTTCGCTTTCTCTTTCGATACACCTTCTGACCATGACCCCATGTTCACACAACTTAACATATTGCCTACTTCACGTCCTGATCCTGTCTCTCATTCTTTCCGCCGCATCAGCTCCATAAACATTGAAGCTCTCATGCACGATCGTGCCTCTTCATACCTCGTTCTAAATCCTCCATCTTCTCTCGATGACCTTCTGTCCTCCTACAATACCACTCACTCCATGCTCCTTGACAAATACGCTCCTACTATTACCAAATCTGGTTCTCGCTTTAACAACCCTTGGTATAACTCCTATCTCCAGGCCCTCAAATCTTTCCGTCGACGCCTTGAGCGTATTTACAAACGAACTCATGACTCTCAACTTCTCTGTGCTCTAAAAGCTGCTACAAACAAATACCATCAACTTCTGGCTATGGCCAAGAAGAGGTTAAATCCTCACTAGTTCCCTCCCGATCCTGTGGGTCTAACCCTCGCCTTCTCTGGAAGCCGTGAACCAACTTATACATCGGAACTCCTCTAGCCCACTTCCAAACTCTCTACCATCTTCCTTAGGCCTAATAGGTGACTCATTTTGTTCGTTTTTCTCGGGCAAGGTAACTGCTATCCGTCTCTCTCTCTCTCTCTGCAATCACTTCTCTGAAAATCTACCATTGGTTCTCCTGCAGATACACCTTGCCCACTCACGACCCTCCGTCTTCCCCACCTCAATCATCACCATCTGCCTTCAACCTAACATCAGAGTCTCAAGTGTCCAATTTATTACAATATCTCCCAAACAAGCAGCGCTAACTTGACCATATATACCTACATCTCTACTGAAAGAGTGCGCATCTATCATTGTCCCCATCATCAAAAAATAATCAACCTCTCCTTATCCACTGGAAACTTTCCCCTCCGCTTCAAACATTCTTTGGTAACTCCACTCCTCAAAAACACCATCGCTTGATAAGGAAATCTTTTCAAATTTTCGACCTGTTTTAAATACACGCAGTGCCTGTAATGTAGACTCACTGTGGTCTGTAGTTCTTCGTAGAATTACTTCGTGAATTTAACTATTCTAGCCTTACTGTTGGCAAAAGTGCCTATCAATAAATCAATATTCAATTGCTTTGCTCTTTCGTTTTCGATTGCAAGGAGAGAAAGATCATTAAGCCTGTCCTGTTAAATAGTTGACCTAAGATAAGTCTTGATTATTTTTAATTTTGAGAAGGAGCGCTCTGCACTAGCGACGGTGACTGTGAGGGTGACAAAGAGCACACAGGCCAATTCAGTGGCCAATTCAGGCATTGCAATGACGACGTGATGTGATAGCTCAATATGAATTTCAGAATGTCCAAAAACAGTTTTTGTTTCTTTAAGTTCATCTCTGAACTCACGTCAGAAGTTGTATAGATAAGAGTTTAAGCGCAATCCAGGTCAAGTGGTCACATGATGATGTAATCAGGTCAAATGGAGAAGTAATCACGTGAAATTGTGACGTATTCAGGTAAAGTGGTGACGTAATAAGATCAAGTGGTGACGAAATAAGGTCAAGTGCTGACGTAATCAAGTGGATAACATTAGCAGGTCATGGTTCTTATGTAATCATATTTATTACATAACTAGCTGTCCCCGGCCACGCGTTGCTGTGGCTGAAAAGACCATCCAAACCTCCCTCTCTACACGTTTCCCCTGCCATTCTTCCTCTCTCCCTCTCTCTGCCAATTCCTAATTCCATTTCCTGCCTCCCACCATCTCCCTCTCCTCCCTCCCTTGCCTCCCTGCCTCCCTCTCTCCCTCCTTCACTCTCCCTTCCCTCCACCCCTTCCTTCTACTCCCCTCCCCATCCCATTGCCCTCCCCTTCCCCTGTCCTCTCCTTCTCTCTCATCCCATCCCATCCCCTCCCATCCCCCTCCCATCCCCTCCTCTCCCCTTCCCTTCCCATCCCCTCCCTCTCCCCTCCGCTCCGCTCCGTCCCTCCCCTCCCTTCCTCTGCACTCCTGCATCTGTTCCTCCCTCCCGTTTCCTCCCCTACCCTCCGCACGTCCAACATATGGCGATATAAAAACACGCTCGATATGGAATTGAACGTTGTGTGAAAATTGAAAGCAATCGGTGAAGAACTTCCCGAGCTCCTTGATTTTGTACAAAACGACAGCTACATAAATATATGCGCTATATGAAACGCGCGGATATGCGCCATAAAATCACGGCCGCATTGGAATGCAGCCTTGGTTGAAAATTGAAGTCGAAATCGCTCGAATCGAATGCAAAGTTGTGGTAAAATTTGTGGAAAAGATTGCGCTTTTTCGAAAAAAACATAAAAACCCGGTCGCTCGAATTCGAATGAAACGTTTGTGAAACGGTGAAGAGCCTTCCAAACACGTTGATTTTGCACAAACCGACAGCTACATAGATATATTATATATGCGCTATAAGAAACGCGCGGATATGCGCCATAAAAACACGGCTGCATTGGAATGCAACGTTGGTTGAGAATTGAAATCAAAATCGTTCGAATCGAACGTTTCTGTGCTATTTTTGTCGAAAAGATTGCGCTTTTTCCAAAAAAGCATATACAAACCCGCTCGTATTCAAATGGAACGTTCTGGTAAAATTTTCAAAACAATCGGTCAAGAAGTTTCCTAATTCCTTGATTAGATACAAACTTTTTACAATTTTATTTATAATAGATAGATGGTCAATGGAGGTAGGGCAGGGCCGAGTTCAAGGACTCTTACCCTAACCTAGCTCCTGAAGAAGTCTAAACCGATGAAACGTCGAATCAGTTGTTTGAAGGCAGATGTCTATGGACGCCGCAGTCGGGGACGACAAAAGAAGAGATGGGAGGATGCGAAACGGAAGGACATGAAACATCTCAAACTGAAAAATGAAGACACCAAAGACAGAGGAAAGTGGAAGAGGAGGATACGAGTGGCTGACCCCTCCGTATAGAGGGATTAATTCAAGCCTGAAGGAGAAGAAGAAGAAGAAGAAGAAGAAGAAGAAGAAGAAGAAGAAGAAGAAGAAGAAGAAGAAGAAGAAGTAGAAGAAGAAGCTCATCAGTTGTTTTAGTTACTCGATTTGGAATAAATCTTTCTAAATTCGTCGTTGTTGCTGAACATTGATAATGTACCACGGAAAGACATCAGACGGGATCGGCGCTAACACCCAGGGACGATGTCATCAACATCCTGAACACACATGGAAACCACGGAGTAAGCAAACGAGTAGCAATGTTGATTTCAAGCGGTTGGAATCATTAACGGAGGGAATGGTTAAATCTGTCATCGTGCAGGTCGGTAGGGTAAGCGCACTGGATAAGGGTCCACCTCACGGACCCACGATGACAACAACCGCCCCGCCCCTGTCCGTCCAGACCCATGGGCTCTTCCTCCTGCCGCTTGTGCCGTGCCCTGAGCACGTCCTGAACCCTCGCACCAGTTCAGCCTTAGTCGGGTCAATCTACGACATGACCCGAAAAAAATTGTAAGAAAGCGTTTTATGACGATTTTCTGGTGTCTTAGGTCTGGTGATGAACATACTAAAAGTTGCAAGAAATCGGACCACGGCAAGTGGTCTAATTTTGGCGGGGGGAAAAAGATGGCCGCCAATTTGGCCAGGCTTGGAATCTGGAGATGATAGGCTACTGTTAGAAGCAGATCGTGTAATAATTTGCTAACATGCTTTTCTAGACTAATTTGACCCTCCTGAGAACGAAAATCGTGGTTAGGAAGCTTGATTTTTAGCAGTTGCATGGTAAAACAAGATGGCGGCCAAAATGGTGGCCTATAATTGCTTCAAAAGGTTGTATAGTCGGGTCAATCTACGAAATGATACGCAAAACTGTAAGAAGGCGTTTTATGATGATTTTCTGGATTGGGTCTGGTGTTGAACATACTAACAGTTACAAGAAATCGGACCACGGCAAGGGGTCTAATTTTGGCGGGAAAAAAGATGGCCGCCAAGGGACCAGGCTTGGAATCTGGAAATGATACTGCTAGAAGCGGATCATGCAACGATTTGGTAACATGCTTTTCTAGACTAATTTGATCCTTCTGAGAACAAAAATCGTGGTTAGCAAGCTTGATTTTTACCGGTTGCATGGGAAAACAAGATGGCGGCCAAAATGGCGACCTATTGCTGTAAAAGGCTGTAAGTCGGGTATTGTATGTTATTTGAACACGATTTTGTAATTTGAATTAAGATGTATGGGTTCTAGCCATGCAATGGAATCAAAGGCAAGTATGTTAGCACTGGAAAAAACAAAATGACAGAAAACATGGCGACGAGTATGCTGAAATTGCTATAAGTGAAATGATGTGTGCAATGGAAACATGGATTCGGACTCCAACTTAGCATTTTTGAGGTAACGGAAAGCAAAGGAATCAACTTTGCAAATGTGACACTGCAAGAAAACTAAAATAGCAGCGATCGGAAGCGTTTCAGAGAAGTCCGGCAACGAAACTTTTGGGTTCATAACAATCGGAAGTGTCTCGGAAATGGATGGATCTTTCGGAAGAGGAGGAAAAGCGGAACGGGGTAGAAGGCTGCGTAGACACATGTCGAACTGGCAGACTCTCCCTCGCGCCATCAGCCGTGACTTACGCCACCTGGCCAACAAAATAAAACCGATCCATCCTTCGGCTGAACTGGTCGGGGACATTTCTTCGCTCTTTACTCGAACTGGGGATTACCTGAGGGACAGGGTAGCCCAGGGGCTTCTATCCCTATACATGGCGGGCGCAGCTTGCGCCCAGTGAAAAATAGGGGGGGAAATCAGAAGACAGCCAAAATTCACGTCGGTTTGGGGGGGAAGGTCGGACATGAAGGGCAGCGTTCAATCTAGGCAACACTAAAGGAAGATAATAAAGGAAGATCCCCCCAGAAAATACTTCCCCTCCATATAAATTTGGACAAAATGGTAGGCCTATAATAGCTTTTAGCAAAATGTATACACTTTATACACTTTGAGTTTTTAGTTAGGCTACTATCTGCATTTTTGAATTACATGAACTGCTATAACAGCTATAATATACTATAAAAATTTCCTATTACATGATTATAATTATGTTTTTACTATTCTAATAAATAATACAATCATATTATACATAGGCGGAGACCTGGGCGGAGACTTGGGGGAACGGAAAGATTTTTTGATGGACGAATGGCTGAGTGTCGCAGAAAAATTTCCATCTTTTGCCGGCCAAAATTTCTGACGACCGGCGAAATCTCGGAAAAAATTTCTATTTTCGCCGCCCAAAAACGTTGATGACCATTTTTTAGTCTTGGCGCTCAGCGATTGGGGGGGGGGGGGGGGACAAACGCATGGGCCGTCCCCCCCCAACACCTCCGTTGGGGGGACCGTCCCCCCTGTCCTCCCCCTAGGTCGCCGCCCATGATATTATAATTGAAAAAAATAATGTTAATACAAATACTATTTTGCACAACTAAATGGCTTCTCTCCAATACTATCTTTCAAATTTCAGACAGTCAAAATTGATCCTTGCACTTAGTAAAGCAAATATATCATTACGTGGGCTTACAATGTAGGACCTACATTGTATTTTATTGTATAGCATTGTGCTCTAAAAATGTATGTAACGCCTCTCGAGTGCACACTGATCAGAGGCGCAATGCTGAAATTGCAATGCGGAAATCGCAAAAATTTCTTATGGGGAGGTGCACATTCCCTCCCCATACCAGGTCCCTTCTCGGCGTTACCGGTACACATTCTTCGGCGATCGTCTGCTGGATGCTCGTTTGCCCCTCTCCAAACAAACCTTCATTCCCACACTAAAGGAGGGCATGCGCTAGATTGCATTATATTGCATACATAGAGGAAGGCCGGTCCAGAAAAGGGGGGGAAGAAAATCGATTGCGCCCGGTTGCTTAGGGGGGATAGAAGCCCCTGGGGTAGCCCTCCATTTTAACGAGCGCCTGGATTTGAATTTGACGACCCTAAGGAGTTACGACCCTCTTGACAACAAACAAGTCGTGGAGGTTGTTATCAAACAGATAACACTCCGTCTTTGGGAGTAAGGGTAACACCTTTAGCATTAGAGCGCAAGTGGAAGGTGGGGCCAAGACCATCTGGGGTCAAGGTAAGGAAAGGCAAGGCACTGAAGGTGAGGGCAAGGTAACGAGGAGCGAGGAGGCACTGAAGGTGAGGGCAAGGTAACGAGGAGCGAGGACAGGGTAACCTTCAGGAAACCCTCCAATCCGACCAAGAAGCCCTGCCATATGACCACGCCACCCACTACTGTCTTCAACCGATTATCTGCTCTCTCTGATCACTGTTGAGCCTAATTCTTCTCTCCATCTTCCTCACAGGACCCCTACTAATACTAGCACTTCTGCTGCAACCACTGCTACTACCCCTGCGTCTGTTGATTCCTTCAAATCTCCTTGTGAGAATCTTGTGAGCCAACTGACTCCTTCGCCTGCTAGGAAAATTTCACGCCGCTTACCGTCTCACCGTCACTGCACTGCTGACACTCCGGTCTCCTCTCTGCCTAAAACCTCTTCTCACTCTATGCCTCATGACGCTGCATCTGCTTCTTCTGTCGCATCTACTCTGCACACTGAAACCGTATTGAGCACCACAGTGGTACTACCCCGACGACCTCATCCGCATCCGATCTTCCTTCCCCTTCTCAGTTTGCTTCCCATCTGCGATACTCACGCCACTCTGGGTCTGACAAGGATTCTTGGAAAGTCAATCTAAGACCAGACACTCACAGCTTGATCCTTTCTGACTCCAACTTCAAGTACCTCACTGAACCTGACATCCCTTCTAACTTCCAACTTGAATGCTTTTCTGGTGCCAACTTCACCAACGCACTAAACCTGTTCCATCATCTTCCTAACGGAGGTCTGGATAATCTTGTCATCGCCATAGGCAAAGGCACGAGATTTGTTTGACAACAAATCTCGTGTCTTTGCCTCCTTGATGTTTCTGCAACCTTTAACACCATTGACCGCAGCATACTACTCCAAAGACTGTCTTCCTGGTTTGGTATATACCGACACTGCTCTCCTTTGGATTCAGTCTTATCTCTCTTCACGCAATGGGCGCCCGCACATATATGGGCAAGGAGGCACTTAACCCTGGAAAATTGACATCTATGTTTGTAACTACTACTTTTGGGTTTTTAACCAATTTCTTTGCATTAATGCACCAATGATACGAATGATACAAACAGTGAAAGTCAGAAATCTAAGTAGTTTAGAAATCTCTGTGGAAATAAACATGCTGTTATAACTTTCTGCTTGCATGTTCAAGCTCATTCTAAAAACTGTAACAATGACTATTGGCTTTCAACCCTCCTGCGAGCACCCATGCAAACAGCAGTCCTATTGATTATGGCCTACTTGAGTGGAATCCAGCTGTAGTGCAAATAATCACAACTGCAAAAAATTAAATACTAATGCAAAAGTTTGAAAATTTCTCAAAGTTCACTGAAATTTCATCCGGGAGATCTGCTTATTCACCAGCATTGTAATTATATAAACGAAATCTGCTGCATGTATAAGCCAGGCTCCATTTTGTTCATTTTGCCAGCTGCCAGTACAGAATCCATGAAGTCAAACTGTAGGTAAATTTGGATAAGGGGCTCTGGTTATCACGCCTTGGGATTTACACCTACAACTGGCAAAGAGATCTGTTCAAAAGAATTGATACCCACACTAATCTGATCCTCCGATCCTTCACCTTCCTAAACGACATCCGCATTAAGTTACACTGGCCCTCTGGTTACCAGACTCGGGCCTCTTTCTGACTACATTTTTGAATAGGCTTCTGACTCGATACAGTACATGTGAAAAAGCTGGCGCCCTGCGATTGACTTTCGAGTGGCGCTTTAGAAGCAGCTAGAGGAGCACCTGCCCTTGAAAACTGTCGCCCAATTTTTCGTTTATATATAATAAATATAGTATATATACATACGTACATACATACATGCATATTACATACATACATACATACATACATACATACATACAATACATACATACATACATACATACATACATACCAGAGTGTATACACTTTGCATACATACATACATACATACATACATACATACATACATACATACATACATACATACATACATACATACATACATACATACATACATACATACATACATACATATGTATGTATGCATATATATACATTGGACTGGCATGTGCGGCATTCGGAAAACTGGGAAAATGTGGAAAGCAAGAAACATATCCATCAGGACTAAGATGAAACTCTATTTATCATACCTTAGTAGAACCAGTATTACTATACGGATCAGAGTGCTTGAGGAAAGAAGACGAGCGAAGACTGTTGGTAGCAGAGATGAGCTGGCTGAGGAGAATCATAGGCAGAAGCAGGAGAGAGAAGATCAGAAATAAAATAACAAGAGAAGAACTAGGAGTT
The DNA here is from genome assembly GCA_949752735.1 of Lumbricus terrestris. Classification (NCBI taxonomy): domain Eukaryota; kingdom Metazoa; phylum Annelida; class Clitellata; order Crassiclitellata; family Lumbricidae; genus Lumbricus; species Lumbricus terrestris. The sequence continues at coordinate 25,039,011 of OX457047.1, forward strand.
GATGAAAAAAAATAGAAAAATCAAGAAGAGAAGACTCAGGTGGTTCGGTCATGTGAGAATGGCGGAACAAAGACCACCCAAACGCTGCACTGCATGGACATGTAGAGGGAGAAAGAAGCAGAGAGAGACAGAGGAAGACCTGGATAGAGAAAGAGGATCTGAGAGAGAAGGACACCAGCTTAGCCGAAATCGGAGAATCAATCAGGAGCAGAGAAGTTTGGAGGAAATTCATACAGGCCTCGATGACGGAGGAGAAGATATAGAAGAAGAGAATATATCACGTTGTATAAAGTTTCAAAGCGTAATTCGTCTGTGTCAACCTAGTACTTTACTCTCTGCCGACCATCGTAGCCTGAGGTTCAGTTGAAGGCAACGAGGTACTCAGGGTAGGCCTGAGCGTCCTTGAAAATCACAAAGATGCTTGGGTCTTTGAGGTCGTTGACCGTGGAGTCATGTCGGAAATCTGTTCCGGGCTTCATTTCCGGTTCGATGACGTCCTTATCGCCGACGGTGAATGTTCCGGTGAGTACTTTGCACATGAAGATGTACTTGGTTCCAGTGTCGTCTGGCTTTGAGTACTGTGACTGGGCGGAATATGAGAAATCACGGGCGAAATAGACGCCCTTACCATAGACGAAGGCTGCGTGAAAACGACAAATGCACAGATAAGCCAACTTTTATAATTAGGTCTATCATCATCATGAAGCATGCCCTCCTGGGGCGTTGCATTATGCGGCAACAAACTCCCTCCAGAGAGCGGATGAATTGTTGCTCATCATTTTCATAGGCTAAGTATTCCTCGGTTGAGTCGCCGCTCCAACGCGAGTAGACCAGATCCAAGCAGGCTGATCATCCCGCGTTGACTACCTCAGTCATCCGTCTTCACTCCATGACCCTAGAGCAGGGGGTTATTTTAGTCTAGCCGGATGCAGTTTAACGTCATACCCATGAACCCAGGCCTATGCATAATGATATTTTTGTTCAACGTGCATTGAAATCTCAAGACTAACTTGCTTAATCGTTCCACCATGTTCATTTTCTACTATGGACAGCAACGAAATGGTGAGCTTCAGTCTTTAATAAGTCGCGTGGTTAAAAAGCGAATCTGACTGGACTTGGAATGGTCGGATACAGTGTCACCGCATAATGACCGCTTGACAGCTTTGATTAAGACTATGTCCTCCTGGTCGCAATAATTCATAATGTGTGCAATTCAATTAATTTGTATGCAAGCATGGTATCCCGATTCAATTAAAAGTGTGCGTTTTATAGCCTAATCTAAAGGCCACCTCCCTTGTGTTTACCGCTGGCAAAGATTCTCGACATAATTATAGGCTAATAACCTGCAGAGAAGTCATGCAATTTTATTATCACAAATTTCTATAAATTACAAATCCACGCACCGTTTTTACCACAGTAGCTTCTGTTGAATCCTCCGGTGCAGATGTTAGTAATCGATTCCTTGACTGTTCCATGCCAGAGGGTCCGTTCATTTTCCACTTGCTTCCCATTTCTCTGCTCCATGTCACTTTTATACACCGCGTATAACTTACGCAGAGTCTGATTCTCGATCTTCTCAATCTAAACAATATTTAATGTGTGCTAGATTAACCCTAGTTCATTTCGATGTAAACACTTATAGCATTTCAGTGATTTTAAGTATAAAGAACGATACTTTGCCATTGAGTAACTTAAATCGCAATTCACAATAATGCTACAATTGTAGGCCCTATGCTAATTATGCTTCAAGATTTTAATCGATTCTGTTTAATTTATTTACCCGCAAGACGAGAAAAGGAAGATTCTCTAAACTAAAAACACTGATTTGGAAAAGCGAATTTCGAAGTCAAAGGCACTTTCGGAAAAACATGCGATAACATAATTAGGCTAATCTACAGGATTTAGCCTACTTTTCTAATCATCTATACCCCAAGCTGATTATTCTGATCTCGCTTGTTATAATTGAATATGAATTTAATCTTGTCTGATATATTCTAATCCAATCTAATGACTTCTCTATTCATCAGAAATTTATATAGCGCCTCTTTAAGGAAACAACTCAGAGGCGATGAAATCGTTACGTGCAAGGCATCCACTGATGGCTAACAGTCATTCTAAGTGAAACCGTTGACTACTTTGCATCGCTTTGAGAAATCACACGAGCAATATGATATTATGGACTGGTAGGCGGGGTTGCATGGGAACCGAGGGACCTATGGTCGTCCATTCAACCTGTTTAGCTAAATTTACTTAGGTCTATTTATAAATTTTTCCTTGCATCTGCTACTGCGCTCCTTCAAGTTTCCTGCTCAGAGGCGCTCCTGACTACAGCGAGAACACTGCGTCGGACTTACACGCCGAAGCGCACGAGCAGTTGCAAGTAGGCCCTAAAGGACTTGCTCAAGGTTTCTACGCGGCGGCTTGAAGTGGATTCGAACCTGGCTCCAAGGCACCGAACCCACCATAACGCAACCGCGCCCCACAAACCTGTGACTTCACTGTGCCCTCGTATGATCATAGTCAAGTCGCATATAGCCTACTTTCACGATGTTTCGTATCGAAGCGTTGCCCTTTGTATCCATCACTCTTTTCGAAACCATCTTGAATTCGGCGTCGCTTGAGTCCAAACTCGTTATTCCATACTGTTTTCCAGGTAGAGTTGCCGGATAGCCTATATGGAAAAGAAAAACTCTCAAAATGTATCTTTTAAAGAATAGCCTATGATACACGGAGACAGGCAAGCATACTAACCAGACGATACACAGACAAACAGCAACAGACAGAACTGCCACTAAGCGCAGATAGCAAAAGGGACAAAGTCAGCAAAAAGGGACCGAGAACCGAGCCGGTAATAGATAATTATATTATTGTAAATCGAAAATGTGTACATACGGTATCTTAAGAATAAATAAGTCATCTCGATGTCCAAGGAGAACAGAATGCGTTCTATGAATCATTCTTAGAACATTTCCACTTCAAACACACACACACACGCACACACACACACACACGCACACACACACGCACACGCACACACCTAACCACTGAGTTCAGATCAACGTTGAGAAGAGACATCAGCTGCCGTCGTATTCTGTATCGCACGATTGTTTCAATGTACACCATGACAATGACAATGACAAACATCTTTATTCCCATGAAGCACAACTTAGCCTAACAGAGTTTCTTGTAAATCTAATGCTTGTCTTCATAGACTTCATGCTGCATGATGGTTGTGAAGAGCGACACAAAATGCAGCAATTTATCTCATGTGCGTTGCTTTGAATTTTTTTGTTGCCAGAGCTTGAAAAACTCAAAGTAGGAAATTAAGAACGTAGGAGTTTTCATCAGAGGCGTTTAACTGAACAGTTCTTAGTTTCACCTTGTGTATCACTGTATCATTGTATCATTAGTGTTTCAGTGCAAAGAAGATTGCTAAAACCCGAGATCAGTGCTGTAGGCCTACTCAAAACTTTTGAGGTGAGTACACGCTGCCGCCGTGTTTGACTTGGATCTACTGAGGTGGGTATACGCGCTGTATAACCGCGTGTATACCCTCGTTTTTTAGGTGAGTATACGCTGTCATTTTTTCACGGAGGTGAGTATACGCCGTATACCCGCGTATACCCTTGAGTACAGCCCTGCCCGAGAGGTATTATCCTACTGAGTAAATAAAATAGGTGTCAATTTTCCAGTGCGAAGGCAAGTGCTCTCTTGTCCCTGTGTGCAGGTGCCAAAGATTCATCCTATAAGCTCGTTTTACTTAAGAAATATCTTCTCTTAAGCCGGTTAAGCGATGGCCAACAAAAACTAACCACGAGATGCGGAAGAGTTGAGTGGATCTTTCGTCGGTTCATCATCATCGTCCGACTTTGATCCGCTGCTTTGTGAGTCGTCGCTTTCGTTGTTGGTCTCATCTGGTTTGATCTGATCCAGTTTAGCTTTGAAAGCCTAGGTTCACACACAAGTACACGTTGAAGATCAAAAGGGTGTGGTAGGCCAAGCTTACAGTTTATGAGTTTGTTTAAAGCTATGGCTATGGATTCGAAACGAGTAATCTATCGAATTTCTTATCCACGAAATACAAATCAGTCTATTTAAAAAAAAAACAGTTGGAACTGCTCCTGCTTTTGAACTCTGCATTTTCTTTGACAGTGACTGTTGACAGTATGCATCAAAGCATCCTAGAAGTAGCTTGAAACCGACGATGCTATAAGAACTTAGAAACTGTCTCAATTAGCCTACAATGAGAGAAAGATTTAATCGAAATTTTTGGACTTGTTCGATAAATTTTGTAAAATTATTTGATGATATCCGGCGGCCAATTTCCGGATTGGAATCTAAACGATGATGCGAAAATGAAATGTGGAACAGTTGAGTGCAAAATCAAGTATACAGTTAAAGTACATGCTAGTGGGAAAAGTGGATCGGGGATTAATCAAATTTCCTTGTTGCAGTAGGCCTATGCTGTTGGCCTGCAGTTTTTCAGAAATTCCAATACCTTGCAACAAGCATTCAAAAACTGGCCAAGAAAGCGTGCCTATTAAGATCTCAAGTGACTGAAATTTTTAAAGCTGGGCTGAAATTTGAAATGTGTTCTAACAATCAGAATTATTCACTAAATGACTTGCTAAGAACTGGCAAAGAAATCAGGAGAATCACCGATAATTAGCATTTAATTAGCAAACAAAACAACGTTTACAAGTTACAGTAGCACTAAACGTCTTTCAGACAGAGAGGCACCGAGCGAGACTGGTTTAATCTGATTCGCTGTCACTTAAGTATTGTATGGGAAAAAAGTACTAGGTCTATCTAATAAAATTCTACACATTTCTTGCAAAACCCTAAATCCCAAGTTGATCTCCTTAACCAGCAAGATCTTTGGAAGCATCCCAAGGAGTGGGACGCACTGGTAATGATATGTAGGCTAATAATTTCCAGATTGACTTTTGTAGCGCAGCGATGAATAAGATTTACACCCAACTTACATCGAAAGTCTTTTGGTCTTTTTCGTAAACGACGAATCGAATTTCGTTGACGGTTGTGTTTGGATTGGAAGAACTGAATTGGTCCGCTTCGTTGAAGAGACAATCGACCACAAGGTCACCTGGAAAGCGGAGGGTTCCAGTTCCAACGGCTGGAATGGCAATCGAACTCAAACGACGCTTATCCGCCTCCAGGAGACAATTACGGATGAAGTTGCGCAATGTCTGGAAATCATAGACGAAAATCATACAACAATTTTTATTATTAATAGTTGGCCAAAATTTGTAATGCGCTAACTTTCATACCAATATGCGACTATAATTAGTCGCAGCTAGTCAGGCTCTATGAGAAGATGCAGCTAGAAAATTATCCGAGTGCATTAAAGCCATAGAAATGGTGGGTTTTTGAGCCGCTTTTGAAGGACTGAAGTTAATTAATTTTGTGCAACGCAAAAAGCATGACGGTGGTTCCATTCCTTGGGGCAGCGTCGTGGAATAGGCCTACTCAGGTTACCCTAAACTTTTCTGCATCGTGCTTAACTAAGAGATCCATCGGTCGGTGAAAGAAGTTAGTCGTGATTAAAAGGTAGGAAGGTGTAATGGTGCGGAGAGCCTTGCATACGTCAAACAGGACAATTTTGACTTCATTCAGAATTTAACAGGAATTCGGCAGCAGTCCAGCTGTAGAGTAGGACTGAGGAGCTTGTTCGTGTGGGGAAAGGGCACTAAACGAACTAAAGAGCATCATGCGTATTCTGCAAACGTATTATAATTAATACATGGACCATCTCTGTATGCGTTCGTGCATAAAACAACAATTTATCAGTGTGTATAACTATTCGTTTAATTGAAAATCAAACAATTCCTGGTGACATACCGCACCCCGTTACATGTTCAAAATGCAAAAATGAAATACAGAAACAATAACAAAGTATAGTGCTAATAAAGTAAAGTATAGCGGCAGCCATATACAGGCGCCTATCTGTCTGGTCGTTGATGTTAAATGTTAGAGGAGAAGGGTTTTTGAGTAACCATTATGTCCTGCTAAAGATGTACTCGGAAGGATAAATGCTGATGTTATGCTTCCATGATATTCGAAGTAAAAGATGATGAATGTTGCAATATGCGTATAGAGTGATAGCTTACGCCCTCGGAACCATCTTTTCCGTTGCTCCATTGCTTAAGAACTCCGTGAAAGACAAGGGAAGCTGGGAGATTGAACCCATCCGTAGTCGTCACCTCACCGTATCTCAGAACTTTCGGCCTTAAGCCACTCAGCTTTTCTTGTATTTTTGGACCAGCCTTTTCCAGAATGCTCTTTGACAACGCTCCCTGACTTAGGTCGAAGTTCCCACCAACTGAATTGACAATCGCTCCAGCCTATAAGACACGTGACAGGTGTCAGGTCAGGCATTGAAGACATCCATCTATTCATCCATCTATTCATCCATCTATTCATCCATCTATTCATCCATCTATTCATCCATCTATTCATCCATCTATTCATCCATCTATTCATCCATCTATTCATCATGGGCGGGGACCTAGGGGAGGGACAGGGGGGACGGTCTCCCCAAATAAAAGTGTTGGGGGGACGGCCCATGCATTTGTCCCCCCAATCGTTGAGCGTCAAGACTAAAAAAAGGTCATCAACTTTTTGGCGGCGAAAATAGAAAATCTCGTCGAGATTTGGGCGGATAACTAAAAAAAAGGTCATCAACTTTTTTGGCGGCGAAAATAATTTTTTTTCGTGATTTCGCTGGTCGTCAGAAATTTTCCGGAAAATCTCGCGTCTTTCAGTCCCCCTCAATTCTCGGCCCAGGTCTCCGCCTATGCTATTCATCCATCCAAATCCATTCAAAGTAAATAAGCAAATATAGTCTTTTTTACACCATCTGATTCAACTAGTTTTCGATCATTCATCCAGCTATACCCGCCCACCCTTTCACCCATCGGCCCATCCGTTCAATAACCCATTCATTCATGTATCCTTCCACCTCATTCCTCTATCCATCAACCCGTCCACCCATCAATATCCATCCGTCCATTCATCCATCTGAATCACCTATCTACGCATCCATTCGTCTATCAATCACTCCATCCATTCACTTATCAATTCACTCAACCATCCATCCATCCATCGACCCATCCAATATATTCACTTTACCATCTATCCATCCATCCACAACTAAGATTACCACTTGTTCGGCAATCGATCCCTTGACGAGCAGAATCGTCAGGCCCTCCTGAGTAAGGACGGAGTCTGGATGATTTCCGCCAAGGAAGTTCCGTCCTAAGAGTCCCAGGTTGCTATATATGAAACAGAATCAAGTTCGGATCATCAGCTAATCAGAATTGAGTTCCAGCAGCATTGCCCAGATTCCATACGTATATAGACATAGACATAGACATATTTTTATTGATCCCATCAATTCAATTGTACAGGGTGCGCCCAAAAAAAAACCCCCTAGGTTTTTTGCCAATATTTTGCCCAAAAGTACGAATTTCCAAATGAAATTTTACAGGCTTATAGACAATTCGTATTTACACATTATGGCCAGATTTCATCAAAATATTTCAAACGGAACAAAAGTTGCATCACTTTTAGTGACGTCACCCACCGTTAGCCGCCCCCTGGCGCCGCTACTGCTCTCTTGCACTCTTCATAATATTAGCAAAGGCCTATTAACTTCCTGATCTGAGTTTGTGTGAGTGAGTGAGAGAATTGGCCACCAGCTCTCGCGTACTGATGGTAAGATAATGAAGTGATTTATGAGACACAAACCTACTCTTGACTGTCGTGCAAGATAGCATTAGGCTGCACAAAGGTGCAAAAAAGAGATACTCCGTTCTTATTTTCTTCGTGCATTTAGATATTATTTATGGCAACAGCAGATAGAATAACGGATCGCCACTCATTGCATGCCATATATATATATATATATATATATATATATATATATATATATATATATATATATATATATATATATATATATATATATATATGCTACTTACGTCTAATCTTGTAACGTTAGTTGACAAATTATAAAAAGCGGTTGAATATCTCGTCCGACAGCTTAAGAGACTCTTTGTATTTCATATTTGAACCTTGAATACAAAATGTCATGCGCTGCACGAATCAATAGCCTAAATTATGTATGAGTATGTGAGCGCGCGCGTTGAGGAGTCAAAAAGTAGTAGGCCTATTACAAAATATGAAATTTGCGCTACCAGACAATGCACCTTCTGATTATGTTTGGAGCTACTGACTGGCGTATACTAAAACATTCTCTCCGCTTCTGCCATAACTGGAAGAGCTGCTACCTGGTACTCAAGAAGCAAAAATGTTGCCATTGTATTTCTGATCGTAAACATTGTTCAAACGAAAATCGTATGAGTCCATAACCTAAACAAAAGACTATCTGCCCGTGCAAAGAACACAAGGAGGATATATAGTACATATATAGCGTTGCCAGTATATTAACCAATTGACCATATGCATGCCCTAACACTTAAGTATTGGGGGGGGGATGGCAAATGCATGGGCTGTCTCCCACCACAAACATTCAGGGAGACCGTCCACCTCTGCCACCCCCCTAAGTCTCCGCCCATGTCCGTCCTGTTGATTGGGGCTCAAACGACCCTTATAGTTTACTGCATGAAAAAACCAGCTGGCGTGCTATACTTCGGTTACCTCTGCTGCAATCTTCAACGACGTTCTTCTTGAATCTAGTGGAGATGGCACATCCTACTCCTCCACCAATCTCTAGCGGATAAGGAGAGGATGGTCCTCCTATTTCTCTCTGGCTACGCATTTATTTGATTGCAATGCTTATATGTTAAGCGAGACTGGCAGGCAGACACATAAAAACGTCAACCTCCATATATACGAAATTGCATAAAAATTGTCTACATGAAATTATCAGCGCATATTGAAACAACAATGCTGCGTAGAAACGTATAGGGCCTGCCTGCATCGATATAAGTCTATGTTTAGTTTTTCGTAGACAGTCAATGCTTACTCGATCATATCATCTGAAATCGAGAGACTTTTCATCAGACCAGGATTTGACCTAAAACAGCAAAAGCAGAAAATCGTTTCCGACTAAAATACGATCCATTTCAATGCATGCCATCAATTTCACAAAACTAAATCGAAGGCGTTTAATGCAGAGAGACGCAGAGACTCTGAGTCTGAGACTAGTACGCATATGCGTAGCCAGACAGACAGACAGACAAGCGATCAGAAGCACATGGCTTAATCTAGTCGACGTTGATACAGAATTTGAGATTGTGATTAAAATTCTTTTGATTATTTAAAATTTTTGGCTTAAAAGAGAAGTTTCATGCTTGCTCAATATGATCGATGCTAACCCTCTTACAAATGCAATTCAGGTAGACTATAATATATCCTCACAGAACCTTGACAGAAGCAGGACTGTGGCAGCAATATTTAAGAATACATCGCAGGAAGAAACGAGTTTCGGTTCTTAATACGATATAGAAGCCGATGATGATGATGATGATGGTGGTGGTGGTGGTGGTGGTGGTGGTGGTGGTGGTGGTGGTGGTGGTGGTGATTATGATGATGATGATGATGATGATGATGATGATGATGATGATGATGATGGGGGTGGTGGTGGTGCTGGTGGTGGTGATGGTGGTGATGATGATGATGATGATGATGATGATGATGATGATGATGATGATGATGATGATGATGATGATGACGACGACGACGACGATGACGATGACGATGACGATGACGATGACGATGACGATGACGATGATGATGATGATGATGATGATGATGATGATGATGATGATGATGATGATGATGATGATGATGATGATGTGACGTGATGATGATGATGATGATGATGATGATGATGATGATGATGATGATGATGATGATGATGATGATGATGATGATGATGATGATGATGATGATGATGATGATGATGATGATGATGATGATGATGTGACGTGATGATGATGATGATGATGATGATGATGACGATGACGACGACGACGACGATGATGACGACGACGACGATGATGACGACGACGACGATGACGATGACGATGACGATGACGATGATGATGATGCGTACTCTGCCCGAAGGAAGGCGGGTTCATTGGCTTTTATGACTCTGAGGATGAGATGAGCGAGATGGTGGTTTCTTCTCATCTTCCGCCCAGAGACCCCAGACAAATAATAATTATGTGTGTCCAATGTCACTATACGCTATGACTTGAGGTAGATTCGAACCTGCATTACTTCGGTCACAAGGCACAAAACATACCGCTACACCACCACGTCTATGGACAAGAATCTGAAAGTGACAGACTGTTTTTTAAAAATCAGATTCGGATTTCTGGATCCCTGCGAATACTATGACTGATCTGCTTAGATACCACGAATTTCCTCGTCTGCGAAATGGCTTCGAGAGCAAAGCCTTATTTGACGATCGATGTCGTTTAAGGAAATCTGAATTTGAATTTCACATCATCCACTCATCCTGGACGATGATTTACAGCTGCGGCGAAAACAAAGTAATGAATATTGAACGATTTATTCTTAAATATTGCTGCCACCTGTTTCTGTCAAGGTTCTGGGTAGGTTATGAATATTCATCGACTTTTGAACGAATTGCATGAATATCCATCGACTTTTGAGCGATATGCATGAACATTCATCGACTTTTGAGCGAAAACATGAATATTCATCGACTTTGAACGAAATGCATGAATATTCATCGACACTATATTCAAATTCAGACTCAAATGTATTGGCATCGATTCCATGAATTCCAGGTAGTACAACGTAGATTTATATATAGACTATTTTAGTTTCTAAGTCCCATCAATAAATGACGGACACAGCAAATGCCATAAATATATCAATTCGTGGATATAGCCTACATTGTATGCTGGAGAGACGAAAAAGCATGTGACGCTTATATTATAGTTTTCTTCACTATGATAGACGAGCAGGTTGTTTAGACTTGAAGGTATACAGGCTAACACCATTCAGATCAAGTAGCACAGATCTAGTGCTAAAGAATGGACAAGGAAGTTGTAGAATCGATACCAACTGCTTGTTGCTGCTTAACGACATGCACTCTGTTATCAAAGATGATTGGTGTCGCCCTCCTCCTTTCTCTAGGCTTGAGACTGACACTGACAAGGTGCGAACTATCGGAACTGAGTAGCGGTATAATTATATTAAGCCTAAATGCTTTTCATCGGCCGCTGCTTGAAGGAGTTGGTGAGCTCCGATTACGATCAATGTTAGAGTTCAATAGTTTAGGCCCAAGTCCTTCTAGCAAAAAATTATCTGACTTTATTAAGCGAAGTTCTATAGTGTCATATATATCCGTGTATAGAAGCAAGAGTAAAAAATATAGGCCTACATTAAATACATCGGATAAAGGATGGCTCTGACATCGCTTCATAAAAGTATAACATATTTAAGTCTTCGTAAGTCAACGAGTTTTAGACTTTACAACAGACTAACACTCTTAGATTTTACAACAGACTAACACTCTTAGATTTTACAACAAACTAACACTCTTAGATTTTACAACAAACTAACACTCTTAGATTTTACAACAAACTAACACTCTTGGCCGTGCAGATTGTGTGTACATCCATGGTTTTTACAACCATTTTGAATAGCCTAAGTGCAATACTTGTAGTGGGGATTTAGAACCACCAGCCCTTAAGACTATTTTCAATTCAATTCATATACTTTATCGAGCGCCAAAAAGCAAGCATAATATGCTCGTATGTTGCAACAGATCATGGGTGTCATATGGTAAAAAAGAAACAAGGGCACCCCTTCTCATTTCTATTTTATAGTTTAAATCGGCCCGCTGACAACAGGACTGTCTGCATGTTTGTCCGTCTCTTCACCTGTGTTTCTCTCTGGTCTAGTTTCTAGTTTCTACCTCTGCTATAGACCCCTCCTCTTCCGTATAATCTTCACTCGTTTCTCTTCTCTCTCTCATTCTCTCTCTCTCTCTCTCTCTCTCTCTCTCTCTCTCTCTCTCTCTCTCTCTCTCTCTCTCTCTCTTTCTCTCTCAGAGTCTCTCTCACTCCTCTGTGTATGTTTCAGTCGACACTCGACACTCCATCGTTCCATCTACCAGTTCCCTTCATTCTCGCACAGCTATTCCGTTTCCACTACCACCCATCCCCCCATCCATCCATCCATCCATCCATCCATCCATCTGCCTCTTTTCTGCATAACCTATATCTGTTTGTTCTCGCTCTCTCAAATCCATATATTCACAGACAACAACGCAATTTCCAATACCTGCCTCCTGTTCTCTCTCGGTCGTGTATAATTCTGTTTCATATCTCCTCCAGCTTCCTCTTCTCCTCCGTGTTTTTTCCTCTCGCACATTCTCTTGTAGACTATACAAAGTCTCTCCCATACAATTCCTTGTCCTCTCCATCATGTCCGCTGTATCTCTGTCTCTTTAGCTCTGCTTCTCTTTGTCTGTCTCTGTCTCCATTTCTCCCCCTCTCTCTCGTTCGTGTATAATTCTGTTTCATACCTCTTCCCATTTCACCTTCTCCTCCATGCTTTTCCTCTCGCACATTCTCCTGTACACACAGCCTCTCCCATATAAAATTCGCTTGTCCTCTCTTCTTCCATCCATCTTTCCACTGGATATCACCTGCCGTCAACAGCTTCGTTTCCTTGCACTTTACGCATGCGTCAAGTGACTCTGAATAATTAATCTCCGCATCAAAAGCTTCGGCTGGAAATCCTTGATCGTTATTTCTGCGCTGCTGTGTGATGTGTGCATAATTTTTTTTTAGCTGAGTTCCAGTTATTACTGACCGACACGAATTACTTTCTCGATGTTGTTGTCTTCAAGTGCATCTGCGTTGAAGTGCGTTCGCTATAATATAGGTTTCATCTGCGCTGTTGGGATTCGGGTTTTAACCCGGAGAGATTTATAGCAAACGGTCTTTTGATGTTTGTTGTCTGTCGTAAGTCATGTGTTAAGCTTCGGAAGCATGATTATGTAGCTCCCTGTTTAGGCCTATGTAGGTTGTCTACGAGATTAAAACAGTAATTATGAGTCAGTGACCGTATACATTGTCGGTGACCGTATACATTGTCGGTGACCGTATACATTGTCGGTGACCGTATACATTGTCGGTGACCGTATACATTGTCGGTGACCGTATACATTGTCGGTGACCGTATACATTTTCGGTGACCGTATACATTGTCGGTGACCGTATACATTGTCGGTGACCGTATACATTGTCGGTGGGAAGATGAGACGGTTAGGGAGAGGACTGGCCACCGGTTCCCATTGATTAGTTAATTAATTAATTAATTCGTTCATTGCGAGGATTTATTTAGCGCCTCTTCAAGGTTACTGCTCAAGAGCGGTCCAGACCCAACTTCAGCTACAGAGGACAGCTTTAATATTGCGATAGAACGTATCAGAGGGGACCCTTTGCAGCAGACGCAGTTAGGCCTATATGATATTTCATTGGCATATTCAAAGACTGAATTAAGGTATCGGTAGACATAAAGGTATACATCCTCATCCTATATGTTGATGATGATGATGACGACGACGACGACGACGGCGATGATGATGATGACGACGGCGATGATAACGAAGACAACGACGATGATGATGATGATTTTCGGAGCCATTTTAAATCCTGAGGGATCATATAGTATTCCTATGGCAAAAAGTGATCTTACTCTAATTTAGCCATCCTGGTTATCCTGTCGTTACTTCTCGCTCAATGGACGATTGCAGTTGACGCGAATAGACTTGTATAGACTTCAGTCTGAGACAGCGAACATTCGGTGGAAACATCGCTCAGTCTGAAAAAAAGCACGAAACAAAATAAGTAAATAATGACATAGAGCAGGTTAGATGGAATTTTTAAAAATTACATTAGCTGGAAGATGTGAATCACTGCATTGTGGAGTCTGTTCACGAATCGCCTCTCAGTGTTTCCGGCGTGAGCTATTGGTATACAATATACATCGCAATCGTAAATCGAGATTTCTAAATAAGACAATGTACGTAAAATATGTAAATAGGTGTTTATATGCTCGCTATTTTATCCATGCATTTGCTATTTTCATTATACTTGCTACGTTATATTTATATAAATTAATATATATTTATTTATATAGGCATAGGCCCTATAATTATTTAGATTGTGTTCCATTTTGATGTTCCTAATTCACT
>OX457047.1:25058237-25375737 GCA_949752735.1 Lumbricus terrestris
AATATATATACGCACCAAATTCAGGATGACCTTTTCCAGCGCGTGTAAAAAGCGTCTGATTACAGCGAAAAATAAACCGTATTCGCAAACTCTTAATTGCTAAGGCGCTACTAGAAAACACACTGCACAGGTCAACAATTTATTCAGGAGCGCGAGTTTGTCGATTCCTATGAGCAGAAATTGTGGCTCTTACTCCCATTCTAGAGGTCATAAATTTTTATAGCGTCTTTCAAGAGAACCTCGTCAGAAGTAGAGACTATAGGGAGCCTTTAAAAACGTTGAATATTCAAAGCACGCAACAAGTGAGCCGAGTTGAAAGCACCGGCCATTGGACAGAGTAAGGTTCAATAAGCACGCGAGCAAATGGCAAATTCGTTAACGTGGCTAATCGAATTCCGCTTCGCATGCAACAGTTTATGTAGCGACAACAACGAAAGCCCTAAATGAAGACAGCTTGGCCACGGTGCTTAGGAAACGGAACATAGCGAGCTTAGGAAAGCGACAACGACAAGATGGCGATTTGCCGCTTTGTATGCAGATTGTACCCAGTGGCGGCGCTAGGGTGGGCTAGGGGGCTAAGTCCCCTATAAAAGGCTAAGTCCCCCTTAAAAAGTCATACGGTTTTTTGCAGGCAAAACTGAAATATTTGTACGATTTTGGACTAAAGGACTAAAAAAAGTCGTCAGAAATTTTGGCGGATGAAATGGACAATTTTTATGAGATTTCGGCCGGATGACTAAAAAGGAAAAAGAAAAAAGGTCGCTAGAAATTTAGGCGGATGAATATGAAAATGGAAAATTTCCTCCGCGAGGACTCAGCCCACAAAAACTTAAATCCTGGCGCCGCCACTGATTGTACCTATGAATTCGGAGACATCTTTGCATTTCCGTTTCCGCCATCGCCCTCTCCTTCAGACCATAGACTTCACCCTTCACTGGGAGGAGGCTTAACCGAATTCCACACATCTCTTTCCTCCGTCCGTCTGTCCAGTCGTGCAACCGAGGTTTGTGCAGCTACCACAATGGCAATAATGTTCCCTCAAAATGCATTCCAGGCACATTGTGCGAGTGGCCGCGGGTAAGCGGAAACTGCACCGGTTGGGGTATGTTTCGGCATTAGTTACGATGAGGGGTCTGACGAGTTAGGACTTAGATGCAGTTGAGACATAGTCTCATTTAGTCTGATTGCGTTTGTGTTAGTAGAGGCGCCATTGTAACTGCATGTGCTGTGTTGTGGCGCCATAGAAATTGTCGTCATTGTTATTATTATTATTATTATTATTATTATTATTATTATTATTATTATTATTATTATTATTATTATTATTATTATTATTATTATTTATTAGCGTATGCAGCACAACTTTCTCACTGTAATCAATTTTAATTTCAATGAGGCATACCAACAAATATCTGAACAAATAATTTGCAGTTTCTATAAGCCTCATCGCCCTCTCTTTTTATCCACGATCGAGACTGGCACCACCCGGAAGTTGTAGTGACGACGTTAACTACTGTTAGCTACGTTAGCTCCAGCGCTCGTGAATAAGCTGGTGCCCTGCGCTTGGCTTTCGAGTACGGTAGCGCTTTAGAAATTTCAAGTTTACGATTACGATTACTGTATAGATGGGTTTTATGAGATCCTATGCGCGAAGAAGTGAAGCTCACTTTTCCAAGAGCTTGCTGTACTTTTAGATTACATGAAGTTTTCTTATAGTGTACGAAAATGGAACACATTGGGATATAATGACTTAGTTGCCATCCGACGCAAAGGTTAAAGATCAATTTAATGCAACCTTTCTCCATCATATTCTCAAGACGTTTCTTTTCGACCAGGCCTTTGTCGGGAGCGCCTCCCGAGTAGCGATCTTGAAGCGGCGCTATATAAATTTATGCGATTGATTGGATTGATTGACTGACAGTGGTTCTGTATTGGCTCCCTCTTTCCACTGTGCTTGAACTGATCTCGTCTGCTTATTCGTCTGTCAATAATAATTTTTCGTCCTGCGCAAATCGTCTGGCTCCACGGTGTCTGGAAAAGCGCGCGAAGAGTTTTTTTGCGGCGCAATTATTTCTGCTTTCGACTCTGACGTCCGAAAAATGACTCAATTTCGACCAAATCGCACGGCTCAAGTGATTATGTTGAGTATCACTTTGAAATGGACATTCGCATCGGGTGGGTGGATGAATCATGCCGCTGTAAAGGATGCGGTTAGTCAACATACAGGGTGGACCATAAAAAGTACCCCCTACGGTTTTGCCAATATCTCAATATCATGTACGTACAGTGGCCCATTTTCACAACAAAATATTGTCACTTTTCGTTGCGTTGTATTTTTGGATCGTCTAAAAACAGTGTGTGGTCTCACTAAAAGTGATAAAACTTTTGTTCTGTTTGAAATATTTTGTTGAAATTTGACCATTGTACGTAAAATTTAATATGAATTGCCTTTAAGACAGTAAATTTTCATTTAAAAATTCTTATTTCTCGCCAAAATATGGGCAGAAAGCCTTCAGGGTACATTTTCATGGACCACCCAGGGCCACCCTGCACTGTCCTAGAACAGAATGTTATGTTGACGAATTTTCTGTCATCTGCTTATCGTGAAAATATTTTAAAGATACCTTAACGATAATGGACGTTCTATATCCTTCACCCGGTTGAATGGAGAAAATCTTCCAATTAATATCTCACTGAAAGCGTAGTCTCTAGATAGATATCGTTGGTTTAAAAATAGATTGAGATATAAAATATGAGTTTGCTTTTCGGCCAATGACTGAAAAGCCTAAGCAAGTCATTCATTCATTTATTTATTATACAGATTTATATAGCGCTCCTTCAATGTTACTATACTCAGGAGCGCTCCCGACCCAACCTCGACTGAAAACTAATGTCTAAAGTTCACTCTCTCTGTAAATATATATGCATATAAAAATTACATAAATAATATATAAATTGCATACTACATGTTATACATATTGTGTAATATATATATACTATATATACTATATATCGCATTGTCCAAGACTACTGTCTAAATGACCAGATGCAATTCAGATTAGTTCCTGCAATCCATCCTCCTCCTCCTCTTTCTCCTCCTCCTCCTCCTCCTCCTCCTCCTCCTCCTCCTCCTCCTCCTCCTCCTCCTCCTCCTCAATGACTGTGCAGCAGCAGCGGCAGCAGCGGAAGAGGAGGAGGAGGTTATGAGGCGGAATAGGAGGAGGAGGAAGAGTGCAAAGCGGACGCATTGGGTCCAGTATGTCATCCGTCGGGTCATCACCGTCATCGTCGTCGTCGTCGTCGTCATCGTCGACCAGTAAGTGGGAGTCGGCGTCATGACACAGTCGAGACGTGTGTCACCGACGACAACGACTGGGCGTCATGTGACTCATGTCACCGATGCCCGGTCGGTCGGCTTCAGCGGCTGCTTCTGCTGCTGCTGCTGCTTCTGCTGCTGCAGCAGGCCACCGTCGCATCTCTATCGATGCCGGCGGAATACAGGATGATGACATCGGGAAATAATTAATGAGCACACTCATCCTCATCCTCCCGTCTACAACATCAGTCTGCGACTCGCGCCTCCGCCAACGAACGACGCCTGCGATCCCGGAACCTGGACGGCAGAGGCGTTGGTGGCGGCAGCGGGAAAAAAGTGTCGACGACGACGGCGAGAGAGGGAGCCACGGAGGACGCGTTGCATGCTGGGTGCTGGTGCATGAGGAGAGGCGGAATGAGACGACGCAACAGTAACTGTTGTCTGGTCCTCGTCCGTTTTAGATCATCTGGACTTCAATCGGTTTAGACTGTTGCAACGACGATGTTATCGTATTAGAACCTGTTGAGTGTGTCTTGAATGTCTTGCAGCCAAGTTTCAGTGGATTAACCCCTTATGTGAGTTTTCTAACGACGCTTTCCTTGTGTCTACTGTCTGTCGTAAATTTGTCAATAGCGGGGCGGCATTTGCAGTTTAACGTCACTGTGTGGTAGCAAAGACCATTAGCGACGCCCTCCTCCTTTATCCAGGCTTGGGACTGGCACTGGCAGAGTGCAACCAGTGGCGGAGTTGTGTCAGCATCCGGCGCTATTGCTAAGTTAAGTTTATACGCGGTGTCGCAACAATAACAGCAACACAGCAATACACTGGATAAGAATCGAGCGTCTTCAGTTACGGCGTGGAAGCCAGTGCAGATGGCGGCACAATAGTCTCTATATCTCTGTCGTCGTGCGTATAGCTGAGCTGATGATGATGTTCGACGAGTCGTCGCTTTCCCCGAAGTCCGCCCTCGACGCCGGTCCAGCTCGGGGCGGCGGCGGAGGCGCTGGGAGTCGTCGACCAAGTCGCGAGGAGGCGTTCTTCGGTGGAGGACTGTCGTCCGTGGCCGAGGCGAGGGCCAGGGAGGAGTTGGGTGCCGGAGATGGACGGGCCCCTCTTGGTCGGATGACGTCGACGCACTCACTGAGGAGCCCGTGGAAGCTCAAGTACCAGGACTTCATTCCGGAAAGACAGACGAGTGTCATCTCATCTTCATCTTCTGCTGACAAGGCGGAACCGTTTGCGTGAGTCACTATTTATATGCACACTATTATAGACGTCGTTACATAAGCCATAAGAGACGACTGCATGCTATATTTATATAGAGCGCCTTTTTGAAGGCTTATTCATGTAAACGCATGGCTAACAATCTATGAATATGTTCATACATAAATAGGTGGATTTTTCTCTAAGCCTATAGTGTCAAATTTAAGACACTACGTTTCAAGTATACTCTTACTCTGTCTCATCTTATCCTCCACCCTCCAATTCCCGGCCCAGACGACACCCGCCTTAGTAGCTGTTCCGCCCCTCTGTTCCTATGGTGACTCGACCCGGACCACCACGGACTACTCTCACGGACAACCCTTCTGACTCAACGCAACGCTCGTGAATAAGCTCGTGCCCCGCGCTTGGCTTTCGAGTAGCGCTTTAGACATTTCGAGTTAACGATAACGATGCTACGAGTCTTTATAATAATATCATATTGCATTTAACTGTACTGTATTAATTTAGTCATATTTAAAGCTTCTCCAGTTGGGCGAACCGTTCAGAGAAGTTCCATGCAGCGCGCAAGGTCCCACGAAGAAGCATAGAGTTGTTTTGTGGTGCTGATGTGATGGAGGTGCAGGCCTTAAATTGTGTAGTGCCCCGGTGTAGTGCGAACTGTGCGATGTTTTGGGTGCAGGGAAGTAAACGGCGTGGAGAAGTGTATATTATTCAGTGTGGTTTGATGCAGTTTATTCTGGTATATTGCTTTGTGGTCGTGTGTAGCTACTGTGGCCTCGTGTAGCAAGCGAATTGTATACCGTATAAGCTTATACTTTGAGAGTATAGTGTATTTTGATATGGCAGAAACAAGTTCGTATACCTGCATGCAATTGTTCTTCTCTTCGCAACAATCCAAGGACTTTTTTTACACCGCATGACATGCCTGTCGTTCATTCATTCATTCATTCACTCATTTCTTCATTCATTCATTCACTCATTTCTTCATTCGTTCGTTCATTGATTAGATAATTAATTCATTCATTTATTCATTCATTCTTTCTTTCTTTCATTCTTTCTTTCATTCATTCAGTCATACTTTCACTCATTCGTTCATCCAATCATTCATTCATTCATTCATTTATTCCGAGGATTTACATAGCGCCCCACCGAGGCGGCGAGGCGCATAATACTCGACATGCAACAGACCGGAAAGGACAGCATTGGGATGCGCATAAAAAAGAGTCAGTGTAGACCCTGGGTAATAAAAAGCACAGTGCCAAAGCAGCTCCCGTATTGCTGTATGATACTGAGGCGTTGTTAGTATTTACTTATTAGTCTTCACTTGCTGAGATATCATTGTGCGAAATGTTGTTAATTGGGTCATAAAAAACCGGTATAATAATTATAGAAGATAAACTCTAGCAACAGGAGAGATAGATGTTGCATGCAGTCTTCTGTTAATCTGCGGATTATGCTATTAACGAAAATGGTTGATGTTGACGCTATAAGCTTACTGAATGACAAAAAGGTGCTGATATTCGGGGACACAGATAATTATAATTATAATAATTTTACCCAGCCAGATTATACGCGACCAACCACATGTATGGTGTTATCAGCATATTGAGTTTCGTGTTTGTCTGTCTTTCTGTCCGTGAAATTGTTTGGTCGTCTGCGCGCTTTGTGCGCATGTCCATCATCCTTTCTGCCTGTTCCTGTATGCATCTGTATGAGCATGCAACCGTTCATATGTCAGTCCATCTGTCTACAGTATGTCTGAATGTTTGTATTTCTGACCGTCCGTCTGTCTCTCTGTCCCTCTGACTGCCTCTCTCTCTCTCTCTCTCTCTCTCTCTCTCTCTCTCTCTCTATATATATATATATATATATATATATATATATATATATGTATATATATATCTTTCCCAGCTCTGTCTGTCTGTTTCTGTTTCCGTTTCTATACCTTTCTCTGCCTCTGTTTCCTCGTATAATCTTCTCTCTCTAATACACATGAAATGTATCTGTCTCTGTCTATCTGTCTATCTGTCTCTGTCGTCTCTTACTGCCTGTCTGTCTCTGTCTTTTTGTCTGTGTGAGTATCTCTCTCTCTGTCTGCCTATCTATCTATCTCTGTATGTCTCTGCCTGCCTGCCTGCCTTCCTGCCTGTCTGTTTGTCTGTCTATTTGTCTCTCTCTCTCTCGCCATTAATATCCTTCGGTTGCGCCAATATTTGTCGGTCGGTCGGTCAACCGATATTATCCGCTAAATTCGGTCGACGTTTAATTTCCGTTTCCAATCGCTAATCGCTTCCCTTCAACTTCCGCCGACTCCACTCGGAGATGACAGCGAGAGAAGAAGAAGATGAGACTTCTGACGATTACTATAGCGCCTACAATTATATTATTCCACCCACACCACACGTGACCCACACCACACGTGACCCACATACGTGACGGTGACGCGTATTATGGTAAACATCCGCTTTTATTGTTATAAATAGGCCTATATGGACATGTTAACGTATGAATGAAATCGATATTCTACGGTACCTCCAATAATTATGTGTTTATTTTATTTCTGTATTTCTCCATTTCCATAGCGCCCCCTCAAGCTATCTACTCAGAGGCGCTGCCGATTGCAGCACAGACACTGCCTCTGAGTTTCACGCCGACGCGAACGAGCAATTGCAAGCGAATTGTAGCAGTGAGACTGGAGCGAGGCAGATGTCGCAGCCGACCGTACAGAATGGAGAAATCTTGTCGCCCGATGTTCCGAAAGGAATGAAAGGAACTGTGAGAGAGAGAGAGAGAGAGAGAGAGAGAGAGAGAGAGAGAGAGAGAGAGAGAGAGAGAGAGACAGAGAGAGAGAGAGAGAGATAGAGAGAGAGAGAGAGAGAGAGAGAGAGAGAGAGAGATAGAGAGAGAGAGAGAGAGAGAGAGAGAGAGAGAGAGAGAGAGAGAGAGAAAGAGAGAGAGAGAGAGAGAGAGAGAGAGAGAGAGAGAGAGAGAGAGAGAGAGAGAGAGAGAGAGAGAGAGAGAGAGAGAGAGAGAGAGAGAGAGAGAGAGAGAGAGAGAGAGAGAGAGAGAGAGAGAGAGAGAGAGAGAGCAGTGAGAGACTTGCTCAAGTTCCCTACGCGGTGGCTTGAGGTGAATTCGAACCTGGAACCCTTCGGCTCCAAGGCACTGACGCCACCACTACACCACCGCGATATCAGGCCTTTTTATCGTGCAGTTGTACACAAAATGTGCAGCTGTAGAAGCACTCATGTACAGTTAAAACTATCAAAATAGGTCATTGTCATCCGATTGGAAGTAATTTACGATGGATGACGTGAAAGGAAAGAAATAGTTGTGCAGTTCTAAAAATTCCTTAAAAACAGCCCTGTGCAATATTAAAATTATATTAGATCTATACTTAAAAAGTTAACAATTGTATGAATGGCACTTAAAATTATAGTCGCACATATTATGATGTAGCCCATGGTATTTGCCATTCATACGTTTCTATATTATGGCTATCTAACCCGGGTCCCTAAAAGTCGCGGGGCCCTGGCCATTTGCTTCTGACCACTCTCGCGGCCCTCGTAGAAGGCCCATCTCATGAGACAACGGTCACTGCTGTTTAATCGTCCCACTCAAAACCTTCTAGTAATAGAAGGCTCTGTTCCTACTGTGCTTTCATTCCTTCAGTGTGAACCACAGGAAGGAAGCATTCGTTGCAAAGGCGACTATTCAATACGAGTATTATACCATGGGCCACATCATAATATGTGCGACTATATATAAGTGCCATTCATTTCATCATTCATTCATTCATTTCATTTATTTCATTTAATCATTTATTTATTTCATTTCATCATTCATTTCATTTATTTCATTTCATCATTCATTCATTCATTCATTCATTCATTTCATTTATTTCATTTAATCATTGTTTCATTCATTTCATTTATTTCATTTCATCATTCATTCATTTCATTTATTTCATTTCATCATTCATTCATTCATATAGTTTCTTTCATTACGAGACTTTATATAGCGCATCTAATAGATTACCTACTCAGGGGCGCTATCTACGCTGGCCGTACAATACATGTAGGCTTACAGTTACATCGTGACGTACACAAGCATGCGTCGATATATTACGCATTCTTCGTCACTAGATGTCGCGTTCAGTCCGACGTCATCATTGCGTCATACCAACCGTCTCTCATTTCACCGAATCGATTTCGGATCCTTGTCGTTTTCCTTCGTCGGTCGCCAGACGTCGTATCGTGAATGTTTAATCAGAGGAGCCGCCACTGGGGATGGGGGTTGGGGTGGGGGTGGGGGTGGGGAATGGGGGTGTGGGTGATGGGAGTGGGGCTGGTCCTCGGCGATGCCACTGTAACAGCTCGGTCTCCTGTCGTGTCGTTGGTGAATGTGACGGCGGTGTTGGGGGAATGTATGGGTGAATGCCTGCTGCTGAAACATGCCAGGTCGTGTGAATTAATGGCATATCAGGCATTGGTAACATCAGTCAGCTTGGACGAGCAGAGAGATAAATGGCGATAGCAGGATCTTCTTTGGCATCGTATAACATATTGGTTCCATCCATCAGTCGCCTCTTTGGCGGGGAAGGCAACAGTAGGACATGATACCATAGTTTAGGCTATCAATAATTATTATGCTCTATGTATTTCGTATTGTAACTCAAAACTGTCATTTCTCCCGTGCTAGAGTCGGGAGCGTTTCTGAGTAGTCCCCTTGAAGAAGCGCTATATAAATTCTTGAATGAATGAATGAATGAATGAATATTGTGACGGCTTCTTTTTGTTACGCAATTTCTTCGTTTGTGGGAAATTTGCTGCTACGACAATACCATTATGACGACATAATTTTCTTTGTTCTGAAAACACGTCACTAATTTTATTGCTCATAATGACGCTACATAATTATTATGAACTCGTTCAATGGATTTCGTATTGTGACGAATTCTCCTTTTTTGCAATTTATTTCGTTGCGTCACTAACTTTGTTGTGAGCAAATTACTGCTAAGAAAACAGTTCTGTAGCCTACTATTATGACGACATCTCTTTGGCCTGCAACACCATTGTTACGTCATTACCTGTGCATGCATAGTGTTACGTTGTTGGGATGATGGCTGATTCCGCATTATGACGACACCTCTTTATTCTACAAACAACTAAGGATATCGCGTTTGTACCCTACTTGCTTACTCCGTTTGATGGTTTAGCATACTTTAGAGTCTAGACGCCATTGCGACAACATTGCTAATTTGTTTGGGAAGCTTTTAAGGTTGATTCGCAATTTCGAATGTTGTCCTCCACAGATTCAGAAAAACCGACAGCTGATCATTTCGCTGGCTTCTTCAAACTACACCGTGTCTAAAAAAAACTGTGCAAAATTGTCTTTGTCAGAATTTCGTCAAATTTCCACCAATCTTAATAACTTTTGGTAGGTACATGTAGACGGCAAAGTGGCCGAAATTCCATATTATATATGAATTTTCCACCTCGCCTCAATGCACATCTTACCTTGATTCCTGCAGCGCCAGGACCTCACTGGGGTTCTATGTAATGTTAGGTTAAAGCGCAGCAGCAATCTCTGGCGTTGAGCAATTGTGAATGAAGAACTTATAGGCTACTTAATTATAGATCTAAGTAATTTAGTAGACGTCTGAGTTGCAGCGCCAGTGTTACAGGCATATATCCTGTAGAACCTATTGTGAGCTATACGGTGAACTCCGCCACTGTTCGTACTCTAACAGTGCCAGTCCCAAGCATCGAAAAGTAGGAGGGCGACACTAATCATCGTTTTGATTTGACAGTGTCGTCGTTAAACAGCAACAAGCAACAAGCTGTAGATCGCCGCACAGAACGTGTATGCTATACACAATATGTAATTATTCACTTCAATTCAATTTTCGTTTAATCAGTTATTTTTAATTGCTATCTTCCTTTGGAAGGAGGACAGTATTTTAAGATATGAAATAAAGCAGAAATATTTTGATATTTTGAGTTGCAATTAAAGTCAGGAGCTGTAACTTCATCGACCTATAGGACGAGTAAGTCCAACCTATAGAATATAGTCATTGCAGATGTCATCTATTGCATATGCCGGTATATGGAGCGTTGGATTTCATTCATTTAAGGCCTAACGCTGTCGTGCAAGCGGTAGTCATAACAAGCTCTCGAGCACATGTGAACGGGACGTGATGGTTAACAACCTGTAGAGCCCATACATGCAGACAGAGAAACTGTGCCTCCCACAATCCATATTATGCGCGAATCTATCTGCTCCCGAGCCATGAAATAATTGAACATTTTGATAGATAACGAAATGCTGCTTGGTTATGTGTAAAGAGACCAGGCAGCAACAGAAAAGTTTAAGTGTGAATACTCTATACTATTATAGACAACAAATTTTAACCAGATCTCAGCTCGGTTAAAAGTTTAATTTGTTTTAGTTGAAATTGAGTGACAACTGAAATTCTCTGCTTCATATTTACTTTCCGGACGGTTACTATCCACCCATTGGCCTTAACAATAAAAAGAAAAGACCCATCATCATAATTATACCTGATATTATTGCTTTAAACTGTAATGTGGTCAATTATACAGCATGCGCCTACGTGGCAGATCTGCTTTAGAAAAGCCCACAAATGGTCTGTCGCAACAATTTCAATAATAGGCTAAGCTGATCAGTTTATTTTTAATGACGTTAATCGCCTGTTTTCAAAACGGTCATTTTTATAGACTGTGGATTATAATCTATGTGAATGCTGCTTCTGAGCTTAGTTAAAATTGAGTTTCAACATGAAATGGACAAGCCGCCTTTCGACATGAATGACGTTAATTACATTGTCTTCTATGCCTCTCAGCGACAATGACGTTATAATTACATTGTCTTCTATTAATTATTAGATTGGCCTATTATCGTTGTGTGCGCAGGTATATGCTGCTCGATCGAAGACAAAACCTTAAGCATCACTACATATGTTGTTAGGCGCAATAGAAGTTATCAGATTGCTATTCTGCTAATTCCAGACACCTTCAAAGAATGGATCGATGCTATAGCATTGTAACAGAGGATATATACCCTCCACGTCCATCGTTAGATAGTTTAGATGACACTAACTATATTCCTAGACTAGTTGTACCCGGCCACGCGTTGCTGTGGCTGAAAAGACTGTCCAACCCTCCCTTCCTACGTCCCCGGATGCGTGAAAGTTCAAATCAGCATGAGTGGACTCCATCGACGTATATCGAATCGAATTCAAAGTTGTTTTTTGTCGTATAGATTGCGCTTTTTCCCAAAAGGCATTATACAAACCCGCTCACGTTCGAATGGAACGTTTTGCGAAAATTTTCAAAGCAATCGGTCAAGAACTTTCCGAGATTCTTGATTACGGTAACGTTTTACATTTTTATTTATATAGATTATACTTTATAGACGATAACTTTTGACTCTTTTTTGTGCTTATCATTCGTCTCTCTTATCACTGATTGCGGTTTGCCAATCAGGTTTTTAATAAACGAAGATATCTATACATATGCATATATAAGTATATGTCTACGAAAAAGTTGAAAAATCGAGATGCCGGAGAAGATTCAGATATCAATACTTACATGTACAGCCACAAGAAAACCATGCATGCAAAAAATATTGTGTCTGCACTCCGTTACATGTGCAAATCTTGTAACATTATGTTGTCAAGACAAGACTACGTTGATTAAGATCGAAAGGTTTATCGGTGCACCACTTGATAAGCAGCATACATACGCCTGCGTTTGATAATTACGTTGTTCCTAGCGAATCGTTCTTTGTCAGGAATACCAATACGGCGCCATATAAATAAGATGTAATATAAAACCTTCAGTTACAATTACGACGACAGTCCGTCTTCGCTAGGGACCCTTACACCCTTGTCCCAATCCACTTTGTTTAGTTGCACTCGCAGACGTGTCCTACACTCACCAGACGTTCTAATGAACGATAAATTCGTCGTGATGCCATAAAAGCATGATGTTCAGACATGGCGCAGATGTTCAACGAAGGCAGGAGCAGGATCCATCGCGGACGGAAGTGCAAAGCGTCCAGGCGGGGGGCTTTCCACTTGACCCCCACCCAACGACCGTTTGCAAGCACCCTATACCGTGTAAGGTGGTAATGACCATCACTTAACTGTACTGCCTGTTTGCCTGTCGCAAACACCCTTCCTTGCAAGCTGTAGACGACGGCAAAGAGCTTGCAAGACACAAATCTTCCATAGTAACATGGAAGCGGATATAATTATTAGCCTACATCAACGCAAGTCTATGCACTCGCTACCATCGAAACGCTCAGTTGAGCTGATGCTAAATTTGCTAATGTATGCATATTATATGTGTGTATGTATGTATGCGCACTTGTTATAGCGCCCCTTCAAGCTCACTACTCAGAGGCGCTCCCGACTGCAGACCGGACACTGCATCGAAGTTTCACGCCGAAGCGCTGAGCAATTGCGAGTGAAGGACTTGCCCAAGGTCCCTACGCGGCGACGTGAGGTGGATTCGAACCTCGAACCTTCCAGCTTCAAGGCAACGACGCCACCACTACACCACCGCGCCCCACGAATATATATATATATATATATATAAAGTAGCTGAATGGGTGGATGGATGGATGGATGGATGGATGGATGGATGGATGGATGGATGGACGGACGGACGGGACGGATGGATGGATGGATGGATGGGTGGGCGGATGGATGGATGGATGCGTGTGTGTATAGGTGTGCATGTGCGTGTTCTGTTGGGAATGACCACTTCTTCCGTGTTTTGTGTCGTAGTCATCGTCGCCTTTTTTCATCTTCGGAAGGCAAGACGTCTTCTACTTCTTCTTCAGTGTTGACAACAACACCACAGATGCATGCAGTCGACCGACCGACCGACCGACATTACGAAATGAGCAGAGTCCCTGCTGGCAGATTAGAAGCACACGTCTCTCAGGCACAGACCCCACCGCACGCATAGGCAAACAGACCGACGTACGGACACACAGACGTACAGACACACAGACGTACAGAGACACAGACGTACAGACACACAGCCGTACAGACACACAGACGTACAGACACACAGACGTACAGACGCACAGACGTACAGACACACAGACGTACAGAGACACAGACGTACAGAGACACAGACGTACAGAGACACAGACGTACAGACACACAGACGTACAGACACACAGAGTGATCCATGTAGACAGACGCACAGGGAAACGTGAAGTTATATTAGCACAGCAATGAATGGCAAGCTTATACACGCTGCACTGCGTAAGTGTTTTCTGCAACAGTTGCCTTAGTCTGAATGTGTCTTTGAAGATCACTGCGTTTGACCTACTCCACCACTTTCTCTGTCTGTCTCTGTCTGTATCTGTCTGTGTTTGTCTCTCTCTTTCTCTGTCTCTCTTTCTCTTTCTCTCTGTCTCTGTGTGTCTGTCTTTGTCTCTGTCTGTCTCTGTCTGTCTCTGTCTGTCTGTCTTTGTCTCTGTCTGTCTGTCTGTCTGCCTGCCTCTCTCTCTCTTTCTCTCTCTGTCTCTCTGTAGGTGTTTGTCTTTATTTTCTGTCCTTTTTAAGAAACAACGCTGCTGACCACACATTTATCTTACCGTTTCACTGCTCTCCTTCTCCTTGTATCCATGGGTCTGCATCGGCATATACATGTATACACGCCATGCGTGATGTTCGTCGATTGTTATTCGGTGCATGCTCGTTTCAACAGAATTTATGTGCACTGCAAAATGAAACAGACAACAGGGAATAAAGACGTGACAACTGAGGAGCAACAGAAGGTGCAACAGTCAACAAAAAAGACAAGAAGAGCGGCAGAATTGGCAACAGACAACAACAAAAAGACATGAAGAGCAACAGAAGGTGCAGCAGACAACAAAAGACAGACAGACAGTCACGGACGCAATGCACTTAGACAAAAAGATAGACATACATGTAGCAGTATTTTTTCCCGTCTCTGTCTGACTGTCTGTCTCTCTCTCTACCCCTGCCTCTGTCTGTCTCTGTCTATATCTGTCTGTCTCTGTCTATCTCTGTCTGTCTCTGTCTGTCTCTGCCTGTCTCTGTCTGCCTCTGTTTGTCTATGTGTCTGTCTATGTGTCTGTCTCTGTCTGATGCCTCTCTCTCTCTGCCCCTGCCTCTGTCTGTCTCTGTCTATATCTGTCTGTCTCTGTCTATCTCTGTCTGTCTCTGTCTGTCTCTGTCTGTCTCTGTCTGTCTCTGTCTGTCTTTGTCTGTCTCTGTCTGTCTCTGCCTGTCTCTGTCTGTATCTGTCTGTCTCTGTCTGCCTCTGTTTGTCTCTATCTGTCTATGTGTCTGTCTATGTGTCTGTCTCTGTCTGTCTCTGTCTGCCTCTGTTTGTCTCTGTCTGTCTATGTGTCTGTCTATTTGTCTGTCTATGTGTCTGTCTCTGCCCGTCTCTGTCTGTCTCTGTCTCTCAATATCTACATCTGTGCATATATTATAGGCCCATATGTTCGTCTCCTTGTTCTCTTGTGTCAAATTTGCATCCTTCTCCAAAAAGTCATATTTTGAGCGCATACAATATAATATATGCGGCTTTCAAAAAATCAAACTTCTTGCAATTTACAATGACTGTATTCGTCAACCTCGCCGCGAAAGCGGAAGTCCAATGACGTCATGCATATTTAACGCTTTCAATCCTTTTTGTCTTTTTCGGAGGCGGCTGATACATCAGCGTTATAGGCCTACTATCAGACTTTTGCGGAATCGGAAAGAGCTTTCTGGCGGTCGAAATAATAATAATAATAATAATAATAATAATAATAATAATAATAATAATAATAATAATAATAATAATAATAATAATAATAATAATTATGACGTCACCAGCGGACAGTGTGAGCTGAAATTTATAGACCTCCTGGTTTTAAAACAATATTTTGCGAATCGCGTGATCGTTAGCAATGGATTTTATCACCATCCGAAAGATCATCGTCTCGTGATTCGATTGGTACGTTTTAGTTTACCCGTTTCGCTAAGATCAAGACACGTTTGGTGAAACGACCAGGTTTCTGTTCAGTACGGTTGGAAACTAATTTCTTCATAACGTTCAACGCGCCATTTAAATTTGTCCATCTTGTTTAAACCGCTAGCCATGACGCAATCGTTACCATGACAACGTATTGTGTCGAGACGGCGGATTATGTCACATCGCCTGGTCGAACGTCACAAAAATCGAAAGGCGTCTGCAGTGTATGCAGATCGCTTAGACAGCTACACAACAAGGACGGGAAGGTTCATCTACACGGTCCTCGAAATCAACCGTGTCCAGGGTCGCATCGGCTACCTCTCGGTGCGAGCCATAGCCAGGGTGACAATCAGGAGATAGTCGATCACCGCCAGACGGATAAGGTTGAGTCGACGTCGCCAGATGCAAATGCAACTTTGGATTACATAGATGGAACGCCCATCAACGGTTATCAACCAATTCCCGCAAGTGATTACTCTAAACACCCGTGCATACAGTTTAAACTCCTGCGACACATCCCGAAAGGAGCCCGATCCTGCACAAGTCAACTCTTGACGACTATCATCAACCGACTCATTTCAGATCCCACACAACTGGACAGCTGGAGATGCCTTCTGAGCTTCGGTGCAGTGATACTAGAGCAGCCAAGACATGGAGGCAAGCGTCATAACCTGACGTCTATCATTAAGAAAAGGACAACAGAATTCTTTGACACCTGGCACACCAAGACAGAAACTTTATTTGATGATGAGCAACAGCTTCCCCAGACGAGGAGGAATAACAAAACCTACGGCAGTGATCAGTCCCTCGCGGCGGCAGTATCGGCAAAACTAGAAGATGGAAATATTAAAGCTGCCGCAAGGATACTTTGTTCAGGTGATACTCCTGCCGTGATCTGTGAACAGACTTTCGCAGATCTACAAGCCAAGCATCCAATCCCACCATCGGACCATCGGACTGCTCCACTTCCACCTGACTGTCAGGCGATCCAACTTACAGAGTCGGAACTGCGTGATCTCATCCGCACATTTCCAGCTGGGTCGTCGGGGGGCCCGGATGGACTACGACCACAACACCTTCTGGAGATGATGAAATCCGAGGATGGAGGCCATGCACTCGTCTCTGCAGTCACAGCACTGATCAACTTATTGCTGAAAGGTATTTGCCCGCAGGAAATCAGACCGATACTGTTCGGTGGAACGCTGTTCGCTCTCAAGAAGAAAACAGGTGGCCTCCGACCCATAGTGATTGGATACCTATGGCGCAGATTGGCCTCCAAGGGAGCCAACTCTCAATCAGTGCCCAAGATTTTGTCTTACTTATCACCTAAACAATTAGGTGTCGGTGTTCCAGGCGGAGCGGAAGCTGCAGTTCATGCTTCACGTCGTTTCCTGGCTGAGCTGGATTCAAACGCCGTCTTCGTGAAGCTAGACATATCAAATGCTTTCAATAGTCTGCATCGGGACCGTATGCTGGATTCTGTCAACTCTCTTCTACCAGAGATCGCATCTTACTGTCATATGGCTTACGCAGAGACTTCTAACCTAAAATTTGGTAAATACACGATAGCGTCTATGGCCGGCCCACAACAGGGTGATCCGCTTGGCCCTTTGTTGTTTTGTCTCCCGCTCCAACCGGCTCTCCTCAAGTTGACTTCTCCTCTAGCCTTCGGATATTTAGACGACATATCCTTGGGTGGTCCTTTAGCCATGGTGGAAGCAGATATAATTTCGCTGGAGATGGAATGTGCAGCATTGGGCCTTGTATTCAACAGAGCAAAATGCGAAGTGACAGCCGTTGATATGCAGTTAGTCACACGCATCGGTTTTAGAGAGTTCACGTGCGTGAACCCAGACTACATCTGTCTCTTAGGAGCACCACTCTCCACCGGGTCGGCTCTTCAAATCACACTCGACACCAGAGTCGAGGAGCTGAAAAGAGCTATGGTTAGACTAGGCCTAATTGCGCGCCAAGATGCGCTGCTTATTCTCAAAAGCTCTTTGGGCTCCCCAAAGTTACTATACAGTCTGCGTTGTGCGCCGTGTGTGGATCACCCCACCTTGCTAGAGTACGACCAGTGTCTTCGAAAGGGCCTTGAAGACATTTTAAACATCAATTTGTCAAATTCTCAATGGCTTCAGTCCACCCTCCCCATCAGCTTGGGAGGACTAGGAATACGTAGGGTGTCTTCGCTGGCGCTTCCCGCCTTTTTGGCATCTGCCGCGAGCACCCTCGTCCTCCAGTCTGACATATTCGGAATGCTCGACTATCAGCCGGACCCGCAGGTGGATAAGCTGATGGCGATGTGGCAGGAAGAACTAGGAATCAAAATCACAGAAGACTTCCCAACTCAAATGCAATCTCAATGGGACAACCCACTACTGCAAAAGTCATTCTCGGAACTATCCAACTCACTCACCGATAAATGCGACCAGGCCCGTTTGAATGCAATCACGACTCAGCATGCCGGAGACTGGCTGCACGCCTTGCCGATCACGTCTTGCGGTTTAAGATTAAGTGACGAAGCTTTGAGGGTGGCAGTTGGATTGCGCTTAGGAGCTAACATTTGCGAACCACACACATGCACCTGTGGTTCACTTGTCACAGCAAGGGGCGAGCACGGTTTGTCTTGCTCGCTAGGTTTTGGCCGTATGGCCCGCCATGGTACACTGAACGATTTGATATACCGTGCTCTTATTAAAGCTGGATACCCGGCGGCCAAGGAACCTCAGGGATTGGTAAGATCGGACGGTAAATGACCGGATGGAATCACGCTCATCCCATGGAAAGCCGGCAGAGGTTTGGTGTGGGACGCCACAGTGGTGGACACATTGGCACCGTCTTACCTTACCGCTTCAGCCATCCGAGCCGGATCAGCAGCTAGCCTGGCGGAGGATAGAAAGAACCAGAAATACAGTGCCCTCCTTGACGCTCATGTTTTCGTCCCGGTGGCTTTGGAAACCCTAGGCCCAATCATCAACAAAGGCCTAGACTTCATCTCAGATTTGGGCCGGCGTCTAACATAAGCAACCGGGGAGCCCCGAGAATCAAGTTTCTTGTTCCAACGTATTTCAATGACAATACAACGCTTTAATGCTGTGGCTTTCACAGGGTCGTTTATTAAGCCCTTAATTGACATGGATGAGGGTGGTTGGACTCGCCCAATCGCACACAGCTGTTGCACTGTTTGACTGTTTG
Organism: Lumbricus terrestris; assembly: GCA_949752735.1. Taxonomy (NCBI): domain Eukaryota; kingdom Metazoa; phylum Annelida; class Clitellata; order Crassiclitellata; family Lumbricidae; genus Lumbricus; species Lumbricus terrestris. The sequence goes on from OX457047.1 coordinate 25,077,009, forward strand.
CAATAATTGAATTGTTGAATCAATAATAAATAATAATAATAATAAAAAAATAATAATAATAATAATAATAAGTAAGTCCCTGGGGGAACAAAGTACCTCAGGGCAAAAAAATAATAATAATAATAATAATAATAATAATAATAATAATAATAATAATAATAATAGAGCCTGAAACTGCAAAGCTAATCAACTTTTTCATCCAAACTCAAACTGTCTGTCTGTCTGTTTGTCTGTCTGTCTGTCTGTCTGTCTGACAGTGTGCGTTGCTCACCCACATGTAGCCTATGCTTATGCGTCGCTGTGAATCTCTGTGGCGGTGTCAGATTACATGTGTCAATAAGTCTGTATGGTTGTCCGTCTGTCCTGTCCTATCCGCTTGTGTGCGTGTGTCCGTGTGTCCGTTTGTCTGTCCCTGTTATAGTGGGCCCAAATTATGTTGATTGCTGTGAAAAAGTCGTATCGACGACACTGGATGGAATGCTGCTGTCTTTTCAATGGCGGATATTCTATCCAGCATGATCGTTTTCCTGCAACACTGCATGTGTAACGCACATCTAAGAAAAAAAGCTCTTAGGTTTTTTGCACGTTGGCGACAGTGTTCTCTCTCTCTCTCTCTCTCTCTCTCTCTCTCTCTCTCTCTCTCTCTCTCTCTCTCTGTCTCTGTCTCTGTCTCTGTCTCTGTCTCTGTCTCTGTCTCTGTCTCTGTATCTGTCTCTGTCTCTGTATCTCTCTCTCTCTCCCCCTCTCTCTTTTTCTCTCTCTCTCTCTCTGTCTCTCTCTCTCTCTCTGTTTGTTTGCTTAGCTGTCTGTCTTTTTTCAGCATCTTCTAGCTGCCATAGCATGTGTCTGTCAGATTCTGCCTGCGTGGTACAGTCTCCATCTATAGGCCTATAAATAAAGAGAAGATTATGTCTGTCTTTTGACCGGTTTTTTTCTGTTTGACCGGGATGCATTTCAACAGTTTTTGAGCTTTTCTTTCCAAACCTTCACTATTCTGTAGGTCTGGGCATGGGACACTCCGTGGGTGGGTTTGCGAATCTCTGCCACCATAGCGCCAGGGTGGGGAGGGCGAAAACCCTCATTTTCGCTATAAATTTCTGTTTGACCGGGATGCATTTTGTAGGTTTTTCACCTTTTCACTCCACACCTTCACTACTCTGCCGGTCTGGGCATGGGACAACCGGTGGAGGGTTGGCGAATCTCTACGACCATGGGGCTAGGGTGGGGCGAAAACCCTAATTTTTGCTTGTTTGACCGGGATGCAAGTCAATCGCTGCGAAACTGTGGAGTGCATTCCTGATTAAATGCATACATATTACATAAGCACGCATTCTCCGTTGCAGTTATAAATATTATGATAGCACATATTAAATGCATGCATTGGTTGTGAATATGTGGTGTAATCAAATATGCACAGAGCTGTAGCCTATTGCCTCTCTCAACTTTCTGTCCGAGGATATTTTTTCCGAACACGTCAGCAAAATTAATTATTCAAGGAAATGCCGCGTCAGAGTGTCGACATGACACTCATAGCCGTCTGTATAATAATTACATGTATACGTGTCTGTATGTCTGTCTGTTTGTCTGTCTGCCTGTCTGTCTGTCTATCTGTCTGGGCTGTCTGAAAGCTTTTTATGTCAGGCTCTATATATAATTGCTGTCTGTCCTTCCATTTGTCTGTCTGCTTGCCTCCTTTGTGTTTATCCGTCCGTCTGTCTATACACCCGTCTGCTTCTAGGTCTAGATGCCAAACTTTCTGTCTTTTTTCCGTACGTTCATCTGCTTTTATAAACCAGACAGACGGATGGAAAATACAGATACAACCTACATGTATAATAGGCCTAGGGTTAAATTTAATTAACTCGTGGTTAAATTGCTTCTCCAGATGTATATTCGTCTATCTCCAAATTCTTGCATAATCATTAGGGTGGAGTGAAAAAACCGAAAATCAGAAATTCGAAAAGTAATAGCAACCAAAAGTTGCCCAATGACATGGGGTCAAGAAATGTGGAAAAAGTTTTTAAAAATATTAATGTCTTCCGACCGCATAAGTGGGCCAAAGTTCCCCAAAATTGCATTTTTTAGAGAAAATTGCAGGTTTTCTTATGAAATATTCTTAGTGTAAAATAATTTGCTGCAGTTCAATATACCGTTGGAAAGAGCTCTTTAAACTGAATAAAATGATGTATTACTTTTGAGAATAGTCCCATATTTGTAGAAGATATTAAATTTTTGCCATATCTCCTCTTCACGACATGTCGCGAAGCTTAAAAACAGTAAAACACCAATAACTTTTTTATCCTTTGAGATATTTCAACACATAATATACCATTCGCTTCAGTTTAGGACCAGCTTTCAAGAGGTACATTGAAATATGAGATTGTTTCTTGCTTGTATGATATTTTGTGATGATATCTAATGCAGGTCTACACTTTAACACTTCCAACAAGCATCTGTGAAATCATATTGCCTTCAGGGTAGTTTAAAGTTACAAATCAATTAACAAATTGGCTTAAGACTCGCATGAATCGTCATTTCAATCAACAAGTTGTCATCAATATGATTCTAAAGAGTTTCTGTTAAGCACTGTCACTTAGAGTGGCAGCAGTAGTTCTTTTTGGTTTCAAATATCGGCATTAGCTCTCGTGATTGTAACCGTGCTCAAATAAAACCATCTGTATTGTGTCTGCACCACATACGGATGCAGCCGATTCAGTCACTATTTTGACACACCTTTCAACACTCTGAGTGTGACATGGAAAATTCTCAAACTCTATTGCTGGTGGAGAATGACCATGGCAGCAACAAGAACTTTCAGCTGTTCTTCCGATATGTCGGTTAACAATGGTGGAACGGTGACTCTGCACCCATTCCATTTTTATTAAGTCAACATAATCTGTCGAGAGTCGAAATTCATAAGTGGAAGTTGGAAGAACCGCAGAAATGGCTTTCTTTTGCCCATTTTAGCTTTCAGTATTCTTCTAAGTCCAAGTTCTCTTACATGAGGGCGCTCATCAACGATCATGCACAACAGCAAGATCTTCAAAATAGTGACAGGATCGAACTGCGTTGCATAATTATGTCAAGCAGATATTTTCTGATCGGTACTTAGACGTCTACAATCAACGTCTGGCATTTCGCATTCAATGGATTCGAATCCAACATCCGATCCGGTAACTGTTCTGAAGATTTTGCACATAAAGAACCTGGGAAGATGTCTCATGCACGGTGGCTGACAATGGCTAATCGAGTACTTAGACTTTATGTGGCAACTTTGAAGCCAACAACACAATGAAACTTCTCGCGGAATTTGTAGTCAAAGTATATGTTAGGATGTGGTTTTGTATAAAAACGAAGCCGTCGTGCAGATATGGAGGCCTTCATGTTTGGCAGATGATACACTTCTCAAGGTATCTTCGTGATTCACTGAAAGCAGTATTGGATCCCGTGATTCAGCGAAATGCTTACTTTGCACATCCAGACAATCTGCTGTTGTGCATGATCGTTGATGAGCGCCCTCATGTAAGAGAACTTGGACTTAGAAGAATACTGAAAGCTAAAATGGGCAAAAGAAAGCCATTTCTGCGGTTCTTCCAACTTCCACTTATGAATTTCGACTCTCGACAGATTATGTTGACTTAATAAAAATGGAATGGGTGCAGAGTCACCGTTCCACCATTGTTAACCGACATATCGGAAGAACAGCTGAAAGTTCTTGTTGCTGCCATGGTCATTCTCCACCAGCAATAGAGTTTGAGAATTTTCCATGTCACACTCAGAGTGTTGAAAGGTGTGTCAAAATAGTGACTGAATCGGCTGCATCCGTATGTGGTGCAGACACAATACAGATGGTTTTATTTGAGCACGGTTACAATCACGAGAGCTAATGCCGATATTTGAAACCAAAAAGAACTACTGCTGCCACTCTAAGTGACAGTGCTTAACAGAAACTCTTTAGAATCATATTGATGACAACTTGTTGATTGAAATGACGATTCATGCGAGTCTTAAGCCAATTTGTTAATTGATTTGTAACTTTAAACTACCCTGAAGGCAATATGATTTCACAGATGCTTGTTGGAAGTGTTAAAGTGTAGACCTGCATTAGATATCATCACAAAATATCATACAAGCAAGAAACAATCTCATATTTCAATGTACCTCTTGAAAGCTGGTCCTAAACTGAAGCGAATGGTATATTATGTGTTGAAATATCTCAAAGGATAAAAAAGTTATTGGTGTTTTACTGTTTTTAAGCTTCGCGACATGTCGCGAAGAGGAGATATGGCAAAACTTTAATATCTTCTACAAATATGGGACTATTCTCAAAAATAATACATCATTTTATTCAGTTTGAAATGCTCTTTCCAACGATATATTGAACTGCAGCAAATTATTTTACACTAAGAATATTTCATAAGAAAATCTGCAATTTTCTCTAAAAAATGCAATTTTGGGGAACTTTGGCCCACTTATGCGGTCGGAAGACATTAATATTTTTAAAAACTTTTTCCACATTTCTTGACCCCATGTCATTGGGCAACTTTTGGTTGCTATTACTTTTCGAATTTCTGATTTTCGGTTTTTTCACTCCACCCTAATAATCATCCAAAACACAAACCTCTTCGACGAATATGTCCGATAGAGTCTACTTTTATTCGATATTCGGTAAACACAGAATGCCGCATAAGAGTATTGTCAATATTTATTATATACTAGCTGGGGTACCGGACGTTGCCCGGGAATTTTAGGATTCGGGCCGTTCCCGCCAATCCCTCCCTCCGTCCCTCCCTCCATCCACCATTCCTCCCACCCTCTTTCTGTCGAAATGCATTCCCGTCAAACAGACAGACACACAGAATCTTCTCTTTATTTATAGGCTATAGATTTGTATAGTATGATAAATGACTAATGCTCTTCGTCAGATTTCCGATTGGTTTAGCTGCTTCATGTTTCACTGAACTTATGACTCATGACTGTTTTCTTCGACCGGAGTTGAACTGGGTGTGCTCCTGGGTAGGCCACTGTAACGTCTCCGTTTTTATGCTTATTTTAGCGGGTAATTGAAAATGTACTGCATTTAAATGATCTGTTCAAAAAGACACCAATTCTTTATAAATGTATGATATAATTGAAACTATTAAATACACAATACAATTACGCAATATTCCTATTTACTTATTTGGCGTATCACTAATTATAACTATTTTTTTGCTTATCTGTTTTCCACAGTTGAGATATATGACATGTCGTTTCTGTAGTGTAAAACGGCCTTGAAATAGTTCTGCAGATTCTCTGTAGATTCACTGAATGAAGATAAGCAACCCCGTGCTATATTTGAAGAAATAGTTCTGCTGATTCTCCGTAGATTCACTGAATGAAGACAAGCAGCCTCGTGCTATATTTGAAGAAGGATAATGAGATACTGCCAAGCTGTGGAATCCAGATCGAATACCAGACAAGACAATATTCAATACTTCCGTAGCATCAAATTATCACACTCCAACCAATGAGAATTTCCTTCCCAATTGAAAATGACCTTGAAATGTCAACCAGAGATAACGAGCCCAAAATCGTTTCTCAACACACGAATATCGTCTCACCAACCGTTACGATCACAATGTAGACTTCACGGACGTTAGAGTTCGCAACTTCGAATTTCTAAATCGCCTCTACTCTCACACGAATGCCTCGTACTGTTTTACGACCAGATACGAGCATAATCATCATCCTCACCATTGAATAAACTTCAAATGAATTGCCAGCCACAACTGAACAACCATCTTTCTCAATGTTCATGTAAGGAATCAACCGTTTATGTCAAATTTCAATGACGTGGCTATTTCCATTCAATTCCAACCGTTAAGCTTATTTCGATGCTTTTTATTGGTTACGCGTCAATGCAAATGTTTTCGCTTACGTAAGCGTCCGTAGTAACCGCTTGACGTCACCATGACTGCCTCGCTCATGTACGCAAAATTCGTGGTCTCCTAGTTACTAATCCACTAGACGCCAAATTATTAATCTAGATACGCCAACTAAATTACCTAGCTTAACTCCTACTTAGAATTAACATATAATATTAGACAAGTTAGTTTGATAGATAATAGCGATTTAATACGCTACAAATACCCCTCCTTCAAAAGTCTGTAATCAGGCTTTACAATCTCACCTAATTATCTATCAACTAAATTTCTACCAACTTCCTTATTCTATCTTACACAACAATACAACATTACTGAACTTCTTATCTACATTATTATAATACATTACTGATATATTTAAGTACTATGTAATCCCTCTACTCAAATAATCAGACATAACATTATTGCTTCCCTTGATATATCGTATCGTAAAACAATAATTTTGAAGTGCTAGACTCCACCTCATGACTCTCGCATTTCTCATTCTTCCTTCCTTCATGTACTGTAGTCCGCAGTGGTCTGTCTCAATCACAAACTGCTTTCCACACAAGTACCTGTCAAATCGACTAATTCCCCACATTATCGCTAGACATTCTCTCTCCTCAACTGAATATCTCGTCTCTCTTTCCAATAGTTTCCTACTCGCATATGCAATCGGGTGGTTTATCCCTTCATACTGCTGTATCAGGACACAACCTATTCCTCTTCCTGATGCATCCGTTTGAATCACGAATTCCTTTTCCAAGTTTGGTAACTTTAATATTGGTGTCTTAGCAAGTGCTGCTTTCAGCTTGCTAAAACTCTCTTCTAATTCTTCGTTCCAATCAACATTATTAGCTGCTGACTTCTTTGTCAAGTCACTTAATGGTGCCATCAGTTCAGCACAATGAGGAATAAATTTTCTGTAATAGTTTATTGCTCCCAAAAAGCTTCTTATTTGTTTCTTCGTTTTCGGTTGTGGCATCTCCACAATCTTATCTATCGATTCTCCTTTAGGACTAATGTCGTCGTTGTTTAACGTATGACCCAAGAAATCTATGCGTCCATAGCCTAACGAACATTTCTTTGGTTTCAAAGTCAGGTGAGCATCTCTCACTCTTTGAAAAAATTCTCGTAAAATCTTCATATGTTTAGTCCATCCTTCTGTATGAGCTAGTATGTCATCAACATAACTCTCCAGATTCTCGGTTCCATGCAAAATCTTCCTTATCAGTCTGTTGTAGCTTGAAGCACTGTTTACTAATCCAAATGGTAATACATTGAATTTATACAACCCACTTGCACAAATGAAAGTCGTATAATCTTTTGATTCTTCGCTCATTGGAATTTGCCAATACCCTTTGCAAAAATCAAACTTGCTATATATTTTGCTGCCACTCAGTTTATTGAAGATATCCTCGTTTGACATCATCGGCTCTGGATCAAAAACTGTCACTTTGTTCAATTGTTTATAGTTACAGCAAAGTCTATTGCTTCCATCAGCTTTCTTAACAACAACAAGCGGTGCTGCGTAAGCTGCTTCTGATCTTTCTATTATTCCATTCTCTAACATTATCTCAATTTCCTTATCAATTTCAGACTGTAGATGATACGGTGTTGGATATGCTTTCATCCTAACAGGTTCATCGCTTGTCAGATGAATCTCGTGTTTCACCATGTCCGTTCTTCCTGGTTTATCTGTAAATATGTCTTGATATTCTCTCAGTAATTTCTCTAATTCACCTCTCTGTTCATCTTCTAATTGTGGATTAATATCAACATCCTTGTACGTCTCAGTTTGCTTACTAACATACAAATTCAATATCTCCTCCTCTTCGTCTTCACCTTCTCTACCATCATGTACAATAGCTGACACATATGCTATTGTCTCAGAACCTGACAATTCTTCTTCACTCCTCTCGTAATATTTCTTTAGTATGTTGATGTGGTATGTTTTCAGTTTTCCACTATCAACCTCAACTTTGTAATCCTATTCTCCGATTTTCCCTCTGACAACAAATGGTCCTTGCCATTTAACAAGCATCTTATTATTACAACTCGGCAGTAACAATAGGACTTTATCACCTATCTCCAGTTTTCTATATCGTGCCTTTTTATCGTAGTATTTCTTGTTCTTCGCATTAGCTTTGTGAATTGCTTTCTGCGCCATGTTACATGTTTCCTCTATACGTTCTCGTAGATCTGTCATATATGTGTACACATCCTTCACCTCGTCTTCCACTTTTTCGTTTGTCCACAGTTCCTTCAATATCTGTACCGGACCTCTACATGATCTTCCGAAGATTAATTCGAAAGGCGTGTATCCGTGGCTCTCGTGTACAGTATCTCGTAGTGCGAAAAGTAATGGTGCCAAGTATCTATCCCACTCTTTCACTTGTTCACCTATCAATTTTCTCAGTGTAGTCTTAATTGTTCCATTCAGTCGTTCCACACAACCATTTCCCATCGCGTGGTATGGACTTGTCATCGTATGCTTGATTAATAACATCTTGTTTACTTCGGCCATTAGTTCTGACGTAAACTGGCTCCCTCTATCTGTATGAATTCTTTCTGGTACGCCCATCCGACAGTAAAAGTTAAACAAGGCCTCCGCCACCTCCTCGGTACTAATACCTTTCAACGGTATTGCTTCAGGATATCTGGTGCTTAAGTCGATAATCGTTAATACATAACGATATCCTCTCATAGACATTGGCTCTATGGCTCCTATGATATCTACACAGACATGCTTGAACGGCACATCCAGCACTGGAAGATGTCCCATCGGTGCCTTGTAGTTCACTTTCTTATCCACTGCTTTCTGGCATACATCACAACTTAATATGTATCGCCGAACTTCTTGATTTATCCCTGGCCAATAAAATTCATTCACAATTTTATCGTGAGTCTTTTTCATGCCTAGATGAGCTGACAGTAGCGAGTTATGTGCTACAGCTAGAACTTTGTTTCTCAACTGTTTCGGTACCATCAACTGCCACTTCGCTTCATCTTTCAATACTTCCTTCCATCTCCGGTACAACAGTCCATCTTTCTTTACGTACAGCACTTTTTCTGTACTCTTCTCATCGCCATTCCATTCAGATGCTTTATCCCAGCAACTCTTCAATGTTTCATCTGTCTTCTGTAATTCCTTTATTTCTTTTGTGGTTATATTCAGGTCGGGCATTTCGGTGACCTTGAGTGGTTTATATTTCACCACTTTCTTCGACTCAGCTCTCGTTTCTATCGCTGCTGTCGTTTGATGTGCGTCACTGTTCATGACGTCATCACTTCCAACTTTCTCTATTACGTCATCATATTCCGTGCTCATTTCATCACTCTCGAATCTTACTTTCTTCTTGGCATCTTGCCAACGTGAATTAGCATTCACATTTCTCTTGAGTATTCCTTTATACTCAACTTTTTCTTGTTTCTCACTCATAATCGTCTCATCCACTTTCTCTCCCTTGTCACAATTAATCACATTTTCATCCGTGTTCTCATTCGCTACGGTATATTTCAACCCTCTCACGCGTCCAATAATTATCGGCTTTACTGGTTCGTCCATAACCATTGCCTCAACTTCACCATTAAAGTACTCGCTCTCAATGTTTACATGGGCTGTAGGAAAACACCTTAAGCTCCCATCAACTAGGATGCAGTGCGTTTCCTTTCCAGTCAAATCACTATCCTTGATCAGCGATCTCCTCACAATACACGTACTCGCTCCAGAATCGTAAAGACAATTGGCGTCTATTCCATTGACCTTCGCTTGACATTCGTCTATACTTTCAATGTCAATGCAACCATCTTTCCGTTCTGTAACTACCGTGCTCGCTGCCATGTGTTTCGGTACTTCTTCTTTACCTTTCCTATCCTGGCGTTCTACTGTTCTGTCAATTTCATTCGATTTCGTATTTTCATTCGCCTGTACAGCTCTGTACGCCCTATTCTCGTAAATCTGTACTGCTGCTGCTGTGTGTTTAATAAACCCTTTGGCTTTATGCACACAATCAAATGCTTTATGACCTACCTTACCGCACGCAAAACAAGTTATCTTGTGTTCCGCTGCCTGCTCTCCGTCTCTACTAAATCCTCTATTCACATTTCCACTGTGATTTGTCTCTTTGTTCTGTCTTGTTTCAACTCTTCCTCTGTTCATGTTTCCTTGGAATTTCTCTCTCGATTTCTCTTCAAATGACTTTCCATTACCTCTGTCATTATTGAATCTCCCTTGAGGTTTTACAGAATTCTCTGCATATCTGTACCCATGAGCTTCAATGTAGGATTCTGCACATGTCAATGTGTCCTTTAAGCTCATTTTTCCTTTCTCTTTAATGAATATCCTCAACTCGTTACTGCAAGTGAGGAAAAATTGATCTTTTAGCAGTAGATCCTCGATTCCTTCGTAGGTCTGCTCAAATCCAGCTTGTAGCAACCATTGCTGCAAATATCGTTGCAATCTGTAAATGAAATTTGAAGGAGTCTCTCCTTGTTCCATCTTGCTAGTCTTAAACTTGTTACGATACCCTCCTTCTGTTAATTGGAATCTTTTCAGGAGATGTTTCTTTAAACAATCGTAGTCTTGTGTTTCTTCAGCCGACAAACGCTGGTACACTTCTAATGCTTTCGACTCCAGATGTCGCGCTAGCATCAGCGACCATACCTCTCTCGGTATCTCATACGTCGTACACGTACGCTCAAATCTAAGAAGATACGCATCGAGACAGTCCTTTGCCTCGTTAAATATCGGGAATTTAATATTCTTCATTCCCTTATGACTTTGGTTTCCTTGGTGGTTGTCACCCATCGTCATATAAGAATCTCCATCATCTCTGTTTCGTCCATCTCTCGATTCCATTTCTTTCAGTCTCATTTGAATCTCAAGCCTCTTATGCTCTAAAGCTTCATTCGCTTCTCTTGCAAGCCTCGCCTCAGTTGCTTCTCTTTCCAGTCTAACATCATTTGCTTCTCGCGTAAGCCTCGCATCATCTGCTTCGCGTATAAGTCTCGCGTCAGCCATCCTCGCTATTTCTATTTCTTTTTCTCTAACTGCTTTTGCTTCTGCAGCTGCACGTAGCTCACTTTCCTTTTTCTCTTCTCGTTCATCCGCCCTCTGTTGTCTAAATTCGTTTTGTCTGTCTCTGACGAATGCCTTCAGCTCTTCACCATCCAATGAGAATGAACGTCCCATATCCAACCACTGTTGCCACTCTGTGATCGACATTCTTACTTACTCACTTTTGGTTAAGTAACAATAAATTTAACGCTCAACTATGCGCTATACAATTTCACACTCGCTTATAATAATTATTAAAATTATTAAGCGTCACACTAGTGTTCCCTCTTAACGTGATACAATCTCTGGTGTATGTTACGCAATAAGGATTATCGCACCGACTCTAATGCTTAAAATCTATACATGTGCGGCGCTGACGTTGCGCTGTGCTTAACAATTTCCAAATAGATCGTCATTTTAATTAGCTTTGTCTCTTCAATATAAATATCAGTAAAGTTCAATCTAATCAACAATAATATTGTCAATTTTATCCCGACGCGAGCATCCCATTTGTAACGTCTCCGTTTTTATGCTTATTTTAGCGGGTAATTGAAAATGTACTGCATTTAAATGATCTGTTCAAAAAGACACCAATTCTTTATAAATGTATGATATAATTGAAACTATTAAATACACAATACAATTACGCAATATTCCTATTTACTTATTTGGCGTATCACTAATTATAACTATTTTTTTGCTTATCTGTTTTCCACAGTTGAGATATATGACATGTCGTTTCTGTAGTGTAAAACGGCCTTGAAATAGTTCTGCAGATTCTCTGTAGATTCACTGAATGAAGATAAGCAACCCCGTGCTATATTTGAAGAAATAGTTCTGCTGATTCTCCGTAGATTCACTGAATGAAGACAAGCAACCTCGTGCTATATTTGAAGAAGGGTAATGAGATACTGCCAAGCTGTGGAATCCAGATCGAATACCAGACAAGACAATATTCAATACTTCCGTAGCATCAAATTATCACACTCCAACCAATGAGAATTTCCTTCCCAATTGAAAATGACCTTGAAATGTCAACCAGAGATAACGAGCCCAAAATCGTTTCTCAACACACGAATATCGTCTCACCAACCGTTACGATCACAATGTAGACTTCACGGACGTTAGAGTTCGCAACTTCGAATTTCTAAATCGCCTCTACTCTCACACGAATGCCTCGTACTGTTTTACGACCAGATACGAGCATAATCATCATCCTCACCATTGAATAAACTTCAAATGAATTGCCAGCCACAACTGAACAACCATCTTTCTCAATGTTCATGTAAGGAATCAACCGTTTATGTCAAATTTCAATGACGTGGCTATTTCCATTCAATTCCAACCGTTAAGCTTATTTCGATGCTTTTTATTGGTTACGCGTCAATGCAAATGTTTTCGCTTACGTAAGCGTCCGTAGTAACCGCTTGACGTCACCATGACTGCCTCGCTCATGTACGCAAAATTCGTGGTCTCCTAGTTACTAATCCACTAGACGCCAAATTATTAATCTAGATACGCCAACTAAATTACCTAGCTTAACTCCTACTTAGAATTAACATATAATATTAGACAAGTTAGTTTGATAGATAATAGCGATTTAATACGCTACAGCCACCTCGAAGGGCGCTGTATCAAGTTGCTGTAATAAATATAGAAATAAATAAAAGTGTTGATCATTGCAACAAGAGTGCACTTGACAGTCGGCGAGTCTTCTCCTTTGGGCGCCCGATCTCCTAGTTTAGTTGCTGAATATCAGAGATAAGCTGCAGAACCTCAGATCAGGTTTCATTTGACCGCTGCGTCTATATATCCGACTGGTTCCCTGTCTCTGGTCGTTTCAGAAATGGCTTTGTTTACTATCAGATAATATCTGGCGTCTGTCTTGTCCCGTTATCTGGTGCACTGCACAATGCACTTGCCTTTGCTTGATCTCCCTTACTATGTGTCTATCTGTCTGTCTGTCTGTCTGTCTGTGTGTCTGTCTGTCTGTATGTCTGTCTGTTTGTCTGTCTGTCTGTCTGTCTGTCTGTGTGTCTGTTGTCTTTCTCTTGCTCTGGATTCTGCTACTCAGATCGGTCCTCTTGGCGACAATCTCGATAACAAATCTACGTTTCAGTTGTCACCCTCTTGTGCAAATGTGGGCCCGGTTATTTCTCTGCCACGCCATGCACGTGGGTCAACAGTTGCAACGCAGTTCGCTCCTCCCATTCGTCTTATCTGCTTCAATATCTTCTTATCTGCCTGTGTCACTGTCTGTATCTGTTTGTCTGCATATGCTTGTCTGCATCGGTGTATATGCCTCTGTTTACTATCAGATAATTTCTGGCGTCTGTCGTTTTTCTGTTCTCTGGTGCTACAGTCATGTATTCGATCGGATCAACCCCCGTTGCAGCAAATCCCTTATCTCCCCGAGTTGTGAAATAGACTGCAGATATCAGCCATGGGTGCACACACATAAATCATCACACCCATCCATCATTGACCCGAGATTGATGTCTCGTATGCTCATTTGAACGACTAAAATAAATAGGAAGTCGTTTGTTTTTGAAATCAGCTTTTTGTTTGCTGATGAAGGAGACGCTGGACAATTATTAGGCCCTCGATTAAAATCCTGCCGCCACCTATTGTCAGTTTCCCAACAGTGAAACAGAGGCAGATACAAAGACACATGCAGGCATAGACGCACAGACAGAGGCAGATATAAAGACATATACAAACAGATACATAGAGGCAGAGACCGAGACAAAGACATACATAGATACAAAGGCAAAGTAAGTAAGGGAGTTCGCTGCAACATGGGCTGTGCGGTAGCATAGACTTTTGGTAAATGCTGTAACGCCCGCCCCTTTCGGCCTCCCCGGAGTCGCCACTTCCGGATCCTCGCTCGATGGGACCGCGTGCTGCTGTGGACGAGCTCTAGAGATAGAGGGAGGACAGGAGGAGGTGACTTCGGGGTTCGAATCCCAACGATGGAAAGGCGGCCAGTTATTTCGACTGCCGAAATCCCTATATGAAATTGGCGGCCTACTAGCCAATCTATCACTTCTTCGCAATATACCAGGGTGTGCGAAATCTTTAGGCCTAGCACCCAAAGTTTCTTCCAGGCCGATGGTCGAGTGGTATGGCACGTCCGCAGTGGTTATAGCGGTGGACCTCAGTCCAGAGTTCGAATCCACAGCAGGCTTAGGTACCGGCGATGCCTCTAGCCTTTCCAATCGTGATACAACTTCCGTCAGCGCTTCCCTGACATTATCTCTTACAGCCGAGATCTCTTCTCTGATCTCTTCTCTTACATTTGATTGCACCGCCAAGACATTGAATTCTACCGTGGAAATCGCCTCTTGCATGTCTCTAGCATTAGTCTGGATGGCTTCATGAGTAGACCTAGCATTAGTCTGAATGGCTTCATGAGTAGACCTAGCGTTGGTCTGCATCGACGAGTGCATAGAGGTTATCGCCTCCATGACTCCCTCCAATGATGAGGAAGGCCTAGACGGCTGGGCCGGGGTGCTAGCCCTTGAATTATCCATAGCGCTAAATAAATTACTCCTATCTTTATAGCTCACAGTCAATATCGCTAGCAATGAACGAAGTAGTTATTCTTATTAACAAATCAAGCATTCAATCCACATCCGTCACATTCAAAGCCATCAATGATCAAAGTCAGTTGTCCAATTAATATTTCTTATTATTCACAATCAATTGAATCTTCAATTGACATCAATTATGTTCAAAGCAATCAAACATAAAAGTCAGTAAGTTTAATTATCAGTTCCTATCCTTTGTAAAGACATTCAATGAAAATCAAATGCAACAATTCAATGCAAACACCTATCAACCGGAGTATGCCTAAATTAAATCCCGATTGACTCTCAAGTCCCACAGCCAATTTCAGTTCAGCCGAAAATATCTTAATAACCGATCGTATTAATTCCCCAATAAAGCGTACCTTATGTCCGAAGACAAGGGACAAAGCCGATCGTGTGCGAAGAACAGCGACGAAGACGATATCCAAGAGATGCGACGAAACACACAGAAAGGCGTCGAGTTTGAAACGCCCGAAAAGATCAGCTAAATCCGTCGCTGATTTCACGCAATGAACAACAATTTCGGCTATGTATCCAAGCCGTTGGAGAAAGACGCCCTTAGGCAAACAATACGAACAAACGCTGCGCAACACAATTCCGAAGAACGAGAACAGAGCGCTGACGATTCGAAGCCCACGATAAATCACTCCGTGTGACAGGGCGAAGAGAGGCCTTGACTGATTAATCCAGGAGTAGATCCAATGCGAAAGCGAAGGCAAAACTCGCAACAACGCTGATATATTTCTCGCAACCAACTAACTCTTTTATTAAATCGACTCCATGTCGAGAGAGAATGAATCGACAACAACGACGCAGAAGACTAGTGTAAGCGGCGCTTTATCCTGGCCAAACTTCACTAACTCGATCGAGCCTAAGACTACCAAAAGCCGCAATACATCCAATTGCCTTGAAATCCTGTGCGCAACTCTCGATACATCCGCTGTCCTTGCAATACTGTGCGCAACTGCAATACATCCAACCGTCTTGAGATCTTGTGCGCAACTCTGCCTCTCAACGGTGCGCTGCTCTTTTATAACGGCCTGACAAGGAGAGCGTCCCCCTTTCTGCGCATGACCAGCTAGTGAGCCACGCGCGCAAACCCAGCAGCTGTACAGCTGTCTCAAAGCGGCAAGAATTAGCTGCCACGTGCAGCTTCTTCTGAGTATCTCTCCATCGGTCTGTAGCTCACTGTCTTTCTCCTTCTATCTCTCTTTCTGAAAAGCGCCCTCAGACGTGAGATCACGTAACCTCAAATGCACTAATTCAACCTGAGGAAGCAGAGAGCTATTAACACATACACAGGCCGATACGTCCTTTTCTATCCTTCTCCTTGTCTGCTCTGTCTGTCTGGCTGTACGGCTCACTCAACCTATCCGTCGGACCAGCGTGAGATAATCTGCCCGCTCGAGTCGGCAGCAAGCGGCACGCTCTTTGAAGACGGCCGAGGCGTCAATTGCCTTATCGTGGGAAAATACGCGAATCTGAGACGCAGCTGCAGCGGCCTACGTCACCGCTCGCCGAAATTCGAGTCAAACCGATATCAACATTAATATCTAGGTCACGAGAATCACCGAAATAAAACCCTATATATATATATCAGATCTCTGAAACCGATCAAAAATTAAATAAAATAATAATATAATAATGACTGAAAATCCGTAGCGTAGTTATACGATCGCTACAATGCGATCTCATAATCATTGATAATCCCCGAAAACGATAAAAGTAAGCATTCATTCAAATTGTAGCCTATGCATAATTCGTGTAGCGCTGTAGTTTGGTTTGATAAATTCAATCCCATCTATAATTCCTTCTCCGATCTGCTGAGATATATTATAGGTATAGGTTATATCTTCGAAACAATACGGTAATAATGATTTTCGTAGAGGTGATCGATTGCACGCGACATCCCAAGTCACAAAGAACTCTTCCCAAAGATCCTGTACGTATCCTGGGACATCACAAGTCACAAAGAACTCGTCCCAAAGACTCTGTGCGGCGTATCCAGGAAGCAGTCCAGGCCGGATTAGACCGGTTTAAGTACGACAGGCACCAACTGAGAACTGCACAGTCTCGTTGTTTGTCGATAAAGCTATATTATATAGTGCAACCACAAAAATTGCAGACTACATTAAATATATATTATATTATATATATTATGTTATATGTATTATATTATATATATATTATATTATATATTATAAATATACACGAAGTGCAGAATAATTAAACGCGCGTCTGGCCAAATAGCAAAACAACCGGACGGTCTAATTTTCTCAGAGTACTTGAAAATGTTGCAATAACCCCGCTGATTCCAATAGCTATTCTGCAGGATCCCATTTTATGAAACACGTTGTATACATTTAATTACAAGCGTATACATAAACCAAGAGACAGCAACAAACATAGACCCAATAGCAAAATAAACATTTTCTGCATATATGTGTGCATTGCAATAACATACAAATACCGATCTATCATGCGGACAGCCGACTATAACAAAGACTAAACTCGCGCAGCTCGAGCAAACTAAACGTGGCGGAATCATCATTATCATGCACGCGCCAATTTGTCAGAGTATACGCACGCAATGCAATATTATATGGGACTGTATACATAGATAGGAACGGTATTGATTGCACGTGATATTAGTTTTGTGCTTCATCTTCGTTTATATGCGGACATTTCGGACAATAGATCTGACTGCAGCGGTGGCGGCCGAGTGAAAGAGGTGCAATATGCCAGTCAATGTGCATTTGAAATGGCGTCCGGCTCCGCTGCAGCGTCATCATCATCAGCGCAAAACGCATTTCGCTGTTGATTCGACCCATACTAAGTCTCTGCTGTTGATATTGTCAGACGCTGCAGAGAGCGATACATGCAGACACCATGGGCGGAGACCTAGGGGGACAGAGGGACGGGCCTCCCAATGAAGGTCTTGGGGGGACGGACCATGCATTTGTCCCCCCCGCAATCGTTGAGTGTCAAGACTAAAAAAAAGGTCATCAATTTCTTTGGCGGCGAGAATAGAGATTTTTTGGGAGATTTCGTCGCCGGATGTCAACTTCTTGGCAGCGAAAAAAGACTTTTTTTGAGATTTCGTCGCCGGATGACTAAAAAAAGTCATCAACTTTTTTGGCGGTGAAAATAGAATTTTTTTTCGAGATTTCACCGGTCGTCAGAAATTTTGGCCGGCAAAAGAGATGGAAATTTTTCTGCGACACTCAGCCATTCGTCCATCAAAAAATCTCGCGTCTGTCCGTCCCCCCCCCCAAGTCTCCGCCCAGGTCTCCGCCTATGGCAGACACTCTGCCCGATCCTGGTGTAATCTGTAGTGTAATGGAAGATTTATAATGCGCTGAGTGCAGGCAATCTGCTAAGAGGTCTGTGGATTATTCAATCTCTGTGGATCGCGAGCTGATGATATGGCGACGGGTCAGTGGGGAAATAATTGCAGACAGCAGAACGCTCTATATACCTAGCATCAACACAAATTATATATCCAGCTAATTTATATGTGGGCTGTCGCATCCTTGCATCATTTCGTAATGAGGCGTGCCAATAGGTCGCCTACATGTCTGCCGGTAGCTTCTAGGGAATGTGGCGCAATGCAATCAAGAGTTTTTATGAAGAGATGTGGCTGAAAATCAAATTCTTGTGTGAATATTATGTGTGTTGCCTGCTAGCACACAATATCCTGCATTATGAATGTTTGGAGCTGTTTTAGCTCAAACTGCCCTAGCCTTTTAGAAATATGGACCTATGCAGCGCCTTCTATTACAGTAATAGAAGGCTCTGGAAGGCTCACTCCACAGTGGCGGCGTCAGCTATATAATATTTCAGGAGGTCACGTCATGGTCATTGGAATAATCCAGCAAGTCGCAGCAATAATATTCGATGTAACGAAGATATCAAAAACATTTAATAGAATATTAGGCAGGTCATGAGGCAGGTTAAGGGTTGAATAGGTAGCCCTGCTGCGACATATTTTGGTAGCGCCGCCACTAAATATACAGTCCAATGGAGTCCATTGCGGTTTTTATGATGAATTCAAATAATTATACAGACTACTCACTACTGCATGCCACATTATTCAAATTATATTGCTGCAGTGTTTGGATCTTTACAATTGCACCGTTAAATCTTAGGCCCTAGTCAGTGGTTCTGACAAAACAAGAGGATCAGACAAAATGTTGGGGATCAGCATTTCAGGATCATTTCACAAGTGAAAGCGATAATTCAGCGGCGGTTCCTTCAAACTGTTTCCTGTTAATTTGTTTCTAGACTATAGGCCTACTGCATGATTTGTTCCAGTGTAAGGCCCACTCGTCCAAAATTCTAAATTATTTAATCTGTTTTTCTCTGCATAGACCAATAATTAATTACTTTACATTGGGAGAATCTGTCTACTGACGGTTTCTAATCTTCTTCATCTTCTTTTTCTTCTTTATCGTCTTTATCGTCTTTATCTTCTTTATCTTTCTTATCGGCGTCTGTTGGGTAAACTAAATAAGTCGACGGCCGGCCTTTGACCTTTGAGTGTCTGCAAAGGTCATCAACCTCTCTCCCTTTCCAATGGATAGATCTAATTGTTGAGTCTTTCTGAAGCGGACAAAGAAGAAAAGGAGATGATTGACCGCTGTTTCCATTTCCGCTTAGGACTGTCCACAACACGTAGATGAAAAACTTATAGACTCTATCAAAAAATTACCAGCAATTTTGTTTCTCCGATAAAATGATCGTTGCCCGTCTGGTCTTTTGTGTCTAACACGGTAGCCGATTAGTTTAACCGCTCGCCTTGTATATGGGCTATATTATATACGGCATGTGCATTGTGCAAGGACCATCAAGATGTCCTTCATATGCACAATTGCGCAGCATAATCGATTGACCTCTTTTTAGAAAGTGACGCTTGATAAATGACCGTTCATTTGATTGGCGGGGTATCCTTGCTAGTATATGTCCTTCTGTCCGTTGTATATAGTCTGTGCCTGGTTGTCGATTTGTATGTCGTAGTAGTGTAGTACATGTGTGTCTCTCATTCGGTTTGTTGTCGCCTGCCTCCATAGCATACGTTCTCTTTATAGCATACGTTCTCTTTATAGTATGCGTTCTCTTTATAGCATACGTTCTCTTTATAGCATACGTTCTCTTTATAGCATACGTTCTCTTTATAGTATAGGCCCATACACTGTTGTACAGTGCATGTGTAGCCTAGTTGTGTACGTATACATATAGGCTGGCTATGTGATCTCTCTATGGTCGTCTTAGGGCATGGGCAATGGGCATGCTGGTAAGTCGCCAAGGGCCCCCGATTCTGTATATAAGGGGCGACGTTTCTTAGGCCCCACGATTCTAAGGCCCCACGATTCTAAGGCCCAACGATTCTAAGGCCCCACGATTCTAAGGCCACACGATTCTAAGGCTCCACGATTCTAAGGCCCCACGATTCTAAAGCCCCACGATTCTAAGGGCCCACGATTCTAAGGCCACACGATTCTAAGGCCCACGATTCTAAGGGCCCAAGCTGTCAGTTGTATTTATTACATCACATCAATCAAACTTTGTTCCATAAATCTCTCAAGTATTTTTTCTTTTGTCGTGGCTGGAATTGGAGCGAACCTGAGTAGTACTAGATTTATTGAAGGGGTGCAATGCAAGTCTAGAGCTAAACATTCATTCATTCATTCATTTGTTTATTCATTCATTCATTCATTCGTTGAATGTCAAACTCTGAATAATATCGGATTACTTGAAATCGTCGCTCCCAATATTGAATGTGCACCCGGTGTATCTATAGGTCCATGGTAGTAAGGCCTATACCTGCCGCACAAAATAATGTCCATTATTTTGTCCTCTCGCAATTCGCCTGCAAAACGAGACTAAAGCTTCCATCGCTGATTCCAAATATGCAAATAAATGTATTTTTCTGACCGATAGATGTCTCACTCGAGTGTGTGATTATCAAATTGCCTTTGCTGACAGGTGAGCAATCATGCACGCAGACATGCAGAAAAGCAGGCAGGCAGACATAAATATAATTATGTACCTTGGCCTAATATGGCAAACAGGCGGAGAGACAGAGACAGAGGCAGAGAGCCAGAGACAGAGACACAGGCAGAGACAGAGACATAGACAGAGGCAGAGACAGAGAAAGAGACAGAGACGGGAACAGAGACAGAGGCAGAGGCAGAGACAGAGACAGAGACAGAGACAGAGGCAGATACATAGGCAGATGCTCATCTGACTTATTGCATCAGGAATTCGCCTTCGCGATCTTCATTTTGACTTTTCGATTAGATGAGCAATGCGCATGCGTCTCGTGTAATTCATTGCAATTGTCTAGCGCCAGTAGAATCCGATTATTATAGCTGGTAATTTTATTCGGTGAATTATTGCCAATATTCGATATGTCGGCTGCGGAGGTTGGTCGGTCATCAATGTCGTCGATCAATTGTCTCTGGTGGGGTTGACCGTTGACCATTGACCGGCAAAACTGACCACGGTCAAAATGCCAGATAAATATAATCCTTTTGGCTTATAGATACCACTGTCTGTCTCTCTGTATCTCTCTGTCTGTCTGTCTCTGTCGCTTTACCTCTGTCTGTATATATATATATATATATATCTGTCTCTGCCTGTCTCTGCCTGTCTGTCTGTCTCTGTCTGTCTCTGTATGTGTATCTGATTCTCTATCTCTGCCATCTTTCTACATGTTGTTGCTCATCACGGAGGAATACAGATCAATCAAGTGAGATATTCTCCAATGTTGCTACGTTAGATGGAACTTGTAATCGCGTGACTTTTTGCGCTCCTTATAGATCTCGCGAAATCGTCGAGACGCCACTTAATCGAAACTCGAAAGACTAATTCGATCGTTGATTTCACGCATGCAACGCTTCAGTCGTTATCTCTCCATGGATTGCCTGTACAATCCACAGATAGATATCCATGGATATCCTGTACAATCCACAAATATATAGCCTATAGTATGCGACCAGTTCGTGCATGTATGAGGATACACGCTGACTTATTTGTGGCCGATTCCACGGGATATATTAGCCCCCCTTAAAGCTAACCGGGGAATAAATTAATCTATCCCCCTGATGAAATATACCGGTATAGACTCTCCGAGGGGCATAAACCATTCTATCCCAATTATTTAAAAAATACGTGTAATTGAAAACGTTATGCTGTAAAAAAATTAAAAGTGACTCCTATTTCATCATCATCATCATCATCATCATCATCATCATCATCATCATCATCATCATCATCATCATCATCATCATCATCATCATCATCATCATCATCACCGTCGTCGTCGTCGTCGTCGTCATCATCATCATCATCATCATCATCTCATTATCATGACCATCGTTATTATATGATCATCTTCGTCGTCGTCGTCATCATCATCATCATCATCATCATCCTCATTATCATCATCATCATCATCATCATCATAATCATCATTCTCATCACCATCACCATCATATGATCATCTTCGTCGTCGTCATCGTCTCTTTTGTCTATCTCGTTCTAATTCATAATCTTATAATATCGAAACGTGGATATTGGATACATCATCTTTTCAGCGTCTTCGTCGCTTTCTTTAGGATCATTTTCCGTCGATAGATATCGCAAAAGACATTATATCCTAACTATTGTGTTCGATGTTGATCAAATTGCATGACGCATCCACACACACTTCAGTAGCAGTTTCGTACCATTGTAAGACACTCCTTCAGCGATATGTATCTATGAATCTATCTAGCCATCTATCTGCCCATCTATCTGCCCATCTATCTATCTGTCTGACTGTATGTCTGTCTGTTTATCTATCTGTCTGTCTGTCTGTCTGCCTGCCTGCTTGCCTGCTTGCCTGCCTACCTACCTACCTGCCTACCTACCTAAATGCCAACCTACCTACCTACCTACCTACCTACCTAAATACCTATTTTCCTACCTAAATACCTACCAGCTACCTACCTGTCTACCTACCTATCAATCAATTCATCCGTCCATCCATCCATTCTATCTCTATATCCATCTATCCGTGCATATACATTTCGTAATTTTATGTCTAAAGCACCACTCGAAAGTCAATCGCATTGCAACAGCTTTTCTAATGTGCGCTACATCGAGTCAGAGGGGTTGTCCGAAAGAGGTCCGAGTCCAGTTGCCAAAGGATCATCGAGGCAGAGGAGCTGTTGCGGCGGGTGTCGTCTGGGTTGGGAATTGGACGGACCAGACGACTCGGAATGAATTCTTAAAGAGGCGAGACTTCAGTTCTGAGTGGAAAGCCCGAGGGATGATGGAAGGAGGAGAGAGGAATCTGATTATGATGAATATTTATTTTGGTGATGATGATGATGGTGAGGGAATTGAAAAAGTGCTGAATTCAAGGGAAAGGAAGTTCTAGATACATGACGTTGTTTGGATAATGTCTCAGTTGTAAAACTTGAGATGAGTATGTAGTGACCGGGGTCGAGAAAAGTTAATGCAGGAGGATCACCGGGTAGACAATGCATGGGTTGGCTGTTGCAAAAGCTCGCGAAGACATATGGGATACCCATCCATCCACCCGTCCATCCGTCCATCCATCTATCCATCCATCCATCCACCCACCCACCCATCCATCCACCCATCTATCCATCCATCCATCAATCCATCAATCCACCCACCAAACCATCTATCCATTAATCCATCCATCCATCCGTCCATCCATCCATCCACCCATCCATCCATCCATCAATCCATCCATCCATCCACCCACCAAACTATCTATCCATTAATCCATCCATCCGTCCATCCATCCATCCACCCATCTATCCATTAATCCATCCATTCGTCCATCCATCCATCCACCCATCCATCCATTAATCCATCCATCCGTCCGTCCATCCATCCACCCATCTATCTTATCTTATCCTTTAGGAATTTGGCACGTGTCTAAAGTGATCCAATTATACGAATTAAATCGAGGAAGAACCGTAAGGTGGTTATAGATCTGAATCTGATGAGTGCTACCGAGTAGAACTCTAATGCTGATTCGACGACTGAAGGGACTGATGTGAGTCGCACGATCAATCGTAATTAACGTCGCTAGAGGGAGATCGGACGAAATCACCCTTCGAGCTGTTGTGTGTAGGCCTATCTTCTTATACCAAACTGTTTTCTCCTCTGACTGTCTGTTTGTCTTTTTCTGTCTTTCTCTTTGTCTTTCTGGTTACCATCTATTTGTCTCTTTGGGTGTGTCTCCGTTATGTTTGCCGCTGTCTGTCTGTCTCTCTAGCATTCGTTATATCGTTTGCTTTCTTTTTTACTGTTTCTCTGGGTTGCGCACTGTAAGTTGGATGAATGGATTAATGGATTAAATGAATTAAATGAATTAAATGAATCAAACGAATTAAATGAATTAAATGATTTAAAGGAATTACACAAATCAAATTAATTAAATAAATTTGATTAATTTAATTAAATGAACGAATGAATGATTGCAATTTGTTCTGGGCCACGATATGCTCATCCGCCTCCCTCACTGAATAATTGTCACTCATCTTCTTCTGTGCACTCTGTCTATGTGTCTGTCTATCTATTGTTTTGTATGTCCATCAATCTATTTAGGCCTACAGTATCTATTCCATTCTTCGTCCATCTCTCTCTGTCTTCTCTCTATCTGTCTCTGTCTGTCTCTGCCTGTCTGTCTGTCTGTTTGTCTGTCTGTTTGTCTGTCTATACGTCTCTCTCACTCTCTCTTATATTATATATATTTCTCTCTCTCTCACTAAGCAATTGAAAGGAATATAAAATTATCTTCTTCAATACGATCTGATTGATGACTGAGTTGACGATTAATTCAACTGAATAAACTGTTGTCTCTGATCAAAAGCGTCTCTGGCGTCCATCGATTTGCTCTAGAGATAGATATGCCTACTCTCCTTCCTTCTTCATGTCCACTTCTAATATCCTCCTAAACATCTCCTTTCTGAAGTTGAGTGCGCTCTAATATTCGCTCGTCAATCTTGGTCACCTTGACGTCACGAGTTTCTATGGTGATACCTGTCATCACCGTAACTGATAGTTTGAATAAGAGTCTGCCTCTCTGTTTAGAATAGAAAATATTTATAAAATAAACTGATCACATGTATATCACTCCCTTTCTCTATCTGTCTCTTTTTATATCTGTCTAATTCCTTGTGTGTCTCTTCTCTGTCCCTGTTTGTTTGTTGGTTTGTTTGTGTGAGCACTTGTTATAGCGCCCCTTCAATCTCTCTACTCAGAGGCGCTCCCGACTGCAGAGCGGACACTGCATCGGAGTTTCACGCCGAAGCGCTGAGCAACTGCAAGTGAATGACTTACCCAAGGTCCCTACGCGGCGACTTGAGGTGGATTCGAACCTCGAACCCAAGGCCGTAGCTAGGGGGGTGTTTTGGGTGTTTGAACACCCCCCGAAATGGAAAATGTGAAAAATAATATAATGCATTTACGAGCACTTGATGTGAAAACCATGAAATAAAACAATGAAAACACCCCCCGAAATATTCCGGATGACTAAAAAAAGTCATCAGTTTTTTGGGGAAGGAAAATTGATGAGTTAAACACCCCCCGAAATCAAATCCTGGCTACGGCCTTGCTCGAACCTACCGGCTTCAAGGCAACGACGCCACCACTACATCACCGCGCCCACATTTTGTTTGAGAGTCAAGAGACAGAGAGTTGGAGGTTAAGACATTTTTGCCTCCAAGTTTGTGTCTGTCTGTCTCTCTGTAGATCTATATTCTACCATATTTGTCTCTCTCTCTCTTTCTTTTCTGTCTCTGCCTCTGTTATTATAGGCATGGGCTCCTTTTATATACAAGGTGTTTGTATAAGGTGAGGTCAACTGTCCTGGCAGTGGTAATATATTAGATGACTCCCTGTTTGTTTATGTAGTTTTATATATTTAATGGCCATGGAGCCGAGTTATAATTAATAGTGGCGTTAGTTGTATAATTAAATTAATCTATTCTAGCAATAGAATATAAAATATTTATATAAAATAAACTGATTATATCACTCTCCTTTCTCTCTCTCTGTCTCTTTGTATATATCTGTCTAATTACCTGTATGTCTCTCTCCTCTCTGTATCTGTTTATGTCTGTCTGTCTGTCTGTATCTCTCTGCCTCTCTCTGTCCATCTGTAGATCTGTATTCTTCCCTATTTGTCTCTCTCTTTCTTCTCTGTCTCTGTATCTGTCTTTGTATCTGTATCTGTTTCTGTATATGTATCTGTCTCTGTCTCTGTATCTGTCTCTGTCTCTATCTCTGTCTCTGTGTCTCTCTCTCTCTCTCTCTCGTCTCTCTCTCTCTTTCTCTCTTTCTCTCTGCTGCTTTTCATTAAAACACCGTTTGCTTCCTCTGCAGCCCTTATTCATCCTGCTCATTCCCATTCTCCATCCTTCACCTTCCGAGCCAAGCGCATTCCTTCTACCTCAACCGTCGTCCATACAGTATCGTTCGTCATTAAGTTCACATGGTTTGCCCTAACAATAATATTATTATTCTGAATATAATGGCACGATTCGCTGCAAAAGTCAGCGTTGAAAGGAGATTCGGTCACAATGACCAATACGTGCCAACGGTTGCACAAGTTGCACGAGCCACACATAACAGACATATACACAGGCATATACACAGGCATACACACTTTACACAGCCATACACGGGCATACACAGGCACACGTTGGGAATAACGGACGGACGGACACACAAATATAACCAAACGTGCAAACAGTAGCAGAGGTACATAGGTCTACACGTCAAGAAGCGAACTCAGACGATGATGAGCAGAAAATCACGTGGACTGTCAATAATGTGACAGTAGATTGATCAGACTAGAGCTGACCTCGCGACCCTCCTATAGTCTAAACTTAAAACAAATGTCGCAACACAGAGGAGTAGGACCTACATGTATAGCATACGGTCTGCAACTCTGCATAACATGCATGCCTGTGCTAATCGTAATCGTAATGTCCTAATTTCAAGAGCGCCACTCGAAAGCCAAGAGCAGGGCACCAGCTTATTCACGAGCGCTATGTCTAGTCAGAAGGGTTTCCAAATATGATTATATAGGCTATTGAGTATCCCGAAAGAGGTCGTAATCCTGTTACAGGAACACACCTTCGTAGATTTTGAATTCTAGTCGTATTTATAATCTCGGAATTTCGAAAGCACTACTCTTCAAAGCTGAGCACAGGGCACCAGGTTATTCACGAGCGCTGCTTCTTATCAGAATGGATCCATGGCACAGATCAACGTATGGTGGAATGAGATAGGAGGAGGATCGGGTAAAGAGTTCACGAAGGTACTGTGGTGGTTTGGAGCAGAGTAGTCAGTTAATTGTAGGTCAGTGAGAGGACTTTTCGGGAGATTCCCAAAGGGGATTTTCAGTCAACTGAATGGTTTAAGGACGGTTGTGATGATGATGATGATGATGATGATGATGATGATGATGATGATGATGATGATGATGATGATGATGATGATGATGATGATGATGGTGGTGGTGGTGGTGGTGGTGGTGGTGGTGGTGGTGGTGGTGGTGGTGGTGGTGGCTGTGGTTTTGGTGATGATGAAGATGATGATTATGATGACGACGACGACGACGACGATGATCATGATGATGATGATGCTTCTGTATTCAGGTGATAGACTATTGAATTTTTTATGAGTTGCAGAAGATTAATTTGTCTGGATTCAAGGTTGAGTACTAAAAACCGATTGCAGTAATAAACCTTGGAGAAAACAGTTGCGACAGCAATAGTAGAAGAAGATTTGGAGTCAGGCTTGAGTCAGTCGCAGCGGAGGTCACTAATACAGGCAACATAAGGCAGATGTCAGGGCTGTTTTTAAGGAATTGTTAGAACTGCACAACTCCTTCTTTCCTTTCTCAACTTCCATGGTATATTAATTCCAATGACCTTTTTGCTAGTTTTAACTGTACAGAAGTGCTTCTACAATTGCACAAATCCATTTAGAACTGCACATTTTGTGTAGAACTGCACGTTAAAAAGCCTGGCACATGCGCCAGGAGCTGGTCATGTGTGATTAGAAAAACGGAGACAATGGTTGTATACGTGAAGCCAAGATTGCACACAATCATAGGATCAGATGTGAATGTGAGGGGTGAAGAGTTGGTATAGTAGATTTACATAATGGTCTTAATTGATCTGATGTGCGAAGTCAGGGATAGCAAATTCTAGTTTAGCAGAGTTGAAGTAGATGAGATTGAGAGTAATCTATGAGAGATTATATACAGTGTATGAGAGATTATATACAGTGACCTCATCGAGTGGTCTGAGCGGCGGTGGAGTAGAAAGCGTTTATATATCCTCTCTAAATGTCATCCGTAGAAGTTTAGTTTCAAACTGATTTCTGATGTGTATCAAAATAAAACCACTTCATATATTTAGGAAGCCAATTATGCTTCAGACTAAGACTAGTTTAAGTGTTAGGCTTCCCATGCTCATCGTCATAATGCGGCCATGCCCACCCCCCATTTAGAAATTTCTTTATTTTCGACTAGCTATTCTGGCTCGGAACGTTGACGTGCCCCCCCCCCCCCCATGAGTAATTCTGTAGGCCCTCCCCACACCCACGAAGTCCGCACGCGAGGTCCGTACGACTAAAAAATGGTCATCAACTTTTTGGCGGATAAAATGGTATTTTTTCTTTCGAAATTGGAGACAAATGACAAAAAAATCATCAACTTTTTGGGCGGATGGATAAATGGTATCTTTTCTTGGAAATTGAAGACAAATGGCAAGACCGAAAATTATGTGCCCCCCCTCACGAAAATTTCTGTATCCGCCATTAGCTGCACGCTATAAAAGTCCTGGTTAATGGGACTATAGGCATTCATTAACTCAGCGGCTAAATGCAAGACTCGGTGCCAACAATATTGAGTGCGCTCCGACGTTCACACATCTCGAGGATAACAGATGAACCACTGTCACGTGAATCTCGTCGCTATATATTTAAACTATATATAGGCCTATATATATATATATATATATATATATATATATATATATATATATATATATATATATATACATGTCTCTGTGTCTCTGTCTCACTTTCTTTTATATTTTATATTTAAATAAAACTAGGCCTATAAGCTTATAATATATATTATAGTGTAAGCTTATAATTTTGATAGTGTGACATGATGTCCACGTTTTAAGGCATTGCATTTGAGGCGTCTCCATCACCATAATTATTGATATGATTAGCCTAACATAATTCAGACGAGGATTTAAAATGTGGAAAGCGGATCTAATAGGCCTTATTTTATCGTCCATTTGCATTTAGTCTGATTTGACAATGCCTCGATCGTCCGTACTGTTGATTCGGAACCTACGCGATCCATCATCTCGAACTACACAAAATTGCATTCCATTCAAATGCATGATGAAAGTAGCTCGGCTTCCTAGTTTCAGCGTCTAAATTTAGCAAGTCTAATCTGCATAATATTGTCAAAAAAATGAGACAGTCACAGAGGGGAAGGCAGACACACAGGCAGACGACCAACGACAGATAAAAACAACAGCGGCAGATAGATGACCGTGTGCGGTGGGTAAACATTGCATGGCGACACGCATTTCAGCTCCTCTTATTCCCACTCTTGCTGTCCGTGTGCTTAACGCAACAGAGGCATCACGTGACCTCCTCATCAGCAACACTGCGCAGCAAATTGAACAAAGTCATCACTCACTTTGTACCATCACCTGTAATTCACATGTTCTGTATAGTACGGACCTATCATCTGATTATTGCAGGCGGTCTGCTCAGTTAGTTAGGATAGTTAAGATTACTTTAGTGTATTCTGTGATCTCCGTTCTTGTGAATTGTTTAAACTGCATAATTTTTTGCACTGTAGGCTAACCAGTTGCGTTCTGTTAACCGGATTGTTGAATAAAGAGAATATTATTATTTTCTTTCCTCCGTTATGCTTTGGTCGACGATGAGGTTTAACTAAACTTCTCTAAACAGTTCTGTCTCGGGTTTATCCACGGCGTCTCTCATCATGTCCATGCAGTGCGCTCTTAGGTTCTCTTTCACATTTGGATGGGTTCATGTAAGCCTATTATAGGCTACACCTAGGCTACATGTAGGCTACGATCGTCGATTTTTTCTTCTATGGTTCATGCCTTCATCTGTTTCCGCATTGACTACGTTAATTCATTACCCACCGGCGTATACCTAAACTGCTCCTGGTTCCACTCTGTCTATTTCGAACGAGTTCAGTTTTCACAAAGTCAGTTTCCATTAGATAATTTGATTTAACATCTGCACTATAGATTCCCAGTGAATTTTAATAGGCCTAGGTCTCCCAGTGACTTTTAATAGGTCTAGGTCTCCCAGTGACTTTTAATAGGCCTAGGTCTCCCAGTGACTTTTAATAGGTCTAGGCATACACGTTTGTCGTTGAAGTGTTTAACAACCTCGAGTGGAATCGAAGCATGACTTCAGAATGTGGAGTATTCTGCCATCTTTTCTGCCAACCTTTATCTCTCTCTGAAATAAGCAACATGCAATTACTGAACTGTAACTACAAGATTTTCCTTAAGCCAATTTATGCGCTGGATTTGGCCTATATGGAGTGCAGTATCAAAGTCGGCAGATGCCATTATATGATTGGCGATCAGCCTATCTTATGTAAATGTTTACCAATGACGAGACCCATAAATCTTCAATGTCCATCATGCTGCAGGTTTATTTGGTCTAACAATAGAAAAAGGTCAAATGTCATAGAGAAGTCGTCTTAATTGTTTGTATGTTCACTTGATTATAGCGCCCCTTCAAGCTCACTACTCAGAGTCACTCCAGACTACAGCTGTTGTGTGACGAACTTTTTTTTGTCATCCCCCAAAAAATTTACCAAATTTTCCCGTCCAAAAAAGCTGATGACCTTTTTTTAGTCGTTCGCTCCGGAATTTGTGAAAAAATACACCTAAATAGCCCTTTGCCTTTCTCGTGCGTATATATATATACCCACACGCCCTTTGTGAGGTAAGTATACGCTGTATACCCGCATATATACCCTGGTTTATCGCGGTGAGTATACGATGCCGTTTTTACCCGGTGGTAAGTATACGCCGTATACCCGCGTATACCCTTGATTGCAGCCCTGGATTCGACTGCACGGAAGTGCTTCTACAACTGCACAAATCCATTTAGAACTGCACGTTTTGTGTACAACTGCACACTAAAAAGCCCTGCTTTACAACTCCCGATACAGACGACACAAGCTGTTCCGCCCCTCTGATCTTATGGCAACCGGACCCGGACCACCTTTGGACTATACTCTTACGGATAATCCCTATGACTCAACGCATCGCTGGTGAATAAGCTGGTGCCCTTCGTTCCGCTTTCGAGTGGCGTTTTATATAGAAAATTTTGAAATTACGATTTCGATTACGAGTAATTATAAGTGTAGTGATTGTGTGTGGTCACACACACACACACACACACACACACACACACACACACACACACACACACACACACACACACACACACACACACACACACACACACACACACACACACACACACACACACACACACACACACACACACACACACACACACACACACACACACACACACACACTTGTATGCCATGGAAATGGAAAGGATAAAACGAATTTAAGACATGAAGCAAAGCATGACCTTTTATTGTGTTGCATACATCTGAAATATACCTTCAACAAGGATTCGATGAAACCCGACCTGGAGACAAAACCAACAGGACTCAAAGAAACCCAGCAAGACTCAAAGAAACCCAGTAGGACTCAGAGGAAACCAACAAGACCCACAGCGACCTAACACGACTGGTTAAAAACTAGCAAGCATTATCCAGAAACGTTGACAATACCCGCGACATGTCTTTAAACTGGAGACTAAGGGGAAAGCACGCACAAACGCAGTCTGGTGTAGGCACACGCTGTATAGACTGAAATATCCTTGCGGCGGGGTCTCTACTTCCCTCAGTACTATACTACTGCAACTGATGGAAGGGATGAGATAAGATTAACGGGTTTAAGATGCGCAGCATGGCCTTTTGTTGCGTTGCATCTTCTGAAAAATATATATAGACCTACACACATTCAACAAGAAGCCGATAAATAATAGCCTAATTCACCGGCAGACATACAGACATACATACAAAGAGATAGAGACAGACAGACATACAGACAGAGAAACATAGAAACAGATAGACAGGCATAAAGAGAGACATACATACAGACAGACAGAAAGAGACAGACAGACATACATACAAAGAGATAGAGACAGACAGCCATATAAAGACATAGAGATGTCGGTCTGACAGAGAGAAAGAGAGACAGAGACAGACAGAGAGAAGGACAGAGACAGAGACACAGAGGCAGAGAGGCAGAGAGACAGCGAGAGACAGAGAGAGAGACAGAGAGAGAATAATGGACTGATAGAACCAGAGAGCGGACGGAAAGATATAGGCCAGGAGTGTGAGGTGAAACCCTGAACGAAAGGGAAAAGCAAACGAGAACAGAAAAGCATGTCACAATTGTCACATTGTATCTTGGACCAGATCAAACAATGCCATATGCAAGCAGCTCAGATGATTGCACCATTGCAGTATGGGACTACAATACATGTATATGAAGTGGTCTGAAGTGGTCGTAAGGCGCGCAATGCATTCTAGATCTTCTCAATGTCAGTTTAGCCATCCAAAGTAATCTATGGGGACTCCACAACAGCTGATGGTCCTCAATTAGCCAGCGTTTCAACGGCACAATAGGCTGCACATTATTAGTCTTAGCCAATATATGGTTGACTCCGTGAGAGACGCACGCTGGCCGTATCCAGAACTAGAACTGGTATTGTTGATAGATATTGTAATATTGGTTAAACAATTCCTTCGACTGCTATTCGTCTAGCTAAGAGGTTAGAAACATCGTGAGATCCATCCAAGAGCATCGCATATAGAATGTTGCAGGCCTGTACTTACGCTATATGGACTGCTTACAATAAGGCTTTGTGGAAGTTGGTGGCTATAGGAGTATAGGGTCTAAGCCTGCTGCTTAGTGAAGTGTTTGTTCTTCCATGGTTGATTGACTGGCTGGTGCTTAGCGATGTCATATGCTCCCTAAATCCGGAAAAGGAGTCAAAATGAATCTGATTGCATGAACAGCAGCTATTCATGTTTTGGACAAAGTTAAGCAACGGTTGCATCACACGAAGCCACCCAAATGGTGGAATTGCATGTGGGGCGCGGTGGTGTAGTGGTGGCGTCGTTGCCTTGAAGCCGGAAGGTTTGAGGTTCGAATCCACCTCGCCGCGTAGGGACCTTGGGCAAGTCCTTCACTCGCAATTGCTCAGCGCTTCGGCGTGAAACTTCGATGCAGTGTCCGCTCTGCATTCGGGAGCGACTCTGAGTAGAGAGAGAGAGAGAGAGAGAGAGAGAGAGAGAGAGAGCTTGAAGGGGCGCTATAACAAGTGCACATACAAACAAACAAACGATATTATAATTATAGACATGCAAGAATATAATAAATATATATGCACGCAATCTTGAATCTATTATTCGTTCATTCATTCGTTCATTTATTCAAGAATTTCTATAGCGCCTCTTAAATAATGAGAAACTAATTAGAAGCGCTATCGTCTCTAGCGCAGCATAAGGCACAGTTTGAGTTGAATTAAAAAGTGCTTCAGTAACAGCTCCAGGAAGAAGACTGACGTGTAGCTCCTGTGGGAGTCCATTCCAGACCACTGCATGGCCCAAAAACACGGAGAAGGCTCATCACCATGTGCATATAATCTACAGTATGCATGCAACTATAAACGTGTGTGCGTGTGTGTGTGTGTGTGTGTGCGCGTGGAGGGGTGGGGTGGGTGTGGGTGTGTGTGTGGAGGGTGTGTGGGTGTGTGTGGGTGTGTGTACTATTTTACGTATACAAATAATATATATATATTATATATATATATATATATGTATGTAAACAGTCATCGTCTTAGTCAGTCCTTTTTCTAATCATCATTTATTTTATGTGACAGCTGAGCGAAAAGCAGACGTATGCGTTCACTGATGAATCCATAGAAATTGCTGACCGTCCTTAACTTTGCTTGAGTGACAGAACTTAAAGTCTTCGATCAATGCAGTATAATTATTTATAGGAGAAAAACCACGAATGCCAAATCTCATGCGGTATATACATGTACGTCTTGAGATTCAGTCTTAATTGCGAAAAGCTCTTGACTATATATGTGCGATATTCATTCATTTAATGTATATACAAAGCGTGTCGCGTTGGCATGACCACACTTTTTAAAACCAATAAGAAAAACAACTTAACCGGTGTAATATAGTCTAAATATAAACAGTGTTGTTGACTCAGAGAGAGAGAGAGAGAGAGAGAGAGAGAGAGAGAGAGAGAGAGAGAGAGAGAGAGAGGGACTAATCGCCGCTGACAACGTCACCTTAGAATAAACATTGTATTGAACGTGATAAGAATTAAGGTGATGGGGATACAGTTCAAAGCTCATTCTTATGATTCCTGAATACAATGATAAAAGTTTCTACAGAACAAAAGTTTAACTAGTTAACCACTCGATCACTAACGACTGAAGCGCCATCTCAGACACACTTACCTAATAATGACAATAATTGTATTGTCGTCGCCAGGGCGAATGTCTTTTAATCGGGGATTTCCGCTCTCCATCTGCGCTCCCTATGTAGCACAGTATTAACTGACTGTGCGTCGTCGGTGAAAAGACCAGACGGCAACGGACATGACTGAACTCTTCTTCATATGCCGAGGTGAAGAGATTGAAGTCGCTAACTATTATTATTCATGACGGTCTCTCAAAGTTTTCTTCTTCTTCTCCTTTTTCTTCGTCGTCTTCTTCTTCTTCGTCGTCGTCTTCTTCTTCTTCGTCGTCGTCGTCTTCTTCTTCTTCATCGTCTTCTTCTTCGTCGTCGTCTTCTTCCTCTTCTTTTTCTTCTTCTTCGTCTTCTTCTTCTTCTTCTTCTTCTTCTTCTTCTTCTTCTTCTTCTTTATCTTAATCTTTTCTGCCATTCTTCCTCTCCTCCTTGCCCACGTCCTCATCCTCCTTCATCATCATCATCATCATCATCATCATCATCATCATCATCATCATCATCATCATCATCATCATCATCATCATCATCATCACCATCACAACCACCACCACCTATTTATTCTCTTCTGCCTGGACATTTAATGCCGTGCATGCCGTTCTCTGTGTATGACATGCAGTGACTTTCGAAATCGGGAAAACGTTTGAGGAGGAAAAACGATCCGGTCACGTAGCCTATAATACATTAGAGACTAGAGCATATTCGACTACACTCCTATATAATAGCGATGCTGTCATAGCGCACAAGCAAACAACTCGTGGTCACCTTAAGTGAATTCGTCATCGTCATTCTTTGCAGAAACGTCGTCTAAATAGACTACTGCGACAGTTCGCAGTAGTCGAATAACATCTCTGTAAATCGATAGCAACATCGTTCAGAATGAGATCTGATTATCTGTCTATGAAGAGACTGCTTTCTTCTTTCGTCGGTTGACGGGCAACAGGCAACGTCTTCTTGGTATCTTGGCAACAGCAGACGATCCCTAAATAATGTAATGTAATGTAATTTTTATTTCCATAGCGCCGCTCACAGCCGTGGCCATTCAGTGACGCTCACAGTGAGAGAACCCCAGAGAAAAAATAGATCTCAAGAAAAAAAAGAGACAGAGACAGAGAGAAACAGAGAGAGACAGAGAGACAGAGACAGAGAGACAGAGAGACAGAGAGAGACAGAGACAGAGAGAGACAGAGACAGAGAGAGACAGAGAGACAGAGACAGAGAGAGACATAGGAAGGAAGGGAGGGAAGGAGGAAGGGAGGGAAGGAGGAAGGGAGGAAGGGAGATGTAGATAGCGATCCAGAATGAAGAGTCCCACGCAGAGTGAATGGACGGAATTTTCATATGGAGGGTCAAATGATGGTAAATGATCGAGTTTGACGTGAAGAAACCACGAACGCTCTAAACAGCCACATATTCCAATAATCTCTTCGTCCTATTACGAAGCCAGCGGGAGGTCGGAGAGTGGGGCAGTACTGTTGAAGAGAGCACGTCTTCTTCAACTTCTTGAGCCACAGTATCCTACTAATTCAGACAAAGCTTACGTCTGAGTCGTTGGTCGAAGGACTGAATGAAGATGGAGACGAGGTTTTTCGCGCTATCTATATATTATAAAGAAGGTTGTTGCAGTAGTCATTATTTCGCAAGAACGTCGACCTGATCAAACTACTGCCTCTTCGCCTAACCGACATTTAATTAAGAGTTGTAACGCAAGATAATATTACAGACCTACAGACTCTCACGTGCAGCAAGACATGGCTCATAGTAATTATCACGCCATCACTTGCACTAGTTCACTATGGCTCGTGCATGGGCGGAGATTTTCAGGGGCTAGGAGTCTAAGCCCCCCAAGAAGACCCAGATTCATTTTTAACGTGTAAATGGTATCCTTTCTCGGGCTTAGCTCCCCCTCCCCCAGAAGGCCGCAGACTCAGAAATTTGTTCGGGAAAATGGTTCTGTTCACGACGCGAACTTCCGAATGATTAAAAAAATGTCATCAACTTTTTTGGCTTGGAAAATTAATATTTTCCGGCGAGATTTCTGCCCGAGGACTAAAAAGGTGTCATCAACTATTTTAAGCCGCTCGTTCTGGACCGAGTCTCAGCTCCAACATATTTAGCCCCTCCTATAATAACGGAAACCAAATTCCGCCCATGAGCTCGTGTAGGTGAACACTTGAAACATAGGCCGATACTCTCAATAATAATTATTGCAGTGTAGTCGTGCACATTTGCACCGATTAAGTTCTGTACAATGAGCAAGTATAGGCTACGGAGCTATAGACTACCAAATCTCAAATTAATCTGATGTAATTACGAACGATAGGCCTACTTTAAGTTGTTATGATATGTTATGCTACGAGTCCATAGCTGTTGTGTTTATAGTCAATCGCAAATGGATTTGTGTTTGAAGTCAACATGTAGGCATATAATCCATAGCTATGGAGTATAGATGATCTTGCTATTTCTGCTGCATTGATTTATCCTGTTTAAATTGCAGACCTCTTGTCTAGACCAGTGGTTCCCAAAGTGGTGGTCCGCGGACTGGCACCGGTCCGCGGAGGTATGATCGCCGGTCCGCGGAGAAGAGTTAAAAATAAAATAAAAACTGCAGTGTAATTATTTGTTTATTTGCTTCAAATTGTGAAATAATTCAAATTGTTGTCCAAAACTTATTCAAATTTCTGTCTTAATATTTAAAAACTTTAAATAAATCAACGTCCCTTATTTTAACTTGTCAGATGGCGAATTCAAACAATTTAAATTTAGGCCTATATATAAAACTTTTTGTTTAAAACTTTAAATATAAGCAAATGTCTTTGAATAAAAAATGACCAAACGTAAGCAAACAAATCGGGAAAAAACAGCAGACGCATAATTATGGTTAAAAGCACCAAGGTTAGTGTTTGTGCATTGAAAGCATCTAGCTTTCCTTGCATCTAGACTATATACATCGCAAAGGCCATTATTATTGTTATTGAACTGTCATTTATTTCTGGCACACCCCTAAATAAAAAAGGAATCTTGCACAAATAGCGCTAAAAAGCAAAGTCCACTGAATAATAAATCTTAAACAAATAAGGCTTAAAGGACATGTAAATACATGCTAATTGTAAATAGCCTTATATTTTAGTCTTTTTATAATTTAGGTCGTTTTTGTTTGCCATCGCCATTTAGGCCTAAGTTAGCGGTCCGCGAGTGTCACCAAAAATTATTGCCGGTCCGCGGCCTACTGAAGTTTGGGAACCACTGGTCTAGACCACTGTATAAATTATATTTTTATAACGTAAAACAAAGAGGAAACCGTAGAATAGACCTATATTAGTCTAATAATTAATTAGGTTACTTATAATTTCCTCGCTTCAAGTCGAAGAATTGCATAGAACACATTTAGGAGTTTTTAAAGCCATGAATTAGTCACCTCCCAGCACATATATTTAGCCCAAACCAATGTCGAGAGTGCAAAACAATAACTATGAGATTTCAGACTTTGATCTCTGTGGAGTTGGGGTTGGCAAGGAAGACTTAACTGTAAATCTCCTTAACCCCTTTGGCAATTCTCACACTGGCCGAACCCCCCCCCCCGCCCCCACGGAAGTAAAGTCATCGTCACTATGTAAACGAACTGTTGACCTTAGGAGCGTTTATGACCTTCGTTTGACTATTGTTGTTTTTTAGGCAGCTACTGACACGCGCCAACGACTGGCTTCGCCGCAACCCTGACGTACAGCTCAAGTCATGCGAGACGGTCACGTGGATGTCACATGACCAGAAGCGAACGATCGATGGAGAGCAGATGGTCCTGACGCAGTTGATCGGAGAGAACAAGTGCACCTACCACATCAGAGGACTCAGGTTGGATGATGCTCGGAAATCGATGATTAGCTGATCGATCTATCGATTGAACCCCACCATCCCTAATTAAATCAATAACTCTCGGGCAACTAATTGATTGGTAGACCGACGAATTTTTATTGTTGATTGCGATTTTTCGTTGAATACACCACTCTGTGGCGTAGTCAGGAATTTATTCTGATGGTGGGGGGGTTTAATGGCCAGTCCAGATGCCCTTCCTGACACCAACCCAATAGTATTACGGTAAATAGAAAAGGAATAAAGTAACAAGCGGGAATAAAGTAGGAAAAACAATTGTTGCTACAAGCAATTGTTTTTACTTATTTAAGTGGATAAATAACCTTTTAATAAACTTTTTCCTAAGCCCGTGATTTTTTACCCCCTAAATCCCCCCTGTCTAAATCACTGAGACCACTGAGTTCCTCTTCTTCTTCCTCTTCTTCTTCCTCTTCTTCTTCCTCTTCTTCTTCTTCTTCTTCTTCCTCTTCTTCTCCCTCTTCTTCTTCTTCTTCTTCTTCTTCTTCTCCCTCTTCTCCCTCTTCTTTCTTCTTCTTCCTCTTCTTCTTCTTCTTCTTCCTCTTCTTCTCCCTCTTCTTCTTCTTCTTCTTCTTCTTCTTCTTCTTCTCCCTCTTCTCCCTCTTCTTTCTTCTTCTTCTTCTTCTTCTTCTTCTTCTTCTTCTTTTTCTTCTTCTTCTTCTTCTTCTTCTTCTTCTTCTTCTTCTTCTTCTTCTTCTTCTTCTTCTTTATTCCTCTGCCTTTCTAGGAGACTAGGCCTACTTCCATGCAGTTGCGCCAATCCTCACGTTGTCCGACTCTCTTCTTTAACTTGCTATAAACCCCAAACCTTCTTCACCATCACCAATCATCCAGTCCAATAACATCATCCTCGGTCTGCCTCTTCTCTTTACCCTCCATTTTTCCTTCAATTGTGGTTCTTATAAGAGAGAGTCTCTCGTCATGATGTGGCCCAACCAGTTTTGACTGACCAAAAACGTCATTTACATTTATATTACACAGGCATCAGATCAGCCCTTTTGGTCTGTGTAGTAGGCTGCATACATGTACATTTATACCGTAATACCGGTACTTGCCCCAAAATTAACAAAGAAAATGAATAATCCTGCATCTATTTGAAATGACCGAGTTTTCTTAATTCCCATTGCGATGTATTATCCATTGTGTAGCATTACAGAGGTAATTAGCTTAACTGCACTTAGCATACATTAGTTTGCATGGGATCACAAGATTTATGATATGGGACGCAGTGATGCAGCGGTATGTTGCTTTGCCTTGTGACCGAAGAGTTGCAGGTTCGAATCTACCTCAAGCCACTGCGTATACCTAAAATTTTGTAACGGTTGGATTTGAAGTGATTGCGACCATAGATAATATGTCTTGTTGAGATGCTAAAATCGATGGATGATTAATTAATTATTATCAATGAGTGGATGAATGAATTGACAGATTGTGGCTTTATCCTTCGTCTTCCCCGAATGCCGGTCAGACGTTGACCTTCGTTGACATCGTTCCGTCAAGGACGGATGACGTCCAGTCCCTCATCGACAAGGTCAACAAGAAGATCGCTCGTAGCCAAATCAAAGGTCAGAGGTCAATCAGAGGTCAATTCGATCGACGACAGTCAGCGTAACAAACGGAATTATATGAACTGGGGCCGGCAGAAAGACTGACTGAGCCTTCGAAAAGCAGACTGATTTATTGACTGATTTATTGACTGATTTATTGGCTGATTTATTGACTGATTTATTGACTGATTTATTGACTGATTTATTGACTGATTTATTGACTGATTTATTGACTGATTTATTGACTGACATTGGACTGATTTATTGACTGATTTATTGACTGATTTATTGACTGATTTATTGACTGATTTTTGACTGATTTATTGACTGATTTATTGACTGATTTATTGACTGACATTTGACTGATTTATTGACTGATTTATTGACTGATTTGTTGACTGATTTATTGACTGATTTTTGACTAATCTATTGACTGATTTATTGACTGATTTATTGACATATTGATTGACTGATTTTTGGCTGATTTATTGACTGATGATTTATTGACTGATTTTTTGATTGATCTATTGACTGATTTATTGACTGATTTATTGACTGATTTGTTCGCTGATACTAAATGACTGACTGAAGCAGTAACAGATATACTCGATGATTTACTATCTCAATGATTAATTGTCTGACTCAATGACTTACTCAGTGGCTAAATGATTGACTGACTAATTGATTGACTGATTGATTGATTAATTAATTGATTGATTGATTGACAGACTCACTGATTCACTGACTTGCTGATAATGACTAAACTAAACGTGCGAACGTTGATCAAGAAAGTTATAAGAAGCAGGTTTATTTATCTGGAGCAGGTCATATATTTCGGATCGAGACGCTTGCAGTTGCCCTTGACCGAGGTCATATCGATCCGACGATTACACGGTGGACGGAAAATAGCAACGACGATAAACAGTATGTCTTCATCCTCAGAATCTTCATTCTCAGAAACGAAAACGAAAAGATCGAGAGAAGCAAAATTCGCCTCCAGGCAGGTTAGCTTTCAGGATACGTAGGCCTACGTATGCCTACACGTAGGGGTCTACTCGTAAAACGAAATCTGAGGATCGAGAAAGCCTCGGTGGCTGTCAATGAAATGTCTACGACTTTATATCTTGTCATTTAAGACATAATTATTTTATTGTCAGCTGGATGAACTTCGAGTCTATTTCTTTTCAGATCAAAATTTGTTTATTGAACTTTGTTCAAAGAGATCGAAATAATATGTGACCGTGCATGAGAAAACCCTCCCAAAGTCGGAAATTCCATAAAATGAGTTTAAGTTTGTTTTAAATAGTACAGATATAGTTGATCAATTTGGTGAAAACCGTATATATGCATCTTTTGAAATGAAATTTTTATGATTTTTTAGCATCTTGAGAAATCGTTTTAGGGAGAAATCGCCAGTTGAAAATTACATCCATTACATGAACCACACAAAAGTCAATAGATTTTTCATCAGAATTTAGTAATATGTTCTAATCGTAAAATTTTCTGCTCTTTCCAATGGTGTCAACGGCTTTTCTTGGAAAATTAAATTGAAGGAATGGCACAGATTTAAATAGGCGTCTCCGCACAGTAGCGTGCATTTCGTTGAGAACTGGGTGTAGACCTTTCCGCTCGATTTACTCGGTTTCAATATTTTCACCTTTGGCCGGGTTTTCTCATGCACGGTCACATATGTGAAGCAACTAGGTAGGAAAAAGTGTATTTGTTTGATTTGTCATTGTGTCGAATGTTTTTTGTTTGTTTGTGAATCCGGTTGCTTCTTCACATTTAACATTCTCTTCGCATTTAACATTCTCTTCGCATTTAACATTCTCTTCGCATTTAACATTCTCTTCGCATTAAACATTCGCTTTCAACTGCTCGTCCGTGTGTCCTCCGGAAGCCAGGATGCACGTGTATGTGTGTGTATGCGTGTGTATGTGTGTGTTTGTGTTTATATGTGTGTATGTGTGAATGTGTGTGTATGTGTGTGTATGTGGGCATGTGTGTGTATGTATCTTTTCTGGTTAGGGTCTGCGTCTTTGTAGTCAAGGTGAAGGAAAATAGCGTTCAATATATCCAGAGATTCACGGGAATTGCCGTCCCATAAAAAGGAAAGTGGCTGTCCACTACTACCTGGTTACCGCAATGTAGGAATATTGAACCAAGATGGCCGAAGAGCAGTAATAAAAGAGAGAGTAAAAGAGAAGATGTACAGATTTCTGAACTCTTCACTGGACCAGTTGGCAACAAGGATTGGAGTATACTACAGGCTTATACTTTACGAGCGCCATTCTGTATAATTATATTGTCTGCATTGTGTTGCCATAGACAGTCATTCGCAATCTTTGAGGTTCTTTGCAGTTCAAATTGTATACAGGGTGGGCCATGAAAAGACCCTCCTTACGGTTTGTTGCCAATATCTTGGTCAGAAGTAATTAATTTTTAAACCAAATCTACAGGCGTAAAGGGAATTTATATTTATACATGATGGCCAGATTTCATCAAAATATTTCAAGCGGAACAAATGTTATATAAAAAGCAGTAGATGGTCACACTAAAAGTGATATAACTTTTGTTCTTTCGAAATAATTTGAAGAAAGCTGGTCATCATGTGTAGATAGGCCTATGAATTGTGCTTTATTCTTACTTCTGGTCAAGATATTGGCAAAACACATAGGGGTCTTTTTATGACCCATCCTGTACATTTGTGCTATTTATGCCTGGATAGCCATATAGTCAAGCATGCAGATGTGAAGTAGGCCCTATTATCACTGCTCAATACTAGGTATAAATAAGGCTGAACAGATGCTAGCGATTTCCTCTGTAATTATTGCGTCTATAATATTGGCCACCTGTTCCGATTCGGAACACAAACAACATCTGCTGCTAGCGTGAGTTAGATTTAGCAACATCGGATATAATATCTGCGATATGAGAAAAGTAATTACAGACAGGAAGTGGACCTGGATATCATTGTCAACCGGTCATCAGTTCCATCTTTAGAACATTGGATCAACCTATCATTGTTATCTTTATTCGCTGGTTTAAACTTTCTATTATTATACCGTCACGTCACTTAAGCCGGTCATCAGTTTCATCTTTAGAACATTGGATCAGCCTATCATTACTATCTTTATTCCCATAGAATTTTTAAATCAGATCTACAGGCGTAAAGGAAATTTATTTACACACGATGGCCAGATTTCATCAAAATATTTCAAGCGGAACAAATGTTATATAAAAAAACTGGTTTAAGCTTTCTATTATTAGCCTACTATGCCGTCACGTCGCCTTTAAATTATTCAGGGTTTCGACTGGCGCAGAATAAATTGGTCACACTTATATCAGCATTATTATATTGCCTTGATGATCCTTCAGTTATTACTCATTATGATTTAATTTGGTGCGTCATCGTTGTATGCCTTGCGCATTAGACACGGCGCTATAGAAGTAGATAATTACGTGGATTAACCAGTTGTTGACTTGTGTCATATATATATATATATATATATATATATATATATATATATATATATATATGCCATAGGTCTGTAACATGAGTTCGAGTATATATATATATATATATATATATATATATATATATATATATATACGACGCTGTTGAACAGGTGAAAACTAAGTTAACAGAGCCAGTTATCGCATCATGCCAAGTCATGCGCTGTGAGTTCGTGGACGCTTTTCAACGATGATAATAATGCCAAACAGGTGCTAAATTGGCTTGCTTACAGCCTTTTGAGTTCATGACGCTTTGAAACGATGATGTCATCATTGTTGTTGTTGTTGTCGTTGTTGTTGTTGACCAGACATGAAGGACTTTGTTCCGATGCCAGTCGATGACTCATACGAGGCATTCGAGGTTCTTGTCGACCGATGCAACAATTGGTTGCGAGATCAGACGGATGTCACGATCGTCAACTTACAATCCGTCATGGTTCAAAGGGGAAACGGTGAGAGAGAGGCAGGCAGGCAGGCAGACACCATGCACCACATATAAGCAGAGAAACACCAGAGAAACATGCAGACATATAGGCAGAGAAACACCAGAGAAATGGGCGCCTGCGGATATTTTTGCAGGGGGTTACGGTTAAATTTTTGGCAAGGACTCGACAATTATAGCTAAACAGAGAGATGTCAATTCCCTCTATAGGGCACGTGGCCCTTGTTTCTCTCCGATAATTTATAACGGCTTGCAATACAGAAATTAAAACAAACGGCCAGAGCGGAATTTATTCTCCTATTCCAAGGGGATAAGGACAGAAAGGCGGGTAGGACTAAGCATGCAGGAAGTTATACCTTATCGGAAAGACGGAATAAAAGGCAGAGGCATGAAGAGCAGTTAGGGCAAAATAGTTCTACATAGTGTTTAATTCAGGAAATAAGAAATCACAGCAGAGATAAATACAGTGGCGGCGCCAGGATTTCAGTTTTGGAGGGGCTGAATTTACGGGAGAAAATTTTCCGTTTTGAGTCGCAAAAGTTTCTGACGACCTTTTATTTTTAGTCACCGGCCAAAATCTCAAGAGAATTTTCCGTTTCAGCCGCAAAAATATGACCTTTTCTCATATTCGCCAAAACTGTCTGACAAACCGCGTGCGTACCTTTACGGTTATTTTTGGGGGGCTAAAGGGTTTCTTCGTGCAAATATTTTTTTACATGGGAAAAAATGGATGGTCTTTTTTGAGGGGGGTTTAGCCCCAATCTCCCCATAGCGCCGCTACTGTATAAATAGCCTACATTAATGATTCAAATACAATCAAGCTAGATTTGTAAATAAGTGACTCTAAAAGTAAATTATAAAGACGGTAACGGTAATAATTGTAGTGTGAAAGTTTGCCGCATTAAGCCACCTATAAAACTCTATACTTAGCCCAATTATATCTCTGTTTTGCTGACCCTCTCCTCATCTCTCCTCATCACTCCGCTATATATATATATATATATATATATTATATATATATATATATATATATGTATCCACTATATATATTATAAATCACTATTTGGCAATGTGCTATATATATATATTAGAAGGGGTTGACCAT
This sequence comes from Lumbricus terrestris, assembly GCA_949752735.1. Lineage (NCBI taxonomy): Eukaryota > Metazoa > Annelida > Clitellata > Crassiclitellata > Lumbricidae > Lumbricus > Lumbricus terrestris. The sequence continues at coordinate 25,121,752 of OX457047.1, forward strand.
TAAAGGATTATATTTTAAGATCGAGTGACTGGACGTCTTTTTGATCCCTTAGCACTTGAAAGCAAGGAATTAAGCCATCGTCAATTTATGTGACAGAAGAACAACAATAATAATTTTATGGTCTATTTGTTTAATTTCAAACTGACTAAACGCAGCGCGATTGCAATTCACAAGTTATTACAGAAGTCGAATGTAAATGTTCCAAATCTAATAAAAATCTGTTCTTTTGACGAGCATAATTATTACTATAGCATATAAAATGATCTATGATGAAATGACTTGGTTGTCTATTTTGCTTTGGTAAAGGAAATGATTTGGTTGTCTGTTTTGCTTTGGTAAAGAAAATGATTTGGTTGTCTGTTTTGCTTTGGTAAAGGAAATGATTTGGTTGTCTATTTTGCTTTGGTAAAGGAAATGATTTGGTTGTCTGTTTTGCTTTGGTAAAGAAAATGATTTGGTTGTCTGTTTTGCTTTGGTAAAGGAAATGATTTGGTTGTCTGTTTTGCTTTGGTAAAGAAAATGATTTGGTTGTCTGTTTTGCTTTGGTAAAGGAAATGATTTGGTTGTCTGTTTTGCTTTGGTAAAGGAAATGATTTGGTTGTCTGTTTTGCTTTGGTAAAGGAAATGATTTGGTTGTCTGTTTTGCTTTGGTAAAGAAAATGATTTGGTTGTCTGTTTTGCTTTGGTAAAGGAAATGATTTGGTTGTCTGTTTTGCTTTGGTAAAGGACCCTTCATGGAGATGAGTCGGTCATGCCACTTTTGCATCCCAGGTTACAACAGCCCAGAGCCTTTGGACGTTTACCGCATCCTTCGGGTCGCCTTTCTCAAGCCCTCCAGCAACGGCACCAGCGTCAGCAGCCCGGCGGAGACTCTGACCAGCCAAGACTACCCATCCATCTGGCCATTGACCTTCGAAACGTTCGTCCCTGAGATGCTGCGGCAGAAAGAAACTTCGAACAGCATACGAGAGAGGATGGAACGCATGCGGGAAACATTCTCCAAAGTTGTGGCTTTCCTTAGGATTTCTGGTTGGCCTCTTTATTATGCTCACACACATATTTATATACATATACATACATACAGACATACAGACATACATACATGCATACATACATAATTGTAATTGTAATTGCAATTGAACATACATATATACATACACACATATGCGTATATATACATACATAAGTTTCATACACACAAACATTCAGACATGCAAGCTTACATGTATACATGCATATACATAAGCCTGCATACAAACAAACATACATACCTATATACATACATACATACATACATGCATATTTTGCATACATACATACATAGATACATACATGCAAACATACATACAGACATACATACATACAAGCATACATGCATACATAATTGCATACATACATACATACATACATACATACATACGCGCATACATACATACATTAATACGTACATACATACTTATGTATAGGCCTACACAAATAATAAATAATGCATACATCTCTGGGCATATGTGTATTTTATTTATCTCTTCATAACGACGGTCTTGTGTAGATATGATGCATCTTGAAAGTTTATAATTTACATTACATTAGGATACAATTACGTTAACCATTATGCCATACTGTATTGTAGGAGCTGACGTCATCGGTGCTGAGACTGTAATGAATCCCATTCAGTTGTACGTCGACAACGATTTGCTAAACGACGACGAACAAAAGTTTCTATTCACCTTAAGGTAATCGAGCGAAAAAACTCACATGTTTATTTATGACTAGCTGGGTACCCGGCGTTGCCTGGGAATTTTAGGATCTCCTTTCCCCTTCCCCCTCCCCTCTTCCCTCTCCTTCCCCTTCCATCTCACCAATCCCTCCCCTCCCTCACCCTTTCCACTCCCCTCCCCTTCCTCAGGGTTCTGGGCTCAACCCCCAAAAATATGCAACTTCTGAATTTTTACAAATCAATCAATTCTGCGTGCTTTCTGCGTATTTTGTGCCAATGTTCATTTTGATCGCACAATGGAACCAACCCCAGGAAATTTTTCTGGCTATACGCTACAGTGGATGGTCCATATCTGTCGGCCTGTCTGACTTTGTCTGTCTGCTTGCCTGCCTGCCTGCCTGCCTGTCTGCCTATCTGTCTGTCTGTCTGCCTGCCTGTCTGTCTGTATGTCTGTCTGTCTATCTGTCTGTATGTCTGTCTGTCTGCCCGTCTGTCTGTATGACTGTCTGTCTGTCTGTATGCCTGTCTGCCCGTCTGTCTACATTGTCTGTCTGTCTGTCTGCCTGTCTGTCTGTCTGTCTGTCTGTCTGTCTGTCTGTCTGTGTCAGCTGTCTGTCTTTGATTTCGTCTGTAGAATTTACCTGACGGGACAGGTGCGCGCCTTGGACGGATCGTTTCGGTCGGTCAAACGAGCTTCAGTCAACCCGACGACGGAGCCAGGGACGACGGGGACGGGGGCGGAGGACGGAGGGGCGCGCAACGCCCCTCTCTTCCTCGGCAACGTCGTCCAGCGCCGGTTCAAGTATCGCTGGCTCATCCTAGCACTGTTCGGATTCACTTGCATGACAATCATCGTCGTCGTCAGCGTCATCTACAGCAACAAATGATCGAGAAGCTGCTCCCTCCCCGTCCCCCTCATCGTCCTCCTCCTCCTCCTCCTCCTCTTCCTCCTCCTTCTCCTCCTCCTTCTCGTCCTCCTTCTCGTCCTCCGCCTCTTCCTTCTCCTCTCCCTCTCCCTCCTTCTCCTTTTTCACCTCTTCTTCCTCCTCCTCCTCCTCCTCTTCCTCCTCCTTCTCCTCCTCCTTCTCGTCCTCCTTCTCGTCCTCCGCCTCTTCCTTCTCCTCTCCCTCTCCCTCCTTCTCCTTTTTCACCTCTTCTTCCTCCTCCTCCTCCTCCTCCGCCTCTTCCTCCTCCTCCGCCTCTTCTTCCTCCTACTCCTCCTCCTTCTCTTCCTCTCCTCCTCATCCTCCTCCTCCTCTCCTCCTCCTCCTCCTCTCCTCCTCCTCCTTCTCCTCCTCTCCTCCTCCTCCTCCTCTCCTCCTCCTCCTCCTTCTCCTCCTCCTTCTCGTCCTCCGCCTCTTCCTCCTCCGCCTCCTCCTCTACCTCCTCCGCCTCTTCCTTCTCCTCTCCCTCTCCCTCCTTCTCCTTTTTCACCTCTTCCTCCTCCTCCGCCTCTTCCTTCTCCTCTCCCTCTCCCTCCTTCTCCTTTTTCACCTCTTCCTCCTCCTCTTCCTCCTCCTCTTCCTCCTCCTCCGCCTTCTCTGCCCCCTCCTCCTCCGCCGCCTCCTCCTCCTCCGCCTTCTCCGCCTTCTCCTCCTCTTCCTTTTGCCTTTTACTCATTTGCCTATAATATATTAAACCACTCAAACTGGAATCATCGACAGTGGCGTAGCAAGGTTTTTTTGGGGTCTCTGTGTTGGGTTTCTATGGTGGGTACCTTCAATGCTTGAATCCCTCGATTTGTGTTATGTTATGTTACGTTATGTTATGTTATGCTATGTCATGTTATGTTAATGTTATATTTATGTTATGTTAATATGTTATGTTATTTCAAACGCTGCACAGTGCACACAGGCTGCACGACCTATTGCTACGCCACTGATCATAGATTGATTGAGTGAGAGTAAGTAAGGTAAAGTCACTGTGTCGTTTGTGTATCCTGTATTAAATACATGTCATTAACAATTTTGATCGTCGAGAGTTTGAAGGATCATATTTTGACCTCTAGGCCAATGAACTCTAGGTTGTAGACCTAACAGTTTTGAAGGGATAAAATCATCAGAGTAGGGTATACTGTAGGTCTATACGCTGTTTCACGCCAACATATTAAAAAGAATCGTTAAGTAAGAGAAGAACATCAACGCCCGGCAGGGTGAGAATAATTGCCGGGGGGATGAAGGGTTCGACTTCCCCTAGTCTTTCTTAGAACCCCCTGCATGGTAAAGTCATAATTGCACACCCCAACTACATGTCCTATCAGTTATTTTTCTACAATTCTCTTGCTATCGATGATACGACACCAGAATCGCGTGCACGCGAGTTATCATAATGTATCGGAGAGGATTCTCCAATGTTATACTTTTAGAACTTGCCTATTATAGGCTACGTGTTTGGGCGTAACTTTCCCCGTAAAAGTGGTGGTGACTATTCCTTTGCGCACAACTTCTCAGTTTTCTTTTTTTCCTCGGCTTCCCCTACCTCTTTCCAAGATACAAATTTGGTATGAACTCTGGTGAGACCGTGAGAACTCTCTTACACCTTCCCTCTCCATTCTCACTCTTTACCCATTTCGTCTCTCTCGCTGGTGCGCTCCACGATCTTTCCACTCACGGATCAATAAATCAATGTTTTAAAACGCAGCTCTTTCACAAACTTTATCCAGATTCCTCGTATTCTATTCGCCCGTCTCGATTGCCACTTCAATTCTATCTCAAAGTATGCATCGTAGGCCTATAATATAGGCCTACATTATAGGGTGCATTTGCACTGCATGCGCGCTTAGTTGTAGTCTAGGCAGTGGCGTAGGCAGGGGGTTTCGGGGGTTAAAACCCCCCCCATTGGCTCCGGGAAAAGGTTTTTAAAGGTTATTTTTCCATATAAGTAAGAAAAAATAGCAAAAAAACAGGGTTTCCGGCCATAAAACCCCCCCTTGAAAAATTCCTGGCTACGCCACTGAGTCTAGGCTACCATCACGCCAATTCTGCTTGTAACGTAGAAAACGACGGATTTGATCGTTCAAGTGATTTCAAAGGCGATCCTCTACATGTATTATAGTATACAGTCTTAGCACTTCAGCACTTTACTTGTCCATTCCAGTGGCGTAGACAAAGGGGGTTTCGGGGGTTAAACCCCTCCCCATTGGCTTAGAAAAAAGTGTTTTTAAAGGTTATTTATCCACTTAAATAAGAAAAACAAAACAATTGCTTGTAGTAACAATTGTTTTTCTTACTTTATTCCCTTTGTTACTTTATTCCCTTTTTATTTACAGTAACACTGTTGGGTTGGTTTCAAAAAGGGTATCCGGCCAGACAAAAAAACCAACAGCCGTGACAAATTCCTGGCTACGTCACTAGTCCATTCTCACTCTTTACCCCTTTTCGTCTCTCTCGTTGATGCGCTCCACGATCTCGTTTAATATTTACTCAGACCTATACTTTCTCTAAAAGCGAATGTAGGCCTAATATTGTGCCCTAGAAGATGAAACTGTCTTCTCCATTTCTAAAAGCGTTCTTATGTGTGTGAATATATTTTTGTATGTCTTAATAATTTGCTGTCCGCTTTCTAATCTGCTGACCAACCAGTCTTAAATGGATGATTTATTCCTCCTAAAAGCATCCATGCATGATCCGACTGCTCAGAAAAGTTTGCTGTCCACGAAAAACTTTAATTAAGTGTGTGTCGTGATTTTCAGTTGAATCAGACCCGACGAGTATATTATAGGATTCCCAGTATTCATTCAATCGTGCAATTATATCACACAAGAAACAGTCGTCTAGCTTGCTGACTCTTTTATAAAGTCTGACACACGCAGTTCAACACTATAAATCCGAAGACAAAATGGAGCGGTCATATGAGATGGTTGAGCGTATACCACAAGAAAATGAGGGGCATCGATCGCCATTCTGGCATCGAATGACCTGCGCCCCACCATTAGCAAAACGGTTAGACTAACGCTGATGCAGGAATCAAACGATTTAACTAAAAACGGTGTGGAAGCTACTTTGCAGAGCAGAACGTCTTCCAAAATAATATTATAACAGAGCATCATTCGCCTGCAACTGTTACAGTAGGCCTCCTTGCCGCGTTTAATGAGTAGACATAAGCTAGACTAGATTATAGTGCGATTAACGCGTGCGATTAACAGACTGTTAAAAACCTGTTCATCTATACCTATAAAATCGAAAATCTCATATCGTATCCTTGAATAAAACTTCTTATCCACGCGACCGATTTTTCCCAATATTTACAAAAATACTTTTTAGCACCCAATAACAAACCATAAGGGGTTCGCGATTCAAAACTCTTACCTTTTTCCGAGTTTGAAACATTTCATTTTCTTGCCATTTTGCTCTCAACCATTATGATTAAACAGACTTTGAAAGTTGAAACTATCGATGATTATGTTGATGAGTGAAACCAGTACATTAATGACGTCATGGCCGAACTTATTCTTATAGCGCGATATGCCGTTAATTAAAATCATACGACACGTATCAGTATTTAAGACGCAATGAAGGGCGGCGTGGAAGCGGGGTCAGGCGTGGCGGGGGACGAAAATCGAAATTTCCCAGGCGTGGGAGCGGGGGTCAGGCGTGGCTGGGAACTAAAAACCGAAATTTCCCGGGCAACGCCGGGTAATTCAGCTAGTTAAACTATAAATGCGGCGGTGGCATTTACAGTTTAGGCCTAACGTCACTATGTGGTAACAAAGACCATTAGCGACGCCCTCCTCCTTTATCCAGGCTTGGGACTGGCACTGGCAGAGTGCAACCAGAATTCGAAAGGCTTATAAGCCAAAAATCATTGAAATTACTTTAGTAGAAAGTATGCATTTATTCATTTATAAATGCTCCAGGGTATTCACAAAATAGCCTATTTAGATTAAGATAATACGTTTGAAGCAAATGTGTTGCGATTAGGCGTAGGGTAAAAGTGCCTAATTCTGGCCGCGTCCTAATTCTGGCCACTTTTTCCACTCTCGATTATTACCATTCCATCCCATAAACATACATTATTACGAGTTATATTATTAGTTACACCTAGTTCCTAGCCACTCAATGCTCTAAAAATAGATTTCTGTTGATAAAATGCTTTGAAAATAGGTCACAAAGTTTTTATATTTTTCCAGCTGTTTAGATGCAAAAACTTAAAATTTTCAAATAAAGCTTGTGGGATTATCTTAAATCTTGGTAGAAATTCCGCCCAAAGTGTTTACTTTTTCAAATTAATAGAGTATGTTTTGTTAAATTAAAATAAAAGTACTAATTTAATATTATTCGATAACAGTATAACAGAATACGACGCGCACAGCCCGAAAAGACCTATTTCTGGCCAGTTAATTTCCCAAATCTGGCCATGGCCAGATATAAGACCATCGAAGGCCAGAATTAGGACACTATAAAATGCCATATATTCTTAGGTAAAATTGTAGTTTAGCCTACCGTCGTAAGTTATTCGCCTATTGTAGCATTATTAATTGCAATTGTTATTGTGGTAACGGCCAGCTATTCCGAGGGTCCACTATTCCGAAGGTCCACTATTCCGAATATCCGCTATATTTTGTTCGTTATCCTTGGGGGGTTAGGGTTACAGTGGGTTAGGTTTAGCGTTGGGGTAAGGTGGGTTAGAATTAAGTTTAGGGCTATGGTTAGGGTTAGGGTTGGGGAGGGTTATGGCTAGGGTTATGGTTATCATGGTTGGGGTGGGTTAGGGTTAGGTTTCCTTGGGTTTAGGGTTTTGGTTGGGGTGGGTTAGGGTTAGGTTTAGGGTTGTGGTTAGGGCTGGGGTGAGTTAGGGCTATAGTTAGGTTTAGGGTTAGGGTTCGGAATAGTGAACCTTCGGAATAGTAGACCCTCGGAATAGTGGACCCAAACCGTAATTGTAATCGTACATTTATATAGCACCCCTTCAAGAGAACTAATATTATAACTAATCAATCTAAATGTTTCTATTTTGACAAGGATTCTTTTAATCAATTTCACCGTCGTCATTTAAGTGAAAAACCTTTTATTATTCCAACTTCCATTTGAACAGAAATTATTGTTTATCAATACAGCTTCTATTTAATCAAGAATTATTTTTTTAGCAACACAGATTTTATTTCTAAAAACGATGTTCTTTTAATTAATCCCACTTCTATTAGCAACAATTATTTTTATCAGTCCGACATCTATATAGTGCTCAAGAATTGTTATCGTCAATCCAACTTGTATTCGACCAACACTAGTGAATATTTTACAATGCTAAACTAGATTTTTATGTATTGTGATATTAAATTAATAGCTGCTTTTTTTTACTCTAGGCCCTGAATTTGGCATGCACCAACGAATAAGATATTGGAGAAGCACCATTTGGTTGCAGCCAGGGCGTAAAACTTTCTAGCATCGAAATATCACTTTTTCCACGAAGTTTACTTTGATGTGCCCATCAAAGTGAGACATTTATTGACATTTTTGCTCACTGCAGCTCATGTACGTTAGTCTAAACTGAAATAAATTCAAGAAAAAGAAATTCTGGTTAAAAAAAGGGAGTGACATAGGCCTACACGAAGAAGAAAAAGGCAGCAAGAAGATAAAGCAACAGCACTTTATAAATGGTCAAATACAATACAAACAATACAGCACAATGGAACTCTGATATCAAAGAAAGCAACAGCCAAGAAAGATGCACAAAAACAATCAAATCAGTTAAAGATGCACTAATGCTGGCAGGTCTCAAAATGTAAAGTTTCTTTGGAAAGAATGAGTGTTAAATGCACATAGAAAGATGATGCCTCTGTGAAATATGTAATAATAGTACGGTAGGCCTACATTGTGAAAACCAATTAAAGTGGTAAAAACAAGATTTACTTTAAACAATCAATTTTATGATACACACAGACTGAGTTTTTTTTCCTAGATAAATTGGTCATTGGTTAAATGCATAAAAACAAAGAGGCTCTTGCCTCCAAGTTGCTACGCCTGTGGTTCACAGCCTTGGAAAGAGACTTAGTGGGGGACAAGGTGAGAGTCCCCCAAAATTTTGTATGGACAATGCTGCTTATATAACCTATTCCGCTAATATTTAATAAAATTTATTGTGTCTTAAATATCATTATAAGTTTCTAAAGTTTTATCCACTGTTTATTCATAATGAGCAATTTTGATAAGACGATAGCTTAAAATGCCACCATTGTAGTGTGCAGAATAAACTTTTAAATAGTGGAGTTGGGACATTTATTGAAGTCTTAAACAGCATCTCTGAGCACTCAAATTGTGAGCTATTTGGTTAAGCGAACAGCTTTAAATGCTACAGTTACACTGTTGCAGTATGCAAATCCAAAAAATTTTAACAATTGGAAGGCAAGGCAACATTTTGAAGTCAGCATTGAAAAATGCTCAATTTTATTAAGATGACAACTCAGAATGCTACCATTACTAGTGTGGAAATTCAAAAATTTATGCTAAAAATGTGTCTTAAACTATGTCATTCAGCACTGAAATTAGGAGAATTTTTTTTATATGGCAGCTTAAAATGTTACCATTACAGGGTGGAAATTAAAAATAGTTCACACAATGGGGGCAGGGGCGGATCCAGGGGGACCAATCCGGCCATGGCCTCCCCCCATTTAGAAATTTCTTTATTTTTGACCAGCTATTCTGGCCTGAAAAGTTGACTTGCCCCCCCCCTCCGTGAGTAGCTCCGTATGTCCGTTCCCCCCCGCAGCGGCGAAGAAGGTCAACAGTGTTTTGGGTGGAGGGCGGATGGAAAAGGTATATTTTTTGGAAATTTGTGGCTGATGACTAAAAAAAAAGTAATCAGTTTTTTCGGCGGATGGAAAAGGTATCGGCGACCCAGACGAAAATTTTTACCCGTTTCCCGGACCAAGAAGACCCTAAATTTTGGCCCCCTCCCATCGAAAATTTCTGTATCCGCCCTTGAATGGGGGGGGGGGTGCAATCTGTAACGACGACTATCAGCACTGAAAGGATGAGAAATTTTGTTAAAATAACAGCCTAAAATTCAGTGTTGAATTTTTAAAAAAATCGAAATTATGGAGGGGCATATCCCACCCCACCCCAACCCCCCTGCTCTGCGCTTGGCACCTCGGCGATCCTCCTTCGGCCGCTGATTTGTCCCCCAAACCCAGCACCGTGCATGTCTTTGCCTATGTTTACAGCACATTATTGGCAGGTGACTCAATTCTGGCCACGTGGCCAGAATTAGGCAAAGTGGCCAGAATTGAGACTTTTTGGATGCCTTCATAAAAGTTAATATTTTAATAAAAATAACAGAATTTCCTTTTAAACTGCTTCAAATTAATTAACTTAGATAATATATCTCTGCATATTTACTTGATTTTAATAAAAATTTATTAAAAGTTTCCAGATTTTAGCATGTTTAAAAAAAAGTGGCCAGAAATTGGTCACTTTACCCTATAGGCCTACATGTAATTTCAGCTAATTGCGATGAAGAAAGTAATCGTGCGATTAATTTCGATTACATTTTTTAATCGAACAACAGACAGTCCTAGTGATTTTGGGCGCTCTGGGTAACTTTCAGAGCGCCGCCAGAAAATCGTGATTACTGGACCTGGAAACCCAAGAGCACACTGTTTTTGTGGAGTTCAGAAATTTTCTGGCCTCACAAAACCTGCCTAAAAGGCCATACAGAATTCTGCAATGCTGCCTGATACCAATTCTACGTAATTCGAACGATGGACGGTTTCGAGTGATTTTGGGAGCTTAGGGCGACTTTTAGAGCGCCGCCAGAAAACCCTGAGTAGCCTACTGGGGCTTGGTATACCCAGGAGCATACTATTTTTGTGGAGCAGCTCATAAATTTTCTGGCCGCGCAAAGTCTGCCTGAAATGCCATCGAGAATGCTGCAAAGATGCAATCCTGCCTGATCCCAATGCTAGTTTTATCATTCCTTGTACTTCATGTGCTTCTCTTGAAATCCACACAGAAGAAAAGCGCAATCTTCGTTAGCATGGGCGTCTTGGAGCACTCTCCATAATTAGGTCAACAGACTAAAATTTTGCACAAGAAATCAAACAATTAGCCACTATTTAGTGAGCCAATATTAGGCCTTACACTGTGGAATAGTTTTTCAAATAGTCTGTCAAATGGTTTTGAAAGACAATTTAGTCAAGGCTGATTTGTTAACGCAGACAAAACAATATAGGCCCTAGGCTATCCCGATTTTATGATGCTGGTAGGGAACTCTCGAGCAGTGATGAACATTATTGTGCATGTGCATGTACAATATAGGCCTAAAGAAACAATGCCATTCAAATCGTCGCCTTCGTCCGTAATAACAAAAACGACGGAAGCGGATCGAATAACCCGGATTTCGGAGTTTCCTCGTGTTCGCTGATCTGCTGAGGACCAATAGAGTTCAGACTACCGGTTGGCGTAAAACTGGAGTAGGCTAATTGTAGGGTACACTAACTGATATTTTAAAAAGTATATAAAAGACGGAATGCTTTTTGTAGATAAACAATGCCAACAGAGAAATAATATCTTAAAAACATATCTTGCCGGATGATTTCTGGTGGTGCCCATGCATAGGAGGGCCTCGCACGGCCCATTTCTGGTGGTGCTGATTACGATTAGGCCTGTATACGAACTCGGCTTTACCCTTGGAGAGCTTTGATCCGGATCCTATAAACAGCTTGCTCTGGAACGAAGAGTAGCCTACTCGGTCACGGGATCACCTCCCGCTACCATTCCAAAGGTCGACTCAGCTTTTCATGCTCATTCATTCAAGTATTTATATAGCGCCTCCTCAAGGAGACTACTCAGATGCGCTCCCGGCACGGCCCAACAGAACAGTTTTTAAGTGCTTATAGAATGTATCAGATCTTGTGAACAAGCGCAGCTCAAGTGGGAGGGCATTCCATACCACCGGGTCAATCACAGAAAAAGCACGACTTTGCATGATGGAGGTATGAGCAAACGGGACAAAGAGTACTTCCCTATCAGCCAAGCGTAGGGACCGACCAGTCCGAGTACTTGACACAGGCCGACAAAGATCAAGTAGGTAAGTTGGAGCAAAACCTAGCTGGCATCGCCATATCAAGGAACTTAAAGGAAGATATTCTGTATTCGATCACGGCCTACTAGATATTTACCAGGCCAGCTACAAGAAGGTATGACGTCATCAGCGGGGGCTCACTCACACAGCCGTGGCTCAATTGGGTGTTTATTTGGTAGATCAATTTGCTTTATTTTCGTTTATTTCTTAATACTGGAGTCGACAGCTATACTTGGCAGGGCATACAATGTATATATATAGTAGAAAATTGACATGAAAGAAATCAATAATTCATTTTATTTATTTATTCAAAAACCTTTGTAACCAATCTATAGGACCTACAATATAGACACAGCAAATTAAATGTGGACAGATCTTTATAATCCTAAATATAAAACAAACCAATCTAATGGATGGATGATGCGGTCTAATAATGACTTTCAAGCTAATAAACTATGCATTAAGAAACAAATCCAAAAAGCAGGAAAAAAACTAGCTATTGGATGTGTACTGTGTAGCCCACAGATGTGTACACTTGGAGAATTTTTAATCTAGCACGAAGTGTTACATAAAAACACTATAACCCAAAAAGATTCAAAACAAGCTAATGCACAGATTTCTTGATCAAAGAGTGTTTGGAACATTATGAATAACGAATATAAATAATAAGCTAGCACAAGTACATTGACTTCAGAAGTGCACTTATTATACAGTAGTAATAAAACTATGTAAAGCAATCACATACCATGAATATGAAGTTGAAAAACTGAAATATAGGCAGTAAGTAAGTATTTTCATTATAACTCAACTTGCAAAGGCACAATGGCTCGTAAAACATTATAATACATCGAAACAATAATTCGTAATGAAACGTACAAATTACATCACAAGTTGTATAAAACTAATAAAATATAAGCATCAAACAAGTCATATATACACCATTTTGGTGATAAACCCTTTCCAATCAACGAATAATCAAAACATGGTATCTCTAGATGACATGTAAGTGTTAAAATAGCAGCGCCTAATTTCACCTATGTTTCTCAATGAAAGGTCATTTTCCAACAAGGGTTGACAGTTTCCTTTTGTCCGACCTTTCAGACTTCTTTTTGTCATTTACAAGTTTTGTGTAGTTATTCAACATTATGTTTGTAGCAATGAAAACAGATCTATACAAAAGTTTTGATCTTGCATTGCCACATTCACAGACATTCTCTATATGACTGATAAAATCCAGACTAATTCGAACCACTAAATCTCTTTGATTCGTTACAGATAAAAACTCATTCTCATACTTTTTGGAAATGAGACAATTAAACACAACGAAAACATCAGAAACAACATCAGTTAGAAATTGAGTTGGCCATTTAAGACCCCCTCTGTTCAAAATTTCAATATATGAAAATTTCTCATCCAAGTCTTCACCAAATTCACACAGCAACTCTCTGTCAGTACACAATTCATACTGGCACAACTTACAATTAAATAATTTACAAACTTTATGTGCAATATAGCCAGCAATAAAAACAATGCAAGTCAAGTCCTTGTCATCTATACATCCATCACAAGAATCACTGACAACATCAGCAAATACATCAGGTGTAGTAGTATCTGCAGTAGCACTTTCTTGACTATCAACATCTGACAGAAATTTAATCAGATTAAAATTGCCACACTTGGCTGACTTCAAGTGCAAGACACTGATGAGCTTCAACTTTTTTTCAGACTCTATAATCTGCCTCACTGATACGTGATAATTTCCCCCAGACAACTGTCGATACTGAGAAAATCGGTATTCCAGATTATCAGTCTGAAATTTTCCAGGGAGTACATATTTAAATTTTAAATCAACCAGCAAGTAATTGATCAGTAACTGCATAGATTTTACAGTATGTTTAAGAGCAAAATGAGTCTCTTGCGACAAACAGCCATGCCTGCCCTTGCACTTCATTGCTTCCCAGTTGTTAAGCCACAAAACAATCCCCTCCATAAATTTCAAACGTTCATCATCAACAGATCGAAATGGATCACTGTCTTTGTCACGCAAATTTCTCCCTTTATGTGGACTTTTCACATTGAAAAGCTTCCATAATTTCAAAATTATGTCAAGGAACATTCTAGTGTCATCAACTGAATCACTTAGTGCTGGAAAGAAACTAAGTGCTGCAATAGTTTTTTCATTAAACACTTTCAAAGCCAAGCTGACCTTTTGACGTTCAGTGCTAGATGGGTTTAAAGCTTTGTGTGTTAAATTAGGAGCCAGCTTAACAACCCGGGTTTCTTCAAAGCTATGCAACTTTTTCAGATCTGAAAAACAGGCTCTGTGAATTAAACTTTTATTCTCAAGGTCAGGGAATGTAAATGTTTGACTTGTATCAGCTTGGTTTATCCAGTTGTTTCTAATGCATTTAAGCAAGTGAACAGAATCGAAGAAGAAAAATAGTTTCATTGTACTGTCAAACGGATTATCAATGAATGGCTTCAGCTCACGGCCACCACACAACAGCGTAAACATATTGCGATTAATACGATTATTATCAGAGATGATGCACAACACTTTGTAACCGGCATCATGTATACCTTGCAATACTTTCAAAGTAATTTCTTTCAAATATGCAGCTGTCATGTTAGTAACTGGAACAAGACATACTACATCTCTGTCCTTGGAAAGAACAGAAGCAATCATAAAAGCCTGCACCGTTGTTGCCTGCTGCAGTGAGTTATTGCTGGAAAAGCCTTGAATATTTCCACCCTTATAGGTTGCTGTAGGCTCAACATGTATCTCGTCCAACATCAATGAAACTATTTTCTGATGCGGCTCGAGATACTTAGCCTTGTTTCTCAAATAAGAAATATGTACATCAGTAACAGAACCTGCATGAGACGATGACAAACAGGACGTCAAACGCCGCAAGTATGACTCATGAGGCAGTATTAAGACACTTTTCCTAATAAAGTCATATGCTTTAGGAGAAAATAGATACAATCGACAAGCCCAAAGCATCATTTTTGCACTGTAGCTTTTACACGACAGCGAACGAATGTGAAGTTGCTCAGTCAAAAAATGTAAAGAAAATGCACATTTATCCGATTCCGTGCTGTCAACTTCACCACACAACTCCTGAAAAGAGCAAGAGCATGGTCCATTTTAGACTCATAGTTACACTCAACATCACCCTTAAAAAAATGGCTTACAAGTGAATCTAGCTTAGACCACCGATCAAGCAAGTCGTCAGATCCTAAGATCCACGACAAACGATCAACAGCAACACGAACATTATTACAAAAAGCAGACACTGTCAAATTATTAAAAATTTTAACAGCAACTTTGACTTTAGGGCACTCGCTAGTATCAAGAATACATATACATACATGCATGTCCGACGAAATAACCACCAAATCTGGATCATGTCCAATGCGAGCATTAATCCCGGTACACAGTGTGTCGAAAGAATCAATTAAGTCATTTTGTTCCCAGTCCTTAAACGCTTGCTGATCCCGTCTATCCAGTTCCGCATCTCTGTCTTCTGGTGTTCGACGTTTCTTTGGTGGCTCAGATGATAGATAAGACGGCAGAATTGGAAATATAGATGGATACGCCTCTTCAGCCAGTTTCGGACTGTTTCTCTTGACGCATAAAATTGATCCGTCTGCACGCGTCACACAATCCTCGGTCACAATAAACTCCGCTGAAAAATGTTTTATGCATACGACAGCATCTTTTGTCGGAGTAAAATCCTTCCTTGGAATGCATCGAATCCATTTAGTCCGCTGATTCTCGTCATTAGGAAATCGGAACACAGTGACATATTCCGTTCCTCTCTAGTTGGATGTGCATTCTGGAACGCAACACTTCCTAGGCATTTCCTGCAACATCAAACAGATAGATATAAAACAAAAATAACTAAGCATCCATGCAATTTTGCCTCTTTTTCAGCTTTCACACATGAAACCTGTGCTGGGTTCCTATCTCCAAGCACATTGAGTACGTAATCATGGCCCTGATTTGGCATTTGCTTCTTGACTATGCTCTTCTTGAAGGGGAGCTATATAAATTGTTCAAATCAATGAATAAATAAAAAATTGAAATTCCTACTGCCTACGTTCAACACTGTCTTTGGTAATCCTGAAGACTGCACACCTGTCCATGTAAACAGTATGGCAATGGGCCACCAAAGAAATCGCTAAAATAGAGCGCTGTGGCCCTATAGCTGCAACCGAGGAGGCATTGTGCTAAGTACTTAACAAAAATTAGCACATGCTATAAGTAAGTAAACATTACATTTTGTTGAATTACAGAACCAGGAAAAATTCCCCAAAAAAGGATTAAAAGGGTGAAAATTAAATGTGTGAAATTCTGTTGACACAAACAGCTTTTCATGGCTTGAGCTTTTATTCAGAAGATCAATGGTCAAAGCAAAGAAAGGAAATCAACATATAACTTCAAAAGAGCCTAATCAGTTTACGATGCACAGATTTCTTCAATTTTGAACTTTCTATTTACTACATATTTCCCTGATTTATAACTTTATTAACCTGACCGTTTTACTTAGATCTCGCGTTGAATACTTACTGACCGGGCGCATTGGAATATGAGATGCAGCTGATAGGTCACAACGCTCTATTTTAGCCAAGTCTTTGGCAACCATATTATTTCGTATACAGGCACGCAGTCTTCGAGATTACCGTCTTGTTAACATTATGTACCATTATAAAACAAATGACAGGGTCTTTCACATCGCATTCAGAAAAAATTAGTAGCATGATGCTTTCATTTCAATCTCACTACACGTGCTATAGCTATTCCTAATATCGTCCTCTGCGCACTTGGAACACCCTATCTCAATTTGCCACCATCAACTTCCCAAATAAACTCTCCTGTTTGAGAAATTCAGTCAGTCCACTTCAAGTTATCTCAAGCAGTTTGTGAATTTTACATCAAATTTTAAAAGCAAGACTGCACCTGTCTGAACAATGGATCGTCTCACGCATTTTCCTATGTACAACTGTTGGAACATCGAACCGGTTTTAATAATACGAATAATTGACTGCCGACAATTAAATAGCCGCAAACAAACTGACAAGAAAGAAAGGCATGTCTGTTAGAATTTATGACAAAGGTACTCACCAAAAGGATCTGATATATGGATAAATTTTAAATATTGCGCGTTGTCGCTCGGTGTAGAACTTTCGTGTAAAATGCATGCAATACAAGGGCCTCCGCTTCATACGTCATACCATAGATATACTACATGGTAGCTGGCCTGGTAAATATCTAGTAGGCCGTGATTCGATGCGCTGAGGGACAAGGAGCCAATGCAGAACCTCCAGCATGTAATTTGTAACATGACCAAATTTGGGCAGTTGACCAATGAGGCGCGCCGCAGCGCGTAGAATACAGTCAAGAGAAAATAACCGACCAGATGGCAAATCTGCATAAAGGGGCAAGCAATTAATATTCAAGGCGAGCTTAGACAAAGGAATGTCCAAGCGTAGTTGCAGCGTCAGTTGAGAGAGAGAGAGAGAGAGAGAGAGAGAGAGAGAGAGAGAGAGAGAGAGAGAGAGAGAGAGAGAGAGAGAGAGAGAGAGAGAGAGAGAGAGAGAGAGAGAGAGAGAGAGAGAGAGAGAGAGAGAGAGAGAGAGAGAGAAGCTGGTGCAGCTGATAGAAACAGGAGCGACTGAGACGATTAAGGTGAGGTACAAAAGTAAGTTCCTGGTCCAGCACGACGAGGGTCACGGACCGAGGTGGAGAAAGTATAGTCATACGGCAGATAACGCCGGTTAACTTAGCCCCAGGATATAACGCCTCTCTTGTAGAGCTGTCTGACAGTACAGGCTTATAGGACTATTGACCCCCCTATTCTGTAGGCTACTAACTTCAGATCATCCGTTCGTACTACCAATTTGCAATTAGGCCTATAGGCTTAGGCTACTGCGTTCATATAAGTCTGAAGTGAAACGAAGATTATTATTACATAGGCCTAGGTCTATTATTAGCCTTCGATATTAAAACAAGATCTGTTGCCTCTCCTGGGCGTGTCCTTGGTTTGTTTCTGTGTAGGCCCTATAATAAATTGTAAAAGTCGTTGTAAGAGTCTCAACGTGGCATCTGTAGGCTAGGCTAATAACAGATATAGGCTACGTACCGTTGGTGATGACGACGAGAATGACGACAAAGATGATGACGATGACGATGATGATGATGACGACGACTAGGGCGGATCCAGGGGGGCCAAAATGGCCATGCCCCCCCATTTAGAAATTTCTTAATTTTTTTACCAGCCATTCTGGCCCGGAAAGCTGACGTGGCCCCTCCCCCCCGTGAGTAGCTCCGTATGTCCGTCCTCCACACACATGAGAGGTTCGCAAACTATGACGAGGTATAAAAAAGGTCATCAGTTTTTATTGGGGGACGAAAAGGTATCCTTTTGGGAAATTATTCGAGGCAGATGACTAAAAAAAGGTCATCAGTTTTTTGGCGACCCGGGACTAACTTTTTTTCTGGACCAGGGCCCCAAATTGTGACCCCCATCGAAAATTTCTGTATCCGCCCTTGACGACGACGACGATGCTGCTGCTGCTGATGATGATGATGTCATTATGGTAACGATGATGATGGTGATGGTGGTGGTGGTGGTGGTGATGATGATGATGATGATGATGATGATGATGATGATGATGATGATGATGATGATGATGATGATGATGATGATGATGATGATGATGAGGATGACGACAAAGATGATGATGAAGATTGTCGTTAGGTGATTGAGGTCGTTGGCACGGGGTGGGTGTAGTGGTCATGACATCTACTAGGCCTACTAGAAGACATTGTCTGTTTAGTCTCGATCACTCAGAAGTGGCGTGAAAAAGATCCGTCAGAATTCACTATAATAACTGACCTAATGGTGTTAGCCTTACTTTGGTGAGCTTGGTCTCCGCGCATGTCAAAAGTCAAAACTTTGGGATCTGACAACAGCCAGGCAGTTCAAAAGTTGCTATCCTGAAAATGTCTTAAAATTGCTTTTCTATTTAACATCTCCGTGTTATAAGACTCAGATCACGCAATTGATTTCAAGTAGCCAACTCAGCTTAAACGCACTAAAATTTGCGTCGAATCATTCGCCCGTGAGTCATCATCCATCGAGTATACGGAAGACTAAGCCATGCAGATAAGCGACCTACGAATAGAAGCCGTCGTGCGGACAGCCACGCAGTCACACGACGCAGTTGAACAAAGAAAATATCGAACAGCAAAGCGCGTTTCACTATTAAATGGTAACCGCTCCCTCAGCTCGTCTTGCGGATAGACAGAGAAACGCGGCTTTTAACCGTCGTGCCTTGTAGACGTCAACCGGATAATAAGTGAAGGAGAGGAGGCAAGGCAGTACTTCTCGATCCGTGCTTAGGCCTACTACGCTGGTGAAGGGGACAGTATCTGCGTTTCCATCGTTCGTAGGATTAACACCGGGGAAATAAAAGGTACGAACTGTTGTTTATCGTTGCGAAAGAAAAATGGCCGATGCCGTCGGCTCTCGCAACATATGGGATAGCCTCGATCGACTGCAATCGAACGGTGGTGGTGGTGGCGAATCGCCGAAATCGGACGAGTCGAGGTTGAGGTGGGTGTGTAATATTATATATCGTCCATTTTGTTGTGTTTAACGGAATTTTTCGCGCTTTCTGTGTAACTTGACACCCGAGGGATTATGCGACGCCCGCAAGATCGACGTAGTAGGATGCTCAATAATGGCAAATCAAACGTAGGTTACTCAGATATTGCATGGCTTTCGCCTTTTAGGGGCTGCTGCAGAGAAAATCCCTAATTTGCGTTCGGGAACTATCGACGAAAGAACTTTTACTAGGGTTAGGGTTAGGGTCGTGTCAAGTTAGGATAGAAATAGAAGCACACTGCCTCTGTCGTTTACTGATTCATTACTTTAGCGCGCGACGTGATGCCTGTGGATGCCTGTCTTTGTTCGCCTATTATAACGTACCTTTTTGCTTTAGCCTGTTCCATTTTTATACATTTTTCTCTTTGATATTGTTGAACCAACCATGGCATTGTAGTGGCTAATTGTTGACATTGACCTCTATCCATGTTCAGTGTCTAGAAGCACTGGACCAGTGAGTGCATGAAATCGACAGTTTATTGGCACTCAGCTTCTTATTTGTTATTGGCACCATAAATTCAGGAGTTCAACAGGTGGTGTTGGTAGGAAATCAAACTCCCAACCATGGCTTGACTTCTGCCCATCATTGCTTGACCTTAAGTTTCTCTGACCCATCGGTTGTTGACCTCATTGGACTATTTGCCTGCATCTGCTTTGCTGTTCACTTGAAGAGTTGATAAGTTGATGGAATATGCATTTGATGACTATACTGAGTACTCAGAGCTTAAAGTGTGCCTGGACGGTCATGGACGGCGTCCATGCACTTATTTTAAAATCTGAATGCCGTCCTGCCACTTATTGGCCAGCACTGACTGGAAAGGTAAGGGGCGTCCAGGCACTAAGTTAAGGGGTGTCAAGGGACTTACTTTTCCACACTTGAAGCACTGACTATACTGTAGGAATAACTTGGCTGGATTAGACTTGGCCAGTTTCAATAATGCAGTGATGAAATAAATGAGCTAATATTTGAACTGTTTGAACTGTTACTTTCTTCAGTTTTTCCTCTTCTATTTGTTGTCTTTGATTTAACGGTTGAGTTAGGTAGGATAAGCGTTATGGTCATGTGGTGGACCGTTCGTGTGAGGATATAACCCTACTTGTTACTTGAATCCTGATAAATATAAGGTAATGTTCTGTTCTGTTCTGTTCTGTGGACTATGCGTGAAGAAAGAAAAGATACAGAATATTTTTGTGTTTGCCCATCTCTTGAAAGATAAGCTTCATACTAGAAGTCTTATTTTTTTTATTCTTCACTCTTTAAGTGCATTCCATACCTCCGCACTCAAGAAATGGAATCAGCAACAAACAAGTGCATACTTTCTCTCTCTCTTCATATCATTTCTTCAAAAGCAACTCAAGGCTCATTACTCCTTCTCAGCTTTTGAGCACTTGGATATCTAACTGCATCTTCTCCTGATGTGTTGACTATCCATGCCCAGATTCACATTTTATTGTGCCAGTGCACGCACCACAGATTTAGTCATAATAATTAAAAGTCAATAATAATTGATAAAGTGTTGTGACCTGAACAATTGTGGCCATACCATATCATGTAGGCAGAATTTTTGCTGTGGCACCCAATGGAAGCAGAATTGTCTCCTAATTAAAAGTATGTAAGAAACAATTGAACTAGTAGCGTAATCAATGGGAACTTATTAATTAGTTGATTAGCATTACACTATTTGTTGCATCATTTAACCAATTATAACTGGAACCGTCTTCTCCTGAATCTACTAACTATTCCGATGTCAGAGACACAGCAAGAAACGTTTCAAAATGAGTTTTCCACAACTTGAACCTTTGTACATCCGTTGCAGATTGCAATTTTGCCACACTTGAAATGTCTCTAAAGACATTTTGTAAATAATCGAGTGAGCAAATTTTGTGTAATGGGTAATGTACGAGACTGTTAAGGGTTAAAATGTACTGGCATGTCAGATGTTAAAATTTCGATCATAGCAGAAATGTGTGTCTTGATAAATTTGCATCCACTTGCACTTTTAACTATTATCATCTAAATGAATACACTGTGCTCGATCAGCACTTGGGGAGATCAAGTGTCAAGGGAGAGGGCTGCCTTTGATTGCCATGGCTAAGGTTGCTATTACACTTAATGCTCATGGCAACCTCAGAGCTAGTACTTAGTTAGCTAAGCACTGCTCTTCTTATAAATAATCTGAGGTATGCCTATAGCTCTGTATATAGCGTGTGTACCAGTTTGTACCTATCTGTGCAGATACTCGGGTTTCAATGGGTCTCCAATTCCATGTGTAGGATTAACATTTGTGTGTGACTTTGTGTACATTAAAATATTTGTGATGAATTATTTAACAATAATTATAATAATATGTCTATAGGTTATAAGATTTTGTAGGTGATAAATATGCCATAGCCTACAGTGCTAACTTATGATTCGAAAATTAGTCACTGGAATTCAGTACATTCATGGCTTTAAATATAAAACATATTTATCCGGAGATTCAGTTTTGGTCCATCTTTGGGAACAATCTTGTTGCACTATGCTGAATTCCTATATTGCTAATTATTATATATTCATCTATGGTACTTTATTGACTCTAAGAAACGCTATATCACCAGAGTGAGTGCCAAAGGCATTGTGTTGCTTCTCTAGGTCTTTCTTTGTCAGTCAATCAATCAATCAAACAATCAATCAATCAAATACTTTATTGATCATCGTATACATGTATATATGTATACATACAGTATAGCACAAACAAACAGTAGTTGAAAATGTCACATGCATTGGTGTCAAAGGGATAGGCCCAAAGGAATGTAAGGTTCCGCTAACAGGGTCGCCTAATTACATGAAGAATCAATCAATCAATCACTAGCTTTCTGCAGTCAGCGCTGTAAATATTTTATGTTGCAGAAAGATTCGGTTTTGAATATTCTTAATGAATTTCAGTTTTCAATTTAAATTTCAATGCTTTCAGTTGAACATTGCTTGAAATCCCTTCAGTGCATATGAGTTGGATACACTAGTCGCCTGGATGAATTGTCTCTTTCACTTTCTGCCTGTGCCTTATCAGCCAAATATCCGTTGTTTTCAACTTCCTTGTATTTTACAAGCAAGTGGCAGGTCTATTTTAAGCATGCATTCATTCATCAGCCAATAGATTACAAATGAAATACCGGTCGTGTGTAAATGCCCACGTGATGTCACAAAGTGACATGGGTGAATTTCTCAGCAGATTGACAGCAGGAGCGTAAAAGGCTTAAAAATTTCTGAAGTTTGCCCTGCTTCCTCCTTCAATGGCTGTTTGGCCAAATGCCACCTTTTGTTGTCTCAAGACCACTTTGTTTCTGGATTTCTGATCTTTAAGTTATAGTTAAGCTGATAATTTTGCTTAGTTTTAATTATGCATGCAACATACTAAAATACTTTTAACCTGTATTGTGCAAAATTTCTTGTGCTGATCTGTGACTGCACATCGTTGAATTTTTCAGGCACACTGTAAGCCAAGGAAATGGTCCGAATGGTCAGAATCCACCGGAAAATAGATGCTCACAGGTATACATTCATTACTTCTATTGTTAACTTCTATTGTTAAAAAATCTATTCATGTCTTCTATCGTTCTTTCTTTCCTTCTTGTCTGGTTACAACCGTTACATGCCATGTGAAATGCATGTAAAACTGTTGTTGTGCTCAGGCATAATGCATGTGTTAAGTCTTAAACTTAGAAATGGAAGCAGTGTGTGAAATGATTTCCAATGTGTCTGTCACATAAGCTGTGTGCTTTTTACTCTAGGGTGCTTAAAATTTGTCTATTTAGCTGCCAGTGGCGTAGCCAGGAATTTTTGATGGGGGGGTTTTATGACCAGAAACCGTTTTTTGCTTTTTTCTAACTTAAATGGAAAAATAACCTTAGAAACCTTTTTCCGGAGCCAATGGGGGGGTTTTAACCCCCGAAACCCCCCCTTGCCTACGCCACTGTTAGCTGCTTTGCTAAAGTTTTAAAAAATGTGAATGTTCATTGTTTTGAGTCTTGATAATAGATGTCGTCATTCTACCCCATTGATGCATCTTGTCCCATAGAGTCTGAACAGTGTGAACATTCTTGGGTATCTAAAGATGTTGTCCCCCTATGCTTTGCCAAAAAAGGAGTCCTCCTCTTTGTTCCATCTGCTCATACTGCAACAATGAAGAATCAAGCCTTCTCTGTGGTTGTCCCAGTGGTCTTGAATGACCTTCCTTTAGAACTACATCTACACATGCACCCTGGAATTCTACCAAAATCCTCCCTCACTGAACTTAAGGCTGTTCTCTGTGGGTGCACTGGAATCGGGGCGCCTCTGAGTAGTTTTCTTGAAGGAGCACTATATGAATTTCTGAATGAATAAATTCATGGCATTTGAGTCAGTTGGTTGGTGTTGGCATGGACTATCACTGGTGACTCCTCCAGCTTACTGTGCATTGCTCTGCTAAACTAGCTATTTTCATTCGTAATGGCACTTAACATCATGGTGGCTTATGTAGGGAATCACGTCTGAGTAGACATCGTGAAGCAGTGCTAGGGGCATGTTAAATTTCATTGAATTTACCAACTGCTTAATGATTGTAGATGCATTTTCTGTTTAAATTATTTATCTAAATTTGCCTCATAAGACTTATATTACAGGGCTCCCATTCATTGACAATACTATTATTATTATTTATTGACTTTTTATATAACGCACCTTCAAGGTAATCTACTCAGAAGCGCTCCCAGTCCAACAACAGTTAAATGAGTCAGTTTTTAAGTGAGAAAGAAACAGTGGTGTGACCTCTAGGAACATAGCAATTATAACACTGGTCAATTATAGTCATAAGATACTGAGCATTTGAAATACATGTGAAGTACACAAAGTAGTGCACACGTTTGATGAATAGCTCTTGCCTCTCGGTTTGACAGAGTCCGAATGTTCAATATAAATATATGCCCTTTGCCTTCATATACATTGGGCTTTCACTTTCATGAGCATTGATTCAGTGGTTTAGAAAGCGGTGGTGGTGGTTAATCTATTGGGTCAGGATTTGTCCAGAGTAGTGTTTGCAATGTGTCACTTATATTTTGGTATCTGAAAGATTACCTAGTCCAAGGAGATTGAAACCTATAGTGCATATTTAGCAACTGACCGATAACAGCGATCATTTTTAGTCCCATTGTTGCCAGGACTGATGGTGATGATGGTTTTCTTGTAATGTTTAACCTGAATGTTACAGACTCTAGCCATATTGAAAATCCATGTAGTTTTTCTGGTCTTTCGTGGTGAAAGTGCTTTGTCAGCGTAGAAAGTAAAGTTCTCTGTAATTTCTAAATATTGTCTGTTGAACCATGTGTTTAAAAACCTATTCAGTGTCTTTTTAGGGTGGCAGGCTTTAAATATTATGGTGTTGATAAAATTAATCAGTGTCATAGTAATATTTCTCTTGTTTTATTGTTGGCTGTCGCTAAATGTATATTTATTATTCACAACACTGAGGCTATAAATAGCATTTTGTTTGCATTTATTTGGGCAAGCCAATGATTTTGTTAATTTGTCATTTTACAAAATTGTTGTCTATGTCACTTTCCATAATTTATTAATATCAATTTCTTACTGTGTCGCATAATTTTTAGCGACCACAGACTGGCTCGTCTGACTCGGGAAGTGCGCTCAAACCAAGAAAAGTGAAGCCGAGGTGAATTTTATGATCTTTCTAATCATATAGGTGAAAATGGTATACATTGTGACTGCTAAATTCAAGTTAAAGTAACTGGAGATGAGTTGTTATTGCATGATGTCATCATAAGTGATGAGCTTCATCATGTTGTGTAGTAGCTTAGTATGCAACGTATCTGACTTTCAGCTTCTGGAAATTTACCATTGCAGTAGTTTGACGCACAGATCAGTGTATTGCGACGGCCGAACATAGAGTCACTTGATTGTCATGATAAGCACCTGTTCATTTTAATACTGTCTGATGTGGTGACTGTACTGTAACCTGCTTCTAAACAGTTGTATAGCCTACAATCAGTTTGAAGGCCACACTGGTGTCTGGTTATAGGCAAAAGTTACTGATACGAGATAATTTGTGATTCTGCTTTTGTTGACGTCCATTTCCAGACTTTATTTTGAATTGTAAGTGCCTGCTTTTGGAGGAAGGCCTGGCATATCTGTACACAGCTGATGTCGCTTCATCACCAGCTGTATATTGTATAGTTCTGCTGGCTTTATTAGACAATGACAGAAGTAAACTCCACCACTACTCATACTCCGTCGGTGCCAGTTCCAAGTCAGGATGAAGGAGGAGGGTGACACTGACGATCTTTGTTATCACGCATTGTCATTAAACTGATACGACTACTACTACCATTACTACAGTGCAGCAGTTGCCTGGATTTAACACAGCTGCTGCTATGTGTATGTCCTGTATGGTGCTTTGGAAGTTGAGGCATGTGCCAGTGTGCCACTTGTGTATCTTATAATTATATAGGTGAAAGTACCTTTGCTTGAACTCAACATTGGTACATTGGAAATCTGACATCCAAATACACATACCGTGTGTGTGTATTGATTTGACGAAACTTTTGCTATTATAGCACTTGTTACACAACAAATTCCTATACTGGTATTGTATTTTAATATATATTGCGCGTTAAAGAGGTAGCATTGATCAGTGACCATCATGACTGACCTGCACTTTGAGCAGGACTTGAGCGTTTCATGCATGACCGTCACATTTTGATGACTTAACTGTATGCTTAGATTGGCTTTTTGTTATAGCTCTGCATATTTGTATGTAGTGGACTATGACTGCAGAATCATCTTATGAGAAATGATTTAGTTTTCTACCCTAGATGAAAAATGATTTAGATTTCTACCCTAGATTTAATGTAAGATTTCTGACTGAGTTGGGACTCTAAGCTAAACTTCAGGTAGGTGGTCAGTTTGATAATATTTAGTCAGCCATACTGTATTCTTAACTTGCAGGGAACCCATGTCGCTGCTTGCTACCATGCAGAAGAAACTTAAAATAAATCCTCTGAACTTGCAACAAAAGGTTGGTTACAAATCATCAAATATATTTGCTTGTTGTGTTAAAATTGCTATCTACAGCTACTTCGTACAGCCATGTAGATATAATAATAATAAGTTAATTGTGATTGTTGCCAGTTGTTTAGTTCAAAGTGCACATATGCAGTTGGTATGAGGAATAATTAATATAATAAATACTTGCTTACTTAAAGAGTGAAAAGTAGTACTGGTTAGTATGGTTAGTACTTTTATTTAAGAACTGTAGAACTTGACTGACCTTATGTCAGTGGCAGCGTAGTATATAAAAGTATATATATATATATATATGTATATATATATATTTGTTTTGTTTGTAGGTTTCTGGATCAATACACATGGCAGCAGAGCCTGAGAGGCCTTTGGATCTTTGTACTAGAAGTGACGACAATGCAAGCGTGACTGAGATCCCGTTAGATTTGTCGCTGAAGAGGGAATCCGAAAGTAGCTTAGCGTCGTACCTTTCTGTCCAGCCCTATAGTACAAGTGGATTTAAAACTGAAGAGACTCTGTGTATTACAAATCGTGCTAATCAGTGCGGAGGCTCTATCAGCATTTCTAAGCCGTTTCCTGTGTTGCCATGTACTCACAAAAAGGTCTCTCCTGTTCGTCCGATCATCGGTGGAAAACCTGTAGTGACGGACAGCAACGGAAACATTCCACACGCGACCGTAACGGACACTAGCTCAAAAAGAAACGTCTTCTCGGTTATTTCAATTCCGACAGCGCAAGACATATTCGTGCTGAACAGTTCCAGTGATACAGGCTCAAAAGTGCAACAGCGTAGTTTACTCAAATCAGGATTCAAAGAAATTTGTGCACGTTCATCTGATTCTCCAGTGCGCACACTTAGTATTGGCGAAAACTGTGTGTACTCCTCTGATTCGGTTGCGTCTGTGATAGATTATAATCGTAGCAATGACCTTCTCTGCCCTTCGGTCACTGCTTCATGTAATTCCATCAGTAATAGCATGTCTGTCCCTGATCTGGTTAGATCTACGTTGGGGCAGCACTTGCAGAATAGTGTGGATGCATGTTCAAACTTGCCAAGGGAAACCTGTCTGACTGTTCCTACGTACAAATTCCAGAAGAAGCCACGAACCTTCTCAAAGAAAGCGTTGAGAGCATCGGGAAATGGTGATGCAGAAAAGCGGAAAAGCGTTCCTTTGGCAGAAGTGCGACCAAGTTGTCTGCTGCCGTTGACATCAGCGATGGCAGCAGATTCTTTGGTTAATTCAAAGACAAAGACTGTGCCTATTTTGGAATCAGAAAATGTTTTGTCATCTTCTTTTGCTGACGAGCCAATAGCCATTGTGTCCAGTGCTAATTCAACTGAATGCTCCCTCGATTCTTCCATCTCTCCTCCAAAACTCTGCATATTTAGCCCGAATAAGTCTTCCGGTGATTGTTCGAATGCCTGCGATAGCGTGCTGTTATCACCTCCGATGCCAATTCTCAGTCCTCATGCCTTGCCTAAGACTTCATATCCAGCCAGCTCATCATCTAGTTTGCACAGAATGGATCATTCGCATCCAATCTATTCCATTTCCAGTTGTGCTGGAAGCTCTGCAGTTACCACAAGTACATCCGATTCAAGAAATGTGGCGCAGGTTTTAGAAAGTGCAACTTGTGCTTCTTCACTGTCGGAGCCTGGCAAGACTGCACCACATATTCAGTCTGGAGAAACGACTTTCACAACGATGGTAGATTCTGTGGCTTCATCAAGCAGAAGGCCAACAATGACCAGTGTTGACAAAGAGGACTTGCTGGAAACGGGCATTTCTGTGAAGGACGGCTGTGCGGAGATATCAGGGCATCATATAGAGAATGACATTCATGATGATAGTTATTGTGCTTTAAACTCTTCATCTCCTCAATCTAAACCGGGAAAGAGAAATGTTTTGCAATCAAAAGCAGTTAATGCCTTTATGGTGAATTCTGGTTTTGCCAGGGAGGTTTACAAAAAATCAAAACTTCATTTCCATGCTGCACTTGCAGTTGATTTTGATTCAACATCTGAAAATAGAAGGCCATCTAAGGACATGATCCAAAGAACAAAATACTATAAGCTCATAGCTCAGAAACTCGGCTTTTCTGTTAGCACTAGCAGTTATCCACTCGAACCAGTGTTACAGCACAAAAGTCCACTTAAATCAACAGGTGAAATTGATCCATCATGCAGAGATCAAAAAGGTGCTAAAAATAACAAACTTCGGACACCAGAGCATGGTCCTAATGCCAAAGATATTGGCCAAACAAAGGCAGAATCTCTTAACAAATCTTCTGGGAAAAGGGGCAAATCGAGCCAGCTTGACGTAAAATTTGGTGTAAATGACGATTGCTCCACTGCAGCAGGTACTTCTCGAGAAATTGTCACTGCTCAAAAGGTGACTCGATCTTCGAAACGTAAATTAGGTGGATTCTTAGAAGATGAATTTGTGGCTCACCACGATAGCAGCACAGCGCACATAGTTGACAACGCTAAGTCCGAATTAAGCCCTAAACGGCGAAAAGTCTTAAAGGATACTGCAGCTTCCACCTCTGCAAGCTCTTCAATCGCGCTTGCTACTCGCAGCATGAGTACAATAGATAGCAATAAGAATTCTTTGAACACAAAAGCCGAAAGATCACCCCCGATTGTGAATACTGATACGTGCAGTGGGAAGGTAGAGACTAGACTGACTGCAAAGCAAAGGTCGTTATCGCTGAGCAAGAAGGAAAAATTACACAATTGCGAGGAACTGTTGACAGATATTTCTAGTAATAAAGAAACTAAGGAATTGAACAGCGTTAAATCAGAATCAACTGGTCTGGAAAGCTCCGCTGATGCATCATTACACACCCGACTCAGTCCAAGCAATAAAAAAACCCGAAAGCGATTTGGTGCCGATTCAACACCGGAATCCGTCTCCGATCGATGTGAAAAGGACACTTCATCGGAAGATTTGCATACTAGATCGAAACACGTTCTTACGAGAGAACGCAGGTCGAAGGAACCGAAAGTGATGATCGAAAAGAGAATCTGTGTATCGCCAGACATTTTGGACGATGATACGAATTCAAAGACTCGTCCAAAAACAGAAAATAATCTTGAGAAGATTAAAGTTGAGGCAGCAGACGATTTGCAAGACAAGACGGAAACGAACGCGGAGATTAAATCCGAAATGGACTTCGACGAATCGCAGTCGATTAACGAGGGAAACGACGAACTATCCGAAGAATCATCGAAGAAGAAATCGAGACACGCTTCATCGACTGGTCGGTTAAATCGGTCGCTTCTCCGGGAACTCGCTAACTCTGACGGGTACGTTGCGGAGAAGCACACGCCCAGTAGAAGCGATAACCTGTTCATTGATTCGCGATATCTAACGAGAGAGGAACGCTCCTTACAGGTATTTAAACCATTCCACAGTTACCTTGCTACTCGCAGAATTTATTATTATTCTTGCATTATCTGGACATACATAATATTTGGAAAATAATTTTAGTGATGATGACGATGATGATAATAATAATAATGATAGTCACCTTGTCACCTTGTGCTGTCAACTCGTAGAGTTCTAGCGATCGACTTGACACACATTCTCCATTGTTCTCTGAATAATGATAGTACTGATAATAATAATGATTATTATATTAATAAATATTATAATAGTAATGTCATCCTTTATTCTATTCAGAGCGACAAAACCTGCAGTATGATTACATGAAATTTTAGTAAAAATACAGGATAATAAATAAGAGTCGATTTTATAACTCTATGGCAGCCTGTTAGGTGCTGATCGATCTTACTACTGCTCATTTTACCACAACCGCATAGGGATTGGAGAGCTGAGTCAGACATATGGGGATTGCGGATTTTGAACCTTTTGTTCTCTATATAAGTGCATTAGCATTTGGCCATCCATCATCCCACTGTGCACAGGCAGGCTATTACTATTGAAGTATGCGGACCACAATATATATTCAGTCGTTCTATCGCTGCGAGTACATGTGCTACAGAAAGTGCTAAGGCACTTTTTATAATGCCAAGTTATTGCACTATACTTTAATAGTGTGAAGTTTTCATGAATGAAGTTCTTGCTTTTCCTGACTGGCATCTTGAATAATATAAATTTGAATTAAATGCTTCTATCGGTGTGAATGGAATGCAACTGGAGTATATGTGCACTGATTTTTAACATGTTGAACAACTGAATAACAGACTATCGAGGTTTAAGACTAATTAAATAATTTTGCTACATTTCTAAAGTTTGTTTTCTGAACAAGACACCAACGTTATTGGTATTTCTTTAAAATTACTCTAGATCTCGTTTAACCCGTCAATATAGAGAGGTATTTTGTGTGAAGTCTTGTATGTACCTATCTACTTGTAACTAGGGCTGTCAGCGTGGCGGGTGGCGTTTGTGCAGTTGCCTGCTACTGGGCCGGTAAATCAATACTCAAAACTGTGCAGATGAGGCACAGTACTTCAAAAACATATAATGCTAAAATTTTGCTAATTACCGATAGGGTCTAACGGCCTAATAATTGCCTAGGGTTATAGTGCTT
Source organism: Lumbricus terrestris (assembly GCA_949752735.1). Lineage (NCBI taxonomy): Eukaryota > Metazoa > Annelida > Clitellata > Crassiclitellata > Lumbricidae > Lumbricus > Lumbricus terrestris. Next base: position 25,152,767 of record OX457047.1, read on the forward strand.
GTGTGGGGCAATGGTATTTTAGCCTGAGCACCACATTGTAGCATTCCATTAGTTCACCACCACGATGCATGCGTCTGGTATATCCAGAGCTTACCGACATCTTACCTGGTAACAAAGGCCGTAGACGTCGGCAGAAACAATTTTGAACAGTTCTCACTATTCATGTGTGTGTGGTCTGAGGAATGTCAGCCTAAAACTAAGAGCCCTCTGCACAAAGGGGGGCAGGGTGGAGGGGGAGGTGAGCCGCTCATCCATGCCTGTGGGCAAATCTACCCCTGGGTTAAAGGCTTAGAGGCATATAGCTAAATCTGCCGACAGCGGAAATGTCTTTCCCACGCAGGCTAACATGCAGTATACACTGGCCGGGTGGCAGTATCAATCAGTGTAACACATGCATTACGAAATTTAACTCCTCTAGGGATCAATAATTAATTAGTGGGCTGTATTATTGCGAGACCATCTCACAGGCTGTCGGGCACCCGTTCAGATTGATCTCGGACACCCGACTTTAATTTTTACTAAAGTTTGACAGCTCTGCTTGTAGCTTTTATTCTCTTGTGAGGTGTGAAAGTTGTAACTGTTGTTTTTATTTAAAATCTGATTTTTACTAAAGAAGTTGTTTTACTAGGTTAATTACTATAGGATTGCACTTCTAGTTGCTCAAGCTGTGTTTAGCACATTGCATAAGTTTTGGGTGTGATGTATGTATGTTTGTATATAATTATGTAAATATCTGTTGTGTGATTGTATGCATGTAAGTGTGACTATATATATATATATAATTATGCCTATTTTATAGTGAGGTATATTTATATAAAATATACATGCACACAATTGCACTTGCCTTTTTTGTAGTGAGGTATATATACTTAGTTATATTTATATATTTCTGAACATATTGATTTGTTAAATATGGTGCTTCTAACTGTAGGAGATCAGTGAAGTAACCCTGTGATACATATTGTACTGTAGGAATAAATTTGTAGGTGTGAATGGTATCAGCCATCTGGTTTAAAATGTGACTGTGTCGTTCATAGATGCAGCTAATGAGAATTACTAAATTGGAGGTGAAAGAAGAGTGGTCGAAAGTTAAAGACCGAAAGGAGAGCACAAAAATGGTGGGTCTACAGAGACTGGTCATACTAAATTTTATCAAGTTTTATCTTCTAGATTTTTTAGGAGTAGCAAAATTGTATTTTAGAACTTGTATAACATTGATGTGCAATTGTCAACTTTCTGAATTAATTTTAGTTCTATCTTCTGGAGACTGTAATTAATTCGGTTGCTACATAATTTGCTGTAATCAATCAATCAATTGAAATTTATTTAGGGCCTTCAAGGTTTTTACTAAAGCCTTTTTATTTTCGCAACTGTTGTGTCCAATTTGCAGTGAATCTGTCCTAGTTAAGCTCCTTTAGTTTCATTTATTTGCAAGTTGGTTGAAATTTACTTACCCGTGTGAACCAGCAATTAGAAATATATATATTTTTATGTTGCTGTGTGAACAGTTTTGTTGATATGTTACATCTTGTTATTTAGAAAAATTGTTCACAGAAGAAACCGGAACACAAAGCTACTGCAAAGGGTGAGTTTAATGTGATGTTGTTTGTCTGTAAGAATGCAAAAGATTTGGCTATGGACAAGTCTTGTGATGCTCTCATCTTGTGCAGATTGATAATCAAAGCATTTCACTGTGTTTCTCAGACCATTGATCAATTTTGTAGTGTGTAGTTGCAGGTAGTTGAGCAGTCATGGATTTTAGCTGTGCTTTCCAAACTGTCCCAATTTCATTCTGTACATTATATCACAATTAAATGTGGCAATTTTCTGACATTGAACAAATTGACTTATTTAAAAATTACACTTGGAATAGCATTGCATTAAATCTTTAATTGCATTAAATCTTTAATTACACGATGTCATCTCAGTTTTAATTTATGCATTTGGCAGGAAACACAAAACTGTGTGAAACAACAAACGAAGAACAGTCTGAAAATAATGCCCTACCAAAAGAAAAGAAGAAATTAACACAAAAATCAAAACCAAAATCTTCCATAGTCTTACCCGAAAGCAAAGTTGCCTTAAAACACAAAAATAAGACAAAAAAGAAAATCGTAAGACCTATTACAGCTGGAAAGTACAGCGGTGCGTCCGCTTGCAAGAGTGTACATAAACAACCGAAATTCGACCGTTCTGGTTGGATGTCTCATCGTATCAAGAAGACTGCAAAGAAATGCCACGGACGTTTCCGTTGTCGCTGGCAATCGGGAATTTGGAAGAAAAAGCCAAAGCCTTCTTTGAAGTCGAAGTTGTGTTCTGAAAGAACGGAATCGCCGGTGCAAGAAAAGATTTGCCAGAGTCTCACAGTCGACGTTAATGTTCCAACATCTAGAATGTCGCTCAGTCCATGCAGTTTTGTCAGTTCAAGGTTATCACCGTGTTCAATTGTTGAGGTATGTTTTATACAGTTTTAAATAGGTTTTAGCTATTCTGATTGCTATATGTTCATTTGTTGAGGTATGATTTGTACAGTTTTAAATAGGTTTTTGCTATTCTTATACGATATGTTCAATTGTTGAGGTATGTTTTGTACAGTTTTAAATAGTTTTTTTTAATTCTGATACTGGACTGAAGTAAAGTTGTCGGATGTTGTACTTGTACTTTATTAAGTTTATTGCATATACATATATGTCTATAATAATTATAGCAATCAGTTGTCGGATGTTGTACTTGTACTTTATTGTATATACATATATGTCTATAATAATTATAGCAATCAGTGTAAAAGATCTTGATTTGGTGTCAGTATATCACAGGTGCTGATGTGATGAAGACTTTGGTGTTTAGGTGTTAGTGTGATCGTGAAACTGTATTTATCTTGAGTATGATTAACTTGCTATGTTGCATACAAGACCATGCAATGGGCGGGTTCTATATATTTAATGCACTTGTTGCATGATCAGTAACTGCTTCAAGTCACTAATCAGCGGCACTTTCTCAATGGCTATTGTCTTTTATATTTAGAGAACAAACGCCAGAGATGATGATGTCATCTCAATGTCGTCATCGGTGACAGAGTCCAGCTTTCCACGAAGGACTATTCCGTCTGAAGTTAAGAAAATGGTCAGCTCTCATGCGACCGGTGAAACAGTTCTCCATCGGGCTGCCCGGTTGGGGTACCCTGTACGTTTAGTCACATTACTTATTTATGCACATAGAATGTCATAGATGTGCTTTTATTTATGCACATATCTTATATATTTTATTTTAGTACTTAGATACAAAATGAATGTTTCAACATAACATGGTTGTATGCTTAGACATTGAAGATTTCTGTACTATACAAGTAAAACACATCTATTTTATCTGAGAGTTTAATACTGTGATCAGGTAGATTGAATTGCTTTGTAAACTTGCAACATGTGCAGAACATTGCTGAATTTGACTGGTTAGTATATAGGTATGTAGCCTGTGTAGCATAGATCTGTTGTGAAGAGTTTGAGTTTTGCCAATTGTCTAAAGTACTTTTGTTCTGCTGTAGGACGTTGCACTATGGTGCTGTGAGGCTCGTTATGTTGGTGTTAACACCAAAGATTATGCTGGTTATACACCACTTCACGAGACAGTGCTGCATTCAAATGTCGCAATTGCCCGATACCTCATTCATTATGGAGCTGATTTGAATAGCGCAGCGGAAAGAAGGGGAGGAACAAGGTAAAGCATGTTCTGGCCTATCGGTTAACTTAGGTTTAGGAGACTGAGGATTATTATCTGAGACTCTGCGAAACAACTCGAGTTGATGCGTCATTAAATTTCAGTTACGATTTTCATGAAGTCATTAATTTTACTGCTATTTAGCTGTTGTTATTTCTCAGTGTTCATTATAGTTTTTCTCGACATTTTAACTTAATTTTTCTACTGAGGACAGTGAATTTCGCATCTATATTTACTATTCTTTGTGTAAAGAAATTAAAGCAGAGTTTATGCAAAACTTCTCTTCATTATTAGGGTGTTGTATTTCTGCGCCTGTAGGGCTGTTATTCAGCTTTTTGGTGTCTGGTTTTGCAGACCTTTGCATGAAGCTGTCGACTGTAATTCCATCGAAATGGTAAGGCTGCTGCTTTCTGCCGGAGCTGATATCAATCTGACATCGTACTCTGGAAAGACAGTTCACGATGTTGCACACAATTCCGGCATGAAAGAATTCCTTAAAGGTAGCTATTGCTAATATCCTAGTGCCATTCTCATTCCTTAAAGATGTTATCAGCACATAGTTATCATACTGCATGGTTATAGTGGCTAGCATGTGTTGTAAAGTGTTCTGTTGTTTGTTATATTGAGTGTGCAGTATGTACTGTAGCTATGTCAATGGGATGAGAAGTACTTGTTGGGAGAATCACTCCTGTTTAAAGTGCCTTTGGGTACTTGATCACTACTTTGTATTTGCTTGAAATGGTTGGATTTTGTATAATTGAACGCCTTACACTTGAGTAGTGACATGGCTTAAGTTTGGTTGTATTGTGGAAGGTTATGCCTGGATTATAGACGTTGCATGAGGATGTCTAATTCCTATCGGCTGTCTATGTCAATCCGTTTCTGAGCACCATTAGACATAATGTGTAATGTTACAACAGCATTTCATCTGAGAGGTGGTGTGGAGAATTGAAATAGGTGGAGAGATCATTTTTGCTCCACATTAGCGCATATTCAGTCATATTGGCACACAATAGAATTCCTTTCTCTAGTGGAATTTCGATGTTTGTCACATTGGTGTAATGTTACAATGATTTTGTTTGGAAACATGAATGTATTTGTTGACTGACAGACTCAGGTGCTGATTCAGAAAGGAGTTGGCTACTAACTGACATATGCTGTAGTTTTTGCACCTCATGTACCATCCCATGTTGTTGTGTTTGCTGTCTAATCTAGTAAGATAATAAAGGCAAGAATGTGTTTATTAAAAGCAGTTTAAGTGTAATTTCCGGTTTGTGTGTAGGATTTGTTGCACAAATTGTTTATTTTAGCTTATATGGCTGATCTCACTGGTGGTGATACAGAAACAGAATGGCAGTTCAGACCTAGCTGGGATGGTAGGTGGAATTTGTTGCAGTACAATAGGATTTATCTGAATCCTTTCTTAATGGTGTGAATTAGTTATTTGTTCGTATCTACCCTTTTATGTGTTCATATCTATCTGCCTGTAGTAGCTTTTACAAATAGTATGTAAGTAGGAAATGTCTTTATTAGACTGCCAGCAAATGCTTTACAGTAGAAGGAAATTGTAGAAACACTTATGGAAAGTTATATAGCATTCCTTTAATAAAGTTCCTCTTGGCAAAGGCATCAACTCTGCGTAGAGTATTATTTGGTCTGGTTCGCATATTTTAAGGGGAAGGCATGGCGCAGAATCTGTAGTTTAGTTTCTTTTTTTAATTACTCAGCTGAGTTTGTAGCCTGTTGTAAATATCATATAATTGGATAGGCTACCATTTAATATTTTGCGGCATTATTTGATGCATTTTTATGCTATTGTTATGCATTTCAGATTTATTGTAACACCATTGTATTTCACTGTTCTGCACGATTGCTTTGCTTTGACTGTTGGTTTCTGTCATTTTCTTGATGCAGTGTCTTCTGAGGATGAGTCGATAGAACTGGGCATGGATCTTCTGGCACATGCACCTGATGACGTCGAGTTAGAAGATCAGATGGTTACCTTTGAGTGCTCTGAAAAGCCGTTTGTACCTGCATATGTTTTGCGCGTTCACAAAGAGGACATGTAAGTCATCAAAACTAACTCTTTTTTATATCATGCTAGGCTTTAAAACATGTAAACGAAAATGTACTGGATGTAATACAAAATATGTGTTTCAGTCGGAATGCCAATATGACAATAATTTTTAGTTGGGTTTAGTTGGTTCTAGATAGTTATTTGTGTTTACATAGTTTTGTCATCTTTTTACATTGTAAGCATTTTTTTTATATTTTCAGGCCGAGAAACTACGTGCTTTTGTGCGACGTGCTGAGCAGACTGCAGACTACAAAGAAGCAACTTCTACTCGACTATCCTGATGTTGTGTCCGAGAAAATTGCAAAAGAATATCTGTTTTCACAACTTGTGACCATGGATTTTATTAGCCAACAGAAAAGGGACGAGATTAAAATGACGTGTGAAGATCAGTATGTTGATGTGTTACTGATGACATCACAGTTACAAGGACTGCTCAACATCGACGTGATTAGCATCAACTGCGGCAAAAGTGAAAATATTGTGTAGATAATTCTTGTTAAGAAATGGCTTCACTGTAAGAATTACTGTAGCTAAAGCCGTTTTATCCGATTAGTTATCTGAAAAGTGTTATCTTAATTTACAATGTTGCTTTAAATCCTGAAAGCAAGTTCTTCAGCATATGAAGAAGTTATCATCAGATTTTGTGAAAACATTATAGCTGATTCACATTGCATTTAATTTTTTATTGCAAGGACAATAAGCTAATAGAGAAGAAATTGTGATTATTAAACATTATTTTGACGCTAATAATATGTGCCAATTATGAGGCATTTTGCAAGACGCATTTACTTTAAATGGAAATCATGCTTTACTTACAGAAAATGGAAATATAATCTTTACTTGGTTCTCTTCTGCTCTGAGTTCTTGGTTAGACTTAGCCTACATATGATAACTAGCGTGCACATTTGAAATGCACTTTTGTTTGCTTAGCCTACATTTTTCTGTATGGCGCCACTATGTCGTGGCTGGTAGGCCTACCTCTTGTCTTGAAATTACAGTTTTAAGTTGAAAGCAGGCTTTAATAGAGTCTATGTGAGGCCTAAAAGCTAGGCTACTTTGTACACAATCGTGCAGGAATCCTATAAAGACGTGTTAATCTACAATTGATAGACATTGTCCTGAATGAGTGCAGCCAGCGATAGCTTAGGCGAAACTTCCACGTGCAGACATTGCAGATATGGCCTTAACGAAATAAGCGAATTCATTATGACCTACTCGGTGGTTTAATTAACGTGTGACTGGACGATCATGGACGGCGTCCACACATTTATTTTTAAGCTCGAACGTCCTGTCTGGAATGGTAAGGTGCGGCACAATGTTTCCAAGAAAGTCTCTAATTATAGGCCTACTACAAGCCCTGAGACAGTCCTGAGTGTTATAATAAACCTTAGCTGGTGGTATAAGCCAATTTGCTGTAGCCTAGGCCTATATAGACGGCTATGCAAAACGTTCTATAAAGCCGTCGTGGGTTTAGCGTTCTGCATACCAACGTTGCAAGTACGGCACTAATTTAAGCTGTCCAAAATCCCAACTCTATCGTCGATGAAAGACGCGGATTGATGGCATTCCAGTAGTCGAGCAACCCACTGTTAGGCCTAGCACAATTTTGTCATGCGGGTATTTATTCTATTGAACACTTCTGATACAGATTAAAGATGGAGTAAGACCTACAAAAAACTCGTCATTTTTCTAAACTAAATGTTTGTTCATCGAACACGATTTGAATTCTTCGGCGTTTTGCAACTTGTAGCCTATAGAAGATGTGGGACTTTCAGAGATTGACCAAATTTCCCATTAACTTTGATTATTTTTGGCGGTAGCCTAATAATTGTAGTCCTACATAGTAGGTTACGTAGCCCTACACAGTAGGTTACGCAGGCCTAGGCTACTGGCCTACTGCTGAAACATTGATTCCATCGACAAAACATCGAAGTGGAGAAAGTTTCAATTAGGCTATAGGCTGATAATAATTTAATAATAATTTATTTTTAATTATAACTGCAAACGCACTGCGCTGTTACGCTGTATGCCTACATGCAAACCTACAATCTTCATTACGTCTTAGCACCAATCTTAACAACTATAGGGGATAATAGGCCTAACAAAACAGACAGCCTGCAATACACGGCGCTAATAGCAGCCTATACAAAGCACTTCCGCTATACGGGACTCGATCTCGGTGGCTCTCGATCGCTCTCCACGTCAGTGTGTTACTGAATGCGGTCCCCAACTCAATCGATCACTTGAGTTTATATTTTCAGCAATGGTATTAGAGGCATAGAGATTGTAAGGCCCCATGCAGCTCTTTAGGTTGTGTCGACAGCCAGTCTCAAGTCTGGATAAAGGAGGAGAGCGACAACAATCATCTTTGAAATGGCAGCATGGCTTAAAGTGTGAATGGACGTTCATTGACGGCGTCAATCATAGGCGGAGACCTGGGCGGAGATTTGGGGGGACGGAAAGACGCGGGAGGACGCTGATTGTGATTTTGTGTACAACTGCACATTAAAAAACCCTGATGTGGGGGTGAAATGGACAGATGAGATCTGAGGTTCCTTCTTATTATAAACTTGCTCAGCAACTTTGACATAGGATATAGTTAGGGCTTATACGGTGACAGAGCGAAAGCTAAAGTCGAGAATATATCCAGAAAGACGCAACAGCGGCAACACAGAAAATACAATTAGGCCTAATTGAAAAAAGTGCTAATTTATTATAAAGTCCACTGATCGAGTGAGGGATGTTTCAACTCCCACGTTGTTAATTGATTCTATTTGCAACAAGTCTAGCTGTTTAAGTCTCGTAACGAAGAGTTTTTCCGCCTCGTTGTCAATTGATCGAGTTGAGGATATCTTTCGAATGAATCGAATCACTTGAGGTTGTGTTTCGACGGTCGATCCACTGCGATCTGGCTCCTCCATCATCCACCACTTCCTTCTAATCAATCCACCCATTCATTCCCCGTTCTCATCCCTCGGCTCAACAACGCACAACACATAAATAAACTAATAAATTTAAAATTAATAATAGTGGGCTTGCGGGATATTGGGCTGATCCGCGCCAGGGGCCCTCCTGCCTTTGCGAGGAGCTTACGGGGTTTTACACCACGCCAGAGGCCCGGCAGGTACTAATACAAATAAACTACAAACACAACAACAACAACAATACAGAGCCACACAACCGTCACTCATCGCATTCCCCCTCATGCCATTCTTCTCATGCAGCAATGCAGCGGTTCCTGAAGCACACAGAAATCCACGAAGATAATTAATACACGTTATGATAGGTACATGTATATAAGCCTATTTAGTAACATATCAATTGCGGTATCGGGGACTCAAGTGTCGGCTAAGGTCAGGCTATAGGTGTCGTAATTGTTGGCAGGGTCAAGTTAGGCGTCGTGAGGGTCGGTTAAGGTTAGGGTTAGTGTCATTAGATACTGTATTTGCTGGTCCATGAAACTGCAATTAGGCCTAAGCCATAAATAATTAATATTCATTATCCTGCTGGCGTGCCTCGTTTGTTGGCTAATTGATCCAACACATTCTAAAAAAGTTGTAAGCCTCTTGAGGCCATAATTTTGAGACCAATCAATACATAAATGAAGCCTAATTCTGAATCACTTAGCCTACATTTAATTGAGTCTTCGTTCTTCCACTTCAATCAACTTCACAACCGGCATTCATTCGTCTTCGATTATTTTTCGTATTGCTTCAGAGTAGTTTCTAAATTTAAATAAAATATATTAAAATAAGCAACGCCATGCAGATTGTCACAAAACATCCACTATTAGCCTATTCTGCGGAATGTAGTAAGCCATTAATAGGCTAGTAAAATACCTCATAATCCACTTCATTCTTCTTTGCATAAAAATGACGTAGGCATAGCCTACGCAAACAATGGTTCGAAATATGATGTCAATTTGAACTTCGATGAAATTACACAACTTTGCTATCTGCGCTCTTTAGATAAGACAAGATAAGAATATTCTTTAATATACCAATTGCTATCCGCATTTTGGTGTACATACAAAGTACAATAAACAAACGTACATAATTTCTATGTCCAATCAATGTCAACGTGTTTTAGAATAGCACAAAATCCTAAGTCCAAATCCAATATAAATTTTAAATTTTAATTTAATTTTTTAATTTAATTTAATTTAAATTTTTAGACTTGTAACAGAAGATTGTAGAGACAGACACGTAGAAGTGAAAGAGAGGCCGGATAAGTATTATTATAATAGGCCTATGTCTGCATTTGGCTATCGTCCTATAGCTTAGGCCTATATTATATATAGGCCTATATACATGTAGGCTATAGACTATCTGCTTATGTTCTGTTTCCGCTTGTCCTCAACTCGTCCCTTTACAGTCTGACCGTCGGCCATTTTGTTGCTATAGTAACGCCTTTGAAACTTACTCGTCGATTATTTTCGGTCTTTGAAATCATGAAATGACGGCAATGATATTTCTGTCGTACGATATTCGAATAATTTCTTTTCCACTTCGTTTTGATCGTCTGCCGCTCAGTTCAGCAACAGTAGGCCTACTGTTGTTCGCCATCTTCTCTCTCATCTTCATCGTCTTTCGTCGCCTTTTGTCGTCGTATTTGTCAAGTTTCGTCTGCGTCTGCTTCAGCGCAGTCATCGGCTGAATCGTATGAACAAATGAAAATTGCGTCATTTTGCGATGATGTCATATCCGGGGATTATGACATCAAGCGACTTATAATGTGAAAGAGACAATCGCAGCGGGTGTAGTAAGTAGCCTACCCGAGTAAACTCGACAACTTTGATGTCGCTATTCTACTTATAGGCCTATCTAAATAGCGCATTACATCATATATATTAGCCTACAATACAAGAAATTTATTTTCAACGTGGACTAGGCCTATACTATGAGCACAATAATTCATCCTCGGACTGAAAACACGATTCGTAAATTTTTGGTTGACCTTTTATATGAACTTTCCCGATTGAATTAGCCTATATAGGTTACTGGTAGGCTACTTAGCCTCAGAGGCTCAGAGCTGTTTTTAAAATTAAGGAATTTTTAGAACTGCACGACCTCCTCTTTCTCTTCCCATCCTCCATGGCAAATTACTTTCAATTGGAGGACAATTACCTTATTCACTAGTTTTATCTGCACAGAAGTGTTTCTACAACTGCACAAATTTATTTACAGCTGCACATTTTGTGTATACAGATGAACTGCACGTTAAAAAAGCCCTGTTGGACCCTACGTCTTCAGTTAACGCTCGATACACGGCGTTTGCCTTAGGTATAGGCATTGTGCGGCTCTATAAGATTGCACTTGATATAGCGCCTTTTAATAGTAATTGTAGTTAACTATGTGTAGGTATGAATGTATGAAGGATGTATGTGTGAGGGGTAATAGGTGGGAGAACGTAGACTGATTATCTAGACCACGCTGACAGTTGCAGAATTCAGGCCTGATAATCTAGCCCACGCTGACGGAGGGAAAACATTGTCCTACTTCTTTCCGTGTCTTTGCCAGTGGATGGCGTGGCATACAGACAGGGACCGCGGCACTCATTTTGGAAGGAGGCAGACGGACAAAGAGAGCGAACAGGCAGAAATAGCCGTTTCTGCTGATGCGAATCTGGAAGTGTATAAAAGCACAGAATAGATAAAGCGGGAGTGAAGACGAACAAACGAGGCCTTTCACGTTGTGTTCGATCAGGAGAGTCGACGGAGCCTTTTACGTTGAACTCGGTGGCAGAGAGGATGTGAATTGCGGCCCGCCGCGCCCTGGCGATCGATGGACCAGGACGGCGTTAAAGATTATTGGAACTGGAGTTTCGTGGAGGCGTTAAAGATTACGGAGGCGTTCAAGAAGAAGTGAAGTTACGTGAAGATTATGCGACGAGTAATTCCGCAGAGTGAGGACGATGTTTTCGAGATGCGTAGAGACGTTCCGGAGGAGCAGAGGATTTCGTGGATGAGCGTTCCACGACGATGAGGATTTCGCGGATTTCGTGAGAGGAAGTTGCCGCGAAGTTAAAGAAGCAGTGACGACGTCGACCTTGGATCGAACGGATCAGGATCGGAAGCGTTACTGGTAACAGAGGATTTAGAGGTCCAGTGAGGACGAGAATTTAGAGGATTTCCGTGAGGCGACATTCCACGAGGATTGAGATTTGTGTATTTGAGGATTTAGAGGATTTCGTGGAAAGACAGTCCACGAGTGAAGTGAAGCAGATTATTCTGGGATCAAACGGATCGGAATCGTCTGCGATGGTGATGGAGCGAGTTACGTAAGACTGTGCTCTTCTTTACGACGAAGGCATCGGACGAGCTACGAGGATGAGGATTGCTCAGGCCTAACTGGAACTGTTGGAGGATCGAGTAAGCACGCGTCTATTCGGAGGATGGGACGAATGGCTGGACTCGACAAAGAGGACGAAAGGAACTGGATTGCGAAGGAATTGAAACCGAACGATGCGAGGGTATGTTACGTGGGCTATAGCAAGTCAATGTTTATATATTGGGGGAAAACCCGTACATGAAATTCTCCCCCTTTATCAGCGGTTGCCTTAGTTTGAGCTGTATGAATGAATGAGTGAGTGTGTGTTTTATTCTTTGCTATTGTTCTAGCGCCGTATTATGATTCGTGTTATTATTGTGAAATTGTGTTTAAGATACATAGCGGAAACGCTATTCAAATACTGTGTCTGGATAATTCTGTATTTAGTGACTGAGTTAGTTAACGACGGAAATGACTGGAGAACGACTGGAGAGACGGAAGAGACCATGCAGTGTGTGACTATATATATATAGACTATATACGGGCTGAGATGAGAGTGACTGTAGCGGAAGTTAGGGGAAGAAGGCGAGGACATTTAGGAGGACGAGGACAAAGGAGGAGGAGGTTAAACGGACCCAAGCTGTGAAAGAAAACAGTCGTAGGACGATATGTCCTTCCGCGCCAAAGCTCGGTGGCACCTTGTCAATGAGTAGAGTAGTAGGGGCCCTGACCGTAGGAGCAGGGGTGGTACACCAAACAGCCGGACTTAGCACCCCAGCTGGCCATCTCTGCGACTACAACGAAGTTCAACTTGGGGGCCAACCCCTTCCTGGGTCGGGCGGTGGAATGGTAGACTGGGGAGAGACGGGCGACGGACGCATGGGGATATCTCCCGGTGGGGCCAGACCAGGCGCAGCACGATCAGAGGGGGGGCGAACTTCACAGCATACCCTAATTTCTTGTTGAAATTCCACATTTTGTTATTTGAGGTTGAATAATTGCACGATAGGCCTATGGATGCTGGTTTTTATTTTGCTTTCCGCGTTCCGATGGTGTCATTCTGCAGGGCCTATAAATTTGCGAGCAGCCTAGTCCTGTTACTCCTGTCGTACGTAATATCTGAGGATAGGGTCATAAGAGCTATACGCCTAGGCCTACCTGAATTGACTGTAGGCCTATAATAGGCCTTGTATGTGTGTGTGCCCAATGCAAGACCGTAGCCAGGATTTTATTGTGGGGGGGGGGTGTTTACTCGACCTTGAGCAAGCCGACATGCAACCGAATCGACTGACTAAAGGGTTTGAAGGATGATTTAATCTATTGTTATTGTTATGTTATGTTATTGTATAATGTTACATAGAAATAATAAGTGCTTCAAAATGATATCCACTTATAGTCCTTACTTCATGATTGTGTAGCAAATACATAATTTCATAATAGCATTATTTCATTTGGTGGAGTTCAAACCACCCATGCATAGGCGCAACCACCCTATGGGACCCACGGGACGCGTCCCCCCAACTTTTGAGTGGTCCCCTAACTTTATTATTGTGTTCCCCCAACTTTTAGGACGTCATTCATTATTGTCCCCCAACTTTTAGGACGTGATTGCACCTATGCACCCATGCATGCACTAGCTACGGCCTTGATTCAATTATTTGTCTAGGCATGTAGCCTAGGTCCTGTGGTAGGCCTATATAGCCTAGGTCTATATGTGGCTTGCATGCATAATAGTGTCTAATCTGGAGACTTCTATGGTGCCGCTACATTAATGACAAAATCAATGGTCGCTTCATAGTAGGAAACGCTATTTATTTAGAGCCTTAATTAATTAGTATCACTAATCATTTCATTAGCCTAATCATAAGAACATAACACGATCCAAGAAATCTGAAGATTAGTAGGCCTAGGCTTAAACAACTAGTCCTATAGTTATACACACGTGAAGAGGAAGATTTGTGAACGTCTTTTATGGGCGACCCCTAACAATGCCTACCAGGGGCGGATCCAGAGGGGCCAATCCGGCATCCCCCCCCATTTAAAAATTGCATGGGACGTGTCCCCCATTTGATTTCAATAAGCCATTAAATAAATGGGGCGGGAGAGAAAAGCAGGACATGAGACCCCTTCCATTACAAAATCGCATGGGACTTGCCCCCTCTCCCCCCCCCGTTTGAAGTTACCATTACTCTCGACTATGATGACTGACGACTAAAAAAGGGCGTCAATTTTTTCGGCGGCGAATAAGACGAAATTTTTACCCTGTCCCACCAACAAGACTGAAAATTTTGGCCGCCCCCTTCGAAATTTTTTGTATCCGTCCTTTATGCCAATATGCCTACAGTGCGGTTGTAGGCTCCTTCGAATGCGTCTTCAGCTAGAGGCTGAACGTTGCATCTGCGGAGCAGCTGCAGCATGCCTTGCGCACCGTGTATCGCGTCGCTCACGTCCATCGCCTTTGTCCGTGCAATAAAACAACGTGCATATTATACATCTAGCTTATAATTATTATTACTATAAGCTGCGCGTTCTCTGCATCTGCAAGCGTCACCAGATCATTGCATAGATCCGATCAAAGAAGACTGTCTATACGTGAGAATCATAAAGGTATGCGAATATCAAGTAAGACATTGCATATCAGAATTATTTCAACAGGGCCTAGGCCTATATTAAGCTTATTGGAAAAAGTCTGATCGAAATGCTTAACATTTTATTTTTATTTAGCGGAAGCTGCCAGTTGGTGTACAGTGCACCGTAAGCCTACAGGATGGCAGTGATCTAGGTAGTCGAGTCCCACTGAGCCGAGTCAAGTCCGAATCTATCTAAGCCGAGTCCATCTATGTCGAGTCCGAGTCCATTGACATCAAGTTTCACTGAAACACTCGATTTAGGCTAATGGCGTAGACAAATATCGATGAAGAAATAGTCTAATTGCTAATGTAATTTATCCAAATTGAACTTTAAAAATACAAAATCAGATAAAATTCTGTTTGATAATCTTAAAATATTCTTCCTCTTCTAAACACGATCGAGTTCAACATGCGCATCTTGTAGGCTACATCGATCATAGTCCCCTATGCTGAAAGTTATATAATTGCGGCCAAAATTACCGACCATCAGCAATGCCTCTACTTCTAAAATAAGTGGCATGGATAATGGTCTGTCCACTGTGACGTAGAACGTTGTATGTGTAGTCTTTGATCCATTAATGGATATGTAGGCCCCCAAGGGCGGATAGAGAAATTTTCGAAGGAGCGGGGCCAACATTTTCGGTCTTGCTGGGACAAGGGAAATATTTCGTCTTCTTCGTCGCCGAAAAATCTGATGACCTTTTTTTAGTTATTCGTTCAATTTCCAGGAAAAAGATTCCATTTTAGCCTCCAAAATAGTTGATGACCCTTTTTTAGTCGTCAGTCATCAATCGTGGTCGGGAGTAATGTTATCCTGCTTTTCTCTTCCGCTGCATTTATTTAATGGCTTGTTGAAACCAAATGGGGGGCCACGTCCCATGCAATTTTTAAATGGGGGGCCATGGCCAGATTGCCCCCTTTGGATCCGCCCTTGGTAGGCCCTAACCTAAAAAACTTCTGCGCCCCATTCCAAGATCAGAGACGCTCGATCCAACAGCCACCAATCGCAAGTTGTAGCCAATAGGCACGTCTATCTCCCTTCCTCTTTTTGTAATATTCATAAACATCTAGATCAGCGGTTCTCAACCTCTGGGTCACGACCCCACGAGGTCCAAGAGTGGAGACTTAAATTTTCGAGGGGGCCAAAATTTTTGGTCTTGGGACAGAGGAAAAATTTCTTCTTGGTCGCCGAAAAATCTTATGGCCTTTTTTAGTCATCATGCAGTCATCCTGGTCGCAGTAATGGCTTCTCTAGTATCCTGCTTTCTTCTCCCGCTGCATTGCGTTAATGACTTGTTTACAGCAAATGTGGGAGGGGGCACGTCCCATGCACTTTTAAATGGAGGGCCATGGCCGGATTGGCCCTCTGGATCCGCCCCTGACGGGGTCTTCTGACGATTTGTCAGAGGTTTTGTCGGCTGGACCTTTCAGAATTTTGCAAAACATTAATAGTGGTTTCAACAATATATACTGTGCTAGCAACGTAAAATAAATTTCTACTTATTCTATTTACTATAAATCTTTCGATAGATTAATTGCGACAGCTAAGTTAATTTTTTCCATTTCAGCATTCAAATGCAAATTCAACTTACACCATTCCTCTAAAACTTTAAGCTATCAGCCAGTGAAGCTATATATAACGTGCTTAATAACACGAGTGGCCAAAAGTTTACGAAACTGATGGCCTCCTGAAACGAATCAGGGTGAATTAATTAGTTTAAGGAACTAATGACGAAGTTTCGGAGTAGAGTTCTATAGTTGCAGCATGAATAGAGAAACTATACAATGTTTATTTTTAAATTGTACTGACATCTTAGTTCTCCGGGGGCCGGGGCCTGTTTCCATCTATTGTTAGAAGGCCGCAGGCTGTGCGCTCGCGACCACATGACTTTGAACTGCTTATATAAAAGACGAGTTTAATTTAATCTCTCGCCACTGGTTGTTCTCTGCCAGTGCCAGTCCAAAGCCTAGATAAAGGAGGAGGGCGACACTAATCATCTTTGATATGGCATCATAGGCGTACGAGGCGGGGTCCAGGGGGGCAAATGCCCCCCAAATTTCGGGCAAATGTGTTTTTCGGGCAAAAGAGGCATGGTCGGGGGGAAAAAATCGGAAATTATTTTCGGGCAAAACAGGTACAGAAAATTTTAAACCCTAAGAAAATTTTGGGAAAGGTCGTGTCAGATTTTTCGGGCCAAAAATTTTTTTGGCCCCCCCGCTGCCGAAATGTCCCGTACGCCTATGTATGGCATTGTCGTTAAACATGTAACAAGCAATCTCTCGAGTACTTTTTAGCACTGTTCGCAGTGTTAGCTTTATAGCTAGGAACCAGTAGGCTAAACAATTTTTCCCAGGCTCCGAAACTTGAATTTACAGAAACTGCCGGTTTAGTCCATTTTCTTTTACTTCTTCATGCAATAAGTTGCGGTCTGTCAACTTAAGTTTCGTGGATAAACGAAATATAGGCTATAGATATGGATATTACTCTCACAATCATGCAGCTACAGTTATCCCTAGGCCTACTGCGTATAACATGGAAGTTCTTGTCCTGCATGACAGTAAGACGACCAGACAGCCATACACTGCAAAGGTAAGCCTACAGATTGGATTAAGAAGATTGGTTTAATGAAGGAAGGTGCAAAGATGATAGGGCCTACATGTAGCCTACATGAATGAGCGGCTGCAATTGCCGTCCGTTCGCCCGTGCAGGCATATGTTAATAATATATTAGCCCTCTACGTATTATAATTATTATTACTATTATTATTATTATATTTTTTTACCCGAGGTATCCAGGATCCCTCGCGATTTCAAAAATTATGCTTGGAGCTGTTTATGAGTGTTTAGAAAATCAGGCCTCGTCCTCCGCAACATTAGTGAACGTGCCACGAAATTAATTATAATTAATATTATAATAATAATTATTATTATTATTATTATTGTTGTTGTTGTTGTTGTTGTTGTTGTTGTTGTCGTTGTTAATATTATGTCCTTCACGATCCGCGCATGCGTCAACATGTCCGGGTATCAATCCATCTGTCCTTCTGCACGTCCATCTGGGTGTCCGTCTGTTCATGCGTCCTTGTGAACCCATGTGTCCTTCTCGCTGTATGTATGCATATCTGCCGAATTTTTACATTCTGCAGAGAAAGAAATATTAATCGTCTTAATGAGACGGAATTTCGATAGCAACGATTCTTCGCGCGTGATATGTCGTCTATGATAGGACACGCATCAAATACGTATGCACTATACACGTCGTACATAGCCCACAACAAAGGCATCATCTGCATGTGGTCTGTAAAATGTAAAGGTATACTTTATACAGGTGTTGACTAATGTCGGAAGCAGGTATGTAGCCTACACAATACCTATGCTGCAGCACACCTGATCAAGTGCTGGCGACCTGAACTATCTGTCCCTATACGTGACGCCTTCATAGACATGCATTGCATTCATACTCAATGCCGTAGCTAAAGGGGTGTTTTGGGTGTTTGAACACCCCTTCTCCAATGAAAAATGCAAAAATAATATGATGCATTTACCAGCATATAATGTAAGAACTATAGTGTGCAGTGTAGCCTACTGGCCGCCCAGAACCCGCAGAAAATCGCGATTTTAGAGGAAAAAAGCATGAATTTGGATCGTTTTATGCCGCGGTGAACGGTTTTTGGGCGAAAACCCTACGAAAAGCATGCGATGACTAAACAGTCATCAGAAATTTTGAGGACTAAAAAAGGTCGTCAGAAAATTTAGCGAAAAGTTAGTGAACCCTAAGGGGCCGTCCATAAAGTACGTCACGCTATTTTTGACCATTTTTGACCCACTCCCTCCCCCCTGTCACAAACTGTCACAAATCTCTGAACCCCCCCCCCTAAAGTACGTCACACTTTCGATTTTTTTTTAAACATAACCATTTACCTAACCCTCTAAACCCTAGGATACTATCCCTAATCCCTCTGATAGTGACGTGTGTCCCTAAACGCTTTGATAGTGACGGGAAATCAACCTTTATCCCGCCAGGCCGGGTTTTAGACACGCCTGGCTGGGCCGGGTCGGATTTTAGGTACTAAGAACAAAAAAATTTAAAAGAATTTAAAAAACAAATGTGTGACGTCACACATGGCCTGACCCCCTCCCCTCTGTCACAAACTCTCACACTTTCTTACACCCCTCCCCCCCTGGAGCGTGACGTACTTTATGGACGGCCCCTAAACACCTCCAAAATCAAATCCTGGCTACGACCTTGATATGTATATATAGGCTATTTAGGCCTTTCATTAGTTCTGTTTTCCGCAACTGATTGCCTATAAATGGTCTGTGCGTTGGTTACACGGTTCGTTGAGGTAGTAGGCCTACTATGACTCCACCGAATCTGCACTCTGCTGCTCCACATTGCATGTCCAGCGTCGATCCACCCATGGCGACAAAAAAGAAAGTTACGCCTGTGAATCCATCCTTCGGTCAACGGAACAAGCCGAGTTTCTGGCTCCCCACTCGCTAATCATACAACCTGACATGGAATGGCGTCCCTGTTGCGTTGCACTTAGTGCCCTGCATGAGGCCCTAGATCCCATCTGTTCCTGAAGAATCTCAAAAGTGTCATATTTAGCACTGGGTGGGTCGGGAGGACTTCTGAGTAGCATAACTTGAAGAGGCGGCATAAAAAACTATCTAACTAATAACAATAATAATACTATTGCTTCTAACTTTCGTTCAAGTAAAGGCTGTTATTTAATATTTTATCTAGCGATAGAAATAGCGTATTGCAAAATATTGTCAATGGTCTACTATTTCATGTTACATGTTGCAGCATGACGTCGAGTCCTTGACGTCATGAAAAACGTAAACATTATCGTTGAGATTATAGTTTTTATGGACGCATGCTTTTACATCTTAAACTTAAAATTTACCCAACGAGTGATTTGTAAACGTGATTTGTAAACGGCAGGTCTTAAGCGTAGACTAATAATTGTCATGAAAGTCTAGATTGGTAGCCTGTGTTTATTGGCCTAAGTATGTTCAATCTATGGACACGCCGATAGCGAAGAAGTAGCACGGAAAGCCTTACAATTTGTAGATTCGTTGTTGCTAAGGTAACATCGTCCATAGTTTCTAAATTATTTAGGCTACATAATTTCGTAACATGCGTATAACTGGAATTAAATAGTATCCGGGACCGATGTTTATAACATTGGAAATTTCCAATTCGGTTAGGGTCAGGTTATGCGTCGTGAGGGTCGGTTAGGGTCAGGTTATACTATAGTTTCGCCGACAACCCAACTGTGGATCCATTATGGGCCTAGTGCCTAAAGTCTAACTACTCCAGAAAACAATAGAATTTACAATCGATAGTATATGTCTAAGACTCTAGATTGCCTACACATGGGTGAATAGCCTATTGAATAATCTAAATAGGGGGTCTAGCGCCAGAATTCTGCATAAGCAAACTTAGCATTGACGTGCATTAATAGAGCTCTGCATTCGTTGGCAAAGACATAAGCTTGGCTGCACGTGCACATGAGAATCACGTGCAGGCTACATGTAGGCTATAGACCTAGTCTTACTGAAGGAAGTATCGCATGTAAAGTTTCATAGTAGCCTAGACTTGACAAACCTTCTGTAGATGGCTGTTCCGTTTTCAAACACTAAACTTCGAGCACCTCGTGGTTTTCGAAATGTTCTCGAAGGACTTTCTCGCGAGATTCTTCGAAGTCAGCCAAGTGACATATACGCCTTCGGGTCTCTCTACTTCGAAAAGTTGCTTCAAATCAGGGCAGGTGGGCCTAATCATCAATTTTAAATTGATTATTGCGCATTATTTTACTCTAGCCTAGTTAGCTACACCGGTAAGCGAGAGCGGCATACGTCTGTTGGTTGCAACGGACTGCAGTTCAAGCCCCGGGCTGGGAGCTGACATTCAGAGATTTAGATATCTCGGGCTAGCACGTGTGGGACACAGGGGCGCAAGCTTCTGCGGAGCGACCTTGGGCAAGTTGCTTACCCATCATTGTCTGTGGGGAAGGCAACGGGAAACCACCTCACGCATCTCATTCCCAGGGGTGTAAAGCAAATGAACCTGCCTACGGACAGAGAACCATTATCATCATCATCATCATCATCGTCATAATCATCATTTTACTCTAGTTGCTATTTTAATGTTGAATGAAAATTGACAATAGGCCTAATTGTTATTTCTATGTTTATGCCTAGCCTTTTATGTGAAATTTTTTTGCTGCGTAGGCCTATTACGAATGGTGCTTAGGATCCGTAGCCTAAGTCTATCAATAACTGCTAAGTACTGCAATTTTGTGTTGAAGCCAGTCCAGAGCCTGAATTAAATAGGAGGGCAACGGCGACGCTAGCTGTAATCGAATCGTAAATTCCAAAGTTCTACAGCGCTATTCTATATAGCTGCATGTATATATGCGCAGAGCCCCGGCTTATAGGTCTACATGAGTGCTACATGTACGTCGTATCGAAGAGTTTGTTTCGAGAGCCATTGCAGTGTCTTGATGCCAGAGAGACCAGAGATGAGCCTATGTGGTACACGGTGGTGTAGTGTTGGGTTCGGTGCCTTGGAGCCGGAGAGTTCCAGATTTGAATCCATCTCAAGCCGCCGCGTAGGGACCAGGTCCTTGAGCAAGTCCTTCACTTGCAATTGCTCGTGCGCTTCGGCGTGAAACTTCGATTCAATGTCAGCGCTGTGGTTGGGAGCGCTTCTGAGAAGCGAGCTTGAATTAAGGGGCGCTATACAAAGGCGATAAATAAATAACTTAGATATGAGGCAAAGCAGCTAATTCTGATGCGGTTTACATTGAGGATGAGAAAGCTTTGAACGCGCAGGATCGGATGTTTTATTGCTATTCTTAAATTTAATGTAAGTTTTATTCTGACTCGAAATCGTCGTTTGTACTGCTGTTAGAGAGTGGCGTCGATCCCGTGGATTTCGGAGCACACGAGGAGGACAGATTCTACAACGACACATCGTATTCTGTATGTGTTATTATTATGTATAGTTCGATCGACAACTCATTCACCTTTACTACATAGTCATTCGTTCATTTATTACATATTCGATAAAGATTTTATAACATCGTCCATAGTTTCTAAATTATTTAGGCTACATAATTTCGTATCATCCGTATAACTGGAAATTGATTTTAGACAAACCCCCGATCATTTAGGCTATGTAGGCTATGTAGGCTATAGGCTAAGTTGTGAAATCACAAACAGAAATGGCTCACGTAGGCCTATTGATTCTGATAGCATTGAACATAGATTGACTTAGCAATGTCGTCCAGCCAGACTAATTGTCTCCTGTCTCTCAGACTACCCAACTGTGGATCCATTATGGACCTACTGGTGCACGGTTACAGTCTATAGCTACTCCAGAAAACAATAGGAGATATGACATATCATATAACTATACATTGTATAGTTGTCACCTTCCAATGTTGCCTATCCTTCGTGGATGTGTTGAAGAAAGACGCAGTGAAGCATGAACGCACAATGGATAAGGAGAAGGCAGCCGTCAAGATTCAGACCAAGTACCGGCAGCACACCGCTAAGAAGGTCGTTCGAGGAATGAGAGAGGAAAGGGCGGCTGTGAAGATCCAGGCCGTTTACAGAGGCCACCTCGACCGGAAACACATCCAACATATAAAGTAAGTTGAAGAAAGAAACATAGCAGACAAAGTTAGACAGAGGCAGACAACCATACATACAGAAGATAAACATACAGACAGATAAACAGACAGATAAACAGACAGACAGATAAACAGACAGATAAACAGACAGACAGACAGATAAACATACAGATAAACAGACAGATAAACAGACAGATAAACAGACAGATAAACAGACAGATAAACAGACAGATAAGCAGACTGATAAACAAACAGATAAACAGACAGATAAACAGACATATAAACACAGATAGACAGACAGATAAACAGACAGGTTATCATTGACTTCTCTCCCCATTTAGTAAAACTTGCTGTTGTGTTTATTATTATTCTCACAGACAGAGTCTTTTTTCTTCACATTTGAAAAAGTTTTTGCATGATAAATTATGTTGCCATCAGCTAGCGTTGATATCATCTCAGCAGTGTGATATTCTGCACTCGTATCCTGCACAGCACACACACACACACACACACACACACACACACACACACACACACACACACACACACACACACACACACACACACACACACACACACACACACACACACACACACACACACACACAAACACATATTTCGTATAACCTTGTACCTGTAATCGTTCTGCGGTGTGTCAGATTGAATTTGAATAAACGAATATTATTATTGTATATTAGATAATTAAATGATTTGCTTGTTTCCGCCAGTCCTATACCTACTGCTTAGTACTTATAAGGCAGTTGGGTCTCTCGATACGTTACGACAGTGCGCAATGTTTGGCTGTTCCGTGTTTATGATCTCTATCTTTTCATATCTGTGTCTCTTGTGTCTGTATCTCTTGTATATGTATATCCGTATATCTTGTATCTGTATCTCTTGTGTATATATATATATATATCTTGCATCTTTGTCTCTTGTATATGTATATCTTGTATCTGTATTAGGGTTGTTGTTCGATTAAGTAAGTAAGTAAGTAAGTATATTCTTTAATGCAACCAGTTGCAAAACAGCACTCTGGTGAACAATTATCACATATAAAAACTTCACATACGACATCAAAAAAGACTATTGACAAAACAAAATAACTAGTATGTAAAAAGCATTCTAGTTACAAATGATTAAAAATTTTAATCGAAATTAATCGCGCGATTAATTTTTTTAATCGCAATTAACTGCAAATTAATCGCAATACATTTCCTTCAAATATGTTAATCTTACTATTTTATAAGCACTCCTGAAGCATAAAATTTTAATGACTGAATGCATTCTTTCTATTGCAAACCTATTTAATAACCTTTGGCTTAGGGGCTATTGAATTTCTGCATTTAGTTTATTGAACAGTTTTGTATGACAGACAGAATTGAAACACTGTTCAAATCAGTCAACTGCTCAAAATCCTTTAATTTTTTCATTTTAGCCACCTTTAATTAAAATGACATAAGCCTAAATGTGAATTTTTCACAAGAGGTTGCGGTTCTTGCCAAACCTGGTCTCAGTTGTCCTTCTGTCCTTCTGTAAACATTAAGTTAAAACCTGAAATCCATTGGCCTTGCCATCTCATGGAGTTCAACCAAACGTAGTCTGACGTCTGACGGGGTGAAACAACCTAAGTGGGCGATGCAATGCGGACGATGTCGACGGCTCATCGCTAGAGTTAAATGCATGGTTTGGTTCGCATGCAAGCTATTATAATTGAGCAAAGAATTGCTACGATAATACTCAAATTCTTTTTGGGAATATTTGCCAAAGAATGCATCACTAGCTTTAAGTATGATCCTTCCGTTTAAAACGAGTTTTTCTGCCTTTGATTTCATTTTAATGAGATCTAATTAACGCGTACGATTAATGCGTTAAAATTTTTAATCGCAAATTTTTTTAACGCGTTAATCGCACGCGTTAACGCGATTAAATCAACACCCCTAATCTGTATCTCTTGTATCTGTATCTCTTGTATCTATAACTCTTGTATCTATATCTCTTGTATCTGTGGCTCTTGTATCTGCATCTGTATATTTTGTATCGATATCTCTTGTATCTGTAGCTCTTGTATATATATATATATTGATCTGTATCTCTTGTAACTGCATCTCTTGTTTTGATCTGTATCTCTTGTATTTGTATCTCTTGTATTCTCCAGACACGCCGCAGATGCGTGTGACACTGAAGCACATAAACTGGCCAGAGAGGAAGACGAGGAGGAAGAGGAAAGAGAAGGAGACACTCCGAGCAAAACCATGCTCAAAGATTTTCCAGATAGGAAAGAAATCGATAAACTGAAGGTCAGAATTAACTGTCACTTTGTGCGAAATTCGCTCGAATAGAATGAGACATGTAGCAGAATAGAATAGGATAGATATAATGATAGAGTGGGATAGAATAGACTAGAATTTAGTGGGATAGAATTTGATCGAATGGAATATAATGAAATGGATAGAGTAGAATGATGATAGAATGGGATAGAATAATATAATAGAATTGTCAAAACGTTTCAAGGTGCGACCGTACGCTGACGTACATGTACATGCATGCGTGTACGCAAGGGCGGATACAGAAATTTTCGAAGGGGGGGTCAAAGGCCTACGGAACTACTCATGGTGGGAGCCACGTCTACTTTCCGAGCAAAATAGCTGGTCAACAATAAGGAAATTTCTAAATGGGGGCCATGTACGGATTGGCCCCTCCTGGATCCGCCCCTGCGTGTACGATACGCGTACGTTCCGTTGCCGTACATTTGCGTATAATTGTTTTAATCTGTTTATTCGTTCGTGTGCATCGATTATTCTTCTATTACAGGATGGATGACCTCTGTGGGTCATCCGCTCGGTCTTCCATCTTTTGGAGTAGTAGGGTAGTTGTAATTGTAATTGTAATTGATAACTTCTGTGGCGTAGGTGATTAATGCACACACACAATTAAGGTAGACATTGAACCATAGATTGAGTATTCGTGACTTCTGGGTTTAATATTCGTAAATATTCGTGAATATTACGATTTTTTTAATATTCTTAAATATTCGTAAATATTCATTAACGGATTAAAGTGAACCATCGAAACCGCAATGTTACCCGGTAAAGCAGTTTAAGTTTCTGTGTATCTCCATGACATTCACTCGCATTCAGGGCAAGGCTGAATTAAAATATGCGATGCGCTTAATATGCTGAGATCGGGATAATTTTTGCTTGTAATCTGGCACTATCATTTCCTGCATTTAGACCTAGGCCTAGGCCCTATTATAGGGCGGATACAGAAATTTTCGAAGGGGGGCCAAAGTGCTATGGAACTACTTTGGGGGGGGGGGGCCACGTCTACTTTCCGAGCAAAATAGCTGGTCAAAAAAAAGAAATTTTTGAAATGGGGGGCCATGGCCGGATTGGCCCCCCCTGGATCCGCCCCTGGCCCTATAGCCTATTTACTCATCCTGCTTCACTGATATAAAACAACTTTATCAATTTGCATGCAGTTACTATTATAGGCAGTTAAAGTTTATTTCTAATTTAGCCTACTATTGCTGCTACTTGCCAACTGCCATCGGTGGCTCTTCCTCTTTTCTGCTCGGGAGGATGGCCAGAAGTCAGACAAAGTGACCAACATTAACTATCATTAAGTATCGAATGTGATATGAATGCTGCGTGACCACATTGGCCAGACCCAGCTCAGACTTTGAAGTTTTTAATAATAAATCTATTGAAGTTATTGTCACTTAGGCCTACTGACACAGACCGCTGTGTAGGCTAACTCAGTTTTGTACAATTCATTCAGTGAAAGTTAAACATTTTCATAAATGACAAAATAAGAATAAAGAGTTTCTTGAAACAACAAGAATAAAGAATTTCTTAAAATAACATAATATTTTACGAATATAATATTCGTTGGCAGTTTTAATATTCGTTAATATTCGTGAATATTTGAAAATCTTAATATTCGTAATATGCGAATACTCAATTTATGCATTGAACAGATGGCACACAAGAACCAAGCCGTAATCACGTGACTGGTCTATTCTGAACATTGTCTAACATTGTCTCTAAGTCTATAACTATCTACTCTAGTCTGGCGCTGCATGCTAGGCCTTGCTCCTGCCTATCTTTGTGAGCTTTGTAGCCCTACTCTTAGTTCTCACCCCTTCCGCTCCCTTCGTTCGACTGAACAAAGTCTACTCTCAGTACCTTTTGCTCGAACTTCCACTATGCAGAGCCGTGCTTTCTCGGTGGTGGGACCCTCAACCTGGAATGGTCTTCCTCTGACCCTCCGCTCTCTTTGTAATAATCCTTCTCAGACTTTCCTCTCTCATCTTAAAACAGTTTTATTTGGCCGCGCTGAGGTTGGGAGCGCCTCTGAGTAGCCCCCTTGAAGAGGCGCTATATAAATGCATATAATGAATGAGAATTGAACGCAAGCTCGATTGTTCAAAAAGGTATTTTAATTATGTGCTGGCGCCTTTCTGCCCCTTGTCTTTTTGTCCTTGTCTCTTGATTCTTGACTCTTGGGTCGTGGTCCTTGTCTCTTTGACCTTGTCTCTTGTCCCTTATTTCTTAGGCTTATGGTAGGCCTACTCGTCTTTTGGCCCTTCTCACTTGGTCCCTGTTTTTGTTTTTTGCTTTTTGGTTCTTTTCTTTTGGCCCTTGTTTTTGACTTTTGTCTCTTGCCTTTTGTCTTTTGGCCCTTGCCCATTACTTTTGCCTTTAGTCATTGTCTCTGATTTTGGTTTCTTGGTCTCTGTCTTTCGACTTTTGTCTTTTGGCCCTTGTCCCTTTGCTCCTGCTTTCGGCCCTTGTCTTTGGCCCTTGTCTTTGGCCCGTGTCTTTTGGCCCACTGATGGATGCTCCGGCCTCGGAACGACGCCTGCAGATTACTAATCCGTAAAACAAAAAGTAAATACATGTATGCCGGTGATGAAATAAAAGCACAAGATGCAATGTTATCTAAAAGCCAACATAAAATGGCCACGAAATACTGCAAATTGTTGAAGCTAATACTTTCGATATTGCTATGCGTCACTGTCAACGTTTAGACCTGTATACCTATTCACTAAAATCAGATCTATGATAAATTCTATTACTTGTATTTCGATCTCAATGTCCCACTTTTAACTGTAGGATTGGCCATTTATTTCTTGACTTCTCAAGCGAGTCATAAGTTTACAAACATGTTATTTGACTTCTACATCTGTTAACAATAGGCCGTAGTTATGGAACGGGAAGCGGCACTGGCTAAAGAAGTGGCGGAGGAGCAGAAGAAGGAGGCGGAAGAGGACGAGGAGGAGGAACCTGAGGAAGAAATGAGTGACCTGGAGGATGCTGCAACGCGAATCCAGGCTGGAATGCGTGGATTACTAACGCGTTTATCACTCAAACAAGGACAACTTAGTGCAGGCGCACAGGAAGGTAGATAAGTTACATGAAACGAATCATATCTTTATCATAATCATCGTAGGCCTTATCGTTTTCACTACCACCACCCGCAACTGACAATTATATAGTTTGCAGATGTGTACAATTATATAGTTTGCAGATGCGTACAATTATATAGTTTGCAGATGTGTACAATTATATAGTTTGCAGATGTGTACAATTATATAGTTTGCAGATGCGTACAATTATATAGTTTGCAGATGCGTACAATTATATAGTTTGCAGATGTGTACAATAATATAGTTTGCAGATGTGTACAATTATATAGTTTGCAGATGTGTACAATAATATAGTTTGCAGATGCGTACAATTATATAGTTTGCAGATGTGTACAATTATATAGTTTGCAGATGCGTACAATTATATAGTTTGCAGATGTGTACAATTATATAGTTTGCAGATGTGTACAATAATATAGTTTGCAGATGCGTACAATTATATAGTTTGCAGATGCGTACAATTATATAGTTTGCAGATGCGTACAATTATATAGTTTGCAGATGTGTACAATAATATAGTTTGCAGATGCGTACAATTATATAGTTTGCAGATGTGTACAATAATATAGTTTGCAGATGCGTACAATTATATAGTTTGCAGATGTGTACAATTATATAGTTTGCAGATGTGTACAATAATATAGTTTGCAGATGCGTACAATAATATAGTTTGCAGATGTGTACAATAATATAGTTTGCAGATGTGTACAATAATATAGTTTGCAGATGTGTACAATAATATTGTTTGCAGATGCGTACAATTATATAGTTTGCAGATGCGTACAATTATATAGTTTGCAGATGTGTACAATTATATAGTTTGCAGATGTGTACAATTATATAGTTTGCAGATGCGTACAATTATATAGTTTGCAGATGTGTTTAACTATAGACGTTTCACCACTTTACACGTCTTTTAGATTCAGACGGTTATAAATTATCATTATTATGATTATATTGTTGCATGTATGTATGAGCACATGTTATAGTACCCCTTCAGGATTACTGCTCAGAGGCGCTCCCGACTACAACGCAGACACTGAATCGGGATTTCACTCCGAAGCAGGAGCAATTGCGAGTGAAGGACTTGCTGCAGTGTCCCTTCGCGGCGGCTTGAGGTGGATTCGAACCCGCAGCCTTCCGGCTCCAAGGCACCAAACATACCCATACACCACCGCGCCACAGTATACATGTAGTAGGGCTTCATTCAATTGTTATTTTGCTATCATTGCTCCGGCCACTTCAAAATTGGGAAAATCCTGAGGCACTATATATATATATATATATATATATATATATATATATATATATATATATATATATATATATATATATATATAAGACCTGGAGACTCTTTACTTGTTAATAGATTGGACTTGAATAGATTTAGTTTGTGATTAAGACAATAATAAATTGTAACGCTTGCACTATAGGCTATATAGTTAATTATAACATTCAGTATATGCCTATACAAACTATTTGTCGGACATACCTGCGGGTCCTGAGACCCGAAACTGTAACTTTTTAGCATAAAGATAACTCTGAGCGCCTCTGAGTAGGTATCTTGAAGGGGCGCTATATAAATTCTGATTGATTGGTTGATTGATTGATTGATTGATTTATTGATTGAATGGACTCTGGAACGGATTGTGCCTTTCTGAATTACTCTTTGCATGCATTCGTTTGTTCAAATCATGCACGGACGTTTTTCTGTGGCCTGTTGACTCCTTATTACTGTTGAGTAATGGTGCGTTGTAATATAGAACATTTAAATAGCGCCTCGTTAAAAACTCATCAACTGTGCTGTGTAGCCTACATGTATGTGGTTGAACCTGTTTATCTGTCTGTTTATCTGTCTGTCTGTATGTCAGAGTCAGCGGCAGTGGAACAGCAAAAGACGGATGGGAAGATGGGAGAAAGCGAGGAGGAGGAAGAGGAGCAGGAGGATGAAATGAATGACCTTGGGGCTGGAATGGGTGGAGTCAAAGGACAACCAGGTGATCAGACAGGTACCGTCGATTGACTGAATCATCTTCATCGCCATCTTCATCATCATCTTCATCGTCATCATCAACTTCATCATCATCATCTTCATCATCATCTTCATCATCATCATCATCACCACCATCATCATCATCATCATCATCATCATCATCTTTGTCATCGTCATCATCATCATCATCTTCATCATCTTCATCATCATCATCATCATCATCATCATCATCATCATCATCATCGTCATCATCGTCATCATCGTCTTTCTCATCATCATCTTCATATTCATCATTTTATTTGTCTTCATTTTATCTATCGTCTGTAGTTACAAAATGCTGACTCTAGTGCAGTTGTGTTTTACCAGTTTTCACAAGTTTAGACACGTATTGTTGCATTGTTATGCTTAATTCTATGGTTAGTTTGCTGCCATTGTACCTTTTCCTATTGTGCTACTCTTGTGCATGCATTGGTTTGGTCATATCAGATGGTCAATTGTCTGGCCCTATTAATAATAATTTCCTGGTTTTCGACATCGGCTTAATTTTTGCAGCTTTGTTTGTGATGCATTGTGATTATTTTATTATTGGTTTCCTTGTATTAATGATGGCTTATTATCTAATTTTTGCATTCTATTTATATTCATATGACGTTTTTCAAGTGAGTTTTTGTGGTTTAATTTATAGCATGTTGTGGTTTTTATCTGCGATTTTTGTGATTTTCAATGCAAGTCGTATATGATGCTGGGTTTCAGGCGAAGATGAAGAAGCTGGTCAAAGAGAAGAATCTGGGACAAAAGAAGGCGAACAGGAATCCGAGACAAAGGAAGGCGAGAAAGAAGAATCTGGGACAAAAGAAGGCGAAAGAGGAGATTCTGAGACAAAAGATGCCAATGAAGAGAATGGTGCAGAGAATAAAGAGTAGCAGATACGAGTCCGATAGCACTATCTGTGGGAAAAGAGGAATAGCTGAACTGTCTTCACAGAATATTATGCATTCATTTGCTGCGGTACTATTTGCTGTAGATGCCGCTATAGGCACTCGGTTATTTTTGGCTTCTATATAGTAGTTGAGCAGCATTGACAACTATTGAGGATGTTGACGCAACTGTGATTATAATATATAGAGACAGCCATTGAACGTTGGTCTAGTGTTGCGATCAATGAATGTCTTGCATCAACGCTTGAGAACTGACTTTCTGCCACATCTTAGATCATCGTTTTATGGTTTAATGTTGTTGAGAAATTGTTGTGAAATGCTAAAAAACCTTTCTCTGTCTCTATTGATCTTTTTATCGCTCTCCACGTCTGTCTGTCTGTCTGTCTGTCTGTCTGTCGGTCTGTCGGTCTGTCATTACAGGGACAAGACTTGATTGACTGTGTTCTGAGCGAGTCTTGTGCAGTGTCTGGCGTCTCTTCTGTCTGTCTGACTCTCTCTCTGTCTCTCTCGCTCTCTCTCCTCTCTGTCGCCTGCCTCTCTGTCTCTTCCTCTCTGTCTGTATGTCTCTATCTGTATTTCTCTCTCCCGTAGAAATATGAACGTGCATGCTTCATTGGTGCTTAAAGATACACTTCAGTATGTCCCAATAATCATGGGCGCACAGAAAAATGTCTACAGGACAGAGTAACATCAGATTTCACCCTACAGCTAACTCGAATGAGATGTGTGTGTGTGTGTGTGTGTTGCCTTTTCGTATTTTATCAGATAGGAAGCGAGGCCAACTCTTCAGATTTAGGTCTTACCCCTCCACCCCCACCCACCCACCCCACCTCATGACATCTGCCGAACCTTTAGTTTCACTGCAGGACACACCGTCCTTACGAGATGTAAGCCAATTGCATGCACGCAATAACCTCAGCTTCATTAAAAGCTGTATACATACATGTATAGTGCTTGAGCTGAAACTGGTTCACACACACGAAAGAAAAGCGGCGCTATATAACGAAAGTGATCAGACATAAAAATCGATTGATTGATTTGCTGCTGATCGATCTGCATCATGTCTGTCTTCCAGTAGACACTCTGGACAGCTATGTGGCTCGCATGCAGGAGGCCACATGAATCGATGCAGTGGACGATTGCAGGATGAAGAGGTCTGCTGGTTTTTTCTATCACAGTCAGTCGAAGGTAGTGAGTTTGAACGATGATTGAGAGACGTTGGCTGGTTGGCTGGTTGACTTGTTGGTTGATTGGCTGGCTGGTTGAATGGCTGGTTGCAATGGTTGACTGGTTGGTTGATTGATTGGTTGGTTGGTTGACTGGTTGATTGATTGGCTGGCTGGTTGAATGGCTGGTTGCAATGGTTGACTGGTTGGTTGATTGATTGGTTGGTTGATTGATTGGTTGACTGGCTGGCTGACTGGTTGGTTGATTGATTGGCTGGCTGGTTGGTTGATTGGCTGGCTGGTTGGTTGATTGATTGGCTGGCTGGTTGGTTGGTTGGTTGGTTGGTTGGTTGACGGGCTGGCTGGTTGGTATGTCGGTCGGTTGGTTGGTTGCTTGGTTAGTTGACCGGTTGGTTGTTGGTTAGCTGGATGGTTGATTGATTGGCTGGCTGGTTGGTAGGTCGGTCGGTCGGTTGGTTGGCTGGTTGGTTGGTCAGTCGAACGGTAGGAATTGTTCGTGTTCCCTTTGAGCAATCAGCACGACGAGAAAGACTTCAAGGAGGAGTAGACATAAGACGACATAGAAGAAGCGACGTTTCTGTACGGCCACCCACTCGAACATCGTGTTTACAATGCAATCGTTGCTCACCGAAGAGAGAAGACCTATAGCTTATACTCTACAATATAATCATTATGCCATTTATTATTATTTTTATATTTATTTTTTCATCAAACAACAAATGTACTAAATGATACAGTGAACACGGAAAGAAGTCGTAGGCTAGCTATTGTCCTATAGCAGCTTATTATTGTTTGCCTGAGGTAGACAGCATTCTTCAGGTGAAAAAAATTGTCCAGAGTCAAAAAAGATTGCATATAGGGAACGGTTAGAGCATCTATAGCCTATGTCGTCTTCTCGATTGCAAGTAAATCGCAACGAGAATACTACGGAAGCTATTATACTGCGTTGAAGCGCTGGGTGGTGATTGTGTAACAGCATGTTATCCTTATTGTTATTTGCCCTGAGGAGCTTCATTCAAATAAGACAGTTTTTAAGTGAGAAAGGAACATAGTGGTGTGAGTTCTTGGCACCAGCTTTTCGTTTCCCGTGTTCGCATTTCTATAGATCTTTATGCGACAGCGCCGAGCCGTTTCGATTCTAGCTCCCGCCATTTGGAATGACCTTCAATTAGCCTTGCGATTGATGCCTATACCCAGCTCCCCTGCCTTCTATAAATCGCTCATATCCTATATTTTTTAGCTGTGGCTGAGAAGAGAGCGCCTCAGAGTAGGTCTCTTGAAGAGTCGCAATATAAATTCTCAAAAATGACTGAATGAATTAACGAATGAGCAAATCAAAAGATTAACAGATGAGATTAGATTTGATCACCGTCGTTCGTTGAATCCAACAGCTGCAGCTAGCATTCGTTCGTTGCCCCTTCCACAGAAATCGCCAAAATCTCTTACCTCGTCGATCGACTCTTGCATGGAACGCTGGGTGCATTGAACGCGCGATGCTCTCCCGTCTCCCGCTCACTGATTGATCGAGGAGCGCCCGTGTGCTTTGGCGTCGACCAGCTATTCAGACATTATATTATATCAGAGCCGATGTACAGCGCATACAATACACGAATGTCTGATGCAGGCGCCTGACTGACTGACGACGACGGTCCGGACAATCTATTGTCCTCGTTGCTGCATAGTCGTCATCGTCGTCGCTGGATCGAATCCCGAGCTGATTCGCTTGAGCAACTCGCTTCCA
This sequence comes from Lumbricus terrestris, assembly GCA_949752735.1. Classification (NCBI taxonomy): domain Eukaryota; kingdom Metazoa; phylum Annelida; class Clitellata; order Crassiclitellata; family Lumbricidae; genus Lumbricus; species Lumbricus terrestris. Next base: position 25,186,396 of record OX457047.1, read on the forward strand.
GCAGAGGGGGAGGGAAGGTGGAGGGAAGACACATGGGAGCAGGACATCCACCGCTGCTGCTGCTGCTGCTGCTGCTGCTGCTGCTGCTGTGCGTGTCTCTATCGACGCCTCTTGTGGAAGGCTGCAGAGCTTGTCGCCCCTCTCGACCAAGCCTTCTGATGCTACTGCTGCTGCTGCTGCTGCTGCTGCTGCTGCTGCTGCTACTGGGTTGCAGGGGCGCGTTGCGTCTGGTTCGGTGGCTACTGCAGGCGAAAATCGATGCTGCACTGCAGGTCTGTCTGTGGGTTGTAAGACCAACAAAGGGGAAGACAGATATCGGGACAAACGAAAAACAGGAAATCTGGTGGCTTCCACAATCCGATGCAGTCCATGTAACACGGAAAGCGACAAGCGGGAACAATGTAGCAAATAGCATGGCCAAAGGAAGGAGATGGGGAGCGGAGGATAGGCTGAGCAGAGCACTGATATCATCAGCAGATAAGCTATAGACAGACTGAAGACAGGCAGTGAGAAAGAAAAAAAGAAAGGAAAGAGAGAAGGGAAGAATTATAATGATGACGATGATGATGACGACGACGACGACTATGATGACGACGACGACGACGACGACGACGACGACGACGACGACGACGACGACGACGACGACGATGACGACGACGACGACGACGATGACGATGACGATGACGATGATGATGATGATGATGATGATGATGATGATGATGATGATGATGATGATGATGATGATGATGATGATGATGATGATGATGATGATGATGATGATGATGATAGAGATATAGAGAGGAGGAGATACGGAGAGATACCGAAAGACTTGCAGAGAAAGAGAGAGAGAGAGAGAGAGAGAGAGAGAGAGAGAGAGAGAGAGAGAGAGAGAGAGAGAGAGAGAGAGAGAGAGAGAAGAGGAAGAGAGAATAGAGAGTTGGACAGAGATACAGAGAGATAGCGTGCGAGAGCGAGACAGACAGGCAGAGACAGATACAGATACAGATAAAGAGAGATTTCAGTTCCACTATACTTTGATCGTCACAGCATAGCAATATCATTATGGTTACTGTTCTGTGTTCTGTTTAATCATAAATTCATAAATGAGAATGAAACCTGCAAAACTTGAGAAAAACACAAAACTGAAAACCAAGAATGAAATCCAATGATCAGACTTCTGCTTGAGTCACAATTTTGCATGACTTCGTGTAAACATACAGTAGCTTTGTGACTTTGCATGGTGGTCTTATAGATTTGCGTAGTAGGCTCATGCATTTGTGTTGTGGACTTGTGGCTTTAGCAAGGCCGTTGCTAGGGGGGTGTTTTGGGTGTTTGAACACCCCCGAAATGGAAAATGCCAAAAAATTAATGCATTTACGAGTACATGATGTAAAAAGCATGAAATAAAACCATGAAAATACCCCCGAAATGGAAAATGGTAAAAAAATAACTGACTAATTGGGTAATATTTTGTGAAAATTTCGGTCGATGTCTAAAAAAAGGTCATAAGTTTTTTGGGAAGGGAAATTGAGACACGTAGGTTCTACGTATAGTGTATACAACTATACATAACTATACATGTAGAAGGACTTTTATGGCTTTCGTAGTAGTCCAATGCTTTGCGTTGAAGGCTTCTGGCTGTGCACATAAGGTGCATAGCCCTGCGTCAGGATTATGCCACAATCTATGAACTGCATGTAGGCCTACTCAAACATTGATCGATGTTATTATGTCTATGGGACAACAACAGCTTCTGGACTGAAACCGCATATTGGTATGATGGTATCTATACATTACATGTACATGTATGTAGGCCTACATGTAAACTTGATGTCCGCCATAGGGTATAACCGTGCATTTCCACTGAGTACCGCTCATCTGTAACCCCCCCATACAATATTATTCTACAACAATACCCATAGGCGTAGGAGGCGGAGTCCAGGGGCAAATGTCCCCCCCAAATTTCGGGCAAATGTGTTTTTCGGGCAAAAGAGGCACGGACGTGGAAAAAATTTCGATTTTTTTTTCGAGCAACCAGGTACAGTGGATTTTTTTGGGCACACAGAGGTAAAAAGCTAACTTTTCTGAAGATTTACAGGAAATGACTAAAAAATGGTCATCATGTTTTTCGGGCAAAAATAAAAATTTTGCCCCCCGCTTCCGAAATGTCCCCTACGCCTATGAGAATACCAAACAACATTCAATTATGAATATGAATTTCATTCCCACAATAATTCTATAAACGACTAAAGGAATTCCATCTTCTGCCGACCGTTACATATAGGCTATTCAACATAAAAAATTCAAACATCCAAATAATGCGCGGACTTAGTATTGCTCGTTTATGTATTAAGGCTATATCTATTTTTCTATTTACTCCTTAGATTGTCGTTTAGGTCCTGTTTTTGCTGCGCCAGCATTCGATTGGCGTAGGTTTTGCGCTGAAAGTAGGGTAGATGAAGCAAGAAGCAGATTGATCCACCAATAATGAGTAGAATTCCGCCGACATGGAAGGCGTTGTTGTAATTCTGAGTCATGTCGTAGACCATTCCTTTCGGCAACAACAAAACACGACATTTATAGCTATGCAATAAGTCGTTTCTAACATTATAATCACCGTCAAAATCGGCCTCGGGTGCCTGCAGGCATTTGCTGCAATAATAGATTAGGATATTAATTAATTTGCCTACCAGCATTTACACATTTACTGTGCTCTTTTAAATAACCTATAAAAGTTAAACGAATTAAATAGTCTTGATGCATTCAAGAGTTGTTGAAAGATAGAATAATTCTGCTTAAAACCGAGTATAGGCCTATTAAATTTTTATTAAAGGCTGGTAATAATTATATAGTTTGCGATTAATGAATTTGTTTATTACTAAGCTTAGTTCACTATACGCTAAGAGAGCAATTCTCTTGTCAATATATTGCACGTAGCTTGCTATTCTGTCAATGGACAATTTTATATCGCAACTGTTTCAGATGTTTGAACTTCAATATTGTTGATAGCCCAACAGAAAACGCTCGTCGCAGTTTGGGCACAACAATTACGCAACGTTTATCATTAGCTCCTTCTGAAGGAGATCAGCAAAAGCCCGCGTCCAAATTTGAAAACCATGTGTTGTATAAGCCTCTGAATTACCCAACAGCGAGTGTTCAGAAATATCGGTAAGCATATACTCCGCAATATTTTTGTAACTGAAACATGCAGACTAAACAGATATATCATTTTATACCGTAATATATTTGATTCACACAGTGCGTAATATATATATATATATATATATATATATATATATATGCAGCTCCCAATTGCCTGCATGCTTAGAGACAAACATCACCACATAACCCCTGTTCTCAAGTCTCTTCATTGGCTAAAAGTTTCTCAGCGCATCCATTACAAAATTGTTTCTCTAACCTACAACGCTCTTCAAACCTCTCAGCCCTCCTACATTCGTCAACTAATCACCATCCAACCGCACAGGTCTACGCGCTCATCATCATATCTTTCTCTCTCTCGGCCTCCAGTATCATCCTCTCTGAAATTCTGCGACCGCTCCTTAGTCTATGCTGCACCAGCTCTTTGGAACGGACTCCCAACATACCTCCGCCTGTTCGCTCACCCTCCTATCTCTCCTGCAGTCTCACCTCCAAATTCAACCTCTCCTCCGCTTGCACTCTCCTCTGCTGCATTCCATTCACGACTGAAAACCGAACTCTTCAACCTATCCTATCCAGATTCCAATCAAGTTCCATCACCCAACCACCACCATCACCGACAACCACCGTAGCACCACGCTGTCTCCTCGGCTTGACCTCCCCGGATTTTGACCTGGCACCGGAACGAAAACGGCAGCTCTGGCTATTGCGGACTTGATTTGATATAGCGCCGGTGAATAAGCTGGTCTCCCTGACGTGGCTTTTGTGGGCGCTGAGAAATTCTCGAAGATTTACATTACATTACATTACATTAGAGACCAGAGGCCACAAGTCACTGAACGAGATTAAGAGTCGTGAAACCAATTAATATGTCTTCACAAGTCTGAGGCCGGGACCCCCGAATTTGATTTCGATGCCTATAGCTCCCATGATCCATACGATCTCGTATTCGCGGTAGGCCTACCCTGGATTAAAGTTCTTAGGAGTGAGTTGGCTTGTTCTCAGTATTTCCTTTGTTTACTTCTTTCGGCCCAACTTTGGTCAAGTCCGAACTAGTTTAATAAGCTGGATTTCTAGACAACAACGAAGGCCAGGCACAGCGCGAAGTGGTTTCAAAGTTTGAGAGTCATTTTGCAGGTCAATACGATGACTATCTCGATTGTTGATGACTAGGCCTACGAAGAAAATACCAGGTAGGTCTAACGCACATGTCTTGAGAAGTTTGTTCTCTCTCTTGATTCATTGTGTCCGTATGACCTGCGCAAACTCCCTGGTAAAATGTCACTAACTATAACATAGCTAGGCTACCTACTTTACGGACGATGACTTTTGTCTAGACTTTTGTCTAACTCTAATATTATTTATCTGTCAACTATATATAATTCATCTCTATGGGAAGGGCTTAAGTGTGGCCGGACGGTCATGGACGGTGTCCATGCACTTATTTCAAAATCTGAACACCGTCCCGTCAGTTATTGGCCAGCACAGTCTGGAAGGTACGTGGCGTTCAGGCACTCCTTTCGAAAGGTAAGTGGCGTTCAGGCACTTCCTTTGAAAGGTAAGGGGCGTCCAGGCACTTATTTTCCTACACTTTAAGCACTGACTGTCTAGTGGCCTATACTGTTACTGAATGTGGCTTCATCACTCAGGTTTCAATTAACGAAGATTAGTATAGCAACAAATGAAGGCGTGGTCATAATTATGGAATTTTTGCATTGTAATTAGCATGAAGCTAATTTTGGGGGGATGTGGGTTATCTGTTAAGAACACGCAACCGTGACCTACTTAAGACCCCTTCAAACCCTTCTGCAACCTGCATCTATTCGTGTTTGCACCACCCTCTCCACGTGGATTACCGTGCTCCATCGTCCAGCTGAGCACTATGAGCTAGATTTGGGAACTCTGGATTATTGGATGCTCTAGATAAAGATATCCAGGATTAAGATTCTCTATGTTATGATAACATAGATCAGGATCCGTTACCCTGGACTCTTAGATTAAGATATACTAGATTAGGATACCTTGTAGCTTTTACACAGGTAGGCATGCTAAGGGCGTAATTGGTACGCAACTCTGTTGCAATGAACTCTGTAATATTATTAGATCCCACGCAGTATACATTATAATACATTATAAATGATACATTATAAATGATACATTATAATACATTATAAATGATACATTATAATACATTATAAATTATGCATTATAATACATTATAAATGATACATTATAATATAGGGCTGTTGATTCAATCGCGTTAACGCGTGCGATTAACGCGTTAAAAAAATTGCGATTAAAATTTTTAGCGCATTAATCGTACGCGTTAATTAGATCTAATTAAAATGGAATCAGAGGCAGAAAACCCGTTTTAAACGGAAGGCTCATACTTAAAGCTAGTGATACATTCTTTGGCAAATATTTCAAAAAAGAATTTGAGTGCTATCGTAGCAATGGTCGCTCAATCATCGCCCGCATGCGAACCAAAACATGCGTTAAACGCTAACGATGAGTCGTCGAGATCGGCCGCCACTAAGGTTGTTTCCTCTTTCCTTACCCCGTCAGACGTCAGACTACGTTGGTTGAACTCCATGAGATGGCAAGACCAATGGATTTCAGGTTTCAAATGATAAATGTTTACAGAAGGACAACTGAGACGAGGTTTGGCAAGAACCGCAACCTCTTGGGAAAAATTGTGACCAAATAATGAGGTTCAATAGTAGACCTACTATTGTTAATTAATAAGAGCATCCCATTAACCGACCAATGTAAATAAACTGGTCTGCCTATAGCCTACAATTGGCTGAAAAAATAAGTAATCTTGATAGTCAGAAAACGGTTGTCTAACTTCACATTAATTGTAGGCCTATATGTCATTTTAATTAAAGGTGGCTCACATGAAAAAAATTAATGGATTTTGAGCAGTTGACTAATCTGAACATTAGGGTATAGCAAGAAAACTGTTTTCATTTAAAATGAACTTTGGGATAACTTAAAAGGTTGCTCCAGGTCCTAAATGAAAGAACTGAAGAAAAATTGCATCAAATTTATTGCATCTAACTTTGCCGCCGAACACCTGAAGTTTAGTCTACTTTCGCGGCTGCAAACCATGGCAGAAACACGCACTGTGCAAACATGCGAACGTTAGTCATGGAGAAACAGACAGAAAATAAAGAGAAAAGCAAGAGAATAATTATAAGAAAATTTGAGAATAATTGTAAGAAGTATTATAAATCTCAAGGACTGTGTAAAGTATAGATGATACACCAGACAATGATTCCAGCTGTGATACAGTTGACTCCGATTCCAGAGCGTCAGAATCATTGAGGATGTTATATGCGATCTGAAGGAGAAGCACTCTCGCTACACCAAATCACTCCAGCTTTGTCAAGGGAATGTGACAGATAATAGTTTCTGCACTGCAGGTCTACTTGTGGACTATGCAGCCACTAACAGATTGCGAGAAGAGAGAGAAAGCTTTCGTAAAAAAAATTATCCGATGGAAGAGGAGAAAAGCGCGAAGCTGCAGCATTGTATTTTGATGGTGGGACAGATATCACTGTAATACTGTATGTTTCCAGTCATAAATATCAAATAATGGAAGAGTATGCATGTTTGAAACGAAAATAGGGCATATCTCACCAAGGAGTGGATTAACCGCTGGAATTTTCGAAGCAATGCATGACTTCTTGTCTGATTGGCCTAATGATACTTCTTTCAGTTCAGTAATAGCTGTTAGCTGTGATGGAATGGCGGTAAATACAGGAATGCATGCATGCTGGAACAATCGAATAAGAAAGCTGGAGTTACATCGTCCTCGCCAGTGGTTCATCTGCATGTTCCATTTCGATGAGTTGACGTTACGACATATATTATTTGTTCATCATTTTATCAAGTTCCCTACCTTAGGCCTACTTAGAGAGAAAGGGTGTTGATGAATGTAGGCCCTATTCAAAAAGAATGGCTACTATGGTTACCCAGAAAATCTTTAAGTGAATATGATGATTGATAAAAAAAACACATGCAGAACTGGTATATCCAAAAGAATTAAAAATAATAGCAAAAGAAACTGATCGCTGTCAATAATTAGCATTTCAGGTGATACTAGAACATTCACAATCCCAAAACTGAATTTAGAAGCCACTGTCTACTGTGTTCCAGTTAACTGGCTGGATTTTTCCAGACTTGAACCTCCAATAACTTGCAAGTTGAAGAAAAATGACCTTCAGGAATCCATTAAAACTGGCAGTATGTTAGATCTTGAAAAATACTATTGCCACAAGCCAGTCAAAGTTGTTACAGGTAGCCTAGGCCTAGTACAGACGCAGCAAGGTCAGTTTGCGACAAAGAGCGTAGAGAAGGCCACATTCGAACAAAGGGCGAATCCCTAAAAAACATGGTCAAATATACCACAAAAAATTAGTGGACTATTATAATAATATGAGTGAAACGCATTGTCAGCATATGAACATTTTGTGAAGCGTAATTAAGGACTACAAGGTTTTTTCAACTTGAATGATTTTTCCATTTTTTAAAGTTAGAATAATGCATTGGGGGACAGTCCATAAATGACGTCACGTAACTGGAGAGGAGAGGGTCACAAATCTATGACGATTTGTGACGGTCCATTGCTAGATATCATAGGACTTTTGTTTTAACGTGTGACGAGGGGTCAAAAGGAATCGCCCTATGGTGCGTGACATCGTTTATGGACGACCCCTTGTTTGTAGCTCATAGATGTCGGAATTGCCAAACAAATTTATCTGCCGTGCCATAAAATGTGGCTCACAATATTCCTATTTTTAGGCCAAATTACTACTGCAGATAAGAAAATAGTCAAATTTCAGCAGTGTTAATACAATGCTCAATAGTGCGGTATACTTGAATAACTTCAAGGCCATGGCGGCAAAGTTAAGCAGCACGTCAGAAACAAAATTTCTATACCAGACACTATCCAATAGATAGGAGCAACAAATTATTATATCCCAAACATAATCCTTTCTGGTCACTATACCCTACTGAACATAGTTCAATTCTGTCTGTCAAACAAAACTGTTCAATAAACTAAATGCAGAAATTCAATAGGCCTAAGCCAAAGGTTATTGAATATGTTTGCAATAGAAAGAATGCATATATACAGTCATTAAAATTTTATGCTTCAGGGGTCCTTAGAAAATAGTAAGATTAGTATATTTGAAGAAAATGCATTGCGATTAATTTGCAGTTAATTGCGATTAAAAAAATTAATCGCGCGATTAATTTCGATTAAAATTTTTAATCGAACAACAGCCCTAATTATAATACATTATAAATTATACATTATAATACATTAAAAATTATACATTATAATACATTATAAATTACACATTATAGTCCGTTTGACAGATAATTATTGATGTTTTAAACCTGAGCTATAAAAATTATTGGCTTACAGGTGTAATTTCTATAACTTAATCTCTCTTGTCTAATGTCCAGGACGGACGACAATCGATGGCAATAATAGTCTGTCTGTCTGTCCGTCTGTCTGTCTGTCTGTCTGTCCGTCTGTCTGTCCGTCTGTCTGTTTGTCTGTCTGTATGTCTGTCCGTCTGTATGTCTGTCCGTCTGTCCGTCCGTCCGTCAGTCTGTCTGTCTGTCTGTATGTCTGTCTGTCTGTCCTACCGGTGCTGTATTAAGGTCAACGCGTAGTCTGCTCATGTTCTATCTAAGCTTAGCCAAGACCCAGCAGTTCGCACAGAATTATGGGCGACTGTTCATTCTATCTGAAGTATACGATATAGAAACCACTTAACCGATTGTTGTAAGGCAAATGACAGGATTTGGTGTTGGGCGTCGTAAGGATCAGTTAAGCGTCAGGTTAGGCGTCGTGATGGTTGGTTGGTTGGAGCTAGGATTAGATAATATCCAAAGATACAGTCTATGCCGGTCCTTGATACAATAGTTGTGCTGAATATTAACACAATGCTTTAGTATATAATACTGACCGGCTATTGGTGGTCCTGCGAACGAAGAAATTCCACGGACGGCGCAGAGAATTCCAAATGAGTTCGTCAGCTTCTCCAGACCGAGCAGTTCGCACAGAATTATCGGCGACAGCGAAATCCAAGTGGCTACAACAGCATTACTACGTCGTCATCATCATTATCATCATCATCGTATCATCATCATCATCGTCATCATCATCATCATCATCATCATCATCATCATCATCATCATCATCATCATCAATTCATCATCATCATCATCATCATCATCATCATCATCATCATCATCATCATCATCGTCGTCGTTGTCGTATCATCGTATCTTCATAATTTTATCATCATCATTGTCGTCGTCGTCTTTATAATGATGATCTTCATCGCCATCAGCAGGGCACCAGCTTATTCACGAGCGATAACATCTCATCTATTTTTTGGACTCTATCCCTGGCAGTTTAGAGTTGATCTCGGCGTATGGGACTTGTCTAGTCAGAAGGGTTGTCCAAAAGAATAGCCCGAAGAAGGTCGCAGTCTGGTTACCAGATACACTATAATTAGAGTCTATGCCCACTGATGCTGCTGCTTGGTAAGACCGCTATAGTATGCCTATCACTTCCATACACCACAGCCATACACCACCATACACCACTATTACCAGTGCTGCTGTTCATCTGGATATATGACTTACCCATACAGAGTCCGAAGTATGCGGCAAAGACACACGTGGAGGCGTAGTTGACGCAGAACATACTAAGTATGCAGGCGACACCAGATGACGCGATGGCGATGTTATGAAGCAGCAGGGCGTTGACGCTCTTGAAATCAGCCAAGAAACCCATCAGGACTCGACCCAGTGTGTTAGTCACGGCTGAAACAGGATCGTTGCTCGTTTAAATATATATATATATATCTGTTTTGTCATTCGTCTTCCAGAATTGACATATTAAGATTATTTACTGTGCTCTTTTAAATATTTAAGTCAGGTGAACGAAATAGATCGGTTGCCTTCAAAGGCTAATTGTTTAAAGGTAGGCTATACAATAAAATTATGTCTGCTTAATACATAATATTCATTAGAGGGCCTTTAATAAAAGTTGACACTTATAGTGGGGCGCGGTGGTGTAGTGGGGGTGTTCGGTGCCTTGAAGCTGGAGGGTTCCAGGTTCGAATCCGCATCATGGCGCTGCGTAGGGACATTGAACAAGTCCCAACTCACAATTGCCCGTGCACTTCGGTGTGAAACTCCGATTCAGTGTCCGCTGTAGGCGGGAGCGCCTCTGAGTAGTGACTTGAAGTGGCACTATAACAAATGTGAGAAATAAATAAATAAAATAAATAGTTTGAGGTTCGTGAATTTGTTTATTACTAGTTCACCGCACAAAGAGGTCAGTTTGTCACTCTGGTACATAGCCTGCTATAGATATATTATGTCATTAGACAACTCAAGCAGCATTTAATCTTATCCTAAGTCGCACCTTATCGATCCTCAAACCAGGTTAACCAGGTTAACGCTTTCATGATATTCTTCTAATTATCTTATCAAATAGCCAGGCATAAGAAAACAAATAACTAAGCTTATGCATTATTCTAGAATGGAAAAAGGAGCTCTCTGCCCTTCAATTTCACATCATGACGCCCAGATACGACCAATTATACATGTAGGTCTTCCACGATCGTTCCACCCTCCGTATATATCTTCTAGGACCACCCCTCCAGGATCGTCTAATCCTCCATATTGGTCTTCCAGGACCACCCCACCTTGTAGGGGTCTTCCAGGGTCGTCCATTCCTCCCTATGCGGAATCCTTTCCTCCGCTACTCTACAACCTATATTAAATGTTGTATACATAGGAAGACATCCGGTATTATTCTTCAGGGTCGTCCATTCCTCCATATATGCGGAGTCCTTTCTTCCGCTGCTTTACAACCTATAACAATTGCTGCATGCATATGAAGAAGAGGCCGAGTATTATTCTTACCAACAACGGACAAAAGAAGAGCGGCCTGCGCCTGCGTGCACTCGAGGATGAGGACACTGCGTTGAACGATGAAGAAGAACGGGATGTAGTGACCGAGCATCGCAACGAGATTGGCGACGATCGGAATGAGGAAGAGGGGGTCGGCCAACAGGTTGAGACCGGTCTTCTGAAGGAACGACTGCTTCTCGTTGTCTGGCTGGTAGACGCTGCTACTGTTGCCTCTGCTGATGTTCACGAAGCTGCCGTGAATGACGACGGGCAGACTGGCCATGCTCGACGCCATGATGGAGCTCGGCCGACGAAGGAGCTGGCTCCCATGCTGTTCCTGCTTCTCCGCATCCACGTGATGTGAGCTGGCCGCTTTCTTCTCTCCGTTTCCAAACACCTCTTTGTCTTCGTCGTCCTCCTCCTCCTCCTCCTTCCTCAGCGCCTCCTCCTTGGCCTCTCGTACCGACTGAAGATGGGGGTCGACACTGATGTGGTGTGGCGCATCGCTTATCGACGACTGGCGACCTCGTGTCCCTTCGTTCGACCAGTAGATCGGCGTCGACTTCTTTGGCTTTGGAGAGGGCGCCTGGAGAGGGCGGAGCAGGGCCCCGAAGACGGCTCCCTGCAGGGTGATGCCCGCCAGCACGACCATGGCGTACTGCCACCCGTTGGCGCTCAAGACGGCCTGGAAGAGGGGGGCGAAGAGGAAGCAGCCGACCCCAGTTCCGCAGACGACGATGCCGGTCGTCAGGGCACGACGCTTCTCGAAGTAGAAGCTGACGCTGACGACGGCAGGAAGGTACATCATTCCAAAACCAAAACCTACAACACCGTCGCATACATTATGTAGAGGTATTTTCGGTTCCATGGAGCTGGAAGGTTGCGGGTTATAATCCACCTCAAGCCGTCGCGTATTACTATTATGGAACCTGAGCAAGTTCTTCGCTCACAATTGCACTTCGGCGTGAAACTCCGATTCGGTGTCGCTCTGTAATTGTAATTGTAATTGAACATTTTTAAAGCGCCGGTCACAGATTCAGTAGCGCTCCCGACCCCAGCTAGTGCTCCCGCCATCAAATAGAATAGTCATTAGGCCTATAGTCTTCAAGCGTTTTCGAAACAAGGGAGGAGAAAGGCCAAGGAGCTCAAGACGTAGGCCTATCTTGTGGGAAGGCGATTCCAACAAGAAGGACCAACAACGCTCTGTAGTCGGGAGCTACTTTGAGGAAAACATAGGGTGACAGACAGGCAAGCAGACAGATGAAGACACAGTCAGGCAGACAGTTAGACAAACAGAGAGAAAGACAAGATAGACAAACGAACAGACAAACAGACAGATTTTATATTTTCATTTGTTCTTTATTTACTCATTTATTGCATGTTCACCGGGCAAGGAGACAGACAGACGGACAGACAGACGGATAGAATAGTTTAAGCCTAACCTCCGATCGCTCCGAATGTTAGCATCATGACCTTGACGTTAGGAGAGAGTTGAGAAATGCCGAATCCAAAGGTCGCAATCAGAGCTCCAACGATCGTCACATATCGACTGTCGTAACGGTTGATCAGAAAACTCGCCAGAGGACCTAAACGAAAACACAAGCGATGACAACATCTTCAACTCTTCATCACATAAATGTTAAATAACGTTTATAATCATACCATAAATTATTTTGATGAACCCATTAAATAGAACCAGTGAAAAAATTAGAGTAGAAAAATAGACCAACATCAAGGGGCACAATAGGACTATGTATGTAGTACTTACGGCCCTGAATAAATGGCCACCTGTAATAAAAGCATAATGTTTTGACAGAATGTAGGCCTAGTAATAAATCAGGAGTGTGCGATATAACATAACAGTAAGCCTATACTTAACAATAAAGTTAACTAGGTATAATACAGTGGCGGCGCTACGGCAGGTCGCGGCAGGTCATTTGACCTGCCTATTTTGCTCCCGACCTGCCTAATGACCTGCCAAAAAAAACTTTGGAATTTTTAATATCTTCTTTACATTTATTTAAGAGTCTGAAATGAAAAATCAAAATTTTCATCGCCCAGAAGTTCACTATTGTTGTAATGCAATTATCATATCTAACTGACTTTTACGTCTGCTCCTATCTAGTAGGCTAGGTCAATATAAGTCTATGTTTTAAACTTTAATTTTTTCCCGGATTGCCGCCGTTACGTCCATCGATATCTATTTCGATGGTTACGTCAGAGATTTGTAGAAAACTTGAAAGAAACTAGATCTATAGTCGGTCGTCCGTTAGGCCTACTTCGCGAAACTAGCATCACTGATTTTTGAAATATCATATATATATATATATATAAACATGGAAATAGGTATGTAAATAACAATGTGACTCTGCAACATTGAGAATTTCTTTGGAAATAAATTGGGTGGAAAGTTGATTAAGCAGAACGTGTGACTGATGCCAAAATCGGTGGAGTTTTAGGCGATTATGTTAGGGAACCAGGCCTAGGCCTACTTTATATAAAACGACGATTGTTGTGTAGGCTACATGTTGAAAACGCAGAAGACTTGAGAGACAATGATGTGGATGATGTTCTTGGAATGCCTTCGAAAGATACTGCGGACGTTAATTTGGTCCACCGGACATTTCTAAATTTCGCCAACCGACGAACCCACACAGCCGTTGCTTTGCAGTTTCCCGGACATCTATAGGCCCTATAATATAGTTGGAGGAGTTGTCTGTCGTTTCAATCCATCCATGTAGGCACTAGCCTATATCGAGTTCAAAAGAGATGTCAGATAATCTAGGCTAGTCTAGGTAGCCTATTCAGATAATAAAGTGAAACACAATAGCCTAATTATTAGGGCCTATTGCTTTCGCAGCAAATGCTAGTAGCCTTCGTGTTAAGAACCTGATTTACATCTTGTGTTCATTAATCAGTTTTATTTCGAATATGCTCTATTTTTGTAGACCAGCACATGATAGGCCTATTGCCAATACCGTATTGGCAGGAAAAAAGCTCAAATCAACTTTTTTTGGGGAACCTGCTCATCGCTTATTGCTGCATTGGGTCCCGCACGCCCTACGGCGGGCCAGGCTTCAAATTCAATCATCACTTTCTTCGACCTTCCAAATATCTTCCATGACCCTGAGGCGACCTGCCGAAATTTTATAGCTGGCGCCGCCACTGGTATAATAGGATGATATGCATAATTATATGCATAATAATAAGTATATGTAGAATCTTTGTAGACCTAGACGTATGTATTATGTGTGTATATGTGTATGTGTAATATGTATGTATATGTATATGTACATGCACAATTGCACATGCATATGTATAAGTATAATGTATATGTATATGTATGTATATGTATATGTATATGTATATGTATATGTATATGTATATGTATATGTATATGTATATGTATATGTATATGTATATGTATATGTATATGCATATGTATATGTATATGTATATGTATAATTGTATATGTATATGTATATGACATATACAATTATACATATACATACATATATACATATACATATACGTATACATATACATATACGTATACATATACATATACGTATACATATACATGCACATACACATACACATACGCATATAGCCTACATATACAATTATACATATACATATAAGCTTACACATACAAATACATATACATATGCATATACTATATGTATATGTATTTGTATAATTGTATATGTAGGCTATATGTGTATGTGTATGTATATGCATTGTATATGTATATGTATGTATATGTATTGTACAATTGTACATGTATGTGTATATGCACAAATGTATATGTATGTGTATATGTAATATTATATATATATATATGTTTATGTAACCTATATAAGCCTACATGTGTGTGGGCTACAGGCCTAAATAATATAAGGACGGCGGAAATTGAAGATTAATTAATCAACTAATCTTTAGTTTAGCGATTAAATTTGCTACCGTCCACAGTGCTCTGTGTGTTGGTCTACGTGTGCGAAACCTTTTTTTTAGCTCAGTCGATTATACCGTCAACTCTATACAGGGAGGCTCAATAAAAAATATACCACCGGATAAAATGCGATAACTTCGCAACCGACTGACATTTTTCTGTAAAAATTTTCCATTTTGCAGGGGAATGAATTTACAACAGTCCCTGAAAGTTTCACTTGAAAATTTTCATGTTTGCAAAAGTTGCAGCTGTTAAAACTTTCAATTCCTTTTTTTTCAAATATTCGGAGAATCATGTTCCAATAGGCCTACATGCGATTTCATTAAGATTTTTTGCAAATTACAGCAAGCAAAATGATTATGATGTCATACGACCTCACTAAGAGCTGTAAAGAAGCTGTTTATGAAGCAAGCTGTTGGTATTTGGTGATATTTTATAGATTAAGGTCTCAATTCGTGCATCCATTACTGAACGTCATGGGCAAAGTTTCTGCGGAAGATAAAATGGGAACTCGGACGTTGCGTGAACAGAGACGTGTTCATGTAACGGAGATCAGATGTCGGAAGAGAGGCTGGAAGTGGTCGTTTGGTCTGACGGAAAAATCGCGATTTTCACGATATTCGCTTGGTAATCGAAAGAGTCAAGTTTGCAAAGCACATTATGGTTTCAACATCAGATCAGCTGGCATGTTTCTCGGCTGCAAAAAAGATTGAACTTCATCCTATTCAGCAGCCCAAATATCAAACTTTTCGTTGAACTCTCTTACCCAGACTCATTGAAGACCGAAGACTGCAGGCATGTTTTAAAATCTGGTTTATTTACCCTGCAGGAGGACGGTGAGCTGCATGCTTGCTCGCAGGGCAAGGTTGATTATGATGGCGCTACCTTATTGTGATCAACTGCACTAGGCCTATATTTATTTGCCAAAGATTAGCTCGCCAGACCATAACCCTCTTAATTATCACGTCTGGGGAGCTGTGCTGGGATGCTGCAAGACATTTTAATTCCAAGTTAGAGAACATTGGCTAGCTGAAGCAAGTCTTTCTGTTAGTGTGGGATCAGTTGCCGCAGGATCAGATCAACAAGGACATAGGCCTACTGAGTTTCACAAAAAGAATTCGAGCTCGTGTTCAAGCAGCGAGTGGACACTCCCATTATACCTTACAATAAACTGCAAAACGGAATTCTGAGGTAGTAGTGAAAAGTGATATCATATGACATGAAAAATCTACAAGTGATGTTCATTTTCCGCGGAAATTTGAAAAGACGTAGGCCTAATTGAAAGTTTAGACAGCTGTAACTTTTGCAAACATGAAAGTTTCAAGTGAAACTTTCAGGGATTGTTAGAAATTTATTCCCCTGTAAATTTGGAAATTTTTGCAGAAAAAGTTCAATCGGTTGCGAAGATATCGCATTTTATGCGGTGGTACATTTTTTATTGAGCCACCCTGTAGAAGCTAGCAGTGCGTAATTAACTTAATTGATGAAAGATATCTGAACTGAAAAACGTGAACAAGAATGCTAATGTCAACAATAAGTAGGCTTAGGCCACTTAGTAACTGCTACCCAGTACTAGACTTAGATATTGATAATACTAATAAAGATAAGCATTTCTTTTGCGTTTCTTTTACTTGTGAGGAATATAGGCCTATTTATTCAAATTAGTTTAAAAAAACTTTTATCAATCATTTTTAAATAGTTAGCCTAGATATATGAAGAACATCGCAATCGTTAATTGGCCTAAAACACATATATTTATATTTATATTGCCTAAATAAATATCTGATTCATTAATTATATGTAGGCCTGGCCTACATAGGCCTATGCATTTATAAATAGGCTATATATATAAATTTCGGAATTGCCTATATATATAATTATATATATGATTATATATATATATATGCATGTTGGTTGGCAAGTTAGCAAACAAGGGTCTAAAATTGAGTGCGTTTTTCGATATAGGCTACATGTAGCTCCTTCTGTCTTGCAAATGGGGTCTTACGGTCTTACTAAACACTGACCTATAACTGCTAGCTGACACATAATTATTGATCAATGATCATGCTTATGGTTAAACATAATATTGGTCAAGGTTATGACAACTATGACAACAGTTGCTGGTGTTGTTGTTATTGTTTTCGTTCCGAGATATCATGTCCCCCTCAGTTCTCGAAGAATCCTTTGAGGTTAGAAACCTAGGCCTACAATAATTATGTCTGCAACGATTTTAGCTACTCTTCAAATTCTGCCATCCGCAAGACGACGCCGAAAGCAACAAGTTAAAGCGCTATATAACGTTTGAATCTTCGCCGAGGTTTCCTGCTACGAACTGATGGTGGTGGTGGTGGTCAGAGGTGGATACAGAAATTTTCGAAGGGGGGTGCCAAAAAATTTTAAGCCTTGGGTTGGGAAAAACTTCGATGATCTTTGACCGAAAAATCTGATGACCATTTTTTAGACATTCGGTCGAAATGTCTGTAAAATGTACCATTTTTTCCACCCAAAATAACTGATGACCTTTTTTAGTCATTTCATCGAAATCTCTTCAACATGTTGTAGGCCTATCATATTTTTCAAATGATCTTGATAACCTGGCTTTCATCGTCCTGTGCTACTTTTTCTCTCTCTCATCTTTTTCGATGCTGCATTGATTGAAATCTTCTTGAAACCTGTTGGAGGACCACGTCCTGTGCAAATTCTTAATGGGGAACCATAGCCGGATTGGCCCCCATCGATCCGCCTCTGGTGGTGGTGCGCCATGGTGGTGGTGGTGGTGGTGGTGGTGGTGGTGGTGGTGGTGGTGGTGGTGGTGGTGGTGGTGGTGGTGGTGGTGCTACTGCTGCTGCAGTTGTCGTTGTCGTTGTCGTCGTCGTCGTCGTCGTCGTCGTCGTCGTCGTCGTCGTCGTCGTCGTCGTCGTCGTCGTCGTCGTCGTCGTCGTCGTCGTCGTCGTCGTCGTCGTCGTCGTCGTCGTTATTTATGACGCAATCATCATGGAGCTGTTGATCCCGTGACCCGTTGACTTAGCTCAATACAATGGCCATTGTACATGACATTGTATGACCTCGCATCATGTGACTAATACAGAGATGCATGTAGGTCGTACGCGACGTACGTAAGTTGCCAGTGGATTGGAATAGGCTACAGTCCTCGTGAGAGTTGAGAGCTTGTCAACAGACTAATGGAACTACGTCAATAATTTATAAGTTGGTCGACTAGACCTTAATTGACCAAGTAAGCATTTGTTTACACGACACCTAGGGTCCACTGGCTGAGTGAGGCGCATGGGCTCCCGCAGACATTTTTTCAAAAGGGGGCAAAACAAAATGGTCGCGCTTAAAATTTTTCAACAAGAGCTTTACAATGCAAAGCGGATAATAAAGAACATTGGAATTTTTGAAAGACTTTTCGAAATGTAAATTCTCAGTTTAACATTGTGTATCGTTGGTAATATTGGCGCTTTAGCGCAAAGAAATTTGTTGAAAACCAAAATCTTTCAGTCAAAAGCAGGAAAATCAATTTTCCCGGGGGGCAAGTGCTCCCTCTTGCTCCTATGTGCGGGCGTCCATGGTGAGGCATATAATTATTGGTCGCAGGAGGGCCGTTTAACCACAGCGTCGTCGACTTCTTTGGACTCACATGTAGGCATGCAAGGTCTAGAAGACTTAAGAAGTTGCTTTTATCTCGGACCGACTCGGTCAATCGGAGTGTCCTTGGATTTATCGATAGTGCTTATGTGCATTGGTTAGCGCGCCAGGCGGTCAGTCGAAACGTCTAGTAGGCCTATTCAAATTCCCGCCAGGCAAAAATTTCGTTCCAGATATCTGATTCACAGCTGCGCCCTCTATGGTCAACTCAGCTATATACGATGAATACGCTGACTGTACACTGTCGGTGGGCAGATGTGACGGCGAGGGAATGGCCAGCCGTTCTCAAATACCGAGTATATAAGACAATCGTTAAGTCATAGCCCACATTATACTCATGACCGACTCAGGATTGGCTTAATAGGACTGCTATTCTTCTTGGAACAGCTAATGTCTTAATTCTGAATCACTTAAGGCCACTGTTTCTGTTAGTGCCCATTGTGTGATGGGTTTTCGGATGCACATGTATAGGCCTATTATCATTATTATGTATATAGGTTAACGTAAATCTTCGAAAATTTCTCAGCGCCCACAAAAGCTATGTCAGGGAGATCTGCTTATAGGCCTACA
Organism: Lumbricus terrestris; assembly: GCA_949752735.1. NCBI lineage: Eukaryota > Metazoa > Annelida > Clitellata > Crassiclitellata > Lumbricidae > Lumbricus > Lumbricus terrestris. The sequence continues at coordinate 25,205,672 of OX457047.1, forward strand.
CCGGCGCTATGCCAAATCAATTCCGCAACCAGGGGCGGATCCAGGGGGCCAATCCGGCCATGACCCCCCACTTCAAAAGTGCACAGGACATGGCCCCTCCATTTGGTTTCACCAAGCATTAAAATGTTGCCCCCTTCGAAAATGTCTGTATCCGCTCCTGTCCGCAACAGCCAAGCTGTACTGTTCCGGTGTGAAGTAAAAATTCGAGAGTGTCAGACCGAGGAGGCAGCGTGGTGCTACGGTGGTAATCGGCGATGATGGTGGTCGTGACGTGGTGCAAGAGTAGCAAGAGTAGAATAGAACAGGATAGAATTGCTTGCATAGTTTGGTTGGGAGTCGTTGTAATAAGATAAGACGTTCGCAGCAAGAGATAATTCGTAGGGTTGCTTTTCTAGAACTATTCTTGCCTATTAGCTCATTTTTCTAATGATGGCAAATGAATTAGCCTAGATTCATGCAAAAATCCGCATTACGCACATTATGCAATAGGCCGAGATGCCTTTTAGGATGTGGCTTTTCTCAATCACACTGCAATAAGCACATATTGTTATGTGCAGGTCTGGCCTGTATAGCCTACCAGTCCAGTGCATATCAGTTTTGATTAGCGTCAGATTTTTATATAGGGCCTATACAAGACAATGTATTGATGGATGACGGATGATAGCGAATGAGGGACGCAATGATGCGTTGAAGACCTCCACTTTGTCCGTCTGTCTCTCTGTCTGTTTCTGTCTGTCTCACTCTATCTCTCTGTCTCTCTGTTTCTCTGTATCTGCTTCTGTCTGTCTGTGTATGCCTCTCTATTTCTGTTTTTCTGTCTCTGTTGGCCTGTATGTTTGTCGGCCTACCTGTCTGCCTTTTTGTTTGTCTGTCTGTCTGTCTATCTGCCTGCCTGCCTGTCTGTCTTTCTGTCCGTCTGTCTGTCTGTCCTTCTATCCGTCTGTCTGCCTGTCTGTCTGTCTGCCTTGCGCTTCCGATTAGTGTCTCTATAGTCTATACTGAGCATCCATTTGGTACTTCTTGTAAACCCCTTTGACGTGCGCTAAGCAACGCCCTTGAATAACCTAGTGCATGCCCGGCGTCTAAAATGGTAGGCCTACTCAATAATTTTCCACTATGACACAATGCACGGATACGTTGTTGCAATGGATGAGGGGATTTGTGGAAGAACGGAAGAGCGAAGGAAGACAGCAGGGCTTTTCTCACGGAATTTTTATAACTGCACAACCAACAATGTTTTACTCCAGTGCCCTTGAACCGAAATCTTCTGACGACTTTTTTTCAGTTATTCGCATACAATCTTCCAGTAACGTATACCAACTTACCTGCTTTAAATCTAATTATCATTTAAAGACTTTCTCCCTGAACTTGCCCAAAACACACAAGGCAGCCTTTTGTATGCAAGCGCACTTGTTATAGCGCCCCTTCAAGCTCTCTCCTCGGAGGCGCTCCGACTACAGCGCGGACACTGCATCGGAGTTTCACGCCGAAGCGCTGAAACAATTGCGAGTGAAGGACTTGCCCAGGGTCCCTACGAGGCGACTTGAGGTGGATTCGAACCTGCAACCGTTCGGCTCCAAGGTGACGATCATACCTACTACACCACCGCGCCCCATACTTTGTTATTGCAAATTGCACAACTCCATCCTTCCATTCCAGTCCTATGTGGTAAATTATACAGATCTGATCAAATCGACTTTTAACCTTTTTTGAATGCACGATAATTATTTACTCCTACTACTGCACAAATTCATTTACAACTGCACATATTTTTGCGTACAGCTGCACGTTAAAAAGCCCTGGAAGATATAGACGTTTAATAAAGGATGAACGGCTGGGATGGATAGTGTTTAATCTAGACGTCTCCACGTGGGGGTTCCCCTCCAGGCATGTGAATTCCTCCTCTCCAGAAAAAATCGAGAGGGGTTGTGCACATGTATACGAATCTAGTGTTCCTTCAGAAACAGGGCTTAAATTGTGCCTGGACGGTCATGGACGACGTCTATGCACTTATTTCAAAATCTGAACGCCGTCCTGCCACTTATTCGTCAGCACTCAGCACTGAGTGGAAAGGTAAGGGGCGTCCAGGCACTTCTTTTGGAAAGGTAAGGGGCGTCCAGCCTCCAGGCATTTGTTTTTCCACACTGTAAGCTCTGCCCAAAAAGTATATACATGCATGCAGCATCTCCCCCACCAGAAGAATTCGATAAGTCTATGGGGGGATGACGGGAGGAAATTCTGGTGAAAGAATAAAGTCGTGTCGTCGGTGTCTAACCCAGTCCGCCTAATCCCCCCCCAAAGCATTGTGGACTATATTAAACAGTGAACGGATGGTCAAAATTGGGTGAATAGAATCTGATATGGTGCATGAATGTAGACAATGAATATCGACCGATGTGGACGAGAGGAATAAGCTTATCACTGAACTTTGCGAACTTAGATGAGAAAAAATAGTATAGGTTATGTACAGGGTGGGCCAAAAGCCTTATTTTTTGCCCACCCTGTATACGTACTCGTGAGCAGGTACATGGCGTTGAGCAGCGATCCGACCATGGAAGTGACTCCCGACCCGGAGTCGTAGTACTGCTGCAACTCCATGTTGAACACTCCATACGAATATGCAATTCCGTCGACGATAACATTGATCATGAAGGCCGCGAAGACGACCACCCATCCGTAGCCACCGTCCGGGGGTTGTGGCAACTCCCGCTCTCGACCCCCACCTGCCGCCGCCCCACGTTTCCCCGTCTTATTATCCGGCATTTTCCCTGCAGCGGTCTTCACAACCAGCAGCAGCTGTGGTCGTCTAACATAGAGCACTACACGAACGGTCACCGACGGCAGCGGTCTTCAGGACTCGCCCACCCGTCGTCTGAAGAAGTATAATCTGGGACGATCGAGCCAGGCCTCTGCTGGCATACCATCATCATCAGTTCACGACACAATTGAACTGATCCCTCTCGACAGTAATTATAGATAGCCGAGCTAGATAAGCAGCCGGTATTGTACGCGACAAAACACGCAGGCCGACGAGTCGACCATAATCATATCAGCAACCTTTATGAATATAAAATATCACTTTTGAAATCCTATAGCCTATGTATATTTACTACGTGGGTCATGTGTATATATAGTACTGCGGATTATATATAAAATATTAATTATGGCATATATATGATATATGAATATTAGGCCTATGTATATATGTGTGTATATATATACACACACACATATATATATATATATATATATATAATCCGCATGCTTATATATGAGTTTTATGCACACAATGTCTAAGTGCAGTTGATCTTTAATCTTGAAATGTTTCGATATAGTTGTCACCATTGTTGATCGAGTGAACTTTGATTGTTGCGATATAGATTTGCCTTCGATGGAGTCGACTAGTAGGCTATGACTATAGGCCTACTAATACTCTAATAGGTCTTTACGTATTGAATTATTATTAAAGGGTTCAGGCCTACAACATCGCAACCGGGCTCAAAAATATTTGGCAGAACCATGCTATATATAATAGGCCTATTATGGCCCTATTATATAGCAATTGCCACAAAGTTACCGTTCTTGAAAACATTATAGTGCATGTTTTTATATGTAGGCTACATGTAGGCCCACATGGATGTGAAAGTTGGACATTGAGGAAGACTGAGGAAGAAAGAATGAATGCATTCGAAACTAAAAATGCATGAGACGTAACCTCCACGTTGCATGAAAATGTATAAGCTTAGCCTTCAAAACCGCAACACTTAAATTAACGAATGAAATTATAATCTTATAAATAATTATTATCGTAAGTCTGTGTGTTTGTGCCTTTGTTAGATATGCACGCATATCACAGTTTTCAAGCAATCGACCCCAATCCTTCGCACGGGGGTCGGGGCCGACCCTGGTCAGGTCTCGGGGAGTCAGCGATCTCGGCAAACACCATCTTCATGTTCATCAGTCCAAAAAACCTCTCTCACGACATCTCCCACGAGAGATGGCAGCAGACATTTTCATATCGCCCATATCGGAGGGGGAAGAAGGAAGGGGGAAGGGGGGAAGAGGGTATGGGAAAAGGGGAGGGAGTGGAGGAGAATGGTGGAAGGGGAAGGAGAGGGGAGGGAGTGGAGGAGAATGGTGGAAGGGGAAGGAGAGGGGAGGGAGAGGGGGATTGGGGGAAGGGGTGGGTTTGGAAGAAGGGTAGGGGAAGGGCGGGGAAGGGGACAGGGGACGGGGGACGACGGGGGACGACGGGGGACGGGGAGTGGAAGGGGAAGGGGAAAGGGGAGGGTAGGGGGATGTGGGATTTGTGGAAGGGGGAGGGAAAGGGATCCTAAAATTCCCGGGCAACAAATTAGAGGGGGTGAGGCAGGGAGGGACGGAGGATTTGCGGGAAGGCGGCGAATCCTAAAATTCCCGGGCAACGCCGGGTACTCCAGCTAGTATATATATATATATATATATATATATATTGGATCTATATGTGGTGTGCTACCAGTGTGTATATACATGCATATATGTATATATGCGGCGTCAAAGGAAAAAATAATTATTGTCTCCTTGTTCTTGCAGTAGCAATGTGTACTTGTTGTACCCGTGCTTGAGACGTCGATCAGTAAGTATAATACTAGCACTTAAACTTGGACTTGAGACCTATAAGTACTCAAACATCTCTGAACCTCGGGAGCGGACTTTGTTATACGCATGGTCAATCGCTACCGTGGTCGCTTTCATTTAATATTATTATTTACAATTAAGTACGATTCTATATATATATATATATATATATATATATATATATATATAATTATATAGGCCTATATCCGCATGCCAGTAGGCCTATAAGTTCTATGTAGGCCGACCTGTATATTATGTAGGCCTACTGTATAAATTATTCCGCAATGCAGCATATGGTCTATATATATATATATATATATATATATATATATATATATATATATATATATATATATATATATATATATATATATATATACGGCATACACCTGCAAGAACCAATTCGAGATGACAGGTCGACTCTATAGTCAAATTAATTAGTGACGTTGGTCTGGATATCCCCATGACGGTTATATATTATAGGCGTATACCTATGCAATATCCTCTGACTGCCGCATATTATTTTGTCAGCCAATAAATGGGCCTATATAGCCTACCGCCGCTCACTCGTAGCCTACCCTCCGTCATCTACCTCAGGTTCCTCAACACTCATTAGAGATCCTCGGTGGTCGAGTGGGTTGGTAGCCCGCTCGCCGCGCCGTCGGCCCGGGTTCGATTCCCGGTCGGTCAGAGATTAATTTCTCGGATCTTTACTGCGGGTGGCTCGGTCGCAATATAAACGTGGAGTAGCGGTGGTGAAGGATCTCACCCTCAGGGTCGAAGCCATAACACAGCCGCTATATAAATATGCGATTACATTTACATTTACATTTACTCATCACCCAGCGTGTTTTCACTCCACGTAGGCCTGTAGTCCTGTTACTCTCAGCTAGGTGATCGTAAACTCCAAATTTCTAAAGAGCGCTATTCTAAAACGAAACATAGGACACCAGCTTATTCACGAGCGCTGTGTCTTATCCAACAGTCTGCGGTCGATGTCCAGCAGCCTACATGAGGGACCGAGTCCGGTTAATTATCAGAGGGGCAGTACGTGTTTAATCGTGTCCGTCTGCTTGGGGGGCGCCCGTTTTGTTCAGATGGCAATCGCCGAGCCAAACACCGACGACACCCTTTGACCGGTTATTTTTTCTGACGACCATTTTTTTTTAGTCTTTCTGTCCAAATTTCCCCCAAACATACCATTAACCATTTTCGGTACTTTAAATACAAATAACCTTTTTAGTTTTTCTGTGAACATTTCTTTTCGATTTTACATATAGGGATAATAGGCTAGCCTACATGTAAACAAGACTTTGTCGGAAATTGTAATACGTGTAGGCTAACCTGTCACTTTTCTGGAGTGGGAATAGTCCGTATTTACATGTAGGCTATACAACAACTCTAGGAATTATTGGGGGGGAATGTCATTACTGGGGATAACGTACAGAACTTCTTCCCCTCGATACGTCTAGATTAAACACTGTCAGAGCTATTATTATTATTATTATTATTATTATTATTATTACATAAATTTATTACGCGCGCAAGGTCACACCAAAGTGTAAATCTAGGGAAGCGGATGGTTTCGTTGGGGGACAGATTGCTTGGAACTAGATTGATTTAGGGTGAGAGTTGAGAGAGAGATAATTAATTAGCTGAATAGACTTGAAATTTGGTAATATGTGCACCAACAATGTTGCATCATGTTCTAATTTTGACGACACAGGTTTCAGCATGAGCCTAAATTGCGTAATGCAATGAGCCTAGCCTATCCTAACGGTGCTAATGTATATGTGATCAATTTCATATGATGACTGTTTGGCCTCGAAGACACCAGCATTCGCACGGGTCAACTTTCTTGTGAAGCGATCGACCGTGTAGGAAAAGACCTTATTTAAAGTCTACGACTAAAAGACTATAAGATCTTTGGTGTAGGCCTACTCGCTCCTCGAGGATCCTGTGTGGCCGAGTGGGTTGTAGCCCGCTCGCCGCGCCGGCGGAGCGGGTTCGATTCCCCGGTCGGATCTTTACATACTGCGGGTGGCTCGGTCGCAATATAAACGTGGAGTCGACGCTGATCATCTTTGATATGAAAAAGAGTCGTTAAACCCCAACATTTCATTTTCTACTCGCTCCAGCAAGCAATTCGACTGGTACATACCTATTTTTGCATTGACGGCATATTCCAGATTCAGCGCTTAATCTAGTTTTCACAACCTCTTCAATTTCCGGTGTAAGTGACAGTGTTTGAGATTGAAAGAATTTTTATTTAAATTGACGATTTTAGTCTTTGATTAATAATATGGCGGATTAGAAGGTGACAGTTTCATCAACCTGACGTTTTTATGACTTGGAATAATCCTGTTGATGTTATATTTATGTATGTTTTATCGAGAGTAAACGAGAGCCCAGGATTGCAACTGCCGACAAAACTGCGCTAGCCGTTAGGCAACCACTTGTTGTAGTTTCCAAAGCCGTAAAAAGAGATTGCAGCTTGTGGCAGAATTGTTATTTAACTCTTTGTGTCTAAGTTTATGTGTCATAATAGCCATAACACTCCCATGTGTTGTGCTCGTGGATTTAATTCAGGATGATGTTAACATGGTTTCGGAGCGAATTCTCGAAACCTCACTCTCCGAATTTGAAATTGCATTGGATCTTCAAAATATTGTTTCTAAGTAAAAAATAAAATCGACATATAGACGATGCAGAAGATTGTCTTAGTCCATACTAGTTTTCAAGCTTTTGAACGCTGTGTTAGAAAATGCTCATTGTTGAGACAGACATAAACCATGGTACTGCGAAATCTCTTGCCGCCAAAGATTTATCATAGTTAAATTGGCTGGATAATATTCTTAGAACAAACCTCTGATAGTCAACAGTTTATTACAACTGTTCATTGCCTATCAATTGGTATCTGTGTGTACGTAAGCATCAGGTTGGGTGCCATGAGATTTGATCAGGGTTACGGTTAGTGTCATCATCAGTAATTTGAGCATGCATTGGCTCTGTTTTGAATTTCCATCAGTTTCCGGAGTTGGATTCAAGGATTTGGGTAAATTTATAAGGATGTATTATTATAGCATCTTCTTGAGGAAAGAAGAAATGATTGGATATATATGAAATATGATTGGATGTAAGAAAATAGGCGATTTCTTCATGATGTTAGAGAGAGAATGTGGTGTTTAAATCGAAATGCATCGCATTTGATCTTGGGTTGTTAATATCAGTTTTCTTGCGAACCACATTTTCGGTCGTAGAAGTCTGATTTTAAAGCAATTATCAGTTTGTGTAAAATTGGCATTATAGAAAATCGACGTTTCCCAGCATAAACAAAGATGGTGGTTGCTGGGATTCATTGCATTCAAGACATTTTTTACGTTAAAATGTGTTTTGGAGGTTCTGTAATTGATTAGTCTCGTTCACTGAGTGAATTTTATATTTGATTCCATTTTTGCCGTCAAAAAGCATCAAAACTTTACAAAGTGTGTGACGATGTTGAATTGGAAGTGCTTCGTCAGATTACTGTATGTCTAGATATCGTATCTTGTGTCAATGACCTTTTAGATGTAACAGGTCTTGTGTTGCGCTGTGCCGCAGCTACCATTTACAGTATTTGTTGCAAAATTTTGGTCTGTTTTCTCGGCAATCTTTAAGCTAACAGTCAGTACAAGTGCATAAATTATCTCATAATTTTCATAAACGATTGTTAAAAATAAATCGATTATCATTTTGTAAACGATAAAAACTGATCAATAATCGTTTTCGAAACCAATGATCCCTAAGTTGATGTGACATTTAAAAATTTTGACGCGTACGCATGAATTATGAGCAAGCGTGGCTGCAGGTTTGCTTCATGTGCATTTTGTTCATTCAGTATTGAACCTTCATTGATTTTATAACTTTGTAAATGCTTGTGTTTGTAGTGGCGGCGTTTCACTGAATCAAAATGAGCAGTTCGGAAGAGGTTTCGTGGATTTCATGGTTCTGCGGATTAAGAGGAAATGAATTCTTCTGTGAGGTATTTTGCTGCCAACAGTGAATTAAAACACAGATCTCTTTAATCATCTTCTTCTGGTTCTCTGCTCTCTAGGCGCCTTCAAATGTCCTAAGTTGCTTGTTGCGTGCTTAAAAATAGTTTCAATAACATAGTGGGTATGTTCGTTGCCTTGCAGCCAAAGGGTTGCAGGTTCGAATCCACCTCAAGTCGCCGCGTAGGGACCCTGGGCAAGTCCTTCACTCGCAATTGCTCGGCGCTTCGGCGTGAAACTCCGATGCAGTGTGCGCTCTGTAGTCGGGAGCGCCTCTGAGTAGAGAGCTTGAAGGGGCGCTATAACCAGTGTGCATACAAGTGCAAATAAAGTTTAGAATAGTTTCAATGACATATGCTTTTCAGTTTTATTTTGGCTCTAGATGCATGAGTGTCCCTAAAATCTGCCATAGGTTTTTAAAAAATATGTAGTCATTTTATGCAATGTAATGCATGTGCACTTGTCATATGCACATAAATGTTGCTTACTTACTAACCGTTTCTCTTGATGTTGGGCCACTTCCTTAAGCTTTCTATGTCCACCTATCATCATCCTTTTCATTCATTAATTCATTAGGTGCATTTGTATAGCACCTCTTGAAGGGGCTACTCAGAGGCACTCCCAACCTCAATGCGACCAAATAAAACTGTCTTAAGATGAGAGATGAAAACCTGAGAAGGATTTGTACAAAGAGAGCGGAGGGCCAGAGGAAGATCATTCCAGGTTGAGGGTCCTGCCACCGAGAAGGTACGGTTCTGCAAATTGGAAGTATGAGCAAAAGGGATTGAGAGCAGACTTTGTTCAGTCGAACGAAGGGAGTGGAAATGGTGAGAACTGAGAGCCAAGCGTCATCTGTCACGGTTTTCCTTTTAATTCGCTTCCCCTTCATTTTTCCTTTGATGACCGTTCTTAGTAATGAATTAATGTAAAATTAATCTAACTATATACTATATATATTAATGTGCACAATGCGCATAGTTACTTGCCTAAATAATTGTTCAATACATGCTAAGGCCTTGAACCATAATTGAATCTGAGTTAGAGAAGATTTAGGGGGCTGCTGTCAGAACTGTTATAGTTTGGTAGAGAAATCTGTTGGAGCAGTAGTGAAAATGCTGAACTACACTTTTTTAAACTAACTGAGGGTCAACAATTGACTTGTGTATGTATTGAAGGCACTTTTGCAGTTTACCTGTTTCTAAAGGGTATGAAGCTTCACTTATGCATTTCAAAACATGTGATTGGAATTGGGACTTGTGTTGCTGAATGCTGATGGTTTAGTATATCCATAGGAGATTTTATATGTTTTCTACAGTTGATGTTGTTCGAACTCTTGACTTACTTACTGTATCAGAAAGATTATAGATCATTCTGGTTAAGGAACATTCACTAAGGCATCTAGTAAAAGAATGGAAGAGAGATAAATACGACGACATCTGAATTTTGAATAACGTTTTTCTTTCTGTGACTAAGTGTTTACTTTGAATATAGCATCACACAGAGACTTTTCTCTATGCGAGTGTTTCTTTGCTGTATTTTTTGTAACACTTGGTATCGCATTTCAACATTTTTGTGGCTTTAACTGCGGTCTGCTCAGTTGAGCTTTCGAGAGCCATAGCATACTGCGCATCTGGACTGGACCTTTGGGGTTGTCTTTAAAATTATTACATAATAAATGATCAACTGCCTTAGCCCTTTATCGACTAAAGTGTAGTAAACGATATGAATTATATGGTTGTAAATGAGCCGCTAACTTAAATACGTCTAAATAATTATGTTTGTAGATTGATGAAGACTACATTCAAGACAAATTCAATCTGACCGGTCTGAATGAGCAAGTCCCTCATTATCGTCAGGCAATCGACATGATCCTCGATCTTGAACCAGGTCAGAACATCTAAACCCAAGACTGACTGGTCTTGTTTGTTTTGAGGCTGTCCATACAGTACATATGCGGGGAGGGGAGGAGATCACCGGATTTAGGCTATTTCCATATGCGTGCATATGGCGGGAGGAGAGGTCTAGGCAAAAAGCATGTATGCAAAAAACGATTTCTGATTATGATGCCCACATTAAGCTTGCAGCATAGGAAAGGGAGGGTCAAAAATATGATTTTTTGCATACGTAATATGTGACCAGCTATCCCAAAGCTTGGTGCTTGTTGGCAAGGTTTATTTACGAGAAACGAACCAAAAACAGCAAATTTTGACTCTTATGCGCAAATTTCGTTTTCATCAGATTCAAGCATGAAAATATTTTTAAAATATAATAGTTACCAAGGTTATAGTTACTAATAGTTGTAGGTTCTATAATTAATTATTTAGACTCAAATGTGAGAGTTTTAATAGGCATTGTATATAAGAGTAGCGCAAATAAACATGGTATTGACTGTTTTTCAAAGGCTAGCATTTAGAGTCGTGTCATGGGAAGCCATCAATATTACATATGCTTGGAAAGGTCTGCTCTACATAGTGAAACTATCCTTGGGATTTATTAGAAAATAAATTTTCCTAGAACGGATGAATAATTAAGGACCAAAAACAGCCTTCGCGTTGTCAAGCGCATCACGTGACGGCTTGTGGACGCGTTTTCTCCAAATGTTCTTTCTGTCATGGCTGCACTTTAAAAGCGCACGACTCCAATTAGGAACGTCATAGAAAAGCAAATAATGTTATTTGAAAGGTCTCACAGAGGAGAATCTTGTGGGAGAATAAAGTAATTTTTGATTTCTGACGACAAAAGCCTATATTTGCCGTGGTCGATCACATATATGGATGGTCTCTTGTTGCATCACATCTCTTGTCTCAGGTCTATTGTAGTAGTACACGTTTGCTAAAACATCGATGTTGAGAGGCAATGGTTTCGTTGAAAACATCTTTGCATTGACCTATTACTGTTGAGTGTGCGTGAAGCATTCATAGTATTCTTGTTGTAAATCTGTTGTTGACTTCATTATAAGATATATAAATTCAAATGTGTATTTAGTAAACTGAAGTATTGGGACCTCTTTAACCCGTATTAAGGTAGGAACTTTCATAAACCATGTAGAAGTCCATGTCACAGAAGAATGGCTTACCCAAAGTTCACCTCTCTGTGTTAGAGTATTGACCTTCTGGATATATGACCTGACCTGGTTTGTTCATCTTGTACTCTTCTTGCCAGTTACCAAAATAATGTTACCCTAAACCCAAACCCCTTCCTAGACATGAAGCAATTTTAAATACTGTAGAACTTTATCCTCTATTCAATGTTTATAACCTAATAGGCCCAATTTTAAAGGTTCTTAGCTCAATTCACGTTTATATACATGTTCATGTTCAGATGTTTTGGTAGTTGCTAATTTAGTTATCCTGCTTTAACCCTTTACCGACCAAAGTGTAGTAAATGGTATTGGAAATTGGGGAAATCCTATATATCCTCCATATGTTGTTACATGTTTAACGACACTGCCATATCAAAGATGATTAGTGTCGCCCTCCAGGCCCCTCCTCCTTTATCCAGTCTTGGGTCTGGCACTGGCAGAGAGCAACCAGTGGCAGAGTTCTCCATCTGTTAAGGGGTAATGTTTAGATATTTCGAACAGTTCTGTAACCTTGTCCATCTGTAGCAGATATTTGTAGATGATTGTTTTTGGGCATAAATTTATGTAGCTACTTTCAGAGAAATTAAACCATGATGCTCCATATGCAATATAAAATGATGCCAGAAGTAATTAATGCGAAAAGTAAGAGTAAGGCTTTAAATATTAATTTTATCGATTGAATTTATAATTTGCATTATGATCCCAAATGCTGCAGGAAATAACAGATGCCAGGTGTATGTGTGTGGGCAGTGGACGTGTGCATTGACTTTTAGGTCAACTTACTATATTGCTCTGTTTGTGACTAGGACTGTAGCTGCCCATTAGAATGCAGTGCTGCATATCTAACTCTATTAGTGTCTGAATGTTCTGGTCTGCTTTTCCAGTGCAGACCAAGTTGAAGCCGGCCGTTGTTTGATGTTTGGTGTGATTTCTTTTCTACTTGTTCAGATGATGATCTTGAAGATAATCCCAACCAAAGTGATCTGATCGAGCAGGCCGCTGAGTTGCTCTATGGACTCATCCACGCTCGCTACATCATGACAAATCGAGGAATTGGGCAAATGGTAAAAAGAAGAGCAACTGCTCTCTTGTTCTTCTCGGGTGATACTTGAAATTATGTATTATCAGGCACAAAGTTACCAATAAGGCCACATATCTCATTGCTGATTATTTTTAAATGTGTTAAATAGCAGATTTCTGCTAGGTGCTACCAAATATTGCTGATTATTGCTGTGTGCTTAATTTTGTATAAATTCTCTTTATGAACTCACTTTGGACATCTGTCACTTAAAGTGAAAGTGTTGTAAATCTTAATAAGTTAATAGCAAAGCTAATAGTGCTCTATGACTTATGGGAACATGATAGTCTCACGCTGTCATACATCGATGTGGGCACAGCGTGCCTTCTCATGTATTCATGCTGGAACATTCAGATTGCATTAGCAATTCATGATGCTGTACTGCATGTATCTCACAAAACATTTTCACAGTCATTTAAGTCTCGCTTGTTTATATCTGTCAGGAAGCTGTGTTTGGCAACTTTGTGAGGTTATTGTAAGACACTATTTAAATGTCCATATATACAATATTATGCATGCATGCATACAATGAGAAAATGACCAGCTTCAAGCTGTTTTTCATCTCTACGAGGACATCATTAATATAATTAATCAGAGTTCGACTCAAGACAATTACCTGTTAGGCTCATTTTATAACAATGCATTCTGACAGTTGAAATTTTAGTGGAGCATACTCAAAATTGTGTTCATCAAATGGGTCACATGACATGCTGTACGTGCAGGTGTTTACAGTAGACTGACTGTGTCTTTTAAATGAAGTATATAAAGAAACTTTGGTGATGTTTATGCAGATTGAGAAATGGCAGCAAGGAGATTTCGGCTTCTGTCCACGTGTCTACTGTGAGAACCAGCCTATGCTACCTATTGGTGAGGCATCAGTTTGACCAGACTCCATGCTGTACAAGAAAATTACTTGTTCATCTTGTAAGAGCGTATACAACATTCATGGGAATGGGCTCCCGACGGAGCTACGTCTTCTTCCTGGGGTTCTTGCTGAAACATTTTTTTTATTAGACTCAAAACTGCTTTTTGCCGTGCTAGAGTCGGGAGCGCTTCTGAGTAGTCCCCTTGAAGAAGCTCTATATAAATTCTGGATTTAATGAACAAGGGCGGATACAGAAATTTTCGAAGGGGGGCCAAAATTTCCGGTGATCGTTGCCAGAAAAAATCTGATGACCTTTTTTTAGTCGTTTGGTTGAAATGTCTGGAAAATATATCAGTTTTCCCTGCCAAAATAACTGATGACCCTTTTTTAGTCATCAGTCATTCTGAACGAAGTAATCTTGTAATCTCTGCAAGCAATAAAATAGTATACTATGGTATGGCCTCTCTAGTATCCTACTCTTCTCTCCCACTGCATTGATTTAATGGCTTGTTGAAACCAAATGAGGGACCACGTCCCATGCACTTTTTAAATGGGGGGGGCATGGCCGGATTGGCCCCTGGATCCGCCCCTGTTAATGAATTAATTCTGAGGTCATGTAAATTGACTCTTCCTGAATTGGAACCTAGAGGAGCTCTGTGAAGTCGGCTGAGAGCCATGCTTTGTACATTTGAGGAATGTCTAGTGTTTGATCTGGTTTTCATAGGTTTATCAGACGTGCCTGGTGAGGCGATGGTGAAGCTGTATTGCCCGAAATGCCAGGATGTCTATGTTCCGAAATCGTCGAGGCACCACCACACGGACGGCGCCTACTTTGGAACTGGGTTTCCACACATGCTTTTCATGGTGCATCCGGAGTATCGGCCAAAACGTCCAGCCAATCAGTTTGTGGCTCGGTACGTGATTCAATTGTTTCGTTTTAAGTATTGTTTAATTATTTACCAGGTATAGTAATGGTATGGTAAGCGCTCTGCAACACTCTTAATTCTTTTCATGATCCTCTTTGTTTCAATTTTTTTGTTTCTTTGGGATGTAACTAATACTTTGTCGTTTCTTTCTGACTTTCAAATGTCTTTTTGCTAGAATGGCTTTTGAGCAGGGTAGTAGTTTGTTTTAATGGCTTGGATATCTTAATTTCCTTAGAGTTTCCTTTTCAGTCGTTTGTTTAGGTTGATAGTCGTGTCTAAAATAGTCTCTTGCTGACTTGTACAATAATTTACTCATTGCAAGCATCTGCCTTAAGTGTGATATCTTAATGTGTATGTTAGTGAGACTTTTGTACTGCTCTGTCAATCACAGAGCTTAATTTGATACACTTTACCAATTCCTTCCTGTCATACCACAGAGATGGTTTTGTAAGGCAATGGCTATCACAATTCATCTACAACCTTTGTTTTACAAACATGGTTCCTGGCATTACTTTTGTCCAAGATCTCATAACTACTTTCCCATAACGATCTGATTCTGTGCAGTCTTTAGCATGTAGCAATTAATAATAATAATAATAATCTTTTCTTTAATTGAACGCCTGCAAACGCACTGCGCTTTACATTTACAAGTTATGCAGTAATCTTAATTAAACTTAACTACTAACTGAACAGACAGCTTTGCAATTACAACGGCGCTAATAGCAGCCTACAAAGCTAATCCGCCCAACGGGGGCTCGAACTCACTACCTCTCGCACTCTTGGCCAGCGTGTTAACCATTACTCTACCAGGCCCCCCTCATTCATACTTCGATCTTCTTACGTAGAAACAAATCTCTTTGACAAATGGTTTCACACACTGGCTATGTACCAGTAGATATGCAGACAGCCTGCTTAAGGATTATTTGTAGAAGGACAAGTCTTTTAACCCTTACCGGTCCGAAGGATAATTTATTGGCCCAAAATTGGCCGCTGAGAGCGGACACAGGATCGGTAAAGGTTAATAGATATTCTAAGTGGAATCACTGCCTAGTACATAAGGCCGAGGTTCGACAAAAGGAGTGCATATGCGATAATCTTGCTCCCGCAATGAGAGAGGCGGAAGAAATACTGTCTCCTCGCATAAAGAAACAGATGGACATTTGCTGAGAATTTTTTTAACATGAATTTTTTTAATACAATATGAAAAAAATACAATATTAAATTGTTAAAAAAATTCTCATCAAATGTCCACCTGTTTCTTTATGCGAGGAGACAGTATTTCTTCCGCCTCTCTTTATAAATGCTTAATTTCATGTAAATCAAAGTAAGGTTATGCAGTTGGATAAATAAAGAATGTATATTCTTACCTTCCAATCGTGACAAGAGCTCAGTGTTCTTTCCTTCCTTGTCATGTCACTGAACTAGCGTTTATAAGCTAACTATAATTTAACATTTATATATTGAGGCTCAAAGTACAATGCAAATCAGAGATTAAATGGAGTTAAAGTTTACATCCAGCAAACTTTTTCAATGCATTTAAGCTAGTGAGGAGATGAAGTCAATATGCTTTTGAATTTACAGCAAACCATTTTCAGTTACATTCATGGGTGGATTTAAAGAGTTTCAATTCGAGAATGTCTATTATTTTATGAATGTCTTTTCCTCCTATCACTGACAGATAGCGTGTTGTAATTTTTTTTATGTTACTATGGAATTGGTGGTGTACAAACCTAGTAATTGTCTGAAATTCAGATTGTAGCTTTTTGTTTATTGCTGTTTTTGCCCTCTGGTTTCAGATTGTACGGCTTTAAAATGCACCCACTCGCCTATGAGTTACAGTACCAGGCCGCGGCCTCGTTCAAGGCTCGTCCCTCACACTCAAATGTCACCTACACTAACAAGAAATAGGCACCGCTGTCGTCGTTGTCGTCGCTCGTCATGCTGCCAGTGATCTTACAGCACGGATGGCTGCTGTCAGCCTGTCTGCAACCAAAACAATGTATAACCTAATATCTCAGTTTGTGCGGACTTTGTATCTAAGCTTTTTATCGGGTTGAGATGAGAGGTCAAGCCTGCATTTGTTTACGACCATCGGACTGTGCGGTTGAGAATGAATCCGTTGACAGGTATAGGAATTTGACTTGACGTACTAAGAGAAACGGAACGTTTTTCAGTATTTTCCATTTAGGGTGCAGCTAGCCACACAAAGTCGAGAGTTCTTTTGAGGTACACACACACGTTGCTTTGGCTTGGTATTAGTAAATTTTTTGGCATGTGGAGTGATAAATTAAGAGGGAAAGAGTTTTTTGTGTCGAGCTGTTTTGTTACAAATAAAGCTAAAACTGTCCTTAAATAAAGTGATAGTGAAGATCTGAATTCCTGTAATGTTCGTAAGATCTAATTCCTAAGTCTGTGACTCTCACGGAAGTGATGGACAATATTTAACCTTGTAGACTGCCCCATTGGCATTCCATTGTGCTAGTCTGCAAGATCATGCAATCCCAGTTTCAAATGAGGAAGGTCGGCTTAATAACAACGAAAATTAGCTGCAGTATTAGGGGTCGTCCATAAAGGACGTCCACAGAAAATTACCTACTTTGGACCCTCCCCATCTGTCCACATTTATCCTTGCCCCCAACCTCCTTTGCAGACGTATGCATGCCAAAACCAATAACTTGACAATGAGCAAAAGGAAAGATCAACATCGTGAGTAAGATCATTAAAAAAACTACGAGTTCTATCTGGATTCAAGTCATTTTATCTAAATGTGATATACATTCCCATGATTGTCGTGAAAAGAATATTTATATTCCACCAGAGAAGGCTATGTTTCAACCCCCAACTGTCTCAAGTCATGAGCTTTAACCTTCAATAGCAGCAATGTGGAGTTGTCCATAGATTGATTTCTTAAATGCTGCATGTGGATACAACATTAGAAATGCTCATGATGCATCCCTCGCGACAAAGGTAGGCCAAACATGGAACCTGGCAGGCAGAGTAGCCGACTGTTGACATGCGCTTGAGATTGCAATTTGTCTATCCACAAGGCCGTGTATGATACACTGATTAGTACACTGGTATTAAATGAAGAAGCCAAGTCTTTCGATGAGCAGATTGTTTCGATTTATATGGACCCTAGTTTGGGAAGACAGGAGCGTGAAATACTTATCTGACTGAAGTTGGTGATTAGGGCTTCTTGAGGCTCAGGTTGGACTGAATTTATATGTGGACGTCCGCACTGATCACGACCTCCCTTGTTTGCATTTGAGTGAGCGCCCACCCCTTTATTATTGACTGACGTCATTTATGAATGCCCCATAATAAGTTTGATCATTGAAGTAGTGAAAAAAAACAGTATTTCAAGTCTGCTTTCAGAGGAGTGAAGTTGAACAATATAATATGATTCTATGTGATGTAATCCACTTGCCACAAAATGTATTAACAAGTTAATTCTTGTGCTCAAGGACAATTAAGCAGTTTCATCAAGCATAGGCTACTGTAACCCATATACGCAAACTGAAAGGCAGCTGACTACAGTTAGAGGTTGACCTACGCAATAAAGCGTGTGCTTTTAACAACTGCATCAGTTTTGAAAGTCATCGCTGCATTTGATTCTATAATACTAAAATCCCTTTTTGATGTAGAATAAACCTCAAAATTTGTCTGGGGACTCCCACCCCCTCCTTGAGATGCCTTTAGATTAAACACTAGTTGTTGGTGCTCCTGTTGCTGCGTGATTCAGACAAAACTCATTTAAAATGTGTCACAATATACGTAGCATACTCATAGTTCCACGGGCGAATCAAATGTCACGAAGAAGGTTTGGGGCGACGAATAACAAGAACGGCTCGACATGCAATGCTGTTGACAACAGTCCGCATTTCTTCCGAATTACGAAGACATTCAAAAGAATTCAAGTAGGCCTAATCTGATGCAGTTAATTGTTATCAGTTGTGAGAATTATTGATTGATGATCGAGGTTTCATTCCAGGCAGGGTCGTTCCTTCGGAGGCATCGGGGCGATGATGGTCGGAATGCGAGTGTTTTCCCAGTTGAATCCCTGCCAAACAGAAACAATAATTGATCCCAGGATGTTAGAATATTGAGTTTCTGTAAGAAACCTAACCATATAATTAATTATAGCCTACCTTTATTATAGGGATTCGATTGTCTGTGCCTAAAGGCCTATATATCACTGTAAGTTCAGAGTTTCGGGGTTATTATCATCGCCATCATTTTTATTGTTTTCATCGCCATTATTATTATTATTATCGCCATCATTATCATCATCATCAGCAGCATTATCATTGTCGTCGTCATCACAATCCACGTCATCATTGACATCATCATTATCACCATGAAGAGAATTAAAAAAAGATTAGCAAGCCATAATTAGCCACGGTTATGAAGTGTTAGGCTGTTAGCAGTGACTTCATTTTCTCAGTCTCGGCTCATGGGGCGTGCAATGAAGACTTTACTATGGAGCGCTAAGAAAGACTAGGGGTCGAACCCCTCAAACCCCGGGGCAATTCTCACCCTGGTGTGGACCCAGTCTTCACTCTCAGACCTTCAAATTGCCGTAAGCTCTGCTGCTTCTGCTACTACTACAGCTGCTGCTACTGCTTATGCTGCTCAGTGCTCATTGTACCGGGTTATCGTGTTGGCCTTCAATAACTCCATGGTCGTGCACGTACCGGAAACTTTTCTCCGTTGGACTGGTTGCACTGCATTGAAAGTGGCGCCACCTCGTAGTAGGTTCTTAACAAGTCGACGTTCAACGGCGTCCATCGGATGGATTTGTAGTTGTCGGAGATGCCGTACGCTGGTGATGTCGCTTCGTCCTGGTTGCTGCAACGATCAAAAGAGCGCCACCGCGTAGGTCAACTTAAAACATCTAGGCCTATAGTGTGGAAATGTTGGTGAATGTTCGCCGCTAAACAAGTCATATTCAATCGCTTCAGGATTATAATTATATATATAGGCCTATAATTAAAATTATGTGCACTTTGAAATTTATATACAGGGTGGGCCAAAAAAGACCCCCTAGGTGTTTTGCCAATATCTTGGCCAAAAGTAAGAATATCGAAATGAAATTTTACAGGCTTAAGGACAATTCATATCTGCACATGGTGGTCAGATTCCATCAAAATATTTCAAACGAACAAAAGTTACACCACTTTTAGGGAGGTCCCCCACCGTTTTTTTTGACGATTCAAAAACGCGACGCAACAAAAAAAGTAATAAAAACACGATTTTTTTCTCACCTCAAATAATTGGTATCAAATAGCCTTCATATTGCTAGATGATCATTATTATTACTATTTAAAAGAGAAACAGGGTATTAGCAGCTGCGCGTCACTGAGAAGTCACTAAGCAAGATGACAATCAAATTGGTAAATAAAGAATCTATCAGATTAATCAACAGGTCCATCAAGAACTTTGCAAAGAGACTCAAAAAAAGTTTTGGCACTGGTGGTGGGCACATTGAACACAGGTTGTGAAGCACTACCAAGTTCATTTGACAACAGTTATTTGAAATGAGACTTAATAAAATCGTTTTTTGTTACTTTTTGTTGCGTTTCGTTTTTGAATCGTCAAAAAACGGTGGGTGGCCTCACTAAAAGTGGTATAACTTTTGTTGTGTTTGAAATATTTTGATGAAATCGGGCCATCGTGTGTAAATATGAAGTACCTTTGAGCCTGTAAAATTTCATTTCGAAATTCTTACTTCTGGCCATGATATTGGCAAAAAACCGAAATTTGTTTGCGTTTTGATTTTGAATCGTCAAAAAACGGGGGGCCTCACTAAAAAAGGTGTAACTTTTGTTGTGTTTGAAATATTTTCATGAAATCTGGCCATCATATGTAAATATAAATTGTCTTTAAGCCTGTAAAATTTCATTTCAAAATTCTTACTTCTAGCCAAGATATTGGCAAAAAACCTAGGGGTCTCTTTTTGGCCCACCCTGTATGTACAATTATAGCCTACATATATGTAGATATATATAATAAAATATACATTTTCAACATCCTAGACAATTGGCAGTAAACAGATTAGGCTTACGCTTACCGAAGACATATATTCCTGTAGGCCTGCCAGTTAGCGTGAAATTCTTAGCCTGTAAACTAGGCCTACCAAAGTGACATTACTCAAAATCTCAAAACTAACAAACAAACCATTTATCTTTCGTTATAAAATCCTTGCCTATACAGGCTATACTCCTATCGGGGTGCGGTGGTGCGAAGGTATGTTCGGTGCCTTGAAGCCGGAAGGTTGCGGCCTTGCGGGTTCGAATCCACCTTAAGCTGCCGCGTATGGACCCTGAGCAAGTCCTTCACATGCAGTTGCTCATGCGCTTCGGCGTAGAACTCAGATTCAGTGTAGGCCTACGGGTCTGTCGGCAGTGGCGGCGCCAGGATTTTCGTTTTGGCGGGGGGTTGGATTTTTGGGAAAAAATTTGCGTTCTCAGTCGCAAAAATTTCTGACGACCTTTTTTTAGTCATCGACCAAAATCTGAAGAAAATTTTCCATTTTCGCCGTCAAAATTTATGACGAGCTGTTTTTTAGTCATTTGATCGAAAAATCTTCGAAAATATTTCTTTTCCATAATCCGCCCAACAGTCTGTCAACCCTCGTGCGTACCTTTACGGTTATTTGGGGGGGGGGGGGAGCTAAAGGGGGTAAATCGCCCAAAATATTTCATTTTTACAAGGGGGAAAATGGATCGCCTCTTTAGGGGGCTTAAACCCCCTAGCGCCGCTACTGTCTGTCGGGAGCGCCTCTCAGTAGAATCTTGACTGGGTGCTATAAACAAGTGCTCATACATAGGCTACATATTACGTTCTTGTCTAGTATCATACAGTAACTCACTCGTGAAGAAATTGGAAGAATCGATAGAGTGATTCTGTTGTGACGGAACTCTTGCACACCTCCAGATCCGTTACTGGGTAATAGTGGACGTAGTTTACGCACATCTCGTCCGATATGGAAAAGCCGCCCTAACACCAGAACCCTTTCATTCATTATCATGATCACAATCAGCAATAATAGTCAATCATAATCATAATCACAATCACTAATCATAATAATCACAACCAATATTCATAATAATCACAACCAATAATCATAATAATCACAATCAATAATCATAATAATCACAATCAATAATCATAATTATCACAATCAATAATCATAATAATCACAATCAATAATCACAATCAATAATCATAATAATCACAATCAATAATCATAATTATCACAATCAATAATCACAATCAATAATCATAATAATCACAATCAATAATCACAATCAATAATCATAATGATCACAATCAATGATCATAACCATAATCACGATCAATAATCATAATCACAATGATCATAAAGGATTATGATCAATGGCCATAATCATGATAATAATCAGACGTAGGCCCTTAATTAGCGCATCTCCCCGAGAAACTCACCAGAGACGACAAAATATTTCAGTTCAAGATAAAAGCAATTTCATATAATCAAGAACCTGCAGCGACGAGGCATTGGACCATGGGCGGAGACTTAGGGGACAGGTGGGATGGTCTCCTCCAAAGTTTTTTGTGGTGGGGGATGGAGATGCTTATATCCCCCCTATATTCAGAAATACCATTATAAATTTCTACATTGTTGTCCACTGTTTATCCATAATGAGCAATTTTGTTAAGAAGACAGCTTTAAATGTAACCAGTACAGTTTGCAAATTGAAAAATTTTAAACAATGGGAGGGGACATATATTGAAGTCTTAAGCCATGTCACTGAGCGCTGAAATGATGAATAATTTTGTGAAGATGGCAGCTTTAAAGCTACGGTTACAGTGTGAAAATCCAAAAATTTTAAACAATTGAGATGCAGCATTCTGAAGACTCATACCATAGCTACTTTTGAAGTCTTAAACTAAGACTATTTGCAATTAAATGATGAGCAATTTGTCAAAATGACAGCCTAAAATGTTACCATTGCAGTGTATAGAAATTTTTAAAAATTGACATTTGTAGAGGGGCACATCCTCCTCGTCCCCTGCCCAAACCCCTCCGCTTGCTCTGCGGTTCCCACCTCGGCGATCGTCCTTCGGCGGCTCGTCTGTCCTCGGAAAGTTCAGACCAAGTCTGCGCCTATACTTGGGACTATGTCTGTTATAAACCTAAGCCTGAAATCATTGCACTCACCAATGTAATCTCAGTTCTATCAAGAGTTTGGTCAAAGCAAGTCGTGATTAAGGCGTCTCCCTACAACAGAAAGTAAGTCAACGTAGGAGCCTGTCTATCTATATGAAAAACGGTAGTAGTTGTTTTCTTCCTCCAATTTCCTTGTTATTTGCAGGCGATTCATGGCTGCACATTTGCTGCACACATGCATGCGAAAGTTGAGAAAATTGGGCAACGCATCTTTTATGGATAAGCGTATACCTGCAGACTTAGTCATCTTTAAATTCTGTTTGAAAATTAATATGAAGGGCCAGAAATAACACGTCGCGAGCAGTTCTCTAACCATCATTATACTGTATTACAATAATTACAGGCAATATAATAATAGGCCTAATACATGCGGGTGATTCCGTGTCAATTCAAAAAAATTAGAACCAAAATTGACATGACCGACTCAGATTTATTCGAAATTTGGCACACTTGTTGGGCTATGTAAAACATGCAAAAACCTGCAAAAAATTTTTTGGGGTGAACTACACGTAGGCTACTTCCCGAGATACGAGTCGTCAAACTTCGACCCGACACACTCGACCAAATTCCTTTGGAGTATGTATCTTAGCTTGTATGAGAGCTAGAAAGGTGTTATTGGTGTCATTATTCAGCTATGTTGATGATCTATTTCACTAGATTATTTATGACTGTTTAGTGTTTACAAGTTTGACATAGACACCATAATTATTGACAATTTATCACCTTGACCTTGGCCCTTTTGTGGTCTTTTTAGAATCTTAAAAATCACACCTATTGGCTGAAGGGACTTGAACATCCTCTGAAAAAATAAGAACTGGATCTGTAACTCTCACTATAATTATTTTGTCGATCATATTGGTTGATTTGACATGGAATCACTCATGCATGCATTCATTTATTCCATGGAAGTCCATAGAATGAATGAATGCATGCATATATAATAGCGCCCTTATATAGCGCATTTCAATAAATCTACCCAGGAGCGCTCCTAGTCCAGCCACGGCTAAAGAAAAGACTTGATTGATTTACGTAACAAAGTCTGATTGGTTAGAGGAAATATTCACACTTCCGATGGGAGTTCAGATGGAGGGCTCTACAACCGAGAAAATTGGCGTTGACCAGCAACTGGAAGTTTCCTCTCCTTCGTTGCGGAGCGAATCGCCCGACGGGCTACAACGTCGAACACTGGGCGGCAGAGATACGTGCATACATGCATACCTACATACATACCTACATACACAGATACTTACATACGTATACATGCGTGCATACATACCTACATAATTACCTCAACCTGGAATGATCTTCTTCTGACACTCCGCTCTCTTTCTAAAACTCCTTCACAAGCTTTCCTCTCTCATCTTAGGACAATTTTATTTGGCCGCGGCGATGTTGAGAGGCGCTATATAAATGCACTTAATGAATGCATGAATATATTATATACATACATAGTTGCATGTATATATATTCATGCATACATACATACATACATGCATGCATACATACATACAAACATACATACATACATACATACATACATACATACATACATACATACATACATACATACATAAATACATACATACATACATACATACATACATACATACATACATACATACATACATACATACATACATACATACATACATACATACATACATACATACATACATACATACATACATACATACATACATACATACATACATACATACATTGACTATTGTAACATACATACATACATACATACATGATGAGATCATTGGCCTACCTAAACTCCGCCTGGCTCCTCTTCAATCGGTACTTAATGCATCTGCACGTTTGATTGCCCGCCTTCCTCGTTTCTCTCACATTTCGACTTTCATGACTGAGCACCTTCACTGGCTTCCTTTGACTGCCCGGATTCAATATAAAATTCTTTTTCTTACCTATAAGATGTTTTTGGGTCAAGCGCCTCGCTACCTTTGTGATCTTATTAGGAAACCTTTCTCTGCTACCGGTGGACGTCCACTCCGCTCTTTAGACCGTCATGATCTTCTTGTACCACGATCTCGGACTGCCACAGCCCAACATCGCGCCTTTGCCTCTGTCTTCCCTTTACTGTGGAATGGCGTTCCTCCTGTTATTCGTTCCCAGATTTTATCTGGAGGCTTTACTTTTTCTGCCCGTTGTCTTAAGACTTTTCTTTTTTCAGGAGTTCTTCGCACTGGGAGCGCCTCTGATTAGGTTGTACTGTGAGATGCGCTTTATAAATCCCAAAATAGAATAGAATACATACATACATACATACATACATACATACATACATACATACATACATACATACATACATACATACATACATACATACATACATACATACATACATACATACATGATGAGATCAGTGGCATAGACGATTACCTACCGGAAGTACGTGAACCTGCTTCTGGAGTTTTCTTATCTCCTGGTAGTGTGGGCTGAAGTGGTTGTCGCGATTCAGTTCCGGAAGTTCAACGCCGCGGCGGAAGTGCTTTGTGTAGGCTCGTTTTCCGGTCAGGTGAGTATGAAGCTGTGAGGCAAAGACCTTTATACCTCCATCAGGAAAAGCCTGACAACAGTCAAATCAATATCTGAATTTTGAAATCTGAATGGCATTGCTTTAATAGCAAAATTATTTATCTGACAGATTCCTTATTTGCCAACGTGATTTTCATCGTGCTAAGTGACTTCACAGTGACGTGCAGCTACGCTGGTGCCCAGTTTCTTTTTAAAATAGTAATAATAATGATCACCTATCAATATCAAGGCTATTTGATATCAATTATTTGAGATGAGACTTAATAAAATCGTGTTTTTGCTACTTTTTGTTGCATTAGTTTTTGAATCGTCAAAAAACGGTGGGTGACCTCACTAAAAGTGATATAACTTTTGTTCTCTTTGAAATATTTTTATGAAATCTGGCCATGATGTGTAAATATGAATTGTCTATAAGCCTGTAAAATTTAATTTCGACATTTTTACTTTTGGTCAAGATATTGGCCAAAAATCGTAGGGGATCTTTTTTTGGCCCAGCCTGTACATATGCATTTGAACTGCTGAAGGGATATTCTAGATCACTCTATGCATTGAGAATGCTTAGAGCACATGCATGGACTACCCTCTAACGCTCTGCACCAGAGTTAGCTCGAGCCACTTCTGTAGCGAGGTTCCTCTGTGCTGCTCCAGCTTGGTGTGGGTTCACCATTAGCGACGACAGAACTAAATTAGCACGAATGTTGAACCGGATGCGACGACTAGGATTCCTTTCCGCAATGTTCCTGAACATGGAGAAATTAGGCTAGATGCTGGTGCTGATGCTGGGTTGCTTTGTAATGTACCGGTAGTGCTAAATGTCAATCACGTCCTGAGGAACCTTTTTCAACCTCTAGCAAAAACCACTTTTACTTACGTCTTAGACCGCATACTTTTACTCTACCATATAAGGATGTTAAAAGTTTTATTCTGAGGGTTCTCTTTTCCGCCCATTAATGACATTGTTATATGTTCTTATTAGAAGCGTCGTAAGACTCGTAACAGGAGATCCTTCACAGGACGTTCAGAATGAATCCATATCCTGCTAAGCTATGGTGATCTAGATGAAAGTTCGACTTAAGAAATAACAAAGACTGTCAATTCATAATTAAGCACAGTACTGCAAATGAAGGATTAGTTGAATAGCCAATAATTATTGTAGTATAGGCCTATAACATGACGCAGCTGCTGCTTCTAATTGACGTGATTAGTAGGCCTAAAATAATGAAGATCACATAATCACCAAGGTAAGGTAATAATAGGCAATGCATGATGTAGCATTTTCGTAAACAGTTGTATAGCGGCCTATTTGGTGCTTCACGCATGCCGATCATGAGGAAGTTATTCCAAATGACTGCCTGTGGAGATTTGGTGGAGAATAGACAATTAGACATGACATTATGTTCATGCAATCATAGACACGTACGTACGCACGCACAAATGAATTCAAGCATGCATACAACTACCTCTCTGTCTGTCTGTCTGTCTCTGTCTGTCTTCTGTCTTTGTCTATATATTACAATTATATAGAGTATATAGGTAGAAATCTGATGAGGCGCTAAATAAATTCTCAGAATAAATAAATAAGTAAATTAATATATGAGGTGAATGAATGTACTGATATGAAAGAGAGACCCTGACCATCTGCGTGCACTCTGGAATGCAGTATCCGACGAGGTCCCATCTGGGCAGACCAGGTGGAAGAGCCATCTTGTCGGTGTACTCAAGACCCAGCTCCATCGTTCCGGCATCATACTTTCTCAGGTTCCTCGTATAGTAGAATCTTATACCAGAACTGTCCACTATTCCTAAAGATAATTATATCCAGAGCCAACAAATAATATGAACATCGGCGGAGTTTATCTGGACTAGGGGGCTAAGCCCCACAAGAAGACTCAGATTCATTTTTCTTACCGTGTAAATGGTAACTTTTCTTGGGCTTAACGCCCCCCCCCCAAGAAGGCGCAGATTCGGAAATTTGTTCGGGGAAATGGTTCTGTTCACAAACGCGAAAGTTCCGAACGACTAAACAAGTATAAAAGGTCATCAACTTTTTTCCTGGGAAAATCGTTATTTTTTGGCGAGAATTCATCAGCCCGATGACTAAGAAAAAAGGTCATCAACTTTTTGGGGCCGAGAAAATATTTGTCGACGCCGCTCGTTCTGGATTTTGGACCCCGAGTCTAATCAGTCCCAACAAATTTAGCCCCTCCAAGAACGGAAACCAAACTTCGCCTATGAGTATGAAAATCATTAGGATAAAATAATGCAGAACTGCACGCTAAAAGAAGCCTTGAAATTATAGTTAAGTAAGTAAGCTAACGAGACTGCATAAAGCCAGGCTATAATTATGTATGGTTAAATGGATGGCTAAAATAATGGATGGCTAGGTTAAGTTTTCATACGAACAACGTTTCGATCAGAGTGAGTAGAAGTACTGTTTAACATCACAGCAATTCTGATTGGTCTCGTAAATGGGTAGCACGACATTTAATCCCGCGACACTTAATACCGCGACAGTTAATCCCGGACACTTAGTCCCGGCGACATTAAATCCCGCTTCAGTTAATCCCACGACAGTTAATCCCGGCGACATTTAATTCCAGCGACACTTAATCCCGCGACATTTGATACCGCGACACTTAATACCTGTACACGTGAGTACGAACATTTGTACGATTATTGTTGCACACATAGCCAATTAGGTAGGGCAACCTCGAGATATCTGTTCAGGTTTTCTGTTGTACATAGTCTATGTACATAAAACGATCATTATAAAGGATTTTTAAAAGGATTTGCGAAGTTCAGTCTGTGATAGGGCATTGACATGGAGGCGAATTTCGGCTGCAGTAGCAGCAAAGGCAAACAAACTGTGATACATGGAAATTACGAATACACTAAACATCGCGACAATGCCAACGGAGCTATTTTTATCAAAAAAGTAAGCATTGCTGTGAATATTGCTTTTGTGGTATTTAAATTTCTTTTAAATGTTACTTTACTTTCCCGGTATTAAGTGTCGCGGGATTAAATGGCACCGGGATTAAGTGTCGCGGGATCAATTGGTCGCGGGATTAAGTGTCGCCGGGATTAAATGTCGCTGGGATTAACTGTCGCGGGATAATCTGGTCGCGGGATTAAGTGTCGCGGGATTAACTGTCCGGTACTAACTGTCGCGGTATTAACTGTCGCGGTATTAAGTGTCGCGGGATTAAGTGTCATGGAACCCATAAATGATATTTATTTCCTGCTCTTGCTACCTTTCTTGTGGTCTGGATTATTGTAATGAACTTCGAGCATCACGTATCGATTGAAGTTCTGACCTCCGATGGGAGCACCGGCCTCTTCGGGATATGACAACGGCTGCAACATTCACAACAGCAACAACTAAGTAACTTAAGAACACGGAATCCTTCGATTTTGCTATGTGGTAGGTCTATATAATTGAGATCCAACAGTTTCACAGCTAACACACAAACACAGGCGTAAGTAAACTTGATCAGCAGCCGGAGTTTATCAACATCGTCATCATCATCATCTTCATCATCATCATCGTCATCATCATCTTCTTCATCATCATCATCATCATCGTCGTCGTCATCATCATCGTCGTCGTCGTCGTAGTCATCATCATCATCATCATCATCATCATCCCCTAACCTGAAGAGCAATTGCCTACCTTGGCTCCCATTGCCCATGCACCAATGACCTTGATACAAGATGCGAGTCCCTTAGGTCGCTCCGACTTGGATGAGCAAGGGGCATCGTGGTATGGAACATCGGTTCCCACTGGTACCTGGCAGTGGAAGACCTCCAAGTGATGAACGATCCCTTGACCCGCCTCGGATATTGCTCCCTCAAACTAAACGACAGAAAGACTCAGCGAATCGTGTGGTCAACGAATTTAATATTCATGAATATATACAATTTATTCATCCATCTATCTATCTATCTATCTATCTATCTATCTATCTATCTATCTATCTATCTATCTATCTATCTATCTGTCTGTCTGTCTGTCTGTCTGTCTGTCTGTCTGTCTGTCTGTCTGTCTGTCTGTCTGTCTGTCTGTCTGTCTGTCAGTCTGTCTGTCTGTCTGTCTGTCTGTCTGTCTGTCTGTCTATCTATCTATCTATCTGTCTGTCTGTCTGTCTGTCTGTCTGTCTGTCTGTCTGTCTGTCTGTCTGTCTGTCTGTCTGGCAGTCTGTCTATCTATCTATCTATCTGTCTGTCTGTCTGTCTGTCTGTCTGTCTGTCTATCTATCTATCTATCTATCTATCTATCTATCTATCTATCTATCTATCTATCCATTTGTTACTTCATACAATCTCTGTATCTATCCATTTAATTATTCATCCGTTAATCCAACCATCCGTCCATCTATCCATCAATTTATTCATCCATTCGTCCGTCTATGGATGAATATCTACTCACTTATCTATTCATCCAATTCATCCGTTCATCTATATGTCATCTATCCAGCTACTTCGTCAATTCATTAATTCATCCTGCATCCAACCATTCATTCGCCCACCAATCTGTATCATCCCATGAATCCATCCATCATTCCATTCTTCCCTCCTTATTCCCTCCTCACTTCTGTCCATTCTTGCGTCTGTATATCCAACCATCCACATCTATCCCCATCATCTGTCCATCCATACAACTCATTCATCCTGTCATCTATCTATCCACCTGGATGATGTGATGCTTCTCTTTGAAATTCGGAAGCTTCTGAACGGAACACCAGTACGTCGTCTCGTCCTCAGGAACAGGAACCTACAGAATCCAGAACAACAAAACGCAGTGGCAACGTGGTGACAACAGTGACAACACAGTGACAACTCACTTAGCAACAATGACAACGTGGCTGACGATTAAGTGACAACGCAGATGATACATATGTATCTTGCGACAATGTTCTATGATAGAACATTGTCGCAAGATGCATGTTACAATTACAAATTACAAATTACGCCAAATTACAAATTACGCCAATTACAAATTACGCCAATTACAAAGACGACTTTGTCTGGCGTTAATCTGACCTTCGACTCTTCGAGATACAGAATCGGTCGGGATTCATTTCTTTAATCACTCCCTTTACTCTGGGACTTTTTGTTAATAAGATTAACAGTAATCTGAATATTTGCTCAATAAGATAACAAGATATAATTATAGCAGAATGATGAGACTTTGATTCAGATTTATGCATTTTAATTAGACCCTCCTGCACAATACAGACAATGGTCAGTGTAAAATTTAAATGTAAATTTAAAGGTCTATTCTTTTCCATGGCGTCTGCGTTGTTTTGTCTTGTTCCATCTCGTTGCTTGTAGCTGTACATTATTTGGAACAATCAAGGGCGGATACAGAAATTTTCGAAGGGGGGGGCGAAATTTTGGGTCTTGTTGGTGGGATAGGGGGAAAATTTCTTCGTGCCGCCCAAAAAACTGATGACTGTTTTTTTAGTCATCGACCAATTTTTTCGGGAAAAACATACCACCATTTGATCCGCTGAATCGAACGGGGGGCCACGTCCCGTACGATTTTTTTAGTAGGGGGCCTGGTGTCCTGTTTTTCTCTCCCGCTACATTTATTTAATGGCTTGTTGAAACCAAATGGGGGCCACGTCCCATGCAATTTTTAAATGGGAGGGGGCATGGCCGGATTGCCCCCCCTGGATCCGCCCCTGGGCACAATAGAGATATTACATAAACTAAACATGTTTGTGTTTTAAGGTCCAATGAGTGCATTCATTAGAAGCTACAGTCACAACAAACCTAAAATATTCCACGCAACTGCCAGAGCATTAATAACAGATTTAATCATAATAATTATATTTAGACCTATTATGAAAGGCAACGTCAGACTTTCGTTCAGTGCTATTCACACTATATATACAGGTTATTATAGTCAACATAATGATAAAGCCCACGATTAATTTAATCCTAATATCTACGTCAATGCTTCCCACATCTGCTCTTCAGATGCCAATCCAATTGTACACTCTCAAGACCTCCTTCACCATCAACCCACCCATCCACCCACCACCTCATCAGCAAATCAAACACGTCTCATGGTTCGTCTATTGCCCCAAAATCAATCATTTTTAAATAATTATATTGACATAGATTCATTTATTCCGCAGATATGTATATTAAATGCACTGTAGGCCTATATATATAATATGAATAAACAAACCTGTTTATATATACATATAATTATATACATGTATATATATAATTATATGTGTGTGTATATATATATACATACACACACATATATACATATATTATATATAGCCTATACATATAAATATAAATATATATATACATATAAATATATATATAGTCGACATACGTCATCGACATGCATGACGAAGCTCTTGGTATCCGGCGGAAATTCCGGATCCGGTATTTGGCTTTTGAGCAGCTGGACCCTCTGCATCCGTGGCTGCTCCCTGGTCACGTTCCAACGCCGGACATCCGCCAGTGGACCACCGCGAGCAGTGAAGAAGATCAGATGAGTCGTACCTGACTTCAATACACAACAGGTAACGGATGATTGATCAACGTTTGGTCAGATAATTCATGTAGCGCAAGTGTATTTATGGAAAAAGCGTGCTAAGCGCTTGTGCGACGCGGTGGTGTAGTGGGTGTGTTCGTCGCTTTGCAGCCGGAGGGTTGCAGGTTCAAATCTAAGTCGCCGAGTAATGACCTTAGGCAAGTTCTTCGCTCGCAATTGCTCAGCGCTTTGACGTGAAACTTCGATTCAGTGTCCGCGCTGTAGTCGGGAGCGCCTCTGAGTGAAGAGCTTGAAGGGGCGCTATAATAAGTGCACGTACAAACATGAGCATCACATGTTGATATCTATCACGTCACGTGACGCGTGCACGCATGAATCCAGGAAACAAAAGTTAATAAGATCTTAGATAAAACTGGGTTTTTTCTGTGAAAGATAAGTCCATTAAAAGTGGAACAGTGTTGCATCGAGAGTCGAGACGAGCTCAGCGCTCGTGAATAAGCGGGTGCCCTGCAGCGTTTGACTTTCGAGTGGTGCTTTAAATATGTGGAGATTACAATTACGATTACTCTGAATCCTTTCACATGTATAGCCTTGCATAATATTATAGAATCGGTCGCTATCCATATTTTAACCTGTTTAATGATTAATAATTATCGGGACCACCTGTTTTAAATCAGTGGCGTTGGGCTTCTCTACGTCTGCCGCTAAGATCAATCGAGTTGTACTCAAGCAGCATAATTAATTTTGTATTTAAAATGCCTATGCATGCAAACCTGTAGGCCTATGTCAAATTCGAACCGTTTAATTGTCTTGGATCAATAAACAATTGATTGCTTAGTTTTTGATTTATCGATTGATTGATTGACTGATTGATTGATTGATTGACTGAGTGTCTGAGTGAGTGAGTGCGTTTGATTGATTGATCGATTCATTGAGTGACTTAGTGAGTAAATGAGTGAGTGAGGATTGATTGATTTTGATTGATTGATGTATTGATAACATATCCTTTGTGCATTTCTCCACCTTACGTCAATAAGATAATCGTCGTTGTCACATGTGTCAAACAATCGATGGAATTCGATGACAGCGATGACGTCACTCCCTCCGCTCCTTCCTCCACCCCTCCCTCCGTCCTTCCCTCCGTCCCTCCCTCCGTCCCTCCCTCCATCGGACACCGAAGATGAGGACGTCCTGTAGTCGACTGCGTCCAGGATGTAGTCCTGATGTCGATCCAAGTGTAAGATCCCATCTGCGTCCGTATGCATGTCCTGATTAATAGAGAAATACTTTGCAAAAGAACTCGAACTGTGTTGCAGAGGAAGACAAAAAACACAGAAGAAAAAATAACATACATGTAGACAGAAAAAATAGATGGGCCTATATAAGCTAATAATTATGGGGGAAAGGCCTATTTAAAAAGAGCTATTTTGAGCACACAGACAGGCGGAAACACAGGCTAGCAAGCAGGCAGACATAGCCTACAGCCAGGCAGGCAGATACTTAGACAAGTAGCCAGACAGACAAGCAGGCAAGCAGACAGACATAGATTCATGTGCATATACACGGCTGATAAGCAGGCAGGTATGCATGCAGATAAACAAGCGGACAGGCAGCAGACACGCATAGACATATATAAATACAGACAGACGGACAGGAGGCTGATGAGCAGATTGAATGCCTCTCTATACATAGGTGTATGTGTTCAATGCAGAACATTTTGATGTAATTGATAGATGAATATTAAGCATGAATGCCATGTCGTGTGAACAGCACTCGAGCAGACATCAAGCAGAGACGGTGGCGCTATACAAATTAAATGCACAAATCAAATCAAATCATATTACGACCGACGACGCTTGACAATTATTAGCGCACTCGATCGTCGTACCGGGCAGCAATGTTATTAGAGCAGACGACGACGTCAAAGACCCTTGACAATACAATGGCACTTACGTCACCGACGTCCAAGATATTACGCATCACGGGACGACAGATGCTGAGATGCGGAGGCTGGAAGAGGCAGAGAGATGGAGGTGAGTCAAGGCACCACCCCTCCTATGGGCTTCAGCCAATCGGTGCCGTATATATTATGTTCACTTGTAGGCTGTCGTTGATCAACGGTGACAACAAGAGATGGTAGAGAGGAGGAAGTAGAGGTGGACAAGGAGAACAAGGAGGAGAAGGAGAAATAGAAGGAGCAGGGGAGGAGAAGGAGCAGGAGAGCTAGCATTAGAAAGAGGTGGAAAACGAGGAGAAGATGAATGAGGGGAGGAGAAGGAGGAGAAGGAGAAAGATGGGAGGAGAAGGAGAAGGAGAGGAGGAGAAGGAGGAGAAGAAGGAGAAGGAGGAGAAGGAGAAAGAGAAGGAGAAAGAGAAAGAGAAAGAAAAGGAGAAGGAGAAAGAGACACAAAAGGAGAAGGAGAAAGATTGGAGAAGGAGAAGGAGACAGAGAAGGAGAAAGAAAATGAGAAGGAGAAATAGTGGAGGAGAAGGAGAAGGAGACAGATAAGAAGGAGAGAGGAAAGGAGAAGGAGGAGGAGGAAGATAAGGAGAATCAGGTGGAGAGGAAAAGGAGAGGCAGATGTAAGACGCCGACACTAGAATTAAGGAATGGAAGGTGGAGAGGAGACTAAGTGAAACGGAGTAAGACGGAAACGCTGCTTTTATTCGGTTATTAGCCATCAGCCGGAAAGAGAGAAATCTTGTGATTTAATTTCCTCTCATTTTATTATAGTAGAACGTCATTCCTCAGTCATGGATGAATTCCCTCGTTCGCTCTTTCACTTGTTCGGTTGTTCGTTCGATTTCCTACTTCATGCCAATGTATACGATGTACTCTATAGAGTACGTTTTGACTTGGTAAGATGTATGCCTGCCCTGCTGCATGTTGTGCCTATGTGACCTGCTGTAGAGTATGTTGCGCCTAGACAAGATATGCTATAGAGTAGGCCCACGGTTTGCTTAGGTATGATGTATTCTAGCTTACGATTACGTTACAGTATGATGCATGCCCTAGAGTATAGCCTGTATACGTTGTGCCTAGGTAGGTCTAAAATGTACTGTAGAGTACTTTGTGCTTTGGTATGATATTATTATTATTATTATTATTAACTTATTATTATTATTATTATTATTATTACTATTATTATTACATAAATTTCTTACGCGCGCAAAGTCACACCAAAGTGAGAATATGAGGCGCAGATAGTCAGCCGCCAGAGGAAGATGCAGTTAAAGGTCCATGTGCTTGAAAGCCAAAGAGAAATAATGAGTTTTGAGCCGTTTTTTAAGGTATAGGGAGTGAATTTGAGCAACGAAGAGAGAGTGGAAGTAGATTCCATTCCTTGGGAGCAGAGGCATGGAATGCACGCGAGCCCATAACTGTTTTACATCGAGATTCAGCTAAAAGACCCATGCTTGATGATTATTCTCTAGTCTAGAGTACGCTGCGCTTATAAGCATATGGTGTAGGCCTATTCTAGAGTGCGTTGTGCCTACGTATGACTAACCGTATATAGTGCTCGTTTTGCATGCAGTTCACCTTATTATCTGCCAGACCAGTCGCCACTGTTTAATTAATGTAGTGCTGCTTAACTGATTATTACCGTATACCCGGTTACTTTACCTCGGTGTGCTTAATTCTATTGGTTCATTCATTTGGTTACTGTAATCTGCGGAGAAGACAATTTAACAGAAGTACAAGATGTGTGTAATCTGGGACCCAAAGATCATATACAATGCATGCAAGGTCATTATAATCAGCATATTTTTATTAGCAGAGCTCATCATCACGTCTGCTGAGAATCCCTTTGGAAAGCGGCGTCCCTGCGTAACAGTGGTACCACTGGTAAGGCTAAGCAGACTGCAGACGATTTTATTCTCTTATATCAAAAGGGACTGAAAGCCATTGTAGCAATAGATCATCTTTAGAGTATTAGTCTATACTGTGCATCAAATTTACATGAATACAAAATTATAGATTTTGCGCCTGAATGTAACCAAAGTCCAAAGGACACCATCTGTATTAACTTTAAATGAAGCAATAAGCTTGAGAAATGATGGAGAACACTGGAGATCGTACATTTTCGAGCTAGGACCACTATTGCTCAAACTCGATCCTTCACCATCATTGGGCCCTCCTTGTGGAATTCTCTTCCCTCCACTCTGCGCGGGACTCTACTTTCAGGATCGTTATCTACATCTCTCTCTCTTAAGACCTATTTTTTCTCTAGGGGTTATCGCACTGGGAGCGCTACTGAATGGCCTTGGTTGTGAGCGGCGCTATATAAATTACTAATTACATTACATTACCAATCGCCATCCTTTTCATAGGCTATATTTCGTTGGCGCTTGAAACCACTGTGTTCGAAGCTGTGTTTCTCTTGTTGACTCAGCCGCCTCTCTGAGGAGTATGTGTAACTGGAGAGGCATTCTTAAATACCGTATAGGCCTACGTGATGACGATAATTGTAGCTCGTATACGTGGTAAACGAGCAAAAAACGACGATGAGGAGAAAAATACTGGTTTGCCCAGAACTGCGAATCGCTACAAAATAATGTTCCGCAGTTTGTCCAATACATTCCATTGCGAAGGTCAGACCAGAATCAGAGACAACTGCAGAGAGGTCAGAGGGCGGTTTGCAGTGGATAAACAACCAGAGAAGCAGGGCTTTTTTAACGTGCAGTTGTACAAAAATTTGCAGTTCTAAATGTATTTGTGCAGTTGTAGAAGCACATCTGTGCAGGTAAAACTAACTAAAAAGTTCATTTTCCTCCAACTAGAAGTAATTTACCATGGAGGATGGGAAAGGAAAGAAGGGGTTGTGCAGTTCTAAAAATTCCTTAAAAACAGCCCTGCAGAGAAGATGATTTTTTGGGACCAGGATGCCAAATGCATCGATGCATAAAGTGCGGAGCGGACAGAATTGGCAAGATAATTCAAAAATTTCAGACTTGCCATCGTGGTTTCGATTGCCTCAAATGTGTCTCTTAAAAAATTTAAATATAATTTTATTTGTACATTTCGCGTTTTAGCGCCTTCAGTAGTTTCTACATGTAGACTGAACGCGTGTAGACTACATATGCCTGCTTCTATGAAAGGCACTAAATCCGAATAGACCTACTCTTCTGAATAGGGTAAATGAGTGATCAAATGGAGACATATAAAATGAGACATGAAGCTATATATGCGAAAAACTGATTTTACGACAATAAATTATTGTTCGATGGGGTCTTACATGCAAAATCATTGTGCTTATATACCTGTAATCATTGTGCTTACCTGTAATCATTGTGCTTACCTGCAATCATTGCGCTCACTTGAAATCGTTGCCCTTACCTGCAATCATTGTGCTCATCTGTAATCATTGTGCTTACCTGGAACCTTTGTCTTCCCCTGTCGTCCGTCCATAAGACAGCAAAATCCGCATCGTGCGCCTCTCCGTAGTCAGAGAATCCGAAAGCCAACAGATCGGATTCGTGTAAAGTCGCTTCCAGGTGAAATCTGATGACCTCTTCGTTGAAGTCCGTATCCCATAAAAGGACAAACTCTCCAGCCGTGTCTAGTTCCACATCGTATCGGAACCTGCGTCTAAGATCCTCCTCGTCCCCCTCCGACCCTCCAGGTCTCGGACCCCTTTGCTCTTCGTCCACTCTCCGTTTCCGGTTTCGAAAACCTGACCTCTCATCATTCCACGTCCTGTCCATATTCTTCCGGAATCTAGAGATTTTATCCGATGCTGGACGTTTCATGAAGTTCTCCAGTTCATCTACCAAAGGACCTCTGGTCTTCCCATGAGAAGATGTCCTGTCTGGTAAGACCATATTATACCGCCCTTGTCTTTTGATTGGCGTGGCCCTGAGGATAATGAAGACCCAGGCGAAACATAGGAACGACAAGCAACACTTGGACATAGGAAAGCCAGACATTCTGCGTGCGATCTGTCGTATAATGTTTGAAACCCTTTTAATTAAAAGAGACTTTGAAAGACAAAAGACTCTGGTAACTTATTCAACGATGATATTCTCATGGAAAACAAATGGTTTTGATGATCCTTCAAGCGTTATTTCGTCTAGAGAATAAATCTAACCTTAAAAGTTAACGTCTGCAATGTAAATGTTCGACTTTTGAATATAATAATATGATAGGCCTAAGGGCGATGATAATTTATTTGTGAATGTTTAATTTCAAAGTAGGCCTACGTAAGCTAGTTTAAAAAAAATTCTATTAAGATGTTTTGATTTGAAAGTCAGTTTCAAAATTTAGAAGTCAATTCGTGTCAAGATCGTTCACGACTGCTTTCTTCCAAAGTGCGCGTCTTTCTGCTGATGCAACTGCTTAATTCGCTGCACTTATCATAATTATTCAAGCTGTCGTCGAGATTGAATTCAATGCTCGTGAGCAGCAAACGCCAAGCTACATCATGGTCCAGGACGATGGATATCACCGGATGCATCCGTGCCTACGTCAGACAAGCGACGTGCATCCACCTATCGACGGACTTCGGACTCAACGTCGAATTCCTGACGCAATACGCGCCATCAGGTATAGGGTTACTTTAGGCATGGGCGGAGTTTGGCTTTCGTTCTTGGAGGGGCTAAGTTTTTGGGGGGTACAAAATTAATCTGGGTCTTCTTGGGGTCTTAGCCCCTAGTTCCTGATAAACTCCGCCCATCAACATAGGCCTAATGCTGATCGATTTCATTGGCTTTAAGTACATCAGCTCGAATTAGATTATTTTAGTCGAATTA
Source organism: Lumbricus terrestris (assembly GCA_949752735.1). NCBI lineage: Eukaryota > Metazoa > Annelida > Clitellata > Crassiclitellata > Lumbricidae > Lumbricus > Lumbricus terrestris. Next base: position 25,244,315 of record OX457047.1, read on the forward strand.
AACTGTATGTCAATAGAGTCGCCTATAGATTATTGAAATGAACAGCAAAAGATTTGGTCTACGATAACCAAGATCAGCATGAATAAGATTGGATTGTATTGTATTACACTGCGTTGGAATTAGAGTGTAGCCTAAAACTACCAACCTAGCCTACTTACTAGCTTACTTACTTGGCCAGCGGGATCTGACCGTGCTGGACCCATGGGCGCCCGGAGAAATGTTTGGAGAGGTGATCATAATTTTAGCAAGAGTCTGAAAAATGCGAAACAGGAAATTAAGAACATGTGTGTTTTTCATTGAAGTTTATAAAAATGTAGATCTCCCAATTTCACTTAGCATAGATCTATCATTCCATGATTTCCTTTTGCTCGCACCTCCATCAATCATGCAAAGTCGTGCTTCCTCTGTGATTGACCCGGCAATACGGAATAGCTGCCCTCTTGACATGGTTTTTTTTAGTGTGCAGTAGTACACAAAATGTGCAGTTCTAAGTGGATCTGTGCAGTTGTAGAAGCAATTCTGTGCATTAAAAACTAGTGAAAAAGGTCATTGTCCTGCGAGTGGGAGTAATTTGCCATAAAGGATGGGAATTGGGAAGGCAAGAAAGGGGTTTGTGCAGTTCTAAAAATTCCTTTAAAACAGCCCTGCCTCTTGAGCTGCGCCTGTTCCCTAGCCTTTACACATTCTAATGGCATTTGAAAACTGTTAATTTTTTGCCGTGCTGGAGTCGGGAGCACCTCTGAGTAGTTTCCTTGAATACAGAACCTATGGACACTTTGAATGATGAACGGTCGAATGAATGAATGATTAGCGCTTTAAAGCGAAGAAATTTGCTTATAGCCAAAGAGTGGTAGGCTATATAGGCCTATAGGTAACAAACTAGGTGTAAATTTTTCCAGTAGGCTACGGCGCACGGCCCTATGTGCGGGCTCCCATGACTGGATCTGATATAGGCTATTCAAATAAGAGATCGTATCAGCTTTGATTATACAAGATTACATTACATTACATTACGGGGCGCGTTGGTGTAGTGATGGGTTCGGTGCCTTGGCGCCGTAGGGTTTCAGGTTCGAATACACCTCAAGTCACCGCGTAAGGACCTTGGGCAAGTCCTTCACTTGCAATTACCCGTGCGCTTCGGTGTGAGACTCCGTTATACAGTGTCCGTGGTGTAGTCTGGAGCGCCTCTGTGTAGTAGACCTGAAGGGGTGCTATGTTTTGCCTCTGAGTAGTTTCTTTAAGGGGTGCTATATAAAAACTAATAATGAATTAAATGCGCGAAATAAGTAAACAAATAAAAATAAATTACAATGCTTTGACTTTGGTCTTATGTTCAGTTAGGTGAGTCGATCGATCACACGTCTCCGTCAGCTTGCTTACTTACTTACTTGCTTATTTTTGCTTACTTACTTACTTACTTACCAACTGCATACACTTGACTTTGGTTTATCTCATATATGATTGACTTTCGACCTGAAGTCTCCGTTGAACAATGTTGCTTTGTTGAGATTTAACTTGCAGCTACCGTCGATCGAAACCTTGGCGCTACAGAAGTTAACTTGATAACCAGATAACTTAAGTAGATGAGACGACTCAACACAAGCGTGAGTCATAACACCAGTGCATCAATGATCCTAGAGATGAGCAGCGAATGTTGATCGTTGCATTCGCTAGGTGTCGTCGAAGAGCAACGTTTCAGTCAGTTCACTCACGATCATCCAGGTCCCATGTAATTAGATATATGATTGTCGTTCTTGTTCAGTGCGTCTTACCAACTCCGCCACTGGCTGTTCTCTGCCAGTGCCAGTCCCAAGCATGGATAAGGGAGGAGGGCGACACTAATGGTCCTTGATATGGCAGTGTCGTTAAACACGTAACAAGTGCGTCTTATGAAGTTACGAATTGAATAAATTAAAACGATAGCAATGCCTTACAAACAAAAGTAGACACAAAGGCAGACAGACAGACAAACATCCAGACAGACAGACAGACAAACATCCAGACAGACAGACAGACAGTAGCAGGTAAGCACTCGCTTAGGGTTATTGCTATAAGTTTCTTTGCATTTTGCTTCATTGATAAGGATGCGTGTAGATTGCAATGCGAACCGAGAAACATTCGCAATACGAATGAGAGTACTAATAATAATAACTGTTATTTAAACTGTTTAAACACTAAGGTGACAATGATAGTGATTGTGATAGTGAAGATGATGATGATGATTATAAGCATAAATCATGATAGCCTAATAATGATAAGGCTAGTGACGATGATTAATTATTAATGATCATGCTGCTGCTGCTGCTACTGCTGCTGCTGCTGCTGCTGATGATGATGACGATGAGTCGATGACGATGACGATGGCGATGGCGATGGCGATGACGATGACGATGACGATGAAGATGACGATGACGATGACGATGACGATGACGATGATGATGATGATGATGATGATAGAAATATACTAGTAGTAGTAGTAATAAAGTATATCTAAAGCCATTTTAGATATTTCTAGTAACCATACATTTTCCATTACTTTGATACAACTGGTCAAGTGTATCCACCTACTTTGATAGATTACTTTCCTTAAACAAAGACAATCACCACGGTGACAAAAGAGTTCAGTGTATGTATGAACCAATGAAAAACGAGGGTTCCAATAATCATTTAAGTTATTGATTTTATTTGATCTCATCCGATTTTTTGTCGCGTGAGAAATAAAGTTTTTTTCATTCAAAGAAATAAGGTGTTACGTTTTATTCGCACCTCTTTTGTTTACAATAAGCTGGTGAGCAAAAGAGTCCTTTAAATACTCGTTTTCTTTGTCTTCCACTCGCCCCAGGCATCGCCCACCTTCTCCACCCTATTACCAGCGGCTCCGCGTTCTTCCTCAGCATCCCACTCCGCCTTTCCGAAGTCCGTTTGCTCGGCTCTCTTTCCAAGGAATCTATTTCTCCGTTTGTCAAAGACGGAACCACCGCCGAATCGTTTTCCGAGAAAGTTGTTCGGCCTCCTTCCACTCCGTCGTTCCTTGGCTCTTCCATCACCAGTCTCCTCCTCCCCGGCAAAGACTCTTTTCTCCTCCTCCTCCTCGTCTTCGTCGTCCTCCTCCTCCTTCTGTTCGGCGCGTTTCCCGAGAAATCGGTTCCTGTATCGCTTTCCGAGGAAGCTGCGGACCGTTCGGCGCGCGAGTAACAGCCTCGAGTTGCGCCTCTGACTCGAAAGCGCCGACTCGACGATCGGTTGACACTGGACGTAGACTGGTTCCAAGCGGCAGCAGGTCGCGGCGTTCACGCTCTCAACCAGAGCCTCGCACGACAAGCAGAGGGCGGTCGAGCGCCCTGCCACCAGGCAAAGGTCCTCGGCTGTACGCAGGTACTGGTGCAGGTTCGGACCTTCGATTACTTCTCCGGCCAGTCGCTGGATGGCCGCCAACTCAGGCGATGCACCGGCGCCATCTGGTGATGATCCGACGAACGTCGCCAACAGCCCGTAGACCAGGAGACCGTAAAACGGAGACATGGTTTCCTAGAAATAACAGAAGAATAAATGTGTCTGGTTTACAGTAAAGATGCAATGAAACACAGCACTCACTGTGGCCTGTAGTTGTCATTTAAGTATCAATCACCAACACACAATTCTACAGGTTTCACGTTCTTCTGGAATGTGTCCCCTACTGCACTTAGGGACCGTCCATAATTGACGTCACGCAATTGTGGACGATTTTTGACCCCTCCCCCTCCTTTCATCACGCGTCGACACAAAAGTCATAATTATGACATCTCATATGGGACCGTCACACATCGTCACAAAATGTGTGACCTCTCCTCCCCCCCATTTGTGTGACGTCATTTATGGACGTCTCTTTTACGGCCGTGTGACACACTTTTGAGGCGCCATTTCATAAGGCAGTCGATTGTCATAGTGTTCTTCTTAACCCCATTGAAGATGCGATCTATCTGCTTTTATATAGCGCTCTTTCTCAGTCTTTCCTCTAAGCGTGTCGGTCATTTTATTGATAGGCTTCAGTCATTTTTTGTTGACGTGGCGTCTGAAATCATCTGTGTTAGCTCATAGATCTCCATGTTGTGGAAGCTTGTAATAATAACTGAAGTAAGAATAGTGCTTTTCAGATAATGCTGTATATGTATGTATGTATGTATGTATGTATGTATGTATGTATGTATGTATGTATGTATGTATGTATGTATGTATGTATGTATGTATGTATGTATGTATGTATGTATGTATGTATGTATGTATGTATGTATGTATGTATGTATGTATGTATGTATGTATGTATGTATGTATGTATGTATGTATGTATGTATGTATGTATGTATGTATGTATGTATGTATGTATGTATGTATGTATGTATGTATGTATGTATGTATGTATGTATGTATGTATGTATGTATGTATGTATGTATGTATGTATGTATGTATGTATGTATGTATGTATGTATGTATGTATGTATGTATGTATGTATGTATGTATGTATGTATGTATGTATGTATGTATGTATGTATGTATGTATGTATGTATGTATGTATGTATGTATGTATGTATGTATGTATGTATGTATGTATGTATGTATGTATGTATGTATGTATGTATGTATGTATGTATGTATGTATGTATGTATGTATGTATGTATGTATGTATGTATGAGCACCTGTTTTTTATGTGCATTTGTTATAGCGCCCCTTCAAGTTTCTACTTTCAGTCTTTTGCGTTGCATGAGCAATTTTGCATTTCCCTATAATGGGTCACTGGGTCACATTTTCCCACTGAACCTGACTTTGGTTGTTGCAGCCAACCACAGGAAGACACGAACACACACACAGTCACACACACAGTCACACACACACACAGTCACACAAACACACTAGGACATCCAGACAAACACGCAGTCATAGAACAGGCACCCTCTGAAGGAGGCAGCGACCCGCAGTGCAACGCCGATGCATAAGCAGCATAACACGATTTTCTCGCATTGGCCGAAGAAAGTCGAATATCGACAGGTGGTAATAAAACAGAGTTGGGTCAACACTGTTCACCGATTCACAGTTCAATCCTTTTACCGGATGCAACCCACTGCGTAAGGATATACGTGCAAGCGGACATGGGAAGAGAGAAGGACAGATGTGCGGAGACACAAACAGTCTAATTCTAAGAAAGATTAATATCGAGTAGCAGGATACTTCTTACGCTGGTCAATCTAAATTTGTTCACACAGCAAGCACGCTCACGAACCAACCTAGAGTTTTCTGAGACAGGGTTATTTTGGCGTTCAGTAGTACACAAAATGTGCAGTTCTAAATGGAATTGTGCAGTTGTAGATTGTAGAAGCACTCATGTGCAGTTAAAAATAGTAAATAGGTCAATGCCATTCGAATGGGAGTAATTTAATTACCATGGAAGATGGGAAAGGAATGCAGAGGTCGTGTGCAGTTCTAAAAAATCTACATAAAAGCCATGTTCTGAAGAAGTGACTAACGGTCACTAACCTTGCGACTGGACTTAAAGAATAATTAATTCATCAATTCATCTATTCATCGATTCATGCAGGACAGTAAACTTACTGTTAGGGGATTCAAATCTCAACCAGAGCAGAATATTTTTAAAATTATTCGGCTCCATCATCAGCCTCTCTCTCTAGTCAACTCAGCCATGCATGTTTAGCACACTGGACGAACGCTGCCGGTGATGGGAAGCAAAGACGGTGAGGGAGAAGTCACAAGTGTGACTAACAGCATTGATACGCCGAGGTTAAGAAAATTGAAGTCGCCTACATTTCATACTCGTTGCTGCTTATCAGGTTAGCGCAAGTGCAAACCATTTCATAGGCAGCCCCAAAAGTCTTCTTCTCTCTGTCTAGATTGCTACTGTGAATGCTGCATGGACGTTGAGAAATCGAGTCTGCAGTCCGAAATGGTTGGCGAAATGTTGATGTCGCGAGGGGCACAAATCGTTTCTGGTGATCACCATGCAGATCCAGCCCATCCTCCTACGTACAGGTCGTGATTTGGCTCTAAGATGTGCTTCTATATATACTCACAGAACACTGAATCTAAATCGCCGACACAGATGACACAGATTCGTGTCACCACGTGCAGCAGTGCCGCACTTCTACATAATGCTCGCTGTCTCTGTCTCTGTCTTTATGTCTTTCTGTGTGTCTGTCTCTATCTAACTATCCATATATCTGCCTGTGTGTCTGTCTATCCGTCCGTCCATCCATCCATCCATCTATATATCCATCCATCTATTTCTTGCAATGTTCATATATAGTGCAAGACATATATACACACACATGTAGCCTATCAGTGTAGTAATAATGACTATATATAGTTGTAAATATAATACACCAATAAAACAATATCCAGTCACATTCTAGTGCAAGCCATGCACATAATGATGTAATGATGCAATATAAATAATGATGTAATGATGCAATATACTGTTGCGTCTGTCTACATGTTGTCTACTGAGTCAGTCTTGACTCTTGAACTGGCGAAATATCAATCTATATTATGCAAGCGACAATAGAATCTCACTATTGTAATGTAATGGAATGAAACATTTGTATAGCGCCGCCTTTCAAGTACTTTGCAAATACTGCTTGTGACATTTTCTATACAGGCTCCATATCATTTATCTACATAATTCTATATAGCTATGTCCCACAATGCATATACGAGACATCAATCGCAGGACGGCTTCGCGTTCAAATTCATAACAATCCGGTATACAGGGAACAGCATCGAAAGTCAATAAATCACGATATCCAAAATGTACATTTATTATATATATATATATATATATATATATATATATATATATATATAGGCCTATGCAGACGAATACAAACTATACACACATTACATATACATGTATAATTATATAGAAATTATATATATGCTATGCAAATATTATATATGTTTATATATAGTTTGCATTTATGCGTGGTCCGTACACTGCAGTTTATATCCATTTCATTTTTATCTGGAATCACCCTTTGTCCATCTATTATGGGACCTGGAGACTGGCCGCTTTTTCCAACTATAGGGGCAGAGGTGCCAATATTATCTGCATGTATCTTCCAATGGGGCCACTGCAACAATGATTTTTTTAAAATGCTCTGGTGATATCTGTAGCCGTTTGGGCCATTGCATAGAAGTAATCTCCTACCCGAGGGATGAATTAATCTATCCCCCGGATGGAATATACCGGCATAGACTATCCGGGAGTGCAAACCATTCTATCTCTATTTTTTTAAATGCGTGTAATTGATTTCTTTCCATTCCCATCCTGCATGATTTTTTTCCATTCATTCATTCATTCATTCATTCAGAGCATTTATATAGCGCCCCTTCAAGGAACTACTCAGAGGCGCTCCCAGCCCAACCACGAACAAAGAAATAACACGACCTTCGCTGATTCGCCGCACCTTCCTTTGACCTTAACTAGAACGGAGACGGATGGATGGGCGGCCGTTCGAAGGACCGGCGTCTGTCTCGTCCCCCTCTCTCTTCAGAGATGAAGGTGTCGACGGTATAGCGATGAAAGATCATGGACCATAGACCAATCAGTCAGCTTCAGCATGCAGCACTCGTGGGGCGCAGTGGTGTAGTGGTGGTGTTCGTTGCCTTAAAGGCGAAGGGTTCCAGGTTCAATCCACCTCAATCCCATGCGTATACTATAGGCCTTGAGCAAGTCCTTCACTCGCAATTGCTCGTGCGCTTCGGCGTGAAACTCCGATGCAGTGTCCGCGCTGTGGTCGGGAGCGCCTCTGAGTTGAGAGCTTGAAGGGGTCCTATAGCAAATGCGAGAAAAAGTGACTTTATTCAGTTGTTAATAGGGGAAGCAAAGGAAGATATTGGCCCGGAACTGCTAGAAGAGGAAGTAAGAACAGCGATAAAAGAACTGAAAAATGACAAAACAGAAGGGTATGATGATATACCAGCTGAGATGTTGAAGAGCCTGGATGAGAAAGCAATGAAGGAAATAATCAAAATATGCCAGGAGATATACACATCAGGAATTTGGCCGGAAGACTACCTACATTCCATCATGGTACCAATTAAAAAGAAGCCAAACGCAACTAGATGTGAGGACCACCGCACTATCAGTCTCATTACACATGCGTCAAAGATTTTGATCAGAATCCTAACAAAAAGGTTACAAGCAAAAACAGATGCAATACATGAGATAGGAGATGATCAGTTCGGGTTTAGGAAAGGCATGGGAACTAGAGATGCAATTGGGTCACTGAGAGTAATAACAGAAAGAAGTTGCGAAATAGGAAAGGGTGTATACATATGTTTTGTAGACTATGAAAAGGCGTTCGACAGAGTGGACTGGAAGAGACTGGTGAAGGCATTGAGAAGAGTTGGCGTGGACTGGAGAGATAGAAGACTGATAGGCAATCTGTATATGGGACAAAAAGTACAGATAAGGATAGAGGGTGAATATTCTGAACAAGGAAAGGTAGGAAGGGGGGTAAGACAGGGATGCCCACTTTCACCGCTACTGTTCAACATATATATAAGCTTAGAGGAGATAATCAAGGAGGCATTGGAAGAACTGGAGGAAGGGATAAAAGTGGGAGGAATGTGGATCAGGGCATTAAGATTCGCAGACGATCAAGCAATGATGGCAGAAAGCCAGGAAGGGTTACAAACAATGATGGACCGGCTGAATACAACATCAAAAGAATACGGAATGAAAATTAACATAAAGAAAACAAAGGTTATGAGAATAAGCAAAGGAGAGCAGAAGGCAGTTAAAATATTCATAGATGGAGAAGAATTAGAACAAGTCAAGGAATTTGCGTATCTCGGCAGTACGATTACGGAAGATGCGAGATGCCACAGAGAAATACAACGAAGGATTGTACTAGGAAAAGATGCATTTGAAAAGAGGAAAGAGCTACTGAGAAGAGGAATCAATAAGGAGCTGAAAAAGAAAATGATAAAAACCTTAGTATGGAGTGTGATGTTATATGGATCAGAGACATGGACTATGCGAATGGAAGACATCAAGAGAATTGAAGCATTTGAAATGTGGTTATGGAGAAGGATAGAAAGAATCAGCTGGAGGGATCATATCAGCAATGAGGAGGTATTGAGAAGAGTCGGAGAAAAGAGAGCGATGATACACACAATTAGAGAAAGACAAAGAAGATGGATCGGGCACACACTCAGAGGAGACTCGATGCTGCGAACAATCATAGAGGGGAAAATGGATGGAAAAAGAACGAGAGGCAGACCAAGACAAAAACTGTTAGACTGGATGATGAAAGATGGCTACCAGAAGCTGAAAATGAAAGCGCAGAACAGAGAAGATTGGAGACGTCAATCATTCGAACCTGCCTAAGGGCAGAGCACGAAAAGAAGAATAGGTTTTTTCTGTTGCTGGCCCTGCAATCTGGAATGTGCTCCCCTTTTGGAACTACGTCTAATGCCTAGAGTTCTGCATGGAGACTACGTTCTGCTCTATACTCTCAAGACTTTTCCATTTAGACGGGGTAAGGTCGCGAGCGCTTCTGAGTAGATACTGTTGAATAGGCGCTAAATAAATCCCTGAAATTAATGAATGAATGAATATCCGTCTTGATGCTAAGTTTAATGCCAGCGCTTCTCAGATTCTGCTATTTATAATAGTCCCAGTTCTACATGGCATTGTGTAGTGCATCAATCGTGCGTGCGTGCGTGCAACACTAGAATGCTGCATGGCGTTTATTCCTTACTCAGCCCGGTGCGGTTTCGTCGATGCCTACCTACAGTTTGTCCTCAAATACCACCGTCACGTTTGTCATTAACCGTTAATTACACACAGTCTAATTAGCTGTGTGGACGGTGGATATACTGCAGCAGGATATCGTCTTCGCGATCAGTGGTTTCTGAAACAATCAAATCCCAGGACTTATTCCATACATGTGCGCCGCGTTACACGTATACCCGCAACAAGAACTCTCGCCCATACACGTGCAGTCGTGCACGTATTGGCCTGCAGTGCATATTCGTTTAATTGAAAATCGGACAAATCCTGGTGACATACTGCACCCGGTCACGTGTCAAAAATGTAAAATGAAACATAGAAATACTAAGAGTCTTATAGTAAAAAATGTAATAAAGTAAAGACGCTGCAGCTATAAACAGTGCACCCATGCATTCGTCGGGTTATTCATGTTTAAATTCTATAGAGGATAATGGTTCTTAAGTAACCATCATGTCGTGCTAAAGATGTACTCGGAAGGATAAATGCCTGCACACATGTATATACAGACATTAACACCTTTATGCGCATTCATGCATGTAGCATAATAGCCTGCATAAATATATATATATATATATATATATATATATACACACACATATATATAGAGAGAGAGACATACAGACAGACAGAGAGAGACAGAGACAGATAGACAGAAAGAGAGAGAGAGACTGAGGACCAATGCTTAATCTAGACGTCTCTGTGGGGGAGGTTCCCACAGGAAATAATTTCCCTCCCAGAAAAAATCTTGAACTGTTGTTCACATGTATACAAGAACCAATTTCCCCAACCCTGAAAATGCTATACATAGAACATCTCTTCCCCTCGCTCCCCACCCCCGCTCGAGAGAAAAAGTCAGGTATATAAACTATCCGCGTTAGAATAATTCTACAGCGCAGCATTGATATAGCCTAGATGATGATGCCTATATAGATGGATGACGACTGATTGATACAACGAACCGAAGAGAAAAGCACATGCAGCGAAGAGAAGAATGGCGCCATTGGAAGTTGGAATCTGCCGAGGGGCAGAGAACTTAAAGAGAAGCGTTGATAGTCTATATTTGAAAAGGTCATCGCATATAAAAGTAGCTAATTTACAACCGAAGTTAGTTGGTATGGTTTTCGGAAAATTTGGCACAAGGACTACAAGAAAAAAGGTCATCAGATTTTAAAGTATCGGAATTTAGATGTTTACCGGAGATTTAGGTAGAAAGACTATTCGACACATTTAAAACTTAAAAGGAGGACTGGAAGCATTTGGTTCAACCATTTTGCAACTCTGCGATGTATTGAAACTGACGTTTTTACGAACCAGTCTCGTCTCGCCACAAATAGCTGACAATAAACCCAGCTTAGAAGGGTAAAAATAACGGTAGGCCTTAGCCTATTAATTTCAACATTCATTCATTCATTTCGAGAATTTATATAGCGCCTCTTCAAGAGACTTACTCAGAGTCGCTCCCTGCCCAGTCACAGATCTAATGTAGGATGTTGAGCAACAGAGGAGTTTTAGCCTATAGGCTGCTAGGCATCAATCGCAAGGTTAATGTGAGATCATTCCAAATGGCGGAACCCACAATCGAAAAGGCTCGGCGTTGTCTGATAGAGTGCGAGCTCGCGGAACCAAAAGCTACCGCGTTGACGAATAGCGAAGAGCTCGACAGGCTGCGAGGTCGGAGACAAAGATCAGACAAGTATGGTGGAGCACGATCAGGAAGGCATCGCCAAACAAGTGCAGCAACTCGGTAGAAGATGCGCTATGAAACAGGGAGCCAGTGAAGAACGTCACGCATAATTATATACTGTATAAGCAGAGACGGGAGCCATAGGCGCAATCACGCCCTAAAAGTTGGGAGGGACCATAATGAATCACGTCCTAAAAGTTGGGGGGACCATAATAATAAAGCTAGGGGACCACTCAAAAGTTGGGGGGACGCGTCCCGTGGGTCCCATAGGGTGGTTGCGCCTATGACGGGAGCATATTTAGGAAGGCGGCCAATGAGGCGAGTATAGCTGAACGAAGAACTCGGTCAAGTTGTTTCGCACAACTAGTCCAAGTGGCAGACCTACGAGTATACCGAACTGCATAGATCAATTCTATGTAGGCCTATACACCAGTGACAAAGGCATTCACAACAGGCACAGTATAGCATTGTGAGAGAGGGATCTTGAGACAATTCGGAGTTGACGAAGCTGCAGGTATATTATCAATTACGAGTGACCAAATTGATACGCTTGGAGATTGATACAGTTCTCTAAGGAGACTCCTAGAATAATTATTGTAGTCCAGAGATCTTTGCATTGCATGCGGAGGCGAAGACAGACCGGTCTTATTCCGACGCCATTCATCATAGTGCACTACACACACACACACGCACGCACGCACGCAAACGCCTACACACATTAATATATATATATATAGGCTATATAAATATATATATATATAATTATTAATTCCCCAAATTGTCTTAATTGCAGAGATTCCAATTATAACGGACGATGGTATGAAATGCCGATGTCTGCAAGGCTCACTGAACGCCACTGTATGTAGCGGGTGTTCGACGAATCCAAGCTCTCCATGCATATGCAAGTATAAAATTAATATAGCCTACTAACATAGCGACTCAATCTATGCAGAACTTCCGTGCAAACATCTGTAACGGGAGTTACATATAAATGCTCGGAATAATTTAATTGGTTTATAATTTAATGGATTTCTGGAGTATATCCTTAAGCTGCAGCTGGGACCTATTATAATATAGGCCTAAGTAGGCCTACTCAAGTAATCATAAACGCAAAGCGTATACGATTGTAGGCCATAATTCACCATAAGGCAATGTAATCATATATAGTGAAAGTTGACAATTTTTATAGTGAATTCAGATTGACCCATGCAATCTACAGAGAATTCTGAGCATATATATATATATATATATATATATATATATATATATATATATATATGTGTGTGTGTGTGTGTGTGTGTGTGTGTGTGTGTGTGTAATATTATGCATGCTATATATAATATTATGCATATACATTATGTATGTATAATTTGTATATATGTATATATACTATATATGCAAACATAATATACTCAATTTTTACAATTATACATATATAATTATACACAATATATAATTGATATAATGTATACAGAGTGTCCCAATAAAAAGTAGACCCCAACAAAAGTGTCAAAACTCGGTCAAACCTTTAACACTTCGAAAGCCAGCTGTAGCTGAACCTATTGGTCTTGTATACATTGAAAATTTCCCCTTTACGGTATAGCCTACTGCATCTCAAACGTTAATAAACTTAACAAATTCAAAACATTTTCAAACTGTGTTACGATCGATTTGGTCGTAATATGGCTACTGTTGCTGTTTTTTTAAATTTCAGGCAAAAGCTAAAAGCTTTAACCGAGTAACGACACTTTTGTATTGGGTCTATACTTTTCAGTTTTCATCGGCACACAGTGTCTATTATATATAACAACCTGTGCGACTCAATGTAGGCCCATATACTTCCATATGCCATATTGTCTGTGCTGCAAGCCAAATGGGAGAACAGCTTAATATTCACGTCGATCAGTGTGTGTTGCGTTGCGTTGATTGAGGTCGGCTGAATTCCACTCCATTCTTCTTTCGGAACTTCGTCCGTTAAACGAATTTTTACTCCGATAAAGAACTAATAGCAGAACCGGAAGTGCAATTTCCGACTCAGAACACACGCCATAGAAAACCATCAACAACGCTGGTCATATAAATATATAACTACACTACTACATTATATATATAATATACGCATATGCCCTATTCACTGCACCATTCTAAATATACAGACACTCATTGCAATTCATTTTTACATTAGGGGCTTATATATTTAAAACATCTATAGACTTCTTAAGCTACGGTATGATGAAATTTCACAGTGTATGGATCCTATCAAGCATTTCAACAAGTTTCCTGCTATCTTTATCCTGCTATCTGTTTCCTGCTATCTTCAAACGCATGGCGTTTGCTGAAGTGCAATATTGAATGAGGTCAGATTTCCTCCTCGTTGCGCGATTTTGAACGGTGTGATATTCCTTTCACGAAAACACCGCGGCCCTCAACCGTTAATAGCCTATAATAGGGTCAGCAGTATGAAGACTGTTGGTCGTAGTCCACATCCATGACAAAGCAGGAGCAGAAGATTATGTTTGCTTCCGCGCTGCAGTCTCATAATGTTACTCTACGTAGAATTCAATAGCTTGCATGCATGCTTGAAATGGTTCCATGAATTCTACTTGTGTCTGTTTTTGTCAAACAAAAAAGGAGTGACAACGAATTCTGTTCGCACCGGTTTTTGTGGTACGGGCCACCTAACATTTACTTTTTGTGGTAAAGGTCACCTAACATTTACTTTTTGTGGTATAGGCTACCTAACATTTACCTTTTGTGGTATAGGCTACCTAACATTTACTTTTTGTGGTAGACGTCTATATAGGCTGCCTAACATTTACTTTTTGTGGTATAGGCTACCTAACATTTACCTTTTTGTGGCATAGGCCACTTAACATTACTTTTTGTGGTATAGGCCACCTAACATTAACTTTTTGTGGCATAGGCCACTTAACATTATACTTGTTGTGGTATAGGCCACCTAACATTTACTTTTTTGTGGTATAGGCTACCTGACATTTACTTTTTGTGGTATAGGCCACCTAACATTTACTTTTTTGTCATATAGGCTACCTGACATTTACTTTTTGTGGTATAGGCCACCTAACATTTACTTTTTGTGGTATAGGCCACCTAACATTTACCTTTTGTGGTATAGGCTACCTAACATTTATCTTTTGTGGTATAGGCTACCTAACATTCAGGGCTATATAGTCGAGGGTGCATACACGGGTATACAGCGTGTATAGGCCTACTCACTTCACAAATATCTGTGTGTAAAAATACGCGAGAATTACATGTACTTGCAGGCAGCCATAATTATATAGGTAGCTGTAGCGTGTATACTAACTTCTAATCTTGCCAGCACAGCCCTGCTAACATTAGAACAGCAGTCAATTAAGAAGGACAAAGTATCATTGAGTTTACCTGCTCTGCATGTGTGCTCATCATAACACTTGATCATCTAAAGTTCTAAACGTCGTCGACTTTAAAATGATGTTGTAGCAGTTCACCTATATAATTATATAGCATCACTATAGTTCACCAATATAGCATCACTAATAATGGTCTGCTGCGAATGATGCTCGAAAGGCAGGTAAACAGTCCATTTGCCCTCTGCTCATGTAATCTCTTTGATGATTGGCTAACGACAGGTTCAGAGCTGCACTTGTTGCGTGACGGCTGTGATTGAAGATTGACTATATCGACATTATAGGCGTTCGCCTCCAGATAATATCCGACAACTGTCACACCTTGGATTATAATCCAATAATAATAATACCAATAATAATTATTGGTATATCATCCGTTATAGGCCTATATCCGATACGGTTCTAAAACCATTAACGCCAGTACAGGAACGTCGCGCAGTGGCGGCGCCAAGAGGTTTGGGGAGCTAAAGCCCCCTAAAAAGACCATCCGGGGGCTAAGCCCCCTAAAAATAAGATTTCGACCAAATGACTAAAACAATCGTCAGAACTTTTAGCGGATGGAAATGGAAAATTTCCTCGAGGATTCAGCCCCCCAAAACTGATATCCTGGCGCCGCCACTGACGTTGCGGAGCCTGAGATAGACTATTAATCTCCGACGAAGATTAGGAAAACTTCAGGTGATTAGTAGCTGGTTCCATGCACGTTTAGTTTATTGCTCCTGGAATACACCTGAGAAAGACTGAAAAAACTGGGAAGATGTTTCCAATTGTTTCAACTGGCACTATATCGTATACCTTTCCAAGAATTTATGTTTGAACTCGAAATATCTTTCTTTTGCTTGTTGCACCAAAAATGCACAAATATCTTTCAACTGGCATTGTAGGCCTATCACACTTTTCCAGAATTTATTTTCGAACTCGAATTTAATAGGCTATCTTTCTTTTGCTTGTAGAATCGTATCTATAGCACCAAAGTGAACAATGCTACGCTAACAGCTCTCACTAAATGCGCGCAGGCCCTAAGGCTATATATAGTGGATTGTCATTACCACTCGATCTGCAGCCCTATATCTACTCGAATCGTAATTTCATGAATTTCAGAGACTAAAATCTCGGATACAAATCTTATGCAATGAATTCAATTATTAGATGACATCTCATGTTTCAGTCGATTCGCTTATTCGTTGCGCGTGTCACTATAGGCCTAACATGACACTATGGCCTATAAACTTGTAAAGCTTCTGTAGAAAAGTGAGGTGCAACGCTGACATTTGGGGGCAGACGCCCTTGAATGAAAACATGTTGGACCCACACATTCATCGTCATTTACCCTCCCTCTCAGATGTGTACAGCTGCATAGATCAATCAAACGGCAGAGCAGTCGAACGCCATGCAGTTACTCAGTACATCAGCTATAGCTAATCATCCAGTCTATCTGTCTGTCTGTATGTCTGTATGTCTGTATGTCTGTTTGTCTGTCTGTTTGTCTGTCTGTTTGTCTGTTTGTCTGTATGTCTGTCTGTATGTATGTTTGTGTGTCGCCATGTCAGCTTGGTCGTCTATCTGTCTGTCTGTCTGTCTGTCTGTCTGTCTGTTTGTCTGTCTGTCTGTCTGTTTGTCTGTCTGTCTGTCTATATGTATGTCTGTGTGTCGCCATGTCAGCTTGGTCGTCTATCTGTCTGTCTGTCTGTCTGTTTGTCTGTCTGTCTGTCTGTCTGTGTGCCGCCATGTCAGCTTGGTCGTCTATCTGCGTGTCTGTCCATAATATGTTCTGTCTATTCTGTTTTCTGCCTCTGTGGTTGTCATCATAAGCTTTGTTGAACATGCATGAACGCTTGTGGCATATTATAAGATTAAGTCACATTTCAAAATAATGATAACGATGATGACGATGATGATGGCGACGACGATAATGATGATGATAATGATGATGATGATGATGATGATGGTGTTGGTGGTGGTGGTGTTGGTGGTGGTGGTGGTGGTGGTGGTGGTGGCGGTAGTGGTGGTGGTGGTGGTGGTGGTGGTGGTGGTGGTGGTGGTGGTGGTGGTGGTGGTGGTGGTGGTGGTGGTGGTGGTGGTGGTGGCGGTAGTGGTGGTGGTGGTGGTGGGGGACGACGACGATGATGACGATGATGATGATTGTGATTATGATTGTGATTATGATTATGATGATGATGAGCATTAAGGACAGGAAGAACCAAATGAACACGAACAAGAGGAGGAGGAATAGGAGGAGGATTATATAACATTGTTGATGTTGATGACGATTAAGTCACTCTATGAGGATGATTTTTTTAGATAAGAAGAAAGTTTTTCATTCGCTCCTTTCTCTGATTTCAATCTATAGACCACGACTAGTCGTTTATCAACTGAATAAATCGCAATTAATCAACTGATGGCAAAGCATGCAGGTAACAAGGTTAACCTCTTTTAGCTTACCTATGACTACAGAAGTGAACGTTTTCCCGATTTTTTTACCAATTACTACTGGGATCTTCCACTTAACCTACGTGTTCAAAGTTACTATAGAAATCGTTTATACGAACGGATTCAGACAGTTCATAAATCAGTATGAGGATTGTAGTAGAATAAATGGGGTCAAACGGCGACTTACGTGGCGTTGGGGCTTGCAATGAGGACTACGGTGTCTTAAGAAACACCGGGGGATTGAACCCCACAACCCCCGTCAATTCTCACCCTGTCATGGGTAGCGATGGTGCATTGTTGAGGAAGAGTTACTCTGATGCATTGGCACGATACATATAGGCCAACACTTGCAATTCACACCATTGTATACGGTGTATACACACATAACGGCATTAGCAATGATTATCTCCAACAAAAGTCTCCACTAATTTACTTAACTGTCCCCCTTCTTGCCGTGGTTCTCTGTCTGTCTCCCGTCGGAGAGGACGGCCGTAAAACCCGGCGACGATTGAGTGAATGTGTCAGGCGGTGACCGGACGAAGCAAAGGATGGCATGATATGTATAATGAAGAGGAGGAGGAAGAAGAAGAAGAAGAAGAAGAAGAAGAAGAAGAAGAAGAAGAAGAAGAAGAAGAAGAAGAAGCAGAAGAAGCCAAAGACGAGAGGGTGGCAGTTTGTCTCTCCTCTGGGTCATATCGAATAGAATAGCATTCACCGTATATAATTATATAAGCATATACGGTATACCGTATACTTACAAATTCAGTCAGACGGCAGTTCTGGAGGAAGCCCACCTCACCCCACCCCACCCCACCCACCCCATCCACCCCATACATCCGCCGCCTCAGATGTCCATTCAGGTTACTGTTTAGCAGACGACAAGAAACACAAAACGGGGCCCGAGACACCGGGGCGTCAATCGACCATCCCTCCCTCCATCCCTCCATTGCTCCCTCCATCCCTCCTTTCCTCTATCCATCCATCCGTGCCTCGCTGGTCCATGACAGGTTATCTATTGGTCCTCTGGCGGTCATCTTCCGAGACGAATGCCTAGTTCAGTTTCTGTATAAGTAATGGCTGCTTAGAACAAGCACTAGTGCTGCCAGGTCGCCGGAACACATGGTTGTCTGGTTGCTTGATTCGTCGCTGCATGCTTAAAGACGACGTGTAATGGTGAAGATGATTATCGGCGACCTGCTTCTTTAATGGGGTTTGATACTAGCACAACGTACAATGATGAGATGAGATGATATGAGATAAGATAATATTCCTTACTTTGTATGTGTTTGTATGTGCACTTGTTATAGCGCCCCTTCAAGCATTCTACTCAGAGGCGCTCCCGACTGCAGAGCGGACACTGCATCGGAATTTCATGCCGAAGCGCTGAGCAATTGCGAGTGAAGGACTTGCCCAAGGTCCCTACGCGGCGACTTGAGGTGGATTCGAACCTCGAACCTTCAGGCTTCAAGGTAACCACACCACCACTACACCACCGCGCCCCACACAATTGATCAATTGCTATCGGCATTGCTTGCACGGGCATGGTATATACATGTAATACATTTAATACATGAATCTATTTAGAATTGATATAGACAGTGAAATGTTCTAAGTGACACCTGTGATTCCCAAATGCATGGATTGCGTTTCCGGTATTAAAACCTCAGCTCAGCAGATACTTTGTCTCTAGGTTGCGACTGATAGATAAATGAAATCAATGTCCATTTGTCACTAGAAAATGTTGTCACGTGAACGGTCTGCATGGCCACACTGTAAACAAACGGACAGACGAACGGAGAGGCAGACAGAGAGAGAAAGAGTGAGAAAGAGACAGAGAAAGAGAAACACAGAGAGAGACAGAGCGAGAGAGAGAGAGAGAGAGAGAGAGAGAGAGAGAGAGAGAGAGAGAGAGAAAGAAAGAGACATAGACAGAGAGACAGAGATACATAGAGGGACAGAGAGAGAGACAGAGAGGCATAGAGAAGGTCGGAAGGAAGGTATAGGACGACCTTGAGTGGTGGAATGATGAACGGTTGGATGACTCCTCGGTCTCCAGGTGATCTGAGGTTAAGTGGAAGACAGACGCATCTGTCGCTTTTCCAGGAGGGTGGATGGCTGTCTGCAGAGGGCAAACGACGACTCAACTCCCTCAGTGGATGGAGTGAGTCGGTCGTCATATCTGGAAGAAGGGAAGAAGCAACTGGTGGCCACCCACACCCCCACCTCTACCCCCCCCCACATCGGGCAACGGGTTGAACTGTGAACGATGATTGGTGACGAAGGTGTCAGTTGAGGTGATTTCCTTCGGGTCAACGGAAGAATTCTTTCAGTCAGTCGTTCATTTTAAGAATTTATATAGCGCCCCTTCGAGGAGGAACCCACTCATTCTCTGAGGCATCGATTTATGAATACCACGATTGCACAACAGCCGCAAACTCCGCCACTGCAGGTTGCACTCAGCTAGTGCCAGTGCCAGTCCCAAGCCTGGAAAAGAGGAGGGAGACACTAATCGTCTTTGAGATGGCAGCGTCGTTAATCAGCAGCAAACAGCATCACACTTCCACAAATGTTGTAACTGTAAATTGTAGCTCTATATGTAATCGTAAAAGTTGTAACTGTAATTTGTAGATCTATCTGTAATCGTAAATGTTGTAACTGTAATTTGTAGTTCTATCTGCAATCGTAAATGCTGCAACTGTAATTTGTAATTCTATCTGTAATCGTAAATGTTGTAGCTGTAATTTGCAGTTCTATCTGCAATCGTAAATGCTGCAACTGTAATTTGTAATTCTATCTGTAATCGTAAATGTTGTAGCTGTAATTTGCAGTTCTATCTGCAATCGTAAATGCTGCAACTGTAATTTGTAATTCTATCTGTAATCGTAGATTTCTGTAGCGCCTGTTAACAGAGACTCATTCATCACAGGTAAAAAAAATAGCAGCAGGAAACCAGCTGGAAATCAACTGGTTCCAAGCGCTTACAGAGTACGGATAAAGGAAGATTAAACAGGTCGGTGCTGCTCCTATATATTTGCAAGAGATTTCTGTCACCCTACTTTTGGTGAACAGGCGACCGGTGTCGTGCTCTACGTACGTCCCTCCACTAACGATGAACTCCTCATGCCCCGATCACTAACCGCTCTTTCCGTGTCATTCGGCTCTAATATGGTGTGAAATGGATTCTCACTATCTATGCATAGAGTTTGCACAGATGCGTTTTATCGCTGCCTTAAAACCGTTTCGTTTCAGCCGAGGTTGGGTCGAGGGCGCTCATGCGTAGTGGCCTCGAATAGGCGCTATATAAATCCTCGTAATATATGAATAGAAACTAGAAAGAGTCAAAGTGAATGTCAAGCCTTAATACAAGAACGCCTACACACAAATACATATATAGATGGGCCCATATATAAACAAATATATACCACACACACAAACATATACAAATATAATTATACAGAAATACATTATCATTTACTTTTATATAGCGCACCTTCAAGGCAACCTACTCAGAAACTCTCCCAGTTCAAGAACGGCTAAATAAAGCAGTTTTAAGCGAGAAAGGAACATATACACATATATACACATACACATGTATAAATAATTTCTAAAGAGATGCGTATACCCACATGTCAGCATGATATCAAAAAGAGGAGACACCTTCATACTGCTAATGATTTCTTTCAGTGCCATGGTCTCAGGCAACACGCATCGACAGCGAACCGGGTCGAACGAGCGAGCGAAACCAGAGTCGACGGCCGCAATATAATTCAAAATAAAGGAATTGGAGATTTAATTATAGACATGGGTGAGTTACAAGTACGCAGCATCACAGTCAACCCCCACCCCTCCTCTTTTCAATCAACAAACACTGGAGAGTTCCGTGTTCTACGGGTCAATTCCCCGCTTCCATCCTTCCATCTCCTCTGCTTTCCTCCCTCCTCGCTTCCCTCTCCTATTCCATCTCTCTAATGGCTAATTAGAGGACGTTCTCTTATTGGACTCCGACGCCGAATTGGTATTATTCCGACCAGAGTCTATATAAATATATGTGGAGAAACATCTAACGATCAACCGACCGACTGACCGACCCGATGTTGGTTGGGGGTGGGAGGTAAGGCAGCGGCGACCAATAGGGGGTGGGGTCCGGTTGACAAAGACAGAGGGAGGACACGCTCTGCAGGGAAATTAGACTAATTGCCTCGACGTGTCATACTTACTTACAAAGACGCATTGACACATAGGTCAAACGATATATATATGCTGTATTCCTGTCGGTAAACATATTCGCATTACTTACATCAACACCTATACATGAATAAACAAACATAAACATATGCGCTCGTACATACATACGGACAGACAGACAGGCACGGGCACGCAGATGGACGCACAGACAGATACACCGACAGACAGACAGACTGACACACACAGAGATACAAACACACCTACGGACACACCTGCAGATAGGTGGTAGATGTAGATCGATGGATAGATACTAGACAGATTGGATAGATGGATGGATGAAGGTATTTTGATAGATAGTTATGTTTCTGTCTGTCTGTCTGTCTGTCTGTCTGTCTGTCTGTATCTGTCTCTCTGTATTTAGCTCTGTATCTGCTTCGGTCTGTGTGTGCGTATGTCTGCTTGTGCGTGTCTCTCTCTCGCTCTCTTTAGCTCTCTCTGTCTCTGTCTGTATCTGTCTGTCTCTTTTTACCTGTCTCTGTCTGTCTATCTCACTCACTCACTCGCTCGCTCATGCACTCGCTCGCTCCTTCTTGGAGAGAAACTGATTGAAAGGTAGAGATCAGAATCTGTGGTTTAATTAGGACAGCGAAACTGCAATCATTTCACTTACTTGGACTGCGAGTCTAAATTTGCTGTTGTCAATTTAATGATAGTTTCCGATATCCATTGTCACGTCGGATACAACAACAATGCGATTGAGATCTTTCCTGCAGTGGATATTTAGAGGAAACGTGGAAATGCGACGCTTTCCAATGATAGAGATGTATATGTATTGTGTATAGCCTGAATACCAACAGACCCGCAGAATGAAACCAAGTGTATATCGAAGATGAGGTTTCGTGTGAGTGGGTCAGATGACAGTGAGGGTTAAACTCTAGGATCGACTTAGAAACGATCCTATTTGAGAGGTCTGTAAATATGAAGTTTTAGGGTCGGTCAGAGGAGTCTAAATGCAGGTTAGAAGGAAAACGTCTGCGATTGGTGACACGGGCTAAGCATCCTCTGGCCTGTCTGGAGCGCATACTTATCGAGCAGCAGAGACTAGGCCTATGGCACAGAGAGACAAAGTGTTGGAAGACCAGATTGAAAGTTGACAGATAAGATTAATAATCAACTCAATTTGAAATTGGATAAACGCATTCGGATATTAATTTTTCTTTGAGGGAAACATAGCTATTCGATAAAAAAAATTGCAACTAAATAAAGATGTCATTTTGAGCCTCATGTTTTCCATTTTGTCCTTGGCTTAAGGTCGAATAGTAAAATGAGGTTTCGCATGAGCCATATCCTTCATTTTGCCCCGAATGTACGAGCACACACATGAAAGCGTATACAAGTCACCTTTGTGGTAACGTATACATGTACATGTATAGCGGTACAAGCGAATTTATTAAGAGCCTTAGGTCACCACACGTATGAACTTATAATATGATAAACTAAGTTCAGAACCATTCCCCTATAGCGCAATGGGTGAAGCGACTGCATCAATCTTTGCTTCGATATTATAATCCTTGTTTTATTTTATTGCACTTGTATACGTATACTCTGCTCCAACGGATTATATTTGTTTCATTACGTTGTCACCTCAAACGAACAACGATCTGATGCATTGGCATCATGAATAATAATAGGTCATTTTTCTACAATTGCCATACTGATTATACTTTGACATTGTATTGCCATACTGACTATACTTTGACATTGTATTGCCATACTGAATGTACTTTGACACTGTATTACCGTCTTCCACTGAGCTCCTTCGCTTCCTTTAGCTCCAGGTCTGTCTTGAGCCAATGATTTAGTCGCTGCTTATGACTAGATGACCATCTCCAGCTGCTCTCCAATCGGAATCTCTGCTTCCGAAGTGGAAAGGTTCCAGTGGACAAATCTCGTCTTATTAAGAGTGGCATAAACTGTATGCGAAAGAGACGTTGAGACCGGATGGTCGCCATCATGTTGAGACCGGATGGTCGCCATCTTGTTGAGACCGGATGGTCGCCATCATGTTGAGACTGGATGGTCGCCATCTTGTTGAGACCGGATGGTCGCCATCTTGTTGAGACCGGATGGGCGCCATCTTGTTGAGACCGGATGGTCGCCATCTTGTTGAGACCGGATGGTCGCCATCTTGTTGAGACCGGATGGGCGCCATCTTGTTGAGACCGGATGGTCGCCATCTTGTTGAGACCGGATGGTCGCCATCTTCTTCCAATCTTATTTCCAATCTAGCGTTGCCGATGACCGTCTTAGCGTCTTCAATGTCAAGCGCCTAACAACGGCCGCTGTTACAGTGTAGTAGTGTAAATAGTTGAAGACTGTATCTTCTGTCACGACGATCGCTATTCAAACAATGATGATTACGACCGAGGATGTTATATTGTACTCAGCTTCAGAGAACGTTCCTCCTCAACATCCTCCGCTGTTTATGATTGCATACGTCATATCTCGGTTCTCTCCAGGGGCGGATCCAGGGGGGGGGGGCCAATCCGGCCATGGCCCCCCCCATTTCAAATCACCATGGGACGTGGCCCCCCCCATCCATGGTGGACCAAAAAAAATTCAGGGTGTCAGTCATGCACAGGAGAATTAATGTATAAATGTAATTAAAATCTATAATAGAAATAATATATATAAATGTAATCTAAGTCTCTCACGCAATTGCATTGTCTTAATATAAAGCAACGAAATGAAACAATCTTATAACACTATCCAACTATGATTTATGGCATACAATGTAAGTCAATCGTGTATATATTCGTAGTAAATTTTAAAAACATTAACACAAATAAACACAAGTATAACTAAGTACAACTAACTATTAATTACAAATCAAGTTAAAACGAACAACAGTGTTTGGGATGTAATTTATTTTTTGCAGATGCCAAAAAATTTCAGGGTGAAACATGTTAAGTTTTTAGTGTAGTCTACATGTGCAAGAAAGTGCGGTGAATGATAACACATGTTTACTCCTTGTTTTTATTTATATCTTACTATATTTCATTCAGCAGTGGGAGTATTTTATTTATTTTAGCCTTAAAACGTCATCACTCTTTTTAGACGAAAAATTAAACACCTTTTTTAAGATTTCGCACGCATGACTACAAAAAGTTATCAGTTTTTTGCGATGCTAAATTGAACACCTTTTTTGAAAATTTCGCACGGAAGAGTAAAAGGTCATCACTCTTTTTAGACGAAAAATTAAACACCTTTTTTTAAGATTTCGCACGGATGACTACAAAAAGTCATCAGTTTATTGGGATGCTAAATTGAACACCTTTTTTGAAAATTTCGCACGGAGGAATAAAAAGTCATCACTCTTTCTAGACAAAAAATTAAACACCTTTTTTTAAGATTTAGCACAGATGACTACAAAAGGTCATCGTTTTTTGGGATGCGAAATTAAACACCTTTTTTTAAAAATTTCGCACGAAAGACTAAAAGTCATCACTCTTTTTAGACGAAAAATTAAGCACCTCTTTTAAGATTTCGCACGCATGACTACAAAAAGTCATCAGTTTTTTGCGATGCTAAATTAAACACCTTTTTTGAAAATTTCGCACGAAAGAATAAAAAGTCATCAGTCTTTTTAGACGAAAAATTAAACACCTTTTTTAAAGATTTAGCACGGATGACTACAAAAAGTCATTAGTTTTTGGGATGCGAAATTAAACACCTTTTTTGAAAATTTCGCACGGAAGACTAAAACGTCATCACTCTTATTAGACGAACAATTAAACACCTTTTTTAAGATTTCGCACGCATGACTACAAAAAGTTATCAGTTTTTTGCGATGCTAAATTGAACACCTTTTTTTGAAAATTTCGCACGGAAGACTAAAACGTCATCACTCTTTTTAGACGAAAAATTAAACACCTTTTTAAAGATTTCGCACGCATGACTACAAAAAGTTATCAGTTTTTTGCGATGCTAAATTGAACACCCTTTTTGGAAAATTTCACACGGAAGAATAAAAAGTCATCACTCTTTTTAGACGAAAAATTAAACACCTTTTTTAAGATTTAGCACAGATGACTACAAAAAGTCATCAGTTTTTTGGGATGCGAAATTAAACACCTTTTTTGAAAAATTTCGCACGAAAGACTAAAAAGTCATATCACTCTTTTTAGACGAAAAATTAAACACCTCTTTTAAGATTTCGCACGGATGATCAAAAAATGTCATCGGTTTTTTGGGAAGGAAAATTGAACACCCTTTTTGAAGATTTCCGGCGGATTACTTAAAAAAATCTAGTTTTCGGGAAAGAAGTTTTTAAGTAAAGTCAATATTTATTGAGATCTTATGGCACTCTTATAAGCACTGAAAAGTACAGCTATTTTGTTAAGAGAACAGCTTAAAATGCTACCATTGCAATGTGAAAATTCAAAAAGTTTCTGGTGGGGAGGGGCATATCCCCTCCCCACACCCCTCCCCTACCACTCTCGGCGCTGCGCGCCTCATGATTGTCTTCAGACGGTGAATTATGTAACCCTCCGGAAACCTCAATCCCCCTAGAGGTGAGGGCTAAATTAAACTCTGGTTCCGCCAAAAACGACTAAAATAGTTAATCAGATTTCCAGCGAAAGATCAACAAAAAAAATTCCGACCCCAGCCCCAAAATTTTTTGGCCCCCCCCTTCGAAACGTTCTGGATCCGCCACTGGTTCTCTCTAGTCACGGCGCCAGGATTTCACTTTTTTGGGGGGGGAGGGGGCGGCTGAATTTGCGGGGGAGAAAATTTTCCGTTCTCAGCCGCCAAAATTTCTGACGACCTTTTTGGTTTTTAGTTATTTGGTCAAAATCTTGGGAAACGGTCCTTTTCATATCCGCCAGACTGTCTGGCAAACCTTTACGGTTAATTTTGGCGTACATTTACGGTTAATTGGGGGGGGGGCTAAAGGGGGTTTATCGTGCAAATATTTTATTTTTGCATGGGAAAAATGGATGGCCTTTTTTATGGGGGCTTAGCCCCCTAGCCCCCCTAGCGCCGCTACTGATCCTCTCTTCTTCACTCATTCATTCATTCGTTCGTTCGTTCGTTCATTCATTCATTCATTCAAGATTATATAGAGCCACTTCAAGAAGCTCACTCGGACTCACTCGCAGTATTCATTAAGTAACTGGAGCTGCGCAAAATATTGAATTTTTATGTAAGCAAATAATTTCATACTACTTTACATCAGGTGGTGCTTCGTTTGATGCGATAGCTGCAACGCTTAAACGACAGTTGAAATGAAACTATTCTCTGATTTTACGCATGTCTGAAATTTTCAACAATGGTTAGGACATTATATTTAGGATAATTAATTTCATCATAGTTAGGAATGTATTAAGAAAGTATAGGTAACATCAATGACTGCAAAAAGGTCAGTTTATCATCAATGTAAACGTAGTGCATGTTTAAAAGTTACCAAGCATTTAACGCACATATCTGCCTCAGTGTTAACACCAGCGGTTTCGGTGTTAACCAGTTTCGGCGGTGTTAACACTATCTCCCTCGATGTTAACACTAGCCGCCACGGTGTCAGCACCAGCAGTCAAAACTTCATCACCAGCTGCAAAAAGAACGAGGACTCACGACTGCACAATGTCATGCAGAAGTCCTCGGAATCCAGAATCTGTTTGATGTCGTCAACAGCCACTTATCATCGTCACCTGCCATGGTGTCAACAGCTGCTCGGTGTCAGCACCAACTGCATTGGTGTCAGCGCCAGCAGCCTTGGTGTCAACGCCAACTACCGGAGTGTACCATAGCTGCCTTGGTGTCAACGCCAGCAGTCTCGGTGTCAACACCAGCTGCCTCGGTGTCAGTACCAACTGCATTGGTGTCAACACTAGCTTGCTGCAGTATCACCGCTCGGATCTGGCAGAGAAATTCATCAGTGTTACAGAGAAGAAACCGATGACAATAGAAACGGGCAGCAGCAGCGAAGACACCCCACCACCTGCCAAACGTCGATACATCCCAGTTCTTCCATCTATTGAAGACAGATTGCCCAAAGCCAAACCGATGCCAAAGAAGAAGGATGCTACACACAAATAGGATCTGCTATGCATTGTGGACAGTACGGTTTATAACGGGAAATCGTTGATTTGATGCATGGCCTGCAACATTTTGTGTATAGGCCGACATGTATCTCTGCCTCACATGAAACAGAAACTGTTCTGCTGAATTTCACAAAAAGCAAAATTTAAAGGACATTGAAACACCTAATCCTATGGAATTTCTTTACATTTTGAATGTCAAAATGAATCGTTGCGTGTCCAGAAATTTGTATATTGGGTTGTAGTAATAATCAGAAAGATGACTGCCTCCGGATTTTTTCTGATGACTGTCCACTTAAGCAAACATGAGGACTCTGGCCAATTTCTTTGACAAATTTATCACTCATAGGCCAAATGTTAGGGCAAACCAATTTCAAATGTAAACGTTCAACGGTGATCTGTAATCTTTCCATGCATTTATCTGACTCACGGTGGGCCTACTGTACACGGGCACCCGCCGAAATTTTTCGCCAGAGGGGGAAATACAATGGTCTTGGTCAAAATTTTAAAAAGAGCTTGTAAATGCAAGCAGGATATTATATAAGTACTTTTTTGATAGAGGTTCTAAATGTATATCTATCACTTCCACTGTCCAGGGTATCATGAGAATCGTTAGTGCTTTAATGCAATATTTTATTATTAATTTTTTTGTTAATAACCAAAAGTATATCAGTTAGAAAGGGGGGCAAGTAGTCCCTCCTGCATCTGTGTATGCAAGAGCCCATGTCACTGTCACAGCGCAACCTGGAAATGCAAAAAGATATAAAATCATGCTTCTTTCTTGCTGGGTTTCAGAAGGCTAAATGAAGGCAACATAGTTCAATATAATTAGATCTATGCTCTACAAAATGAGCCAACTCTGTGATCCGTATGGTCGTTGAAAACGGCGAAGACTCGCAACAATTGAGACAATGGTCAATTGAAGAAGGTCAGAAAGTCAGCGCAGTCTCTGTGACCACGGTTGGCTTTTATACGTGAATAAGCAGCTTCTTTGTTCGAAGCTTTATGGTGATGAGAAGTCCGATTGGAAGCCACAACGACTTATATGTATGTAGTTTTCACGACAAGAAAGTGTCTCGCTTTGCGCAGCACATAATTATTATCAAGACTAAATAGCAGGGAACCCATATATTTCACAAGTGTTTTATATGTATCCTATATATCCTATATATTCGTGGCAGGATTCTTGTAGGAAATTCACCTGCATCTTTTCGCTGCTTGAAGACTTTTCTTTTTTCATGGGCCTGTCACGCTGAGAGCGCTTCTGAATAGCTCTGCTGTGAGAAGCGCTTTACAAATGCTTTATTAGATTAGATTAGATTAGATATATTATGTATGAAATGGCTGCGGCCGGCAGGGACAGTAACGTGTTAAGATAAGATCTGTCAATTATAGTCGGCGCTTCCTTGATTAACTTTAGCGGAGTCTGATATACTGAAGGATGTATATAGCCTATACTATACATGTATAATTTGTATATGCACGTAATTATACGTGTGTATGCGTGAATATATAAGTACATATATATATATATATATATATATATATATATATATATATATATAGAGAGAGAGAGAGAGAGAGAGAGAGAGAGAGAGAGAGAGAGAGAGAGAGAGAGAGAGAGAAAGAAAGAAAGAAAGAGAGAGAGAAACAGTGGCGGCGCTAGGGGAGGCTGGGAGGCCAAGCCCCCCCTAGAAGAGGCTCAGCCCACCTAAAAAATGGCGATCTTAATTTTTTTACATTGAAATATCCACAATTTTTGGCTGATGACTAAAAAAGGTTGTCAAAAATTTTGGGGGATGGAAATGTCAAATTTTGCCGCGGGACTTCAGCCTCCCGGAACTGAAATCCTGGCGCCGCCACTGGAGAGAGAGAGAGAGAGAGAGAGAGAGAGAGAGAGAGAGAGAGAGAGAGAGAGAGAGAGAGAGAGAGAGAGAGAGAGGCAGACACACAGACAGAGACAGACAGACATACAGAGAGAGACAGAGAGAGAGACAGAAGAGAAAGACAAAGAGACACAGAAAAAGACAGAGAGATAGAGGCAGAGAGAGAAGTAGAGATACAGCCAGATACAGATACAAAAATAGCGATACACAAATAGGCGGAGGGATGGAGGACACAAGGGAGGCATGGATGCCAATAATTTATAAGCAGTGACTGTTGCTGCTGCTGCTTGAATTCATTTAGTCCTTCATGTCATGGGCGGAGACCTAGGGAGGACAGAGGGACGGTCCCCCCCCCCCAATGGAAGTGTTGGGGGGGACGGCCCATGCATTTGTCCCCCCTCCCCCAATCGTTGAGCGTCAAGACTAAAAAAAAGGTCATCAACTTTTCTGGCGGCGAAAATAGAAAATTTCATCGAGATTTGGCCGGATGACTAAAAAAAGGTCATCAACTTTTTGGCGGCGAAAATAACATTTTTTTCGAGATTTCGCCGATCGTCAGAAATTTTTCGGAAAATCTCGCATCTTTCCGTCCCCCCAAGTCTCGGCCCAGGTCTCCGCCTATGTTTCATGTAGGCCTACATAACTGATATACATGTATGTGTATATGTAGCCTATCACTGCATTCATGCAAGAATACCATTATGCGTTCATGAAAGCAAAAACGCACGCACACATTCGTGCACTTAGGCCTATGCATGAATGTGTGCGTGCGTGTACTATATTTATATACACATACAGAGTTTGTATGTGCACTTGTCATAGCGCCCCTCCAAGCTCTCTACTCAGAAGCGCTCCCGACTGTAGAGCGGACACTGCATCGGAGTTTCACGCCGAAGCGCTGAGCAATTGCGAGTGAAGGACTTGCCCAAGGTCCCTATATACGCGGTGACTTGAGGTGGATTCGAACCTCGAATCTTCCGGCCAGTGGCGTAGGCAAGGGGGGGTTTCGGGGGTCAAACCCCCCCCCCATTGGCTCCGGAAAATGATTTTTTAAAGGTTATTTTTCCATTTAAGTAAGAAAAAATAGCAAAAAGCAGGGTTTCCGGCCATAAAACACCCCCATGAAAAATTCCTGGCTACGCCACTGCTTCCGGCTTCAAGGCAACGACGCCACAACTACACCACCGCGCCCCACAGAGAGTGATAGAGACATGCATGTTTAAACATCTACATAATTATAATTATATGCTCTATGTATGTATCGACGTATTATATACCACGCATTTGTGCAAGACATTATTAATGTTTCTAACAAGTGCTATGCTATATATAGGGGCACAAACTGTTAAGGCTTTTATACAGATGTTATTAAGAGTGACTGAGTAAGTAAGCAAGTAATTTTTTACGAAACTACGCCGGTAAGTAGGTATATATGTGAGCGGGCAGGAAAGTAAACAGGCATATAAGCAGTTTCCAAGTAAAAGAGTGAGTACTGTGAGTACAGTAGTAAAATACATGACAAACAACATGCAACAAACAACAATTAGCCCTAATGCATAAAAATAAGTATACAACAGGGCTATAGTAATCTACCCATCATTCTGTATTTTTGCCATTGTCTGTCTGTCTGTCTGTCTGTCTGTCTGTCTGTCTGTCTGTCTGCCTTTATATCTGAGCCATTGTCTCAACTTTAAGACAAGCATTGTATCGTATGGAGAAAGACTTCTTATAATCTATAAAACTAGGTATACGCCGGTTTTAATTTTCTGTTAGCATAGGCTTATATGCATGCAAGCAAGGTAGGTGTAAGTAGTTATCGTATACAGATAACCTAACTTACTGCCTACTTGAGTCTGCCTAAAATTAGCCCTTAATATAATGGACCAAGCTGTAGTTCACCCTAGCTTGTATAGGCCTACACATGCAAATATATTATGTCGGTAATGCTTTGCTGTTTCGCAAATGAGCGATAAGTATCGCAGGCTGTCTGTTGTTAGACTTAGAGGTACCGTTAATCTTTTACCCGTTTGCCCGAGAATATCCGCTGAAAAATGGGCTTAAAATTTAAAAACGAACGGGTAAAGGGTTAAGATTGAAAATGTTTCATGTAATCATACTGCGCTGTGTCAGTTTGGAAAACGAACGAAGATTATGATTTTTTATAATAAAATATTATAGGTAGCCTATAATCTGAAATAAACTTAGATCGGAAACCTTTCGTCATCACTTACCGTATACAATCGCTTATAGGAATTGCACGGATGTGGAGGATTACTTCTTCTTCGTCGTCGTCGTCGTCTTCTTCTTCTTCGTCTTCTTCTTCGTCTTCTTCTTCTAAAGCAGACGAAGTGTCGTACTTTCCACTGCAGTCACGTGTGACCACAGAGCAGTGCAGCTGCAGTGTTGCACACCAGAGGAACAGTGACACCTTAAATAGATCTGCGTGGCTTCAGGCAACAGGTGGTGGATGATTGTCGCCAGAGACACACCCTCACTCTCTGCCTGTCTGTCTGTCTGTCTGTCTCTCTCTGTCTCTGTCTGTCTGTCTGTCTCTGTCTGTCTGTCTGTCTGTCTGTCTGCCTGTCTGTCTGTCTGTCTGTCTCTCTCTCTGTCTGTCGGTCGGTCGGTCTCAGTGGAAGGCTGACTGCGCAGTCTATCGGTGCAAGAGATGGGCGGTTTATATAGCGCTGCTATGTCGCTCTTGTCATGCATGACGCCAATCAGCTGATGGGCTTTCGTGCCTACGCAGTTACTGTACTGCAGCAGCACTCCAGCAGTTCAGTTCATTGCTCGTTAACTTCATAACACTGCACTGCATAGGCCTATATACGCTATACGTCGCTGCTGCTGTGTAGTAGGCGTGTGTACAATGGACTGTATACTATTGTGTAGGCTTACGTTACAACACAACGGAAATACACACTGCAGTATAAAATGCGCTACAGCAGCACGCAATGCATGTATAGCACTGCACTAAACTATGCCACAACTATTTATGCAGGTCACTGGATAATTGAACCATTTCATTTTGTGAATGTTGTAGGCCCACTATTATATTGCTTCTATGGATAGCGTATACCTAATGGGAATTTTGAGGAAACAAACAGTGTGGTGCTTAACGTGGGTGGTTTTCTATTATTATTTTTATTATTCAAACATTTAACTTCGTAATATGACGTCATTTTGAAATCGCAGGTGGTGGATGTATCTCCGATATAGACTACGCAATTTTAGTTGGATAAATTGTCTTGCTTGAATTGCCGCGTTGCTAGCCAGCATTCATTGCGATTTCAGTAAAAGAACTTCATTTCATTCTCGGCATATAGGCCTACATGTAGGTGTCTATTATGAATATGGCTCCTATATTTTATTTACAATGTCAAATGTCTGTTGCCGAATTTAATTTCCTTAATTTAGTTATTTCGATTCCTGAGAGAATAGCTTCCTTCTATATAGACTATAGTAAGGGCTGTAGCATATCCGATAAAATATAATTTAATTGTTTTCAACCTAATCTCGTATACGCGTCTCTCATCTTAAGACGAATAAACGTCATCGTAAATATATCATGAGACGGCAGCCGTGGGCGAGTTAGCCATACAGATGTAATCAATGAAGACTGGCTGGACAGCGCTGTTTAACACAACACTGATTGATTTATTTTTCTCCGGATATTTACCAGTTGTAAATTCTATCGCATACACTTTCACTACCCTGCCAATCGATTTCGTTATGACTAAGCGCCTATAGAATAGCCGGTTCCTGCGACTTCGGTTTTCGGCGCTATAGAAATCCAAACACTAATTGCGATTACGAAAAATTTCACAAGCTTATAGTATTCCTTCACCTGTATCCATCGGCGCCCGCAGAAATTTTTGCAGGAGGGGCAAAACATGATGGTTACGGTTTAAAAATTTCTTAGCAAGAGATCGAAAAATGATAAGCAGGAAATTGTGAATATGCATGAGTATTTTTTATTGAGCCTTTTAAAAGTAGGCTATATTATGTATTTCCCAGTTTCACTTTTTTTAAAATTTTCAATATGAATTGTTTCTTTGCGAAAAGAAATTTGTTAAAGTAGGTTCCTGAAGGGTCGTATATATAAGTCCGCTTCCCTGGTAAAACTGACACTTATTATTTTATTATTCAGTGTATTCATGCTCCCTCTATAATAGTTAGGCTACTTCTATATTTTGATCGTTATTTCTAAACTTCTAAAGCACAATTCGAAAGTCAATAGCAAGCACCCTCTCATTCCCTCTGTCCCCCCCTTCTCTCATTCCCTCTGTCCCTCTGCCCCCCCCCCTCTCTCTCTCTCTCTCTCTCTCTCTCTCTCTCTCTCTCTCTCTGCCTCCTCACGTCCCTATCCCTCTTACCGTACTGCCTCTCCATGTCAGACTCCCAAATCACCTGTTCCTTGCCTCCCCTTCCGCCTCCGCCTCCTCATCTTTCTCTTTTCCGCTTCCAGTCACGACCTTCGTGTCCACCGGCATTTCAGAACAGCAACTCCTTGAAACACTACGAGTTGGCGCCAAATCCGGAACCTTGTAGCCACGGGTTCCTGTAATATGCAGTTAGGAAGTGTTAATCATCATTATCTCAAAAATCTGAACTATTGCAGGTAACCTTACCTGACGCAAATGCATTAGCCAGACCAACTCATCTGCCGTTATATCAGGTTGCGTGTATATTGTATGTGCCGTGCTAATACGAAAGTGCACAAATTACCATAAATACTCTTGTAAATGTAAACGGATATATTGAGTTTGTTCTCATTCACTTATTCCTTGATACATAATAATTTATAAACGTCTCGATGAACTAAACTTTAAATAATAATAGTTTATCTTTGTGTAGGCCTTAATAAATAGCAGTCACAGTTCAAAGTGAAAAAATGTCTGTCTCCGAGAGGGCGTTGTTGTTAGTAGGCTAATCACCAATCTAGAGCAGGTCTGCAGCACTGCAATGCCATCCAGAAACCATAAAATTCTTGATGAGAAACTAAAATTTCAAAAACATCGAACAGCGGCCCTGAAGGCTAAGTTATTAATTAGCAGCAACAGTGATCAAGAGATTCAAGACGTTTAATGTCCTTTAATTAGACGCAATGAACAACCATGTAGGTATAGCTAGACCGATAGTAACATACTAACAGGTATGCTATAGAAAACATAAATTTACGCAAAAGAGTGCAGAAAAGGAGATTTCTTATGTTTGCGAGAAGAAAGAAGCCACTGCTCAATTGTAGAGAAAAAATATAGCAGAAAAATAAAAGAATATGAGCGAACCCGTAACAAGAACTTATCAGTTCGCCTTAAAAATAGGTCTGTGTGTTTAAATCAGTGGCGTAAGGATGGGGGCAGAGAGCAACCACCGCTGGAAGCGTCACAAAGAGGGGGAGAATTTCTATTCTGAATTATATAGCTCTCAGTGTTGAGCACTATGCGCAGAAATTGAAGACCCCTATCAATGATTTCAATGGCTCGATAGACCTATATTATGTTGAATTTATAAATAAACACAAATTGGTTTTCAGTTTAAAATGTGACAGGAATAATAACTAGGCCTACTGCAGAGAATCCACTTCATGGTTGTTCCGCATAAGAGAGAAAATGTTCTCGCACTTTCTTAAAATTAGTTAGGCCAACTATATATATATACATATATATATGTATGTATATATATAAATGACCTTTTTGGAGTCCTCCTTGGGGGACTTAGCCCCCTAGTCCCTGATAAACTCCACCAGGGCTTTTTTAACGTGCAGTTGTACACAAAATGTGCAGTTCTAAATGGATTTGTGCAGTTGTTGAAGCACTTCTGTACAGTTAAAAAACATGCAAAAAAATGGTCATTGTCCTCCGATTGGAAGTAATTTACCATGGAGGATGGGAGGAAAAAGAAGGAGTTGTGCAGTTCTAAAAATTCCATAAAAACAGCGTGCGCCCTGAACTCCGCCCACGAAATCAACTATAATATAGAATATTTTAAAGGAGCACATTAATAAAATCTTGTGAGATAAAACCGATCGTTTCGACGTTGGTTGAAAAGCGAAAAATTCTGCGAAGATCGTGTTATTCTAACTGCAGATGTGAGCACTAAGATCAAAGATAAAAGATCAAATACGTGCACACGCATCTTAATATTTGTCATGGTATTGATCAGACGTACCGGTAAGCTTACATTATAAATGTTCGG
Source organism: Lumbricus terrestris (assembly GCA_949752735.1). NCBI lineage: Eukaryota > Metazoa > Annelida > Clitellata > Crassiclitellata > Lumbricidae > Lumbricus > Lumbricus terrestris. The sequence continues at coordinate 25,279,997 of OX457047.1, forward strand.
AATACTTTTGGCATAGCAGAATCTAAACTATAGCCTATTTATTTTTATTCTGCTTGTTTTGGACATCGAGAAAATGGAAGTGTCAACAATTTTTCCATTTGGCGTTATGATTAAACTAACATCCACTGTCGATAGTTAAGCGGTTAGCGTGCTGGATTGCCAAGCAAGAGGTGGGGGGGTTAAATCCCCCGCCATGGCAGGGCAGCAATCTGTGTCGAGGTTTCTGCACCATCAGACCTCTATCCAACTCAGCTGTGATGAGTACACCGATCGCACACTGACCGTCGGTGGAAGATAAGACGGTGAGGGAGAGGACTGACAGACGAATCGTCTTCATATGCTGAGGCGGAGAAAAAGAAGTCGCTAATGCTTCATACCCGTGGCTGCCTCAGGGCTAGCTAAAGGGACTGCTCTTCTTCTTCTTCTTTTCTTTTTCATCATCGTCATCTTATTCTTTCTCTTCCTCTTCTACTTCTTCTTCTTCATCTTCTTTTTCTTCTTCTTCTTCTTCATCACCATCTTCTTCTTCTTCGTCTTCATTATCATCATCATCTTCTTCTTCTTCTTCTTCATTATCATCATCTTCTTCTTCATCATCATCATCATCTTCTTCTTCTTCATCATCTTCTTCTTTTTCTTCTTCATCTTCTTCTTCTTCTTCTTCTTTTATTATTCTTCTTCTTCTTCTTCGTTTTTCTTCTCTTCTTAGTTCTAACATTCTCGGCGAGGAGCGTAGGCCTACATCGAGAATAATTATCTATAATCTCGCGTGTCTCTTGTAGATAAAGATCTTCGTGCTTCGTGCTTTTCTTGTGCAATCAATGCCAGTGCTTCTGCAGAAAACGCATTGACTTATTGGCCCATGCACTGTCACTTCTCTCAGCAATTAAGAGCCTATGAGAAGCGCATCCTTATCATCAAATAATTCATAGCCTATGGATCAGCTTTACTATCGGTGACCATCACGATAAAGACCCTATACATCTGTTACGTCAGAGATCAAATTCCTGCTATGGCGGACGACAGTGGAGTAGCCAGGAATTTATGATGAGGGGACTTGGGGTTTTATGGTCTGGCCGGATGCCCTTAATTCCTGACGCCAACCCAACAGTAGGCCTATTACAGTAAACAAAAAGGGAATAAAGTAACAAAGGGAATAAAGCAAGAAAAACAATTGTTACTACAAGCAATTGTTTTGTTTTTCTTATTTAAGTGGATAAATAACCTTTTAAAAAACTTTTTCCATCTTTCCATCTTTCTCGACCAATAAGTTGCCATAGCTGTCTCCGTAATGAACTTCTTAATTCGTCTTAATTCGCCCCTTTTCCGCAAGCGCTTGAAAACAACAATTCTCATCGATCGTGGTTTGGTATTGTTATGTCGGGAGCGCCTCTGAAGAGTTACTCTTGAAGTGGCGCTATATGAATTTATGCGATTACGATTACGATTGACTCTACCATTGCGACAAAGGACTGGAAAGTACTCAACAATCGTTGCACAATTTAATCGCATCACTGCCCAGCTATAAAACAATGAATTTATCATTATTGTGATTTCAATGGACTTCTCGAAAGCTTTTGACGCTCTCCGTCAATTTTGTCTCCTAACAATAAATTATACCTGCGCGACTGGTAACTAACTATAGTTGCGTGTATATGGCAAATGAACTTGTTGAATTAAACGAACATCGAAGGACATCGCGCTTAATTAGTCTACAGTCTTGTCATGAGTCTGCATGGATAGGTTTTCTATGAAACCGTGGAAGCCTCATAGCATCCATGAGGGCTAGTGGAGAGGCAATTAAGCCAATTCTTGTAGTCACCAGAATGAAACACATGATGATCGAAGGACCGCTCATGCATGATTACGCGACAATACCTTTCGTGGCAGTTGGCCTAAAACCTCATTAATTTTGAACCTGCCTTAGGCTATAGCGAGCGACAGTAGACCTACCTACACGTGTAATAATTAATTGCTCGCCTTTCCTTACACACCGGTGACGCTGGCCATCTTTGCTATGACTTGTAGTGTCGTTAAACATCAAATAACCAACCACGCAGACACGTGCATCTATGCAGGACTTTTTTTATCGTGCAGTTGTAGGCTATACACAAAATGTGCAGTTCTAAAAGGATTTGTGCAGTTGTAAAAGCACTTCCGCGCAGTTGAAACTAGTAAAAAAAAGGTCGGTGTCGTCCGATTGGAGGTAATTTACCATGGTGGATGGGAAAGAAAAGAAGGGGTTGTGCAATGTGCAGTTCCAACAATTCCTTAAAAACAGCCCTGCATCTATGCCTATTGTACAAATATGCAAATTATATATATATATATATTTATATATTTATATATTCACTGTTGAAATTTCAATAGTTCCTCTTCAATTTGACTACTCAGAAGCGCTTCCGACCCAAGCACGACTAAAAAGGACGTTTTTAAGCTGCGATCAAATGCATTACTAATGCATTAGGCGCAAACCCTAATGGGCATTAGAAGGCGTAAAGCCAACGGGAGCCCATGCCAAACCTCGTACTCCAACAACAGAGAAAGCGAAGACCATGTGGTTACATTGCGGTACGTGACTGGGCAACCTACTGGTATTCGCATTCTCTGTTGTTAGCTATAGGGCTATAGTCTACATGGACTCCATTGACTTTATATTTTATATATTTTATACATGCACAGATATACTAAATGCATGTCATACATGCTACATACATGCATATAGGCGATATAACAAAGTCATTTCTGGAGAAACATGCATTGACTTTATACATTATAACATAATACAAATAAATATATACAGTAGGCCTATATATGATTATATAGATCTAAGCTTATAGGTAGACATGGGAGTCCACCCCAATAATTCGACCCCAGTCGACTTGGTCATGCCAAGTCGAGTCGAGTCGTTTCTGCTGACTGCAACTGACCCCAAGTCGAATTTTGTAGAGAGAAGTCACTTGAAGTTGCTGTTTCTACATTCTACAAGTCGACTTAAACCGACTTGAGACTCAAACAAACCTAAATTTTCACTTTTAACCAATGAACGTGAGGTCAAGAAAGCATGCACGCATTTCAGAACTATAGGCCAACGGTTGACTGTCAATACGGGCGATCAACTACATAAGTTATTCCAACGCCTGTCCATATGCGCTCAACGCTACAGTGCACGCAATAGCATTGAAAATGACTTTTTACGCACAACACCGGGGACAAGGACCAAAATCCACAGTAGCAATAATTATTCTTTGGAATTGCTTTTAGAGGCCTTAGGTATTATTCCTACATCGGGAAAAGAAAAGAATAATGGATGCATGGGTGGGATCTGACAATGGGAGAAGTGAAAAAACTCATAATAATTTGCCGTCACAATGCCAACTGCAGAGTTAGGATAGAATAGGCTAGACCAGGGGTTCTCAACCGGTGTGTCGCGACACACTGGTGTGTCGCGACTTGACCGGCGGTGTGTCGCGTAAAAGTGGTGTGTCGCTGGTGTGTCGCGAAGAATTGGTGTGTCGCGAATTAATAATAATGATAATAAAAATTATCTTCGGTTCTTTTCCAAACTGACACAACGCAATAGGCCAATGATTACACGAAATAATCCTAAATAACAACCATAGGCGTACGAGGCGGGGGTCCAGGGGGGCAAATGCCCCCCAAATTTCGGGCAAATGTGTTTTTCGGGCAAAAGAGGCACGGACGGGCACAAAAATTTCGAATTTTTTTTCGGGCAAATCAGGTACGAGAGAATTTTTTTCGGGCGGATGACTAAAAAAAAGGTCGCCAGCTTTTTTGGACGGGAAAACCCTTATCATTTTGGGCGGATGACTAAGAAAAAAAGGTCGTCAGATTTTTCGGGCCAAAATTTTTTTTGGGCCCCCCACTTTCCAAATGTCCCGTACGCCTATGATAACAACAGTCTACTAAATTCTCACAGCACACGTCCGTTGTTCGTACATTATACACTGACTTCCATTACCTATACAGGAAATTTAGAAGTTTAGCGGAGGACTGCAATGAGAATTTGTTGCGCTCTATTTATCTATCTATTTTACCGCGGCCTGGGGTAGTTATGACGTTTATGTTCAACGGGCATGACATAGGCCTAGGGCCTATGTAAACACGTTTGCGATCGCACCTGCAGTGTTAGAAAACTTTTACCCTTAACCTAGGCTAAGTCAGCAATCGAAATGGAAAAATTTATGGGTAAGAAAACGTAAATTTAGCCATCCTCTTCAGATGCTGATATTAAGGAGACAAGGTGGATGTTAAACCCATTTCTCAGAGAAAACATCAATGGAGCAGAATAGAACAGCAATGAACAGGAAACACTTGTTGAGCTACAATGTGATTCCAGAATGAAGGACATGTATAAGCAATTATCAAGAACTCAGTTCTGGGCAAAGACGTACAAGGAAGAACATTACAAATCACTTGCAAGCAAAGCCATCAAGGAGCTGGTTTCCTTTCATAGCTCCTGTCTTATCTTAACAAGGCTTTTCTCAGATGATCAACATAAAGAACAAGAATCTGAGCAAACTTGTCGGAGGTGCCCTCTCAGCCTGCTTACGAGTTGCACTTACAAGAACTGTGGAAACGTGTTTTAATATATGATCCAAAGAAAATTTAAAAAACAAAGATCCCATTAACTGTTAGGACTACAAGGTCTTAGTAATTAGGTGACTAAATGGACGTCGAGTTGTAGAAACGACTATAGATTGGGATCAGAAGAATAATTTAGAATTTTAGAATCATAAAAATTGGAAAGAAATTCAATATGATTATTTTTATTTATTAAAAATGTCAGCAGTTAAGCCTTTTAGAAGGATAAATAAGTTTGAGAGCAAATTTGAAATAAATGTTTGTTTAACTTTGACACTTTTTATATTTTTACGACATTTACATATGACGATTGAATGGTGTGTCGCCAAATTTCATAGCAAGTTTAAGTGTGTCGCGGGACGAAAAAGGTTGAGAACCCCTGGGCTAGACCTACCGTCACCCATGTTTTTATCCAGTAGCCCAAAGTATCACAAAACTGTTCTAACTCAAACACAAACAGCATAATAATACTATAGCCGTAGCAAACTATGAAAAATTTCATTCATCGACTGTTGACGTCTCGATCTTTACTCATCGAGTCATCGGTAGCCTAGCTATATGCATACGCGAAATAAAATGCTTGACAGGCAAAATTGACCCGACTTCTTGCACCATTAGCTTATACATGTACGTAGGCCTAGACTAATGGTATACTTTACCACGTCAGAAGTCGACTTCAAGTCGGAAGTCGATCGTTTTTCTACCAAGTCGGGTCAAGTCGTTTTAGTTCCAAGCCGTCGACTTCAAGTCGACCTCAAGTCACTTTAGGGTCAAGTGGGGTCAAATTGGCTGACCAAAGTCACTCCCAGGTCTACTTATAGGCCTAACATTATGCATTTACCTAATGCAGAACACTCAAAAGAAATAGAAACTCTTGCTCTTACTTACATGTACAGTATGTACTTGTGGGGAGCGGTGGTGTAGTGGTGGCGTCGTTGCCTTGAAGCCGGAAGGTTCGAGGTTCGCCACGTCGGGACCTTGGGAAAGTCTTTCACTCGCAATTGCTCAGCGCTTCGACGTGAAACTCTGCTGCAGTGTCCGCGCCGCAGTCGGGAGCGCCTCTGAGTAGAGATACGTACATATATACATACATACATACATACATACATACATGCATACATACATACATACATACATACATACATAATGTATGTATATACTACGTACTTATTTGCTCCCTTCACTCATACATGTAATTAATCAGCCCTGCTGTTTGTTTAGTTGCTAACGAGCTTGCTTCAAGCTCATCTTTTTTTAACCATTGATTACTTACTCATCAATGACTCGCATTGCTACCTAGAGGCCCATTATTATAATAGACTTCGTGCTTCATTGTTCTAATGATCGTCGTTGTCATCGTCATCATCATCAACCCATTGAAGGCTTGGCATTCATCATTAACCCATTGAAGGCTGACATTCATCAGTAGACCGGTGGACAGACGAAATTCTATGCTTAATTGAATGCATTCGAATCTGTCGCCGACTCGCAGACTAACATATCACTACGATATATAGTCTTCTGCTTTTATTTGGCGCCACGATATTATGTCTGCTTCGATTCCGTCCGTATAAGTATTCTTTCCATTGCGCGAGTTTGTCTTATTCGATTCGAATAATAATAAATCGGAGGAGGAGAAGGAGGAGGCATATTGCAGGGGAACGGCCGTCGCATTAGCTGAACAAACAGATGTGGGTGGAAGAGGAAGAGGAGGAGGAGTAGGCGGAAGAAGAAAGGCAGTAAGCAAGGAAGGATGGAAAGGAGAAAGAACGGAAGTACCAGTCACCCGTTCCTCGTCCATCCCAGACGGTAATTAGAATGGAAAATCGAAAGACGGCGGATGAATGGGATGATTAGGGATGATATCTGATTCAGAAATCCTCCTTAAGTTGCTCGACGGTGGTGGCATCCCTCACAGTCGTCTCCCCTTCCGCCCCATCCTCCCGCTTGCCGACGGCGATGGGGTGGTAGTCCGAGAGGAAGGGCGCGGGCGCAGAAACTGCATAGAGAGGTCAATACGGTCGTTTTGAGTAGAGGCGATAAGCGATAAGCGAGAATGGTAATATAATATATCGCTTCACTAATGCATACACCACTGGTTGTTCTCTGCCAGTGCCAGTCCCAAGCCTGGATAAAGGAGGAGGGCGACACTAATCATCCTTGATATGGCAGTGTCGTTAAACATGTAACAACCGCATGTGCAAGTCTTATACTAATGCATATGCAAGTCTTACAAGGCCTTCTGATACTACGTAGGTTCACATGTAGGCTATACATCGTATAGGCTACTTTGTACTTCGTATACAGATGCTGGAACAGTCTTTCACCGGACATTAGATTGGCCACCTCAGTGGACTCTTCTATGAATGACGGTAAATGGATGGATTGATCGATTGATCGATTGATTGATTGAGTGATTGAGCGAGTGATTGATTGATTGGTTGATTGATTGATTGAGCGAGTGATTGATTGATTTATTGATTTTTTTATTTATTTACTTATTTATTTATTTAGGGAGGGAGGGAGTTTCTCTTGAAGTGGCGCTATATAAATTCGTGATTACAATTACGAATACGATGGAGGAGTGAGGCAGAGAGACAGAGGATGGACGGATGGATGGATAGATGGATGGATGGACGGATGGATGGGTAGATGGATGGGTAGAAAGATGGATGGATGGACGGACGGACGGATGGACGGACGGACGGACAGATGGATAGGAAGATGGATGAATGCACACAGTCGGACGGACGGGTTGGAGGGAGAGAACTTTGGCGGCTGGGTGTGGATGGGTGGGTGTCTAGACGAATGGCATGACGGATGATTGGATTTATGGATGAACGCATGACTGGAACGTCAGGAACGATAGACGAATGGATAGATGGACGAATGGATGGACAGATGGACGGATGGATAGATGGACGAACAGATGAACGGATGGACGGATGGACGGATGTACAGATTGGTGGACAGCTCAATAAATGCATTGGCAGACAAGGGCACTATAAAGCTGACACTTTTCTTCATGCAGAAACGTCATAATACCTCTAACTGTGATATAAAGGCGCTTCATAATTTCTGATGAAGTTGAAGAGCGGGCGATGCACTTCAGTTGGTCATTTCGATGGTCATCTGTGGTCATCGATGGCCAGGGATTGACCGACCGACAGACAGACAGACAGATAGAGATAGACAGACAGGCAGACACACGTTGCAGAGATGCGTCATGTATATAGAGGATTAGGCTGAGGAGGAGGAGTACGAGGAGGAGGACGAAGAGGAGGAAGAGGAAGACGAGGAGGAGGACGAGGAGGAGGAGGAGGCGGAGGCGGAGGCGAAGGATGTGGAAGAGGTAGAGGAGATTCGAGGAGAAAGTATAGCAGGAGAAGAATGGAAAATGGTGAAGCCAAAGAGAAGAGCGAAACGCAAAGAAAACAATTGATCGGCTACGGTCAATAGGTCTACACGTCAAGCATAATTATTCGGCCCAAATATACACTAAGAAAAAAAGACCGAATGGAGGTGGACGGGTGGAGAGGTGGAGAGAGTGCGTGGAACGTGGAGTTCGAATGGGCTCTTGGTCAATAACTGGAGAGAGAAGAAGAGGAGGAGGAGATGAAGATGGAGAAATTGAGCGATAAGTCAAGGAACGTAGATTAGGTTGGTCGTCGTTGACTTTGCAGCATAGGTCTATCGATGTTCGGCTGAAGAGCTGTTCATCGTAGACTTGGAATATTTGCGTTCACTGTAATAAAGGATTTGCCGACTATTGGCACACTGAACGATCTAACTGTATGGTACACGGCGGTGGCAGACCACAGCAACTGATAGTTAGTGAGAGTTACATGATTAATGTAGCCCTATGTTATATATGCAAACAAACAAACAGACTGACAGATGGACAGACAGTCAGACTGCCAGAGGGACATACAGACAGGCAGAATGACAGACAAAAGAATACAGAGTACATATAGATAGAATGGCAGAAAAAACAGACAGACAGACAGATGGCCATTCAAGCCGGTAGGCCTAATTTAAAATATAAACATCGTAATCGTATAATCGCCAAACTTCTAAAGCGCCACTCGAAAGCAAAGTTAGTAAAATAGTGCATTACTTCATTAGGGGGGGTAGGCACCCAAAACACCCCTAGCTACTGTAACGTTAATCCGTTTTAAGCTTATTTTAGCAGGTATTGAAAATGTACTGCATTTAAATGATCTGTTCAAAGAGAAAACCAATTCTTTATAAATCTATATCTATAAGGAAGGATGTGACTATGTATGTGTGTATGTATATTTGTCCAGAATGCACGCTCACAGTTTTTGAGCTTTTCACTCCAAACCTTCACTACTGCGTAGGTCTCGGCACGAGACGCAAAGGCGAGGGGTTGGCGATTCTCTACCACCATGGGGGCCAGGGTGGGGGCGAAACCCCCAAATTTTTTTCAAAAAAACGCAGCTATTGATTTGAAATTTTTTTCCTAGATAGAGGTCCATCAGAACCCCCCGGATCAGTGGTTGGCAAATCTCCACCACCAGGGGGGGGGCCAGGGTGCGGGAGGTCAAAAACACTAATTTTCGCTAACAATTTTCATTCGCTTGCAACGTATAAAAGCAGTAATCTTAACCGTTTTAAAGGTGTCTCGGGGAGGGTGTGTGGTGGAGGTGGATGGGGATGATTGGCGATTCTCTACCACCATGGGGGCCAGGGTGGGGAGCGAAACCCCCAATTTTTTTTCAAAAAACGCAGCTATTGATTTGAATTTTTTTCCTAGATAGAGGTCCATCAGAACCCCCCGGATCAGTGGTTGGCAAATCTCTACCACCATTGGGGCCAGGGTGCTGGGGGGTCAAAAACACTAATTTTCGCTATAAATTTTCAGTCGCTTGCCACGTATAAAAGCCGTCATTTTCGCCGTTTTAAAGATGTTTAAGCTCTTTTGCCATTACTGATTTCACGGGTCGCTTACAGGGAGAGGCGGAGTGAGGGAGGAGTGGGATGGTAGGGGGTGGAGGGGTGGAGTTGGAGGTTTTCGAGATGTGGTGTCGAGGGGTGTTGTGGAGGGGTCGGGGAGGGGTGTGGTGGAGGTGGATGGGGATGAGGATGAGGAGTGGGGTGGGATGGCGTGGGGGTCGAGGGGTGGGGTTTGGGGTGGGTGAGTGTGGAGGTGGGGGTTGGAGGGGCTGGGATGCAGAGAGATGAAGTGGGGGGTGGGATGGGGAGGGGTGGGTGGGAGGGGGTTGGGGTGGATGGGGTGGGGTGGAATGGGGTGGGAAGGGTTTGGGGTGGAAGGGTGGGGTGGATGGGTTGGGGTTGGGGTCGGATGGGGGTGGAAATTTTCGTGAAACCCAAATTTCTCGGGTCGCGTACCGGTAGAGGTCGGAGTGTGGTAGGGTGGGGTTGTGGCCGGAGCGGATCGAACCCTAAATTTCCCGGGCAACGCCGGGTACCCCAGAAAACCAATTCTTTATAAATGTATAATATAATCGAAAACTGTTAAATAAACAATACAATTACGCAGTGTTCCTATTTACTTATTTGGCGTATCACTAATTATAATTATCTTATTGCTTATCTGTGCTCCACAGTTGAGATATATGATCGATATCGTTTCTGTAGTGTAAAACGGCCTTGAAATAGTTCTGCAGATTCTCTGTAGATTCACTGTATGAAGATAAGCAACCCGGTGCTATATTTGAAGAAATAGTTCTGCAGATTCTCTGTAGATTCACTGTATGAAGATAAGCAACCCGGTGCTATATTTGAAGAGGATAATGAGATACTGCCAAGCTGTGGAATCCAGATCGAATACCAGACGAGACAATATTCAATACATCCGTAGCATCAAATTATCATACTCCAATCAATGAGAATTTCCTTCCCAATTGAAAATGACCTTGAAATGTCAACCAGAGACAACGAGCCCAAAATCGTTTCTCTACACACGAAATATCGTCTCACCAACCGTCCCAATCACAATGTAGACTTCACGGACGTTAGAGTTCACAACTTTGAACTTCTAAATCGCCTCTACTCTCACACGAATGCCTCGTACTGTTTTACAACCAGATACGAGCATAATCCTCATCCTCACCATTGAATAAACTTCAAATGAATTGCCAGCCGCAACTGAGCAACCATCTTTCTCAATGTTCATGCAAGGAATCAACCGTTTATGTCGAATTTCAATGACGTGGCTGTTTCCATTCAATTCCGACCGTTACGCTCATTTCGATGCTTTTAATTGGTTACGCGTCGATGCAAAATGTTTTCGCTTACGTAGCGTCCGTAGTAACCGCTTGACGTCACCATGACTGCCTCACTCATATACGCAAGATTCGTGGTTTCCTAGTTACTAATCCACTAGACGCCAAATTATTAATCTAGATACGCCGACTAAATTGTCTAGCTTAACTCCTACTTATAATTAACACTTAATACTAGATAAGTTAGTTTGATAGATAATAGCGATTTAATACGCTACAGCTACGGTCTTTACTGTAGCACACAAATTAATCGTATACTCGATAAAAATGGCTGATCCATAATTAATTCAGTGCGGGCTCATTTGGCGAAAGCGTCGCTCGAGTCAGCCTGCAGTAGACTAAGCGAATCTGCGGAAGTACGTGTAACCCCCAGTGGATCAAAAGCCCTTTGTGAAGGCCGTTGGGTGAGAAACCTCATAAGCTGCTTTCAATATAAGAGCAAAGTACACCTTTTTGGACATCTGCCTTGCAGTATTTGCAAGTTTTTATATCGTTTTATATCGTGACATTGTCCATGTTTTTCAGCGTGATGCACTATTGATGACCGAATACGGCCTGCAACGTTTTATTGTAAACTATATGATGGTGACACGTTCTATACTGTAGCTTACTTAGAATAAGGGTTGCCGAAGGAATCTGACGAGAAGAATCAAAAATTTCATGATTAAATCGTAGTTAGAAAATGCCACAAATTCTTACTAATTATATAGGCCTCGGTAAATAAGTGTGGCCTAGGTCCAGGCTTATGGGACATGTAGGCCTACTTTTACCGTGCACCACTATATACAGGGTGGTCCATAAAAAAGTAACCCACTAAGGTTTTTTGTCAATATCTTAGCCAGAAGTAAGAATTGTTAAATGAAATTCTACAGGCTTAAAGGCAATTCATATTTAGGCCTACCTACATGTACAAAGACCAAATTTCACCAAAACATTTCAAGCAGAAGAATAGTTATACCACTTTCAGTGAAGCCTCCCACCGGTTTTTGACCACTCCTTGGTCTACACCAATGGCTCCCAACCTTTTTTGACTGTCGGGCCACTTTTCTAAGTTGGAGGACCCGAGGGCCACTTTTTCTTAGTTGAAGGACATTATAAATATATATATATATATATAGGGGCCACAAGGGCACAAGGCTACAATTTAATTAACTAAATGCGTATAAAATTATTATAATCGAATTAAAATGGAATGTTTGATGTGATTTATTAACGTCCAAATAAAATAATTAGCGGATATTCAAATTTTTCAAACGTAACGCTGAGCCTTAGCCATAAGCTTATAATTAGAGCTATTTGTCGAATATTACAATCCTGGGCCCCATATAATTATATGCTCTCGATTTGCCTCTCGGAAAATCAATTAGGCTAGATGTGTGTGATTATTGTGAAAGAAGCTGCTTAGAAGCACTTTTTCAGGTCCGGAGACGTAACCAGCAAACGAAGCTAGAAACTCCCCAAATAAGCTCAAATACCTCTGCCCACTATCTACTCGTGTCATTCACCACACTCATGACGGTTGAGCCCCATGCAAACGATTCTTTTATGTTGAAGATGAATATCGATCATTTTGCGTCTCCACATATATAGGCTACTTGTCTTTCAAACATGTGTCCAAGACGTAAACCAGGCACAAATTTCGCAATAAACCTTAAATAGGATACTTTAACACACCGTGTCCATAACACGTACTAATCCATAAGAGAGTGTATTTATTATTTTTCAATATTCTATCCATATGTCAGATGGGTGGATATAGGCCTAGTTGTTGGCGAAATACCGTAGGCCTAGAGCAGAAATGCAGCTGTTCTCTGGCAGAGTTTTGTGCACTGCGCGGCCTGCATGGGCCTACACTTCCAGAATTCTAAAGCAAGTGGGCAAGTAGACCAGTCCTGTTTGTAATGTGATACTATCAAAGACCATAGAGTTTCACTATTGACTGCATCGGTGCAAAAACGTACATTTAATCTGAATATTATATAATTTTACAAGATACAACTGTATATAGGTTGTGTAGGCTATTTCTTGAAATAGGCTACTAGACGAGTGAAACGCGCAGGGTTCCGCGAGCAAATAGTGCTCTGAGAAAGGTTCCGTCGCTAGAAAAAGGTTGAAAACCACTGGGATAGGCTATGGAGCGGTTTGCGAATCTCAGTGATGAAATGATGGGGGGAGGCGAAGCAGTGTAATGGAGGCTGAGGAGGTGTTGAACGAAGTGGCTGGATGATGATCAAACAACTAACGAAGATAGATTGAAGTGTAGGCTATTGTTAGTGAGTGAGAGGACTTAATTGTAGGCCTATTCGTTGCGTATACAGGCCTACAGGTATTTTGAGCCAGTGACGTGATTTCAGGACAGGATCGAGTGATATGGCGACGTTTGGTTTTTTGGTGACACATCTAGTTCGCTCGCTCAAAATATAAGTAGCCTAAGCCTAGCTTATTTAGCCTAAGCAAAAATAGATTATAGGCCTAGCTGCACGATGAAAGCTGCTCTTCGGTGATTATTTTTTTTAGCAGAACTCACTCTTCGTCCACCGTGCCTTACATATTACAACCCGATATCATCATTGCAAGCGTCAGCGTTAATTGCCACTCCTTGTGTTTTTTCACACGATCTTGGGGTTTTCCGATCCGAACATGGAATATGGTTTTTTTTTCGGGAAGAACTTGGGTTTTTTTGCTTCGGTTTTTTTTCGCCGGAAAACAGACAATTTTGGACATTTTCGGGAAATTGTAGACATTTTCGGGAAATTTTAGACATTTTCGGGAAATTCTGGACATTTTCGGGAAATTTTAGACATTTTCGGAAAATTTTGGACATTTTCGGGAAATTTTAGAAATTTTGGGGAAATTTTAGACATTTTCGAAAAATTGTGGACATTTTCGGAAAATTGTGGACATTTTCGGGAAATTTTAGACATTTTCGGGAAATTGTAAGCATTTTCGGGAAATTGTGGACATTTTCGGGAAATTTTGGGGAAATTTGGGACATTTTTCGAAAGATTTGTGCCGGATGACTTAAAAAAGGTTATCAGAAAATTTTCGGTCGGGAAATTGTGGACACATTTTCGAAAGATTTGTGCCGAAAAAGCAGCCGGATTACTAAAAAAAAGGTCATCAGATTTTTCGGAAGGGAAATTTTTGACATTTTCGAAAGATTTGCCGAAATTCTTGACATTTTCCAAATTTGGGTTTTCTTGGGTTTTTTGTTCCTCCAACTTGGGTTTTTCCATTTTCCAGAGTGGCAACGCTGGCATGCGTGCATCATGGCCATAGATCCTTGGCCATAGATATATTATCATGGCAACCCCAAGTAAGCGATGTAAACTGGAAAACTCTGGGGGAAATGCGTTTGAAAACGGCGTTTCTATATACATTATTCCTCAAAAGATACAGAAAAGAAGATTTGAGATACTACAACGCGGCGCCAAAGCTAAAAATCTTCCAGTTGTTGATAAATTTAGGTGAATGTTAACAAGCTGTTAATGTCTTATATTATCGCTCAAACGAGGTACAGATCCCGATTATGATATTGTTTGTATGTGCACTTGTTATAGCGCCCCTTAAAACTCCCTACTCAGAGGCGCTCCCGACTACAGAGCGGACACTGTAACGGAGTTTCCCTCCGAAGCGCTGAGCCATTGCGAGTGAAGAACTTGCCCAAGGTCCCTACGCGGCGACTTGAGATGGATTCGAACCTTCAACCCTTCGGCTGCAAGGCAGCGAACATACCCACTACACCACCGCGCCCCACATATATTATATGATATATATTATTGTTTAGGACAAGACCAGCTTTACAAACGTATACATTTGATATATTACTATATTTTGCTGACACCAGTACCAACCTGCGAAAAATCTGAACTGACCCTACTAGGGCACTAGGCGCTCAGTTTCATTTCTTTACCATGCGCTAGGCTTGTACACTAAGACTATAAATTATTTATACACGACTTAACTGTTGGATGCTGATTTGTGGAATGCTTGCAGAAAGAACTTGCCACCACACTTGGTTATGGCTAATAAATATGTTACGATACATTTGGAGTAGTTGCACAGTAGCAGTTCCACCTTTGTCTTTCTCAAATATGCTTTGCTTAAAAGTCAAAATTCAGTGAAGCTTGTGTTAAACATGATCATTCGATTTATCTGCAGCTGTGATGTCAGCCATGTCGTGACAGATTACGACAGTATTGAGCAGACATTGAAAGCTCTGAAGTGTTGCTCTGATGACATTTCGCAAATGACAGTGGCAAATTCTGCATGGCTGTCTCGATGCATAAAAATGGGGAGGATTATTGACGTGGAAGACAAAGATCGAGTCGAGCCCGAAAAAGTAAAATCTCAAAATCTTGATTCTGAGTCGTTTTATACCATTCTTCACCACTTCACCATTTGTTAATGTGTTAGTTGTTAGTTATATCCTGTTATTTCTCTCCCTGTTGGCATTTTGTTCATATGGTTCCTGTGGTATGTAAGCTCTAGGATTGCATCTGTTTTTGTAAGCCTTTGACTGTGATGTCTTAACTTATCCTTTCACAAACCGAATTGTGGTCTTTACTTGGTTGTATTGTATCAGCCTCTTCGTTTATTGTTTTATAACTTTTTGTTTGGAACTTATCCTGTTTTTCATTGTTTAATGAACCAGATTTTAATTCTTTTTGTTTGCTTTCTTTATTTTAAGCATATTTATAAGAAGTTCTTTATTCATGTATATAAACTTCCTTAGTTGCTCAGTTTACTTTTTTCAAAAAATTTGATTCATTTCTTGATGGCTGCAGATCAGTCTGGCGTCGTCTGCTCCAGAATGTGCTGTTCAAGTGGCTCAATATGCATGTCAGAGGAGAACAACGTTACAGCACCCAAATGAACAGTTCACAGTGAGTTGTTTGATGGTAATGTTTATGAAGAAGAAAGAGGAATGGGTTGCAATGAAGAAGAAGAAGAGGCGGGGAGAGGAGGAGCAGCAGAAGGAGGAGAAGGCTTCTACCAATGGGGGGGGTTGATCCTCCACGGTGGCCAGAGATGGTTGGAGTAAATAATGTTGATGTTCATAATTTTTTTATTAATATTATATCGTCCTTAGTGACTTCTGTGTCTCGTATATAAGTTGACCAGAGTGGGGTTTGTTGTGCCATTTGATGTGGGAGAGGGTTGAATTCCAGTGGAAGAAGGGTTAGATAAGAAGAATGTGGAGACGAAGGAGAAGCTGTAGAAGGTGGTGAAAAAGGAGCTGAAGAAAGAGGTACTAATGGATAGGAAGAAGGAGGCTCTTGAAACTGTAGACAAGAGTGTTCTGAAAGCATCTAAAAAGTCAGTGCAGCTCACCATTTAAGTGCTGAGCTAATCCCAAAAAGATTTATATAAAGTGTTAGTGACTCCATTTTATTCCATTAATTTCAGCATGTCTGTGATGAAAGTAAGATGATTTGATTTTTTGCTTTAATTGATGATGTTGATGATAGTTCTAACGTGAAATGTGGTGATGATGATGGCGGTGGAATTATGATGATGATAAACACAGGAACACACACACACACTCTCACACACATACACACTTTGGACACACTCACACGCGTCGGTGTGATTGATGATCTTATGAAGGTGACAGACACGCAGCAATACTATCTTTAGTTTACACTAACATATCTGATGCGGTCTTTGTCTTAGCATCCTTTGGAAGTGCTGGAGGAGTATGCACATCTCAACGACGATGAGCTGAATTACTCGCGAGCACTCGCCTTCCGCAGGGCATCAGCCGCGTTGAAGAGCTTACCACAGCGAGTAACGAGCATCCATGATGTTGCTCACCTACCTGACATCGGAGGACACTGCTTGAAAGTTATTCAGGTGAATCTTCCAGCATTGCGATTGTACTTTATGTGCACTTTCACACACATGCGTTTAGACTATGATCGTGCACAGTGTTTTTTGCTTAAATTTGGTATTTTGTAGTTGTGGGTGTAACCAAACATTTATTCATAGTGCCACTCATACATCAGCAGCACTCTCAACTGTGTCATTGCCTGTCATTCGTATATTTATTAAATATAAACACTATATAGTTTAGATCACCCTAACACTGACAAATCGCAAAGTGAACAAGGAATTATCTTTACTATTCTTATATTTATATAGTGTTTATAATTGATCATGAAGATCATCCTAACACTGACAATCACAAATCACAAGTTAAGCTTGTTAACCAATGTCTCTAATTAATTACCGGTAGTTAAGTTCTGTCTCATGGATGATGTGTGAGGAAAGGTTTCAACCAGTCAACTGTCATGGTTCACCCAATTATTATCGTGAATTGCGGCATTAGGACCAAGATAAGAATAGAGTTTAGTACCTTATTAAGAATGTGTGTTTGGTTTCTGTTTAGGATGTTTTGGATAACGGATATTCTGACGAAGCTGAATCGATCGCAGAAAGTGACTGGTACAAGAAAATGAAGGTTTGTGTTTATCTTCTGAAACTCGATACATTCGATGTATGAAAATAATTAATTCTTACGTTTAATTCTTACATTTACTATTACTGGCATGTTTCAAGAAGTTCTCTTCTGCAGGGATTGGTCTAAAAGGTCAAAGGGTCACTTAGGGTGGACACTGATTTGCTAATTGCCTTTAGGGTTGTTAATATCGGTGTTATTCGCAAACCGATTATCGGTCGTGGAAATCCGATTTTAAACTGATTCTTGTTTTTTTATTGACTTTATATAACATCTGCTAAGATGGGGCAAAACAAAGATGGCAGCCTTTATATAATGCATTGATTTTGATGATGTTTTGGATGTGAACAAGTGTTTAGGAGGTTCTGTAGTTAACTTAATTATCTCGTTCAATGACGACAGTTTTTATGTTGGTTAAATTCATATTTGACATTGCAAAATGGCAGAATTTAATTAAATGTGTCATTAGGTGATTAGCCATAATGAGATTTAGATGTGCTGATTAGGTATTTTTAATTTAACATTCCTTTTTTGGATGGAGGATTTACTGCCAAGTCACCAATGCAGCAATGACTGGTATGCAAGGTACAGAGAGCTGATAATCAAGCCAATGTCTTATGGGCATATGCACCTCTTTGGAAGGTAGGCAGGAAAAGATCAATTCTGGAATCTGTATTGATATTAACTCTGCTGAAACTTGACTAGAACTGGCTGCTTCAGAACCTCCTTTTCTGTTTCCCGAAGCTCTCAAAGTTCTTAAGTAAAATAAGAATAATTGATATTAATCGATTTACGGTACTCTTATAGTTTAATTTTGTTTTAGTTGTTCACGAGTGTATTTGGAGTTGGCCCAGCAACTGCTAAGAAGTGGATACAGATGGGGATATCTACGATTGCCGACGCTTCTACGCATCCACACATCATAGCCAAAGCGGATCCAAGAGTTTCTGCTGGTTCGTTACCTTCCATTTTCTTTCAGTCACCAGTTTTTGGACAATAGTTGCTCTTGAAAATATGTTAGATGTCCTGGTAAACTGAAATATCTATGGATCAGCTGTAATGGTAAAGAAGAGTTTGTTGAAAATTCATTAGCTTGTTGCGACTACCAGTTGCATTTGGTGCTTATAAGTGTTTAACGTATGTGTGTGATAGGTCTTAAACATTTCGATGACTTGAGTTTGCCAGTGGAAAAGTCGGATGCTTTGGACTTGGAACGGATGATCCAAATGCAGCTGGAAGCTCTCCGTCCTGGAACAACCGTGGAGCTGGCTGGAGGATTTCGCAGGTGAAGCACAAAACTAGTATACAAGTATTTGGATTTAGCTTTAGAAAAATAGTATGCAGTTATCAAGACCGTAGCCAGGATTTGATTTCGGGGGGTGTTTCTTCGGCGGAGAATTTCTGACGACCTTTTTTTAGTCATAGGAAACGGCTTTCTTATCATTTGTCACCTAATTTCGTGTTTTTTTCATTACATCAATGTGCTAATGGGTGCATTCTATTTTTTACCTTTTCGTTTTGGGGGTGTTTTCATGGTTTTATTTCATGTTTTTTTCGTTATGTCCTAGTAAATTTATTATATTATTTTTTTGCATTTTCCATCTCGGGGGTGTTCAAACACTCAAAACACTCCCCTAGCTACGGCCATGGCAGTTATATTCACAATTTTTAAAAATTCTCCTTTATCCGTCAATGTTAAAAAACTGTTGTCTCAATGTGTTTATCCTGACGGACTACAGTAGTTTTAGTTCGAGATTATATATTTTTCAGTAGCGTACTGTATTCTATTGACAGCTTTAAAAATCATAATAGTGATAATTATAATTGTATTGTATACGACCATTTATAAAGCACTTCTCTCAGCAAAGGCTTTTCAGAAGCACTCCTAGTGCGATCAACCTCGAGAGAAGACAGGATTTGAAGTGAGATAAAGGTGATGAAAGACTACCAGAGAGAAAGGTGGAGCAAACTAATGGTGGAAGTTCATTCCATAATGAAAGTGATAGTAGCAATAATGATAAAAAATAGCATTACTCGTTAAGATTTATCAATTGAATGTAGAGGCAAAGAGCACGGTAATGAAAGTGATAGTAGCAATAATGATAAAAAAGCATTACTCATTACGATTTATCATTTGAATGTAGAGGCAAAGAGCACGGTCATGACATCGACTTCTTAATATCTCATCCAATCAATGGTCAGGAGTGCGGAATTCTTCTCGAACTCGTACAGTACTTGGAACGCCGCCAGCTGGTCATTTTTGGCCAAATTTCGCCGAACACGTTCAGCCAACACATTCCCTCTTTGGACACGAAGGGAACCTACCTCCGCAGCAACTTAGACCATTTTGAAAAGTGGATCGGCATCCTCAGAGTTCGATCGGGATCACAAGAAGAATTCACAACCACATGCAGAAAGTCAGCCACCGATGAAAATCATCAGAACCGTGCCAGGTCAAGCGAACTAATTGACGTTAAAAACAGCTTGGAACCACCGAACAGAGTAGAACACAATAGGAAACAAATAATGGATTCAACAAAGGATAAATTTAATACATCTGACGTTGGTGTTGAAGCATCAGTCATTCATGACTGTGAAGAAATTCCGAATTTCTTATCAGTCGTAGATCACAACGATAATCCAACAAAAGATGTTGCTTCCTCCGCTCCAGTCACCAGTTCATTGTCTCGTACGGGGTGTGATGATTGGACTGCAAGGAGGGTTGATCTAATCGTCATACCACAAAGTCAGTACTATTATGGATTGGCTGGTTGGACGGGCAACAGCCATTTCAACCGATCGATGCGACTTTATGCACAGAGGGTTTTGGGACTGAAGCTAACAAGTCATGGATTGTTTGATGCAAAGGTTAGTTTCTTTGTTCCAGTTGGTAGGTGTTTCATACCTATTTGTCATATCAAGTTACTTATTATGCTTATAGGTATGTACATTGTACATAATGTAAGTTTTAGATTAAGATGGGTACTAGGTAGTGATAGTGGACAGATCTATAGCGGTTTCCTTTCAGAAGCCATGTGTCAGGCCCTAGATGTCATCATTGAAAGCCACCATCTTTCTGTTTTCAGTAATCTTCTTCCCTTCACAAAACATCTGTTAATAATAAGTCAAGACTCTGAAGTTACAGAGTAGTCATATAGGTTAGATTTATCTGCTAGCCAACAGTTTGACAAGTACCAAAATGCCTTTGCAGTTAGTGAAAGGTCAACATACTGTAACAGGTTTGATAAAACTGTATTGGATGTGGACGGACTACTTACTGATTTTTGTCTGATGTAGTAATCCAAGTTTTAAAAAATGAAGTTTAATTAAATACTGAAGTTACACTGTATATTATTGTAGCATTAATTCATTCCTTGGCATCAAGGGTGAGCATTATGCTGCTATGGAAAGTAAGATTTTGGAGCTAGATGCCTCCCATCACTTTCTTTCTGGAATAAGTTACCTATTAGTTTCCGTAATGAACTTCTTTGTCTTTCTTTGCCCCTTTTCCGCAAACGTTTGAAAACCATTCTCTTTGATTGTGGTTTGGTGTCAGGTCGGGAGCGCCTCTGAGGAGTTCTCTTGAAGGGGCGCTATATAAATGTACGATTACAATTATAATCACTATCCATTTAGTCTAAGCAGTTAATTTCTTATGTTTTGCATGTGATTTTAAGTGTTCCTGGAATGCGCATAGATTTAACGTTCTTTGGGCAAAGAATGACAATTTCTGTCAAGAAATGACATCTGATTTATTTCGTATTCGTGTAACTTTGTCTGACTTTTTCCCTTTTTAGGGTCACTGCATTCCAGCAAGTAGCGAGAAGGAAGTGTTCGAGAATTTGAAGTTGGACTATCGAGAACCTCATGAGAGAAACTGCTGAAACGTAACAAGTGATTTATTATAAATGCTTGTTCACCTGAAAGCCTGTTACCTCTACAAAGAAGGGGATTTTCGATTCCTTTGCAGCTGGTTGACATTGTATTTCCAGTTTTGAAGTGATGCATTTTTATGTCATCATAAATCTCGAGCTGTTCGGTTTAGATTTTTCCATCTGAACTTGTACAGACTGAAAACTTATTTAGAATGTGTGTTCTATTCACCTGTGCAACCAGTTCAGCATCATTCAACACCTTAATATCCCTTTATTAAATAACATCAATGACAGTGCAGGGTAACAAACGATAATAACAGCCACAATAATTGACAGCATTTTCTAAATAATACTGTACAGGATACGTATCGTGACAATAGAATTTTCTGTTTGACTCGAGACGACAGTTGTACATTACATGCAGAAAATAAAACTGACCAACGTCTTTAATTAATTATATTATTTGTAGTACATAAACATATCCTGTTCCACAACATGAACTGTGCTTGTCCTTTAGCAATGCTGTTCCACTTCTCATTACCCGAGTGTCGCAGACAAAAGGGTAAAGTAAAACTGCATTGTACTCATCTTTTTACAAATAAGGGGATGAGTGTACATATATAAATGAGAGCAAGCTCTTGCTAAAGACGATGCCCAAAACAGGGGACAATACTCCTCCCAGCAGACTGTTGTACCAAGTTGCACTAACTTGAGAGTGGATTTTTGGGTTATACAACCGCATATCATATGGACATAGTTCTAAGTTCGGAAATGCACACTTGACTATATTGCAGAACGTTTTACATGAAGTACATCCTCAAGGTTCTTACACATTGAATGCCGGAGCAGACGGTCGAACCTGTAATCTTTACATAACAGGCTCAGCATTCTAACCAACTGGCCACAACATGCTGCAGCAGCAGCAGTAGTTTTATGATTGGGTCTTACAGAAATAAGAATTGGTTTAAACAGTGAAGCCTGTATTGCATCTTAGATGGACAACTGCAGATTATTATCTGTCGTGCAGGTAGAGGCAGCAAAACTGTATTCATAAGAGAGCTGCACAATTTTATCAAAAGTTCTTCATGCAATGTTTTCTTGAGCTGCTGATGGAACTGCGCTGGTCACCTGTTTGCACTTAGCACTGGTCACCTGTTTGCACTTAGTTGCTGCTCAAATTCACCATGTCACAGATTGGCTATGTTGAGGGTTCACTTCCTAATGAACCCAGTCATTGGTGGGGGGCCAAAGTTTGGCAGTGGGGCACTGGGCTCTTCATGCAGCAATGAAGTGTCCGTTGGGGGTGCCATAGGTGGTGTCACGGCTGGCGATGTCATCTGTGGTGTCATGACTGGTGATGTCATCTGTTGTGGGTGGGTATAGGTAGGGCGAAGTGGGTGACGTGGAAACGTTGTCGATGTTGCTGTTGGCGGAAGTGGGGCCTGGTTTGGGTCAGGCCCTGGTTTCTGTGGTATGATGCCCATCAGTGAATAGATTTCCTTTAGGATGAGCAGCACTGTGTCCTCAGAGTCCCTGTAAAATGCAACATACACATCCTAAATATATATAATAGCTACAATGCCGCCCAGTATTAAAATACAGTTTTATTAGTGTTGTTTCAAGACTGCTAGTGTTGCCTTCAGTTATTTTAATATCTTTACTCCTTGACCTCACCCCACCCACCTTCTCAGATGTGTTCAGCATGGAACATTATAATTATAGGTAGTTGGCCCACGGTACGCACTGTGACGTTTCACTTAAATGCAATACTGTCACACATTTCTTAAAATTTTCACATTTTGTGACAGTAAAAATTTAAACCAAATATACAAAATTCACTGTCAGTGAGCGAGAAAGGTTAATTCAGAACATCAAACACTTTACATCGAAACGTCGAATGTACCGAATCTACTTGGCCACCATCTTTGTTTATGCTGCAAAAGCGGATTTTTCTATAAGGTCAACAAATAAACCGAAAAGCGGCATAAAATCTGATATCTACAACAGAAAATCAGTTTAAAACAATCGATATTAACAACCATAGATTAGTCCTTAACACTTTACCCGTTCATTTTTAAATTTTAAGCCTGTTTTCAGCGGATATTCTTGGGGCAAACGCGTAAAGGATTAAGTAGAGAAATCACAGACAAGCAATTCAAATATCAGTTAAACATGATGTGGCCACATGGCAGGGTAACAAGGTAAAAGCTAAAAGTGCTGTTTTAAGTTGCCACAAATTCCTCACTCGTCAGTGCATACCAGTGTGCATCAGTAATATGTCTTATACTTACTGTCTACTATTTTGCCAACTATAACAAAAATGTATTGAAACATTTTTACTGTACATGCATATTTCTACAGTAGTCAAAGTAAATTGCCAACCTATCCTATTCCGTAGACTAGAAACCTAATACTAACCAGTAGCATCCATGGCTGCTAAGTGCAAAGAGATATTCATTGAAGCTTTCGATTGGCTTCTCCTGCAAGACAAAGTCAACTCTTCTTCCCTGGTTGAGAACGCCAATCGGGTAATCGTCGTCTCCCAACGCGGAACAGATGGCTAGAACAATGAACAGAACAAACAACTAACTTGTACTATAACAATGAGCTGTATTGATTTCCAATCGCTTTTGTTAAACTCTCTGAATTAAAATGTAAACTAACAAATCAGTACTGCGAAAATGTTAATCTATCGTCTTATTTACTTACGAGTGACAAGATTCTGCAACAGTCTGAATAATCTTTAGACCTTGATCCAGTTAAAAACGCAAACTGCTTGGGTTCTCTGAACCCAACAGTCATTGCAGAACCCTTCATATACAGAAAAGAAACTGGGTTTCAGTCTACAGAATTGGAATTCTGAGCACAGCTCTAAGTAGCCATGAAGGGCATGGATGACTGACTGTTGCAACAAACCATGTACTTGTATTTTTGGTGTTCAATGAAGCTTTTGAAATTGAAAATTTACCGTACAACTTCATCACAAACTTGGTAATAACGAACTTGATTACTTAAGTCATCATTACTGTGGGGCACGGTGGTGTAGTGGTGGCGTCGTTGCCTTGAAGCTGGAAGGTTCGAGGTTCGAATCCACCTCAAGTCGCCGCGTATGGACCTTGGGCAAGTCCTTCACTCGCAATTGCTCAGCGCTTCGGCGTGAAACTCCGATGCAGTGTCCGCTCTGTAGTCGGGAGCGCCTCTGAGTAGGGAGCTTGAAGGGGCGCTATAACAAGTGCGCATACATGCATACTTTAGATGAATCCTTACCAAAGCCTGTACAACACATACAGCGGCTACTTACACGCAGAATCATCAAAGTCCTTAGCCGCGTCTAACATGATGCCGTCCTCGTCCTTTTCCGGTCCATCTTCCGGCGTAGGCGTCCTTGGAGCGACTGGTGTCCGATGGGCGAGAGCAAAATCGTTTATCGTTCGCCACGTACTCTTCACGGACTCGATCACCTTGTGCTTGAGATCGGATCCCACTCGCGACAAACTCTCTTTCAGCTCTGACAACAACAGTTGATCATCATTCATTGAAGCAGTCATACAATCAATCCAGGGCTGTTTTTAATGAATTTTTAGAACTGCACAACCCCTTCTTTTCTTTCCCATCCTCCATGGTAAATTACCTCCAATCGGACGACACTGACTTTTTTTTACTAGTTTCAACTGCATGGAAGTGCTTTTACTACAACTGCACAAATCCTTTTAGAACTGCACATTTTGTGTACAACTGCACGCTAAAAAAAGCCCTGAATAAATCTATTCATACACATATACCTGGGATTCCAAAACTGTGGCCTGCCAGCTTTAGGTGGCTCATCAAACCTCTCACTGCCAACATGCTTGGCAATCTGGCTTCTAAAAAGTCGATAATTGCTAGTAGATCTTCACTGTAACCCAGAGCGTTCACAGGTAGATCATGTAGAACGCCATTCAGTATGGAGGTCAGCTATGAAACAAGAACACCTGATGAATAAGCAGGCATGGACCAACAAGGGCATTCTCACCTGCGGGTATGGAAGCGAAGATTCTCATGTTCATCCCGCTAAAAAATACTGCATATACCAACAGACGACGGGCGAATAAAACAAATTTTCAAAGAGGTGGGCCAAAAAAGGTTGGTCTTGGGATTTACAATTTTTTTGGTCTTTTGCCGAAAAATCTGATGACCTTTTTCTTCCCCACCCCACAGAGATGAGAATATGATTATGGCGAACATAATCTGCCATAGAATAATCCCCACTACCAAAGAGATTCGAGATGTTTGGGAATAACTGCCATATATGCTAATCACACAGCCAGTCAATGTGTAAGAAATGTATTTGCAACTCAATTATTCCCTCAACAACAGACATCGGAAGAACTGGTTTCATAGTGAAGCAAGGTCTTCAAGATGTGCAATCTTTCAGCTGAGGCATGAATATATATATATATATTTAGTTTAAAGAAAAATTGAGTTGATATATTGCAAAATTTTTTTACTGTCATATTACATGAGAGTGGAGATGCCTCATAGGATATACTATCACTGACCTAGATGAAGCCTTTTTCTTCCCTTGTGATGTGGCATAAGAACCGGTTTCATAGGAAAGCTTGTTGTAACCATTGGCTCCACTCTGTAAGCCTGAATCAAATTCAAATCTATTACCCAAACATCAGTTTTGATAATTCAGGCTGAACACTTTTCTAATAAGCTTCAACATCACTATAAATGTAAATTCCGAAACTCCCAAGAGGATCCTACAAAGACGCATAGATACTTACTTACAAGAACATAAATTAGAAAACAATTGGTTACAACATTGTATACTAGATCATGAAGACAGCTGGTTGCACTCTGGTTGAATTGTACAGCGAGACAATGGTCTACTGTATATCATAAAATTTCTTAATTAAAAATCTAGATAAGAAAACTCTAGACCAGAGAAACAAATGTGAAATTGTAGAGAAGTGTGAAATATTAATATTGGCTTACCACTGGATCAAACTGCAATTAACAACAACATTTAAAATTAATCGAAATTGAATATGTATTTGAATATTTAAATTTAATGAAAATTGAATATGCATTTGATTTTTGAACGTAATAACCACCCGTGCACCAATCAATCACTTGCTAAAACATTAGTAACTATTATTTTTATACACATATAGATCTTATAAAGAAATAAATGTTATTACATTAGGCCTTCAACATGACATGTTCAAAATGACATGGCAAAATTGAAACAAGATAATGCCATTACAAGTTACAACTGAATTTAAAGAATTTTTTTATTTTGGATTATTTTATTTACATGGCACCCAACCATTCAACAACAATTCTAGGACACTGGCACAAACAGATTAAGTTACTCAAAAGACCCAAAAGGGGCCAAAGGTCACACTATTCAGGGTCAGCTGGGGATATTAAATAAATCATGTAGTAATTTATTGATTCTCTTCAAAAGAAACATCTGTCAGAATACTGGAGCAGCTGTCTAAGTTTTGCACTTAAGCATGTACAGCAAGTGAAACAAAACCATAAATCATTCTCCTGTCATCCACTTCGCTCTTCAAACAGATCTGATATTCTGGTTCCTCATACTAGAACATACATGATCCAGCTCCGATCTTTTTCCATCAATTTTGCTTCCTCTCTTGGGAATACACTGTCTCTCATCTACTCAATCTCAAATATCTAGCTCCTTCACTTTCTCAAAACCTAATTCTTCTCTTGTGCCTTGCGCACTGGGAGCGCCTCTAAACAGTTCACTTTAATAGAGGCGCTTTATAAAGGTTTTAATACAATACAAATTATATATTAATAATTATACATATTTTAGTCTTGACTGGAACAAATCTGGTTAGTCATTAATGCTTAAAGCACACAAAAACTACACGATAACTGAAGGAAATTTCTACCGGATGGAAAATGTTGAAGAACCCTGAACACGTGGGAAGACGGAAGTCATCTCCGAGGCTGGTGACTCCACGCACGGTCAGAAACATTGCGATCGGAGAGCCAAGGGCGAAGAAATTGTCGGGGCAGAAGTCGAGCTGCGGGTAGTGGATGAACGGAATTCCAGTTCCTGCATCGCCCACCACGAAATTCACCGACGTACTGGACGCGGAACGAAGAACCGGATCGCTGACAACGGAAATCAATGACAAAACATGCCAAACAATACACTCCAAACAATACACTTCAAACAATACACTTAACTTTCAGAAACTGCTTTGTTGCCTACGAAGTCATGCTTAAATAAGATTTCAATACAGGCAATGTAATAGTACTAACGCATCGTTCTGCCGACTTGAACATCAATTGATGAACGTAAAATGATAACATTCACTTATTCCTCCCTTATTTTCTTATATAAATATCCATCTATCTAGGGCACACCTAGCAGGATATTCCCTTCAGGGGCACTGCTGCTTCCTTACTACCAACTCTGTACATCTAATCACTCATTCATCTATAATCTTAATCATTTTGCATTTATATGTGTAATTGGTTTTTGGGAAGCAGTAAAATTTGATTTGAATTGATAAGTTGATTTGGTTTGATAAGTTATTAATTTAAACTGACAAGAACACAGCAAGATTACAGAATAGACCTACAGCAGATGTTGTTGTGAGGGCCATAATGTAAAACTGCGTGTTAGGATGATTTGTCAGTAAACAATCTGCATGTAAACAGGCCTTCCATGGACTTATTAATTAATTATAACTATATTTTAATTTTTTTAAATTATATATTTCTTTATCGCACCAAAGTAAAATATGTACAGTACAACAAAAACAGAAAATCACTGGGCAACAGGAAACTTGAAAAAAATCAAAAAGCTTATGCTAACCAGGCCCCTAGTACACAATTATCATTTCAATCAACGTTTTAATGTCACACAGTTCTACAACCCAAGGGAATTTAAGAACTGACAATGTATTTGAGAGGTAAACGCTTGAGAAGTAAAACACTTGAGAATGAAGACACTACTAACGCATCGTTCTGATCCATAACGTCAGGTGGAATATCCTCTGAAGCTGTTCTAGGAAACTCGACGTTTGAGCTCGTGGCATTTGGATCAACCTTTGCATTGCTCTGTTCAAATAAGAAGCATATGAAAGATAATTTAACATACCTGCTGAGAAACAATGTAATGTAATTTAACATACCTGCTGCGAAACAATGTAATGTAATTAGTAATTTATGTAGCACCAATCACAGCCATGGCCATTCAGTAGTGCTCCAAGTGCAAGTACCACAAGAGAAAAAATATGGAGAGAGAGAGAGATGTAGATAGCGATACAGAAAGAAGAGTTCCACGTAGAGTGAAGGGAAGGGAATTCCATAAGGAGGGCCTAATGATGGTAAAGGATCAAGCTTGAGTAATAGTGGTCCTAGCTTGTGGAACAAACAAGTCAGACCTGCCCAGAGAATGGAGAGGTCGATGAGAAGATGAAAACTGAGAAGTTGATTGCAGAATGAGGAGAACTAATGAGATCGCATGATATTTCAGCGCAAAACCCAGTTTGGACTTGAGAACCACAACAAGGACTTTGCATCAGATGTGGGCAGAAAGAGGAAGTATAGTAACACAAAGAAGTCACTTTTGATCAAAGAAGCAAACAAGTAACTGCTTGAATTAAATTTCAAAGAAAAAAACTAACAAAGCTGATGAGAGATAAGGCAAGATAAACTGAACTAAATCCAGCTAACCCGTTTTCTTTTCTGGTCACCTATAAAGCAGAAAAGCTTCTTGCGAGGTCCCAGAGGAAGTCCAAGTTCCTTCAGGTCCCTGTCTTCTATCATCATCTGCAACAGTCAACATCGAAATCATGCACATCATTTTCATCACTGATAATAATCATTATGAATACGTGAACTTGAGGTCAGACGAAATAAAAAAATTCAATTACACAGACTGCCACTTCCTTTAAATATTTTTCCTCCGCAGTCACCTCCTGGGATTTAACATTTATCAACCCGTTAACGGCAAGTTTCTATTCATTATAGAAAATAATAATTAATTAATCTGCGATGCATGTGTTAGATAATGCCCCCTAACAGTGATTTTACTGTTGTACATTGTACATGCTCATCATTGAATTGTTAAAGTGAATCAAATGTTGTTGTTATTTTGGACCAACAAGGTCCGTAAAATTGTTGCAAGGGGAATAACCTAGCACATGCATCACAGATTAAAATATTTATTATTAATCAGATATTTATATTATCCTAATTTATAATTTTCACATCAAAATCACTTATATTTCAATAA
Source organism: Lumbricus terrestris (assembly GCA_949752735.1). Lineage (NCBI taxonomy): Eukaryota > Metazoa > Annelida > Clitellata > Crassiclitellata > Lumbricidae > Lumbricus > Lumbricus terrestris. The sequence goes on from OX457047.1 coordinate 25,309,475, forward strand.
ACACGTATGAAAAATAAACAACCGTATGTACCAACCAATGTATCGATGTCTATCTGTTCGCGCTGAAAGAGTTCTACGTAGTCGGTCAGACTCAGCTGCGACAAAACTCCGTCGACGGTCAACTGCGCCTGCGCTTCATTCTTTTCTACGACATCGGTTTTCTATCACAAACAAAAAGTGCAACAACATTTGCAACACAGAACCTGTAAATTGAATACTAAACAAGTAATCTTGAATGTTTAGGCAAGACTAACATTTATATAAATAAAGAGAAGATTCTGTCTGTTTTGCCGGAATAAAAATAAAATTTAATTAACAATAAACATATAAAATTGTTATAATTGGTTCAAAATAGAATGTTTGATTTTATTTATAGACGTCAAAATAAAATAATTTGTAATAGAAAATATTATGTGTTCTATCCTGTCCAAATTGTCAATTTCTTCATTTATTATATGTTAATTCTTTGAGAGATGAGGGCCATTTTTTTAGGCCTGGTGGGCCACTTTTGGCCCACGGGTCACGAGTTGGGAACCGCTGGTTTAGAGTATTGTTCTGATATATAGCCACCGAATAAATAAATAAAATAATAAATAATAAGCAAGTCTATTAAATTCCATAGTATATATGGCGCTAAATTCCATAGCATATGGCAGCAAGTGAGTAACATTCAAGAGACAATGTCATACATGAAATGTGCAAGTGATTACATTTTATTACATGCTATTATAATGTCGTTATAAGTCACTACATACCTTCGTAACAGCCTCATCGGAATCTGATGCTAAGGACTCGGTCGGAGTCTGACTAAGGTCAAAAGCAGCATCTGCAACGGGCGTCTCTTCTCGCTGGGTATCTGACGAATCAAACGAACGCTGATGGACTAGAAGGTCAAAGAGAATCAACGACCCTAAAAACACATACATGTAATGTATCAATTACCAAAAACATTTTTTCTTATTTAGTTAAGATATCTGAAGTATAGTTGTAATCATTGTAATCATTCACCCCTTAGTTATTAGCAATTGTCGGCCGTTCCATCTTTTTGTTTCACAAGTACGTAGGTGTCCCTATTAGCGGGGTCAGTGATCCCTTCAGGGCCCATCCTTGTGGCCATTCCCATTTGAATATGTGACTTGTAATTTTTTTGGCTGTAAAAAATGATTGGTTACAAAATAAAATGATTTTGATTTGAATTACAATCACGTACGTTCAGAGAAAAATAATGCATGACAAGAACAACGGAGCTTGGCAATTTCAATCAGTCATATCATCGGAATAAAAATTCATGCAGGAAAGAATTTTCAATCAGTGCATAACAGACATTGTTTTCAAAAGTAATGCTCAAAAATATAGCCAACAGAGAGCAATTTTGAAAGTGCAATAGATATTAACGCATCGTCACAATGAAGCCACAAACACTTCAGAGGGCGAGGACCACCAGAAAAACCATATGGCTCTTAAAATTGGGAAATTGGAGGGATTGGCAAAGACAGTGTGGTCAACCCAGGGCTGCTTGTAAAAGAGTCATTTAGAAGGATCTCACAGTCCATCATGCAGCACACAGGAAGGAACCAGGTTGAATGTTCCCGTATTCTATCACGAAAATTGCAGCCATACAGCTGAATTTGCCATCATGGACAAGTGCTTGCAGGAAGTTCTTAAAAATATATGTTCTCGAGCAATGGCAGAACAATGTCAACCACAAACATGTTTCTAAAACATGAAATGTCTAAATAAATAGAAAACGACTAGAAATACATGTAATAATTACCCAGACTATGACCAGCCACAGAAACACCTCCTTTGAAGTCTGAATTACGACTGAGAAAGAGGTGATAGAGCTGGTTAATTTCATTTCCAACAGTGTCGGCGATTTTCTATTAAAAGAAATCAGGAAACAGGTTTATACTCATTGCTTGTATCGATAGCTGAATGTGAAAATTGCCTCATACTTATCATGAAGCCTTTCGTTGGTAACCCGCTCAAGGGTTTCAAATATTCAAAATTGTCTTCTCCAGATTTGGCAGATCTTCTCTCAACCATGTTAGACATACTGTATATACTCGCGTATAAGTCGATCCGCGTATAAGTCGAAGTGTAGTTTTTCGAAAAAAATAACGTCCAAAATCGACGGCTCGCGTATAAGTCGAATGCATAAAATCAAAACAAGTGACATTTAACAATATCATTTTTAATGATTAAAGAACTAAAAAAACACGCAAATTCTATCAAAATTATGTTTGGAATTGTTCATAATATTAACAGTGATGATGACTTCCGTCAACTGCTTCCGGTTTCTATTATAAATTTAGCAAGTATGTCAGCGCCAACTGAAAAAGCACTCTGGCGGCAGCGCTACCTTATGGCGTACGGCGTGCGTCAAAGAATATATATCTCGTACAAAATCTTACTGCGCTCGGTGCGGTTGTCCTTCTTACTGCGCTCGGTGCGGTTGTCCCTTCATATTGATGACTGCCGCGAATCCCGCGATTTACAAAGTTCTTTTGGCGATAATAAAGATCACTTTCGGTGCATGATATAATTATATTGTACAGTCATAATTATAATTACATTGTTATAAGAGAAGAATATTTCGTTTCAAACTGTATTTAGTGAGTCACCTGGTCACCTGGTGCCGTCAGCTCTTGGAGCTCTGGCGATATTCTTGATGTATCCTCTCCAGTGTCCCCTCTCTCTTGTTGCCTCTCTCAGCTCCTCCAAGTTCATGCCAGACTTTTCCTGTACCTCATCCAACCATCTCTTCCTTGGTCTTCCGCGTCTCCTCCTTCCCTCACCGCATGCCGTCATCAGCTCCTTCTCCAAACCGTTAGATCTCATCACATGGCCGAAGTAGCTCAATTTCCTCCAAGTCGCTGTTTGCTGTAGTGTCTCATCTCTCTCTATTCCGAGCTCCTCACGCACCGATTCGTTAGTTCTCTTCTCCGTCCATGAAATCCTTAACATTTTTCTCCAAATCCACATCTCGCACGCGTTGATTTTCTTTTCCATATCCAGTGTCTTTGTCCATGTTTCGCATCCATATAGGACGACCGGGAAGATCAGTGCTCTTACCAGTCTTTTCTTTGTTTCCCTGCTCACATATTTATCTTTCCAAATATTTCCCAGACCGTTCATTGCCGTTTTTCCCATTGATACCCTCCGCCTTATTTCCATATCACATCTTCCCTCCTTCTCTAACATAGATCCCAGGAATGTGAAGCTCGATACTACCTCTATCGTTTCTCCATCCACCTCAAAGTTTTCCCATGTTGCAGTTGTCATAACTTTTGTTTTCTTTACATTGAAGTATAGTCCCGCCTTTTCGCTTTCCATCCTGACTCTTCTTATTAACTCGGCCAGGTCGTCCTTCTTACCCGCCAATAATGTCGTATCATCAGCGTACCTCAAATTATTCAGTATTTTCCCCGCTATCCTTACCCCCTCTGTTGCCTCCTCCAATCCAGCCCTCCTCATAATTCTCTCGGCATACAGATTGAACAGGAAAGGGGACAAAATGCACCCCTGCCTCACTCCTTTCCTTATTTTAAATTTCTCTGTGTCTCCATATTCAGTTCTTATAACCGCCTCTTGATCCACGTAAAGGCCTTTCAGTAGTTTAACCAGATGCTTCGGAATTCCCATCTCGATTAGTGTCCTCCACAGTAGTGTATGGTCTATGCAATCAAACGCCTTGCTGTAGTCTATAAAACACATATGCACCTCTTGCCCGTACTCCCTCTGTCTCTCCATAATCCACCTTATATTGGCGATGTGATCACGCGTTCCACGCGCCTTCCTGAATCCCGCTTGGTTGGCTGGTAATTCTCTTTCAATTGTCTTCTCCATTCTTTTGTGGATTATTTTGAGTAGTATTTTGCTCGTGTGCGATATCATCGCTATCGTTCGATAATTTCCACACTCTCTCGCGTCTCCTTTCTTGAATATTGGTATGAACACTGACCTTTTCCAATCCTCCGGCCACTCCCCAGTTCTCCAGATTTGATTGCATAGCTTTGTAATAGTCCTCACCACTGCTTCATCTCCCGCTTTTACCAGTTCTATAGGTATTCCATCGTGTCCTGGCGCTTTGTTGTCCTTTAACTGTTTTATCGCCCACTCCACCTCTGCCTCCAATATCTCTGGTTCGTTTTCAACTTCCTCTATTTTGATGTTTTCCTTCACGACACGTTCGTCCTCCTTGTACAGCTCTTCCGTATACTCTCTCCACCTTGCCTTCATCTCCTCCTCGTCTCCTATTATCTTCCCATCCTTTGTCTTGAGTGATCCCATTCTAGGGCCTGCTGTCTTTGTTATTTCCTTTATCTTTGCGAACAGTTCTTTAGTTCTTCCTTTCTTCCCTTCTTCCTCCATCTCCTTGCACATTTCCTTGAGATGGTTTTCCTTATCCTCCCTTGCCTTCCTTTGGAAGGCCTTATTCAATGTTTTTACCCTATCCCTATTCCCTTCCTTTTTTGCTACTCTCCTTTCCATTGCCACCTCAATGGCCTCTTTGGATAGCCATGGTGTAATTTTCCTTGACGTTTTCTTTGGTACATGTTTCTCCGCCGCCTCCTGAATCGCAGTTTTCATCTTTGTCCATAGCTTGTTTGCATCCTCCTCTTCCGTTGTATCGTCTCTCTCTAAGATCTCAAACCTATTCATTATCTCCACCCTGTATTCTGGTGTTATGCCTTTGCAATCGAAACTGGTCAGTCTTTTGCCTCTCTTCAACTTCTTCAACTTTAGCTGTAATGTAGCCACTATTATCTCGTGGTCTGTTCCGCAATCCGCCCCCGGTCTTGTTCTTACATCTTTTATCGTGCTCTTCCATCTTTTGTTCACCAACACGTAGTCGATCTGATTCCTGTGTTTTCCATCCGGCGTCGTCCATGTATAAAGTCTTCTTTTCGGTTGTTCGAACCATGTGTTCATTATTCGTAGTTCATTGGAATCGCAGAACTCCAGCATTCTCTCCCCTGCCTCGTTTCGTACACCCAGTCCGTACTTACCCACTACTTCTTCCCATCCACTTCTGTCCTCACCAACTTTCGCGTTGAAGTCACCCATAATCACCAGTATGTCTCCCCTCGGTGTTGTGTCAATTGTCCCTTGCAGGTCTAAGTAGAAAGCTTCTTGTTCCTCTTCTGCCGCCATCGCTGTAGGGGCATAAACCAGTATGATTGTCGTATTGATCCTTCCTCCCCTAAATCTTACACTCAGTACTCTGTCGCTCACTGTATTATACCCCATTATCGCATCAGCGCTCTTCCTATCGCACATGATTGCAACTCCATTCCTCCCCCTCTCCTCCTGCCCCGACATTACTATCTTAAAACCGTTCCATCTGAAGTGTCCTTTTCCCTTCCATCTGGTCTCACATAATCCCAGTATCGCTATATCCATCCTTCCCATCTCTTTTTGAATGATGTCCATCTTCCCACTCTGCATGCTTCTGACGTTCCACGTTCCGACCTTCATAGATTTTTTGCAGCTCATGTCAAGTCTTTGCTTCATGGCCATATCCACCGCTGGACGTCCTTTCGGCTTTGGTCCTGTGGCTTCATTCGAACCCGTAGCTCCCGACTCGTCAATGTGCTCTTCCTCAGTAGCCATTAAGTCACCCTCAGGCCTGAGGGTCTCACCCTTGGTGACTATCGTTGATTTCCTTCTTGGATACATCATGAATTTTCTTGGCAAAGATAAGGGGTGGTTTGCCATTGCCTTCCCCCCGTTTGCCGTCCGTGCCCGTTCGTTCACCCCTCCATACGGAGGGGTTACTAACAGGTCGCCCCACGAGAAGGTGGGCACGGTGGACTTTGGTTCGCCAGCCCAGGTCGGTTCCGAGTCTACGCTCCAATTGGAGTCGTCGGTCAGGTCTCCTCCCTGCTTTACTCACGTGAATGAGTGACTGACAAACCTTTGCGACCCAAAGTGAGTAATTCGTTGAAATGTAATTTTCCTTGGAAAACGATGTAACAAAGACTGAGGGTTTAAGATGTACGGTAAGTCCATTTTCGTGTCGAATATTCGGTCCGAAAATCGACAGTCGGTTTTTGCGCCTCGCGTATAAGTCGAAGACGGTTTTTGGCGTTCTGAAATAGTCCTAAATTTTTCGACTTATACGCGAGTATATACGGTAATGTGAATGAAGCAACAACTTACATTACATTAGATTACATTGTACACCAAACTATCATTATTATGTCGCAATATGTATGCTACATCTAGGTCGGTGGTTCCCAAACTGTGGCCCGCAGGCCAAAATTGGCCAGCCTGGCCTACAAAAATGGCCCGAAGCATCTCAATGAATAAAGAAAAATATATGTGAAAATTGACAATTTGGACATGATAGAATATATAATTCTTTTTTAATACAAATTATTTCATTTGGACTTTAATAAATCGCATCAAACCTTCTATTTTGATTCAATTTTAAACAATTTTATACGCCTTCAGTTAATTAAATTTTAACCTTGTGGCCTCTAATGTCCTTCAACTAAGAAAAAGTGGCCCTCGTGTCCTCCAACTTAGAAAAAGTGGCCCGACAGTCAAAAAAGGTTGGGAACCACTGATCTAGGTAATTAGTAACCAACAAAATGACCTTAGTCATGTCTCATAGTCACTGAGAATCCTTTAACAATGTAGTCATCTGCATCCATCCTCCTCCACCTTACCTGTGCATAGGCTGGGCTGCCGTAGAAAAGAACATCGATGAGAGTGTCGTTGGTGAACTGTCGCAACTTTCCAATGCTATTCAGAGTTATCGCCTTTAACTTCCTGCCACAAAAAAACCCATCAGTGACTTAGAACAAACACACCCACACATATAGCAACCTAGCTTTCTTAACACTTGATCTCTCTAACTCACCAGATGCTAGCGTTCCCTGATCTCTCAGAACCGTTCATCTCCTCAAGAAACACGAGCTTCCATAACAAACGTAAGAGTATGGAATGTCTAATAATTTAGTCAATCACTATAACAAATCTCGAAAGACGTAATTCATCCAAGTAGACGCATGAGAATATCTTGATTGACAACAATGCAATCAATCGTCTCAGTGAAAAAGTGAACTTATAATTCAATCATAAAACAAGTTCACACAATGCAATGGGAGTTGCACATTCTATCAATTCGATCAATCAATCAATCGGTTAGAATTTATATAACCCTAACGACCTCACTTCCAGCAACTGTGCCTTTCTCCACCGCAAACACCTCATAACTTAAAAACTTCTTGAATATCAATTGGCTTCCTCCTTCTCCTCCTCCTCTCACCTGTCGATACCAGTGGCATCTCCGTGGAGTGCAGCATGCCACCGAACCGGAAGATACTCAATCCGTCCAATCAGCTCCTCCTCCACGTGGTGCTTGAAATGAGACGCTAACATCTGATGCGAAACTGTTCGAAAGTCATCCACTGAAAGTAACCAATCAAAAACAGGTCTGCAATGAAGTAACCAATCAAAAACAAGTCTGTAATGAAGTAACCAATCAGAAACAAGTCTGCAATGAAGTAGTCAATCGGAAACAAGTCTGCAGTGAAGTAACCAATCAGAAACAAGTCTGCAATGAAGTACCCAATCAGAAACAAGTCTGCAATGAAGTAACCAATCAGAAACAAGTCTGAAAAGAAGTAACCAATCAGAAACAAGTCTACAATGAAGTGAACCAATCAGAAACAAGTCTGCAATGAAGTAACCAATCAGAAACAAGTCTGCAATGAAGTAGTCAATCGGAAACAAGTCTGAAATGAAGTAACCAATCAAAAACAAGTCTGCAATAGGACAGGGAGATGGATGAACAGTAACATGCTGGCAGAAAGATCTGAACACACACAGGTTCGATACCCGCTAGCCCTATAAGGCTGACTCACTCTTCAACTCCCTAGGGGCAACTATAAAATTAGCAGCAGGACAGATAGCACCTTGCAGGTTGCCAAACTGTTAAATTTGACTTCTGTTAAACTAGTCATCTTCCGTTACTATAATATCATGTAGTTTCACTGCACACTTGTCAGTTGGAAGCAATAAACAAATAGAATTATTATAATAAATTTGCATCTAATTTATTGACCCCTTCAACAAAAATTCCTACTTAGCAGATGAGTTTATATCACCAATATACTCTCGCACAATGCTATGGCAGCATGGCTACAGTCAGCCAATGATGCAATGGAGACTTTCAGATCATGACAGCCAGAAAGACTAAATAACAACGTTTGAATCAGTATATCATCAAGTGACATCTCTCACTCTCTAACAAATGGAAAATGTCCATCACCATTAATGTTCATCATAAATAACCACATACTTGCTGCACCGAACAAGGCAAGAATCAATGTATCATCTACTGCGAACAGGGTGAGGTTCACAATGCAAATTTACAGTTAACTACATTAAACACTGAACAGTAACGGCAGCAGATTTCTTACCGCATTCAACGATGTTTCGAAACCTGAGGTCACATGTCGGACCAATTCCATGAACAATGAACACTAAATGATCAATTTGCGTTGACTCTCCTAAAAACCAAGAACACACGAAATTAAATACTCAAAATAAAAAATGATAATTAATCAGATAACTTACAAAATTTCATATTATTATAATACTTACAAAATTTCATATTATTATTATACTCATTTCGCATGCATCAGTTTCGCTTTTAGCTCACATCATAACTGCAACAGCCTTTACAAAGTCAAATAAAATTTAGCAGGATTGAAAATGATCGCAAACCTTCGAAAATGTTGTCTAAATCCTCCGTACCACGCTTAACCACTCGGGGATGAGCGTCATTCTGCAACGAAAAATCACCCTAACATCACCATTTAAAAAATTACTAAATACTTGAAAAACGCAGTGCGAAAAGGCAGATAGGAGCCTCTTCACCAATGCCTTGACGGACTCTGGACATGTTCGAAACCCGCTCCTCCCCCCTATAAGGACACTCCCCTATTCCATGCATCCCAGACCACATGACCGAATTGTCCCACGGGCAGACAACTTAATGAGAAAAACGTTTTCAATAAGAATGTTTTATGATGCTTAATTTCATGTAATCCAAAGGTGCGGTTATGCAGTTGGATTAATAAAGAAGATACTTTATTTGGTTACTTAATGCAAATGCATGATACTATACTTTATATCAAAACAACAATCACAGGGTCAGGAAAAGATTTGTGATGTTAATAATAACAGTGCTGGAAGTTAAAAAATGATAACTAAAAACAGCAATAACGATTGTGTTAACAACATAACATCGCTGAAGTCTCATCAACAGAATTAATCCATAAAATAATTTTGCTTGTGCACGAACAATGCATCGAACAAAGATTATCAACATCATAACAACTGACAACCACCAACAGTTGCAACTGTCATCAGCAGCAGCCGCACTTACAAGTGCTGTAGCGTTCCATGCTTTGGCCGGTGGAACCATGAAGTGCATGATGACGGTTGGACTGTGCAAGATGACTGTGTCTCCATTTGGAAATTCGTTCTTCTGATGCCATTCACCACGACTTAACGTCTGCTTGTAAATCTCCTGCAAAACATTTTATAATCAGCTTATTCTCTACAGGAGAATTAATTTGAAGAGGACACATCTTCGGCTGTCATGATGACAGAATTCAAGGCATAGTAAAGAATGCTCTGGACAATTAGTACCCAGTATAGATAAGTAAATATGTTCTTTACTAGAAGAAGAACAGAAGCAATCCCTTAACCTAGTGCCCCGAGACAACCATCTGTAAAAATGAAGTATGTATGCATGTATGTTCACTTGTTATAGCGCCCCTTCAAGCTCACACTACTCAGAGGCACTCCCGAATGCAGAGCAGACACTGCATCGGAATTTCACACCGAAGCGCTGAGCAATTGTGAGTGAAGGACTTGCCCAAGGTCCTTACGTGGCGAGGTGGATTCGAACCTCGAACCTTCCGGCTTCAAGGCAACGACGCCACCACTAATAAAGAAGACAACAGAATAAATTCTACACCAAAATAACCTAAATTAATCCCATGATAATTCTAAGTAAGTATAGCTTTTTATATCCACATTAAACATTTCAACAACAAGTTCAACTGCAAAGTCCATATAATTCCGATATTCAAATCCCGTAATGCTTGCCTCCAATTTCTCAGCAAATTCCTCGTCGTACGGCACAAGTCGACTGTCTCCGTCGTTGCGGTAAAACCACGAACACCGTCGAACTTTGGAATCCGGTTCATCCCAGTAAACAGCCTTGCGATTCCTTGAGGGTATGTCAACATCATACCTACCTCCATCCGTACTCACTAAACTCCCATCAGCACCACCTGAATTCAGAACACAGACAAACTGAATAGTAATACTAACACAAAAAATAATTAGATTTCTATCAATATTTTATATATCATTGCTTATATAACCCCTGACCCCTTGCCAGAGGGAATAATTGTAGCCTGAAGGGAAGGAGATTGCTTATATAACCAATTTTACACCAATAATATTATAAAATAATAAGTTCCTATAATAACGAGTTTTAATTTCCACACGTGAATTAATTTTGAGATCCAAGTGATTGACTGCTCTGCTAAAATTTGTGTTATACGGAAGCATGCTATGGTAAGTCTTTGGTGAGAATAACACAAAGTTCTGCAACAAAACTTAACGTACTGCAAATACATTACAGAGTCAATTGCTATACATCACTAGGATTAATTACTGTAATGTTAATGCAGAGAACCTCAACAAGATATTAATTTATCAGTTGAATCACAATGAACACATTAAACATGCTAAAAGAATTTTCTCACTGGATGATGGATCAGTTCAAACGATGTTGTAGTGAGTAACTACATAATAGCATTTTACATACCTTAATGTACTTTTCTAGAATAAATACATTAGTTGCAAAAACTACAAAGCATTACATAATGCTAATCATAGAAAATCACTTCTTACATTTTTTATTTATTGTTCCAGAGACATTATCGTAAGTTGCGGCCAACGCAAATTACTAACCTGAACGGAAAATGCCTTCGAGATTGATGGAGTCTACGAAGGACAGCGGTTCCCAAATCTGACGCAAGTCTCGACTTTTGCAGAAGAACCAGTGAAACGTCACTGGAACATACTTTGCGAGTCCAACACCGGGCGGTGCAGCAGAAGCCGACTGCTGTTGAGTCTGACTTTTCGACGATGAAGTACCCGGTGTGATGAACCCTGCAGTAGGAGGTGCCGATAAGGAAGTAAGAAATGATTTGGCATCAGAAACTTCTGGACACGATGATGAGGATGCAGAGGCGGAAGAAGAAAGGAAAGAAGCACTGCTGGAATGTGGAAATTCTCCTTCATTTGTCACTGATATACCAGAGCATTCAGGAGATGGTACGGCGTACTGTGGCTTGCCAGTCATCCGAAAACTGTTCCAACTTTCTAAAAAAAGAGAATGCTTTAAAAACTAAGAGAAATTCGTACCTCATTCCCAGCATATATTAAACAGTAATGTTTGCACCATCATAAGTACCGATAAATATGCTTACACTAAAGTTTAACGCTTTAACGACACGCTATATTGCTTTCCTGCTGTCTCTTTTAGTATATAATTAGTTCTGTTAAATTCAGGTGAAGATCTACAATGAAGCAACATGTGTCAAAAAGGGGCATTCAAGATTTGCTGTGCATTATTCTATTCTCGTAAGGCCCAAAAAAAATAATGGTGTGTTTCCGGTAACAGAGCTCTAAAAAATTGGGTAGGTAGGTCGAAAAATATTTTTATTTTGGTAAAATATTTTTATACAGTGACTATCCGAAAAATTATAACCAACTACTCTTTTTTGCATAAAGGTACACGCTGCCAAAAATACGTGTTCTAAGCAAGTATAAACTGCCTATTTCCCGACTGTCTGCACCTAAAATTGCTCTAGAAAACAGTTCTATTAATTTCATTTTGTTGACATCTTTTCCCGTAAGGGAAGGGGAAGATGAGTGCGAACAAAACATCCCTGCTAGGGGTCGTTATAGACTGGCCGAGTCAGTGACTAGTTACACCTAGAGGTTACTAGATTTATTTTCCCTAGTCACCGTTAGAGGTGGCTCAAGTGAGAATGATAAGGCTAGAGGGTTCTCAAGACTGGCAGTCAGGAAGTAGTTAGGCAGGCGTGAAACTCTAAGTCACTGTAAATACAAAAATTTACACAAAATGTTTAGAGTCGCGGCAATAAAAGTGAGTCGGTCGGGTTACCGGAAACGCAACATTATTTTTTTGCCTAAGATTCAACCCTATATGGAAGGCAATGTCACCGTATTATGTCAATGAAAAAACTTTTTTTAAAAAAAATTTCGTGAAAAAAAAAATTTTAATAAATTTTTTTAAAACTTTTTTTTAAATAAATTTTTTTTACAAAATTATTTGAGTCGCGGCAATGAAAGAGGGTCGGTCGGGTTACCGGAAACACAACATTATTTTTTTCGGCCTAATGCTAACTGAACAGCTGTACTCGCTGCCGATATTTGTTGAAGTTTCAAATATATATAGCAGTAAAAAGATAGAAAATTTTGGAACATGGTTTGGCTCACTGCCATGGTTTTGATTCGGTCATTTTCTAACTTTGCAACAAAAGCTTTCGCTCACATACACAACGTCTCTTTACATCATTCCCGCTGTTCAATTAGAAGTACATGAGTATAGAATAATGGCATACAGAACCAAATCCATAAGATTTAAGGTAATTTTTGTTAAATATTGCCACAAACCAAAGGGTCAAGCAACAGAAATAAATTGTAAGTTTACTTGAAGTTTTCAAAGATTCGATGCTCGTAGGTGGCTGGGAAGATATGTCCGCTAACTGTGGCCACGTCCCAGAATGATCTCGATCATCTTCGGGTATCGATGCAGCATCGAACTCACAAACTGTGAAACCATCTGTGTCTATAAAATGCAATGTCAAATTCAGCAGTTAACAGCATTTTCTTAAATTTTGTAGATGAGATTTTGAGAGTTTCTATATTAAATATCTCTCTTCTCTCTTCCATCAGGTGTGAAACGACGACAATGAGGCTTTAATTAGACTTCTCCAAACAGTTCTGTCTCTGGCTTTTTCCACGGCATCTCTCATGTGCATGCCTTACGTTCCTAGGTCCTCTTTCACATTGTCCATCCAAGTTTTCGGTTGTCTTCCTCTACTTCTTGTTCCATCCACGTGTCCATGCATAGTCGCTGCCAGCAATCTCTTTTCTCACATCCTTGTCATGTGACCGAACCACTGAGTCTTCTTTTTCTGATCTTATCGATTATTGTTTCACTATGTCCGAGATCATATCAAGTCACTTCATTGCGTATGCTGTCTCCTTTAGATCTTCCCAAAATTCTTCTCAGTCATCCCATTTCTGCCCCTAGCAGTCACCACTCATCTTCTTTCGTAAGCACCAGCATTCCGATCTGAACAACAGCACTGGTTCTCTTTTAAATTGTTTAAATGACTTTGTGAAATAGCAAGTTTCATGCAAACAATAGAGTGCAAACACTATAGCATAGAGTCATATTCACGAGAAAGAACGATTATAAGAACTTATAAATTGTTTAAATGACTTTGTGGAACAGCAAGCTTCGTGCAGACTATAGAGTCATACTCACTATAGATTCGTACTCATAAGAACGATTTCAAACATAAATTCAGTAGAGAATAACAGAGCATAACACGAGCGTACAAGACTCACACTTTAACTGCAATTAGATAATGTTAAGTACTTGAGATCAATTGTTTGAATGACCTCGTGTCGTTTGTGGAACAGGCATTAAAATGCCGGGCATCGGACCGCCGTCTTCGCTCGTAAATGTAAGGCTCTGCGACGCCGGGAGTAACAGCAGTGGAGGTGGAGGGCCAGGATCCTTCATCTTACGCCGATCGGCCATCACTCCTCTTTGTAGCTCTTAAGCAAAAGTGCAAAGTGGAGTGCAAAGTTCTCTTCGCTGTTTAGCCAATAATTATAAACTTGTAGCTACAACATAACGTTTCAATGTTTTTCCACAACCGAAACAGGCCGGAAATGACATGTTAGTTAGGCTGGTCACCGCCTCGATTGAACGGTTCGCAGTATTGTAGCTCCTATATTTTATGGCGTTTCGTAATCGAAATCGTAAACTCGGAACTTTTACAGCGCACACAAAAGCTAAGTCGCGGGAACCAGCCTATCACAGATCAAAGCAAGTCGACTGCAGGGGGGTCCAGAGGCGGATCCAGGATTTCTGGTTAGGGGGGGCGTAAATACTACCAATCCAATCCCGTAAATATATATATATATATGAAATTAGATCACGCAAAACTATAATGATCCTTTTTATAGAAATGTTATGGAACTTTAAAAAAATATATAGTTTCTCATATAAAACCACTGGTCTCCACTGAAGGTTAACAGTGAAACGATTATAAATCAGTTATCGGTATTGATCATGCAACGTACCCTTGATCCAAAAAGGAAATAATTAAGTGTCACATGCCAGTGGATTAAGCAGTGTCATTCTCCTTGGATGCTTTCTGGCGTAGGCATTGATAATGTCATCAATGTCTAACTTGATGTCCTTGTGGACAAACAATAAAATGAGTGCATTAAATCTGTCCTCGTTCATTGTACTTCGGAAACACGACTTCACAAATCGCAGACTAGAATTTGCTCGTTCAACACTGCAAGCCGTGACAGAAGTGAGCAGCAAAACGTGAAAGAGAGCTCCATTCTGCCGGTCCAGCTACTTCAAACATCCTATTCCCAAATTGCAATTATATTAGTTTAGGTCAGTTTAGTTTGAGAACATTTGCTGCAGGTTTAGGGGGGCGTACGCCGGCTCCGCCCCCTCTAAATCCGCACCTGGGGTCAATATCTGGAGAGTCAGGCGAGGAGTTAGAGAGACGGCCATATAGGCTATAATAAGTCGCGGTCTGCCAGCTCTTGGATAACGAATTAGGCTGCAGCCTATAGCTGTAATATAATAATATCTTTTCTTTAATTAAACGCCTGCAAGACGCACTGCGCTTTACATTTACATGTTATGCAGTAATCTTAATTAAACTTAACTACCAACTGAACAGACAGCTTTGTAATTACACGGCGCCAATGGCAGCCTACAAAGCAAATCCGCCCAACGGGGGCTCGAACCTGCTACCTCTCGCTCTCTTGGCCAGCGTGTTAACCATTACTCTACGTACCGGGCCCCCCGTAGGCCTACGTGCTGTTTAGAGTTGAAACGGCGTGGAACTTGTGGAAGGCTGGAGCAAGTGAAAGAATCGGGACAGGATATGTGAAAAAGCAATATTGTTCTGTTTCGAATTAAAGACATAATAGCTGTGGAGATACGAACCGCCGTTTTTTTATTATGCGAATGTTATATAACTTTGCATAAATGTTTTCTATTATTTATTTCCTCTGTAAACTAGCCTACTGTGCGTTTGCTGGTGGTATAATAAAGAATATTCTTACTTACTTACTTACTTAGTTCGTAGGCAAGGATTCTTGGTTCGTAGCCTCGTAGGTGTATAATTTATATCATGGGTAGGATGTTTGTCGCAGTACTGGAGCCTGGCGGAAGTTTAATTGTTCCAAAGAGGCGGAACACCGGGAGTTGCAAATATTAGCGATGAATCGTACGCTTCACATTCACAAGGACCTCGCTGCAAGGACCACCCTGCATGGTCCACGGTGCGTGGTCCACGTTGCAAGGACATCGCTGCATGGTCCACGCTGCATGGTCCACGTTGCATGGTCCACGCTGCATGGTCCACGCTGCATGGTCCACGCTGCATGGTCCACGCTGCAAGGACCACCCTGCATGGTCCACGCTGCATGGTCCACGTTGCAAAGACCTCGCTGCATGGTCCACGTTGCATGGTCAATGCTGCATGGTCCACGCTGCATGGTCCACGCTGCGTGGTCCAAGCTGCATGGTCCACGTTGCATGGTCCAAGTGAGTAAGTAAGTAAGTTAGTAAGTAAGTAAGTAAGTAAGTAAGTAAGTAAGTAAGTAAGAAAGTAGTTATGTAGATAAAGTAAGTAAGTAAGTAAAGTAAGTACGTAAGTTTGTAAGAAAGTAAGTAAGTAAGTAAGTAATTAGGTAAGTAAGTAAGTAAGTAAGTTAGAAAGTAGAAGAGTAGGTAAAGCAAGTAAATCAGTCAATATTATCGCAATATTCTAGCTTATTTTATTCTTGCCGCAGACTGCATTAGTTCCCGGACTGAAAAAACACTATATAAACCCATTCTGTCATAGTCAAAAAAAATTCCAATTATAACAAATATTCTGCATTTCCTACAATACTAAGCAATATATAGCAGTCAATCGACATTTTCTTCTGTATTTCTTCTATATGTCTTACATTTCTTACTTCCTTGCACACACAAACTTAAAAACAGACGAATTCAGCAACCTTCCACTCCCAAGATGGTAACATTTCTTACTTCCTTGCACACACAAACTTAAAAACAGACGAATCCGGCAACCTTTCTTTCGCAAGATGGTAACAATTCTTACTTCCTTGCACACACAAACTCAAAAACCGACGAATATTTCAGCCTTCCACTCCCAAGATGGTGCCATTTCTTACTTTCTTGCTCACACAAACTCAAAAACCGACGAATACTTCAACCTTCCACTCCCAAGATGGTGCCACTTCTTACTTCATTGCACACACAAACTCAAAAACCGACGAATACTTCAACCTTCCACTCCCAAGATGGTGCCATTTCTTACTTTCTTGCTCACACAAACTCAAAAACCGACGAATACTTCAACCTTCCACTCCCAAGATGGTGCCACTTCTTACTTCCTTGCACACACAAACTCAAAAACCGACGAATACTTCAACCTTCCACTCCCAAGATGGTGGCATTTCTAACTATCATGCACACAGAAACTCAAACATCGACGAATCGAGTAGCAGGTCTATCAGCCGGATGCAACATGGCCATCCTTCTACATCACACACACACACGCATGCATATATATATATATATATATATATATATATATATATATATATATATATATATATATGCCTTGGTCGTCGTCACTGGACTGACTACGCTGTACTTCATCATTCAGTATGCCGACTATGTCGCCCATCACAGGCTAGTATATATATATAGATAGGCCTATATATATATATATATATATATATATATATATATATATATATATATATTCGATCCAGACTCCAGAGGAGCTCTTAATTAATTTTTGTAGCAGTCGCGATCGAGTACCATCAATAGAGAAGGCGATCACATCCGTAGGCTAATTAAGAGCTAGAAGGCCTATAGACCTACAGTCCAAAGGAGGTCGACCGTCCGACTCGGTCCGAGACCGGTTGTCAAAGGATATGAGAGGTAAGCCCGACTGCCAATGGCGGCGCCAGGATTTCAGGTTTTTTCGAAATTGGGGGGCTGAATCCTCGCGGAGGAAATTTTTAATTTTTATCCGTCAAAATTTCTGACGACTTTTTTTAGTCATTTGGTCGAAATCTCATGAATGTGTTTCATTAGGGGGGGGCTTATCGTGGAAATATTTCAGTTTTACATGTAAAAAACCGGATGGCCCTTTTTAGGGGGCTTAGCCCTCTGACCCCTCTGGCGCCGCCACTGCCAACTACACCTCGATCTTTCATTACAGTATGAAGTACCCTGTACAATATTTTTCGGCTTAATTACTTCGAACAAACTATATAATAATAATTGAATGATCGATCGTTTGACTGATCAGGTCTGACGTCATTGTGTATCAATAACATAGAGTTTGAATCGAACTATATGGGGGGGCCCGGTAGAGTAGTGGTTAACACGCTGGCCAAGAGTGCGAGAGGTAGTGAGTTCGAGCCCCCGTTGGGCGGATTTGCTTTGTAGGCTGCCATTGGCGCCGATTATTGCAAGCGGTCTGTTCAGTTGGTATAGTTAAGATTTATGTATTCTGTGATCTCCGTTCTTGTGAATTGTTTAAACTGCATAAATGTACAATTGTAACCGGTTGCGGTGTGTCAACCGGATTGTTAATAAAAAGAGAATATTATTATTATTATTATATGTTTCATAGAAACTGTAGAAACTGTGACGTCATAGATGAGCTCTGAATTTTGTGGCATAAATAATTGCATATGGCGTGTTCTCGAGAAACGTGAAGACCCTAATCGTCAGCAGCACGGACTTCAGCGAGTATATGCCTATAATAGCAATAGGCTAGGTATGTACAAGCCATTATTAAAAAAACTTATAGTTCATGCCTACAATTAGACTATCTTTAAGACAAACAGTAACAAACAGTCTAGGACTCAGTGGGTCCCTGTTGTGTTGGGTGTCCCTCAGGGGTCTGTCCTAGGCCCGCTCTTATTCATCCTATACACGGCTGGCATTCCCTCCCTTTTCCCCAACCATTCTGCTACTGGCCATCTTTTCGCTGATGATGTCCAAGCCTATGTGCATGGACCCCCTTCAGCTCAACTCTTTCTTGCGAGCCAAATTGACGCTCTGTCTCAAGATCTTCATCTGTGGATGTCATCCAATCGTCTTTCTTTGAACTCTTCCAAAACCCAGTTGATTTGGTTTGGCACTTCCAAGCAGCTCCAAAAACTTGACTACTCGGTACTCTGTCAAACTTTTCCTCACTTTCCTCACTTCAACTTTTCGTCTAGTGTTCGAGACCTAGATGTCACCCTATAGATAGTTCTCTAACTTTTACCGAACACATAGCCAAGCTTACTCGCTCTTCATATACTTCCAATTAAGGCGGCTAAGGGCTATTCGCAAAACTGTTTCATCTTCGATCTTTACTTCCATTGTCCACGCCTTCGTCTGTTCTCGGATTGACTATTGTAATTCTGTCCTTGCTGGCCTCCCTAAGGTCCGGCTAGCTCCCCTACAGTCCGTACTCAATGCTGCTGCGAGGCTCATTGCCCGTCTTCCTCGATTCTCACACATATCTACATTCATGGCTGAACAACTTCACTGGCTTCCACTCTCAGCTCGCATACAATTCAAAGTTCTAAGTTTGGTTCTCAAGTCTCAACGAGGCCTTGCTCCGACGTATCTTTGTGATCTCATACTTCGCCCCATTTCGGCCACTTCGCTGCGTCCTCTTAGGTCCTCGGATCGGCTTGACCTCTTTGTTCCTCGCGTCAGGACCGCCATGGCTCAATCCAGATCATTTGCCTGCATAGGTCCCTCCCTATGGAATGGTCTTCTCCCATCCGTTCGCTCTGCCATCCTCTCTGGTAGTCTTTCGTCATCTTTCTTTTGTCTAAAGACCTGCCTTTTCTCTCGGAGTTGCACGCACTGGGAGCGCTTCTGAAAGGCTCTTGCTGCAAGAAGCGCTTTACAAATGGTCAGATACGATACGATACGAAACAGTCGCAAAGTCGAAGAGAGAGAGAACATCTGAATATTTTGGGTTTAACCTGCGGTTGTAATAGGCCTATTAGCCTAGACGAATGCAAAGCGTATTCTGCTCTGATTAACACACAGAAACTCCGCATTTTTAGGCCTAATTAGGTGTGGCGCACTGGCGTTACATATAATGACCATTGACCCAAAGTACGCATTGGTTAAAACGCTGGTATAGAAAGCGAGAGGAACCGAGATGCGTGCTGTGTATCTAGGCTGCTATTAGCGTCAATTATTGCGGGCTCAGGGCTGTGTTAACTATATATAGACCTAGGCCTATGTAGGCCTATTAGGCCTAGCTGGCGACATCGTGCGCTGGTATAAGTGTGTGTGTGTGTGTGTGTGTATATATAGGTGTGTGTGTGTGTAGGTGTGTGTGTGTGTGTGTGTGTGTGTGTGTGTGTGTGTGTGTGTGTATATAGGTGTGTGTGTGTGTGTGTGTGTGTAGGTGTGTGTGTGTGTGTGTGTGTGTGTGTGTGTGTGCATGTGTGTGTGTGTGTTCATGTGTGTATACGCGCGCTTGTGTTTGTTTCGTAAACATGCATTTCAATTAGTTAATTAATTGGAAGAAATAATAATTATGCGAATTATGTAGAATGAATTGGACTGCCTTGGTCGTCGTCACTGGACTGACTACGCTGTACTTCATCATTCAGTATGCCGACTATGTCGCCCATCACAGGCTAGTCTCTCTGCCTCTGCATTATTGTATTGGCCAATGTATTCATTCATTTATTCATTCATTCATTTATTCATTCAATTATTTATATAGCGCCTCTTCAAGGAAACCACTCACAGGCGCTCACGACTCCAGCACGGCCAAATAGAACAGTTTTTAAGTGTTTATAGAATGTGCCAGAGAGTGACAGGGAACAGGCGCAGCTCAAGTGGGAGCTCGCATTCCATACCAACGGGCCAACCACAGAAAAACACGACTCTGCATGATGGAGGTATGATTCGTGTGTGTGTCTCCATCTCCCTCTCCCTCTAGCCTAGCTGCCTCTGACTATATACTTCTTTGCCTGCATGACTTCTTCTTTCGCTCTCTACATGTATGTGTCTCCCTTTCCCTCTCGATCCGTCTGCTGCAGCCTGCAGGCCATCTCCCTCCTCATTTGTCTATCTGTTCTCTGTCTGTCCGACTCTGTCGTTCATTCAGTCTTTGTCTGTATCTGTCTGTCTGCCTGTCTCTCTGTCTGTGTGTGTGTCTCTCTGTCGCTCTGTCTCTTTCTGTTTTGCTCTCTTTGCTTTGCGCATGCTTCATCCTCTCTCTGATATATTCTTGATTTTCTCATTACTCTTTCTCCTCTCTTAACAGCCAATCCCTATTTATTTTCTATTTCTTTCAATTTACCATTACTCGATCCTGTCTTATAAGTAGAGGGCGCGGTGGTGTAGTAGTATGTTCGGTGCCTTAATTGGAGCCGAAAGGCTGCGGGTTCGAATCCACCTCAAGCCGTCGCGTTGCGACCCTGAGCATTCCTTTACTCGCAAATGCACATGCGCTTCGGCGTAAACTCCGATTCTGTGTCCGCGCTGTAGCCGGGAGAGCCTCTGAGTAGTAATTAAGAGGCGCTATGACATGTACTATACTGAATTACATACATTTAATTTAGTTTCTCTAGCTATTCATTCGATTCTTCTATATCCATCCATCGACGCTATAATTAAGTTTCATTACCGTCAAACATAGGCTACTATAGTGTGAGAATTGTGGAAAAATAACGGGGGTTGGGGCGTTGGACTATGTATGATCCACTTGGAATTGAGGCGTGAAAAACAGACTTTACTATAGACCTATGCGGTTCTAAGAGAGATTGGGGGTTGAAAACTTGAAACCCCGGCAATTCTCACCTGGTCACATATAACCTATGTCACGTGTTGTTTGACTTGTTTACCTTAATGTAGACAATACGACCGTCGCGACCTTGAACCGCCGCCCGTTGTTCATCCTGTCAATGAACCGTCATCGTCTGCTGTTGGCGCCGCCTCCTCCTCCGCTTCTAACGACGGTTGGTATACCATAATTATATAGGCCTATTGCTCAATTACAAGGATAGTTATAGCGTCGCCCTCCTCTCTGTTCACGCTTGGGACTAGCAGTAACGGAGTATACCTGCAATGGGGTGGGGGTTTCGCCTGCGAAGGACAGTCCTAGATTACCTGACTACGGGCCTGTATACGGCGCATTCATTAATCGCTCTAACAGGATATATATCTTATGGCTGTATGGGCATGTGATCACACGACTTCAGAACATAAGCTTTGGCATAAACATTCAGAATAAGAGACTTTCCTACTCTAGGGTAGGCCTAACTGTTGACGACGTATAAGCTTATCGAAAGCACCTGACCTTCCTTAATTACGACCTGCCAAAATTCTCTGGGAGTTCTAATGTCTTATTTAAATTTATTTCTTCGAATTGCTGGATAACTAATTCCATGACCTTGACGCGACCTCCTGCTGAAATTATTGCATATTATCTTAGGAATAGCTGGCGTAGCTGCCAGTCTGTTATGTTTGTACATAGTTAATTAAGATTGACGTTAATTAAGATTACTGCCTAACTTGTAGGCCAACATGTACAGCGATGTGCGTTTGCGAGCATTTCATTAAAGAAACATATTATTATTATTTTAGTCAGTATCTGTAGGTCTGTCAGTCAGTCGGTTGTTCGGTTGCTATTTTTAGCCATTCTTTCGTCTGCTCCCTGTGCTCACCACCGAGGACTCGGCTTCAGCGTTGACGCCAGATCAGACGACGACTGCAGCGCGTCATACTTACCAAACAGTCCTGGCCAATCAGAGACGACGCGCGCAGACGACTCCCGTAACCTTAACAACGCATGTTCATGCGTCCAGTGGCCAGACGCCAGCAGCGATAGCACGGACGGTTGGCAGCCAGGCGCAATGAATTGCGGGAACATGGACTACGCGAAGGACCCACAGAATTTCAACGGCAGGATTCAACAGATGGCGCACTATCGAAGAAACTTCGAGGAACCCACGGCGAGCTCCCAGTCGTTCGATCATTACGACGATACGAGACAGTCGCACGCTGCTCGTATGACTCCTCCGAGCAGCGCCGTTAGACGAATTTCCGTCGTCATAGAAATTGGCGGGACGCCCTGCAACGTCATCTCCGATCTCACACCGGAAGCGGCGGCAGACGACGCTGATAGCGAACCGAGTGCGGGACAGTCCAGTGGGCAGGAGAGACCGCCTGGCGAGCCATCCTGGCAGAGGGTGCTTCGGTGGCTAGAAAGGTTTATTGAATTCATGTTATTTGTCAACTTTCTGGTTGCCCTCGTCCGCTGGATCACCGGTGATAGTAGCGCTGCTCCAGATTTAAACGTGAGCAAGCCATCACGTGGTAAATTCTGGTAGTTAACTTATGAGACAGAAATTAGACTATATAATTATAGATCTACCTACCGTTGGGTGCATCAGCCAGATAACTTTTGTCTCAACAGATATAGCCTATAGCTACTGCATCTAATTATGAATGCAAGCATTTGCATGCAGACCGCATCCGTACAGTTCATTTTACTCATTGATCGAATCCTAAAAAAGAATTCTTATACGTTTGCTAGTTTAGAGACTCGATCTGGGCTACATAGTTTAATTTATATATATATGCTTATAGGGCCTACCGGCACCAGTAAATATAGCTCACACTGCTTCGATTATGAATTCTAAAAAATATCTTCAGCTCTCTATATATATAGCTCACACTGCTTCGATTATGTATTCTAAAAATATATCTTCAGTTCTCATGTGTTATATTAAAGCAATGACATATAGAGTGCTTGTGGGGAAGTTCGACACATTAAGCATTTTTGCGAAATTTCTAGTCTAAAACGAGATCATAAAATTATAACAAAAATACTTTATAGTAGCACTATGTCTCTTTAAACAAAAGCAATAACAATTTATTCTTTGCAGTTTATATTTTGAAATTACAAACACTTTTTCTGAGGGCTACAAATTGTCGAATTTACCCTCACTGTGGGGGGGAATTCCGACAGTTACTGTCTGTCACTGGTATCAGTATTTACAACGTGTGCAGATTAGATCAATGTCATTGAAAGCATATGTACACGTCTCATGAAACCAACGTCCACACATCTGGCACCTTACCCATTCTTCTTCCTGGTTCTTGGGTGGATCAAAATATGAACAACCACATTGAGCAAAGCGTAATTACATGGATCACTGACATCGTTAGCATTCGTATCATAGTCTATACATACGTACATATATACATAGTCTACATAGGCCTACATACATATATATGCATACATACATACATACATACATGCATACTTACATACATGCATGCATACATACATACATACATACATAAGACACATACATACATACATACATACATACATACATACATACATACATACATACATACATACATACATACATATATATATATATGCATACATACATACATACATACATACATACATACATACATACATACATACATACATACATACATACATACATACATACATACATACATACATACATACATATATATATATATATATGCATACATACATGCAGTGCATACATACATACATACATATATATATATATATATGCATACATACATGCAGTGCATACATACATACATACATATATATATATATGCATACATACATGCAGTGCATACATACATACATGCATGCATACATACATACATGGTGTAAACATCCGAAGTAAGAACAGAGGTCTTCTGTCTTTGGACATTGTTTATCTTTTAATATATTGGTTATAAGGTCTTTCTGCTTGAACATCTCTTGTAGGCAAAAATTAATCAGACTTTTGTTGTATAGACATTAATTTTTGCATCTACAGTAATGATACACGCACAAAACGAATCACATAATCTCACGTATATGCATGAGTCGCACACTGTCGAACTTACCCCAATCAGAGGTGTCGAACTTACCCGAACTTGGGGGGAAGTTCGACAGGTCACTTACTCGGCGACCCACTGTGTAATTAGCACTATGCATCCTACCAGCCTACTTTTCAATGCCATTAGACGTAGTTCAAGCATTAACAACAATAAAATCTCACTCGGGATGAGCGATATGCAAATAAACTCTTAACACGATTTTACATTGAGCATTCGGATGCATTGACTATTCATTGGGTGTATTGATTCAGCTCAGGGTTTCGCGGATTGCATGTGGTAAAATTTTAATCCGAGTTGGCCAAAACAACAACTAAAGAAAGCTTTATTTAAAAATATTTTTGCAAATGACGTGTCATTAAAGTTCGTGAGTAAGTAAGCAAAACAGTTACGTCTGTCGAACTTCCCTCCAGTGTCGTACTTCCCCCCAAGCACTCTAGGCCTATGATCTGGCTTCGACATTGCACTTAACCGTCTTAACGTGTAGGCCTACCTTCGGGCTTCGGTCTATAGCCGCATAGGCCATAGGCCTATAACGTATACTCATCTATTTTCAGCTCAGCAAATTATAAATTGCCATGAACATACGTAGGCCTAACTATAATTGCATTTTAAAGGTCTTGTTTTGTTTTTTCTTTAACCGTCATCGGATCGTGGGTTGGTCGCCCCACGGACAAGTTTTCTCCATCTTTCTCGATCCTTTTTTCTCTCATCATCTGATCGAAATTGCATCTCCAACCAGTCTCCGATATTTGTAATCCAGCTTGTCCTCGGTCTTCCCTGTGCTCTTTTCCCCGGTACTGTGCCCTGCATAATCTCCTTTTCCAGACAGTTTCCTTCTTTCCTCATCACATCGCCGAAGAAAGACATCTTCCTTCTTTTGATTGAGTTTAGGCTGTTTAGCAGACATCCTTCCAACCCCGCCGCTTCCAATACCCATAAGCAGTGCTAAAAGTGTGGAAAAATAAGTGCCTCCATGGACGCCCCTTGCCTTTCTAAAAGAAGTGCCTGGACGCCCCTTACCTTTCCAGTCAGTGCTGGCCAATAAGTGGCAGGACGGCGTTCAGATTTTAAAATAAGTGCATGGACGCCGTCCATGACCGTCCAGGCACACTTTAAGCCCTGCCCATAAGTTTGTTTTCTTGTCTGCAGTCCAGGATACTCTCAGGATCTGTCGTAGACATTTCATCTCGAAATCTTTTATCCTTTCCTCATCCTCCTTTTTAATGGTCCAACTTTCACAACCATAATTATGTTGCCACTTGCCACTGTCCAAAGTCCAAACAAAGGACCTCCATAAGTCGTATCTTTGTCTCCCCTTTTAAAATGCTATGACATTTCCATATTCTCAACGCTGCAGCTGCTGCCTACGTGTTCGCCAGTTTCTCTCGAATGTCCTTTTTGCCCTCTGCATCTTCTGTAATCAGTTATGCATAACCGTGCTTTCTCGTTGGTATAGAACTTTCAACCTGGAATGGTCTTCCACTGACTCTTCGCTCTAGCTCTTTGTAAAAGATCCTTCTCGGTCTATCCTCTCCCATCTTAAGGCAGTTTTATTTGACCTTGCTGAGGGCTGAGGTTGGGAGCGCCTCTGAGTAGTCCCCTTGAAGAGACGCTATATAAATGCATATAATTAATGAATGAATGGATTTAAAAATAAAAAATATGCGGATGATACCATATATGCGCAACCACGTCCTAAAAGTTGGGGGGACCAAATGGAAATTCTTAGTATAGGAGTAGTAATAGCGAGCGCGAAACGCGCGAAGCCGCGATTGCCGATCGAGGGCAGGAAGCCCCTAACGATTAGGGGTATGGGGAGCGTTGTAACTGAAGTTACTGAACAGCAGTCTCATGAGCCAAATGCAATGCGGTTAAACTAGTAATGGAAGTGATTCTAGTAAAATACTTCAAATACAAAGTTATAACGTGAATCTTGTAGGCTAATATACTTTACATATAAATAGCCTACATAGGCCCCTATGCATAATTCTGACGACCTTTTATTAGTCATCACCCCGTCTCGTTTGTTGTTCACCGCGTGTTTCGTGAAGTGTGTAAATTCTACATGTTGACCTCACACTTACCGACTTACCGATTGGGGGGGGGGGGGCAAATGCATGGGCCGTCCCCCACCACATTCCTTGAGGGGACCTCCTACCTGTGCCCTCTGAGTCTCCGCCTATGGTCAGGCAGTCCCTTAATTTATGCCTTCCGTGTACTCACTGCTCATGGTCTAGCTGGCGCTGGCCTCAAGCTATACATGTAGTAGGCCTACTACCAAAGATATTAGAGTTTTACTACTACGCTGTCCAGTGGCGTAGCCAGGAATTTTTCATGGGGGGGGGGTTTTATGGCTGGAAACCCTGTTTTTTGCTATTTTTCTTGCTTAAATGGAAAAATAACCATTAAAAAAACTTTTTTTCGGAGCCAATGGGGGGGGGTTTTGACCCCCGAAACCCCCCTTGCCTACGCCACTGACGCTGTCACGTCTGCTTTATGCAGCTCCTGCATGGTGGGGCTATGCTGGACAACAGGAAAGGGGCAGGCTCCAAGCCCTGATGAATAGTCTTAATCGTCAGCATTATCTTTCGGGTGATATTCCAACATTTGAAGAACTGAGTCGTCATGCTGAGACCAGTTTGTTTTCGGGGGTTGTGGCAAGACCAGGCCATGTCCTCCACGAGTTGCTCCCCCCAGCGAAGTAAACGGGTCATAACTTAATTGCGCCCCAGACACTAGGGTGCTACAAAAGACATAAACAGACAATCAGATGAGGAAACATTTCAAGCTAGAATGCTGTATATACATACTAATTACTTAGTTTTGTTGATAGTTTTTTATGTCTTATGTGATACTTGTTCACCAAGTGCTGTTTTGCGCTGGTCATAATAACGAATATACTTACTTACTTTACATAGAGTAACTTACTTACTTGATTGTGTCAGAAAGAGTTTGTCTAGTTCATTTACAATTCATTGGCGTAGTCGGTTATAGTTTCTTGTATTATCGTTTAGTTGTGCGTGCTACTTTAGCAATAATAGTCATGGAATCGAAGAAAAAGCACAGTATTGATGAGAAAATTCTCGGGACTTTTTGGGATCTGGTAGAAGCAGACGAAGAGAAACGCATCGCTGCGTTAGAAGTCTTGCTTACGGCGCTGACAGGAAAACAGGGAGATGTAAGTTGGTTCACATGTGCTGGAAGAAGTTAGGGTAATCTGTTGTCATTGCGGGTCAACCCGAAACCCGAATCCCCGAAAACGCTGAAAATGAACAAAACCCGATTACCCGAAAACAGTTGTATAGAAAGCGACCGAATCTCCGAAAACAATTCAGAAGTTTTATAGAAAGCGGCCGAACCGCAGACAACTGGCCATCTGGAGTTAAATTGAAATCATGGCTTTTACCAACAGTTTGAACTTTGAAATTTGCCGTTTTCTTCATTTCGTAAATAAATGATTTTTGGCTCATGGTTACACAGATTAATCTACGCTGAAACATGATTTTATCAGATACACTTTAAGCCAACTAAAAATTAATTTGTGTTAGTGGCTATAATTACACTTCATTTAATTGTTTAATATGCAACAAGCATTCTTGCTCTTCACTAAACTAGCATCAGTATTAGAAATCATCCTGTATTGCTTTCATTCATTCATTCATCCTATGGATTTATATAGCACCCCTTCAAGAAACTACTTGGAGGCGCTCCCAGCCCAGCCACAGCGAAAGAAAAAGACTTCAAGAGAGATTTATGAAACAAGGTTTGACTGGTCAGATGTAGTAAATGTAGCTTTGAAGGGAGGTCATTCCGCATTGGCGGCCTTACAACTGAGAAAGCATGCATTGCCTGGCAGCTAAGCAAACTCGTGGAACTAAAGATCAAGAGACTGATCTGTAGAGTATTATATTGCCAAAATTGCATTTATGTAGTACCGTGCTTATGACTGGCTGTCCTATTATTGTTGCAATGTTTTTCTAATATGTCAAGAATGAAACAGAGCCATGCACTGAAGTCAACTATGCGGTGAAGAGGCTGATCAAGGGACTGGCGTCCAATCGTGGGTGTGCCCGGCTTGGCTATGCTGCTGCCTTAGAACAGGTAAACTTATTACTTAAATAGCCATGTTTCCTGACACCTGTTGCTTTTGAGCTATGAAACAGCTTTGCTGTGCATTGTTCTGTTTTCATCTGAGGTGTGAAATTTGAATTTGTAAGAAATTTCTGCTTTGTAGCATTTACTGTGCTATCGTTTCAATGAATTCGTGTTTGTCCTGTGACAACTGCTGCCTGAATGTGACTGAGCTCTAAATATAGTTCCATGCCTGCAATTCAAGAGGACAGGCTTATTTGCATCCTATTCCAACCCCGAAATCTTGATGTTGAACATGTGAGTTTGAAGAATCTGTCTATACAGTGCTCAGAGTGAACAAATATGACTCTAGCATTGGGGGAGGGGCAGCTCGCAAATTTCTAGCTACGGAAATTATGATATTGAGAGCATTTCCATAAATTTGTGTAGTGTGGCTGTTTCTTAGTTCCAGTGTACAACACATTTTGTGTTGTATTGTATTGTGTAGGAATTGCATTCAAATTGACTGTCAGACAATGCCTTAATAGTTCGCTTTCAAAGGCTTCATAGTTGAGCTAAATATCCGTCCACATTTCTGCATCTATACTCTATAGTGAAATGATGTTAAATGGGCTTGAAAGTGATTTGTCATCAATGCTGTTTCATTACATATTTGACAGATTTTGAAAAGGTTCAACTTCTTTACAATTCCACAACTTATGCAGCTGGTGAAAGAAGAATTAAAGTATGAAAAGAGTGACAAGAAATCTGTAAGGCCACTTTCCTTATCTACAGTTTTTCTGCATGTATTTAGAAAAAATTGCTTATAAAAATTTCGAATACTTTTAACTGGTTTTTCAGTTGAAATCTGTTTAATGTTTGGCTGTGCTCATATTTATCTGTCAAGCAGAAGTTGGTTGACAGTTAAGTATGAGCTTTTTCAAATCTCCAACAGTACAACTCAAAAACGTATCAAGATTTTTTGTTACTCTTGTGTCCCTTAGCAGAATCATTCAGGAAATACTTGCTCTTGCTGTTATTGCATTCCAATTTTCAGTATTACTGTTAGTATGCGTCTTAAATTTTATGTTTTCGTTATTGATTTCTATATTGTAAATCTTACCATTCTGGGGTGTTATCAAATTTTCGGCTAATTTCCATTCTCCACATGTCATGTCCTCATTGGCAGAATTTATTCAAAGGGAATATATATGCTATCATCACAAGAATCTGTACAATGTGATTTCGGTTGTAGGTAGTTGTGCAGAAATATGTCTACTATCATGATCTAATTAATATACTGCTCGGTTGGAAATCAGTGCAAAGTCTTATTCTGTGTTTTATTTCATTGTTTTCTTTTCCATTATTTGTAGGATATCAGTCAAGTGCTGATTGGAAAACTAACAGCTTTTGACAACATTGTTAGGGTTTTCTCTGTAAAAGAGGTGAGTCTTTCATGTTTTTGCCATGTATAATTGTATATACTACTTGATTATTTTTTGAATAAACAATTTGAATGAATGAATGAATTAGAATTATCCTGCGATTCGCATAATCTGCAGTTATTTTATTATGTAGCTTGATTTCCATTTATTCATTCATTTATTCTGAGAATTTACATAAATTTTTGCTGCCAAATCAGATAGGTGTTCTCCCTTATTTGAAATGAAACGTGATTGTCTTTGTAAAACTGTTTAAACAGATAGAAAGAGGCCAACTAGTCCAGCTAATCAAAACAGTTCTCACGGTTGGTGAGAAGAAATCTTTCCTGGGAAGCCTGACGTTGGAGATCTTGTATGAAATTATGTCTAAAGTATGTGCTGTTTGCAACTTTTGACTTGTCTGTTTATTGAGTTTTAGTGACATAGACTTTTAACATTGGTTACGTTTGTTTTCTTTTTATACGATAGTTGTCTTTCATTCCAGTTTTAGCAATTATGCCTTGTTTGTATTTGTGCAAGGTTGTTTGTTTTCGTATTTGTATGTATATCTTGTTAGAAGATTGTTGTGTATACATGTGTAGTATTCGTCTTCAATCTTTTACTATGTTTATTTTAGGGAAATCATCTGCTTTCGTTTAAGCTTTATTTATAATTTTGTCAAACACTGGTTTATTTCGCATTAAATTAAGTGTGCTTTAAAGTTCTGATGCTTGCATTTTGAATAGTTGTAAACACGTTGATCTTGTTTCCTTTGTTTAGTTTGACAAACACGAATTCAAAAAGAGCATTTGGCCGCTGATTGAAGAGGAAATGTGCCAGGGTTGGCTGCTGGAAGCAATGGCAACTGAAGAGAGCAAATCTGTAGGTTGCTCACTTATTGTAAAGGTTTTTCTCTTATTGCAAGGTTGATCCTTAACTCTGTAATGCTTCATGTTCATTTGTTGACTTATGTCAGCATTTCTGCTTGGAGGAACTCCTTATATACAGTAGTTGAGTAATGCTTTTCTACTGAATGGTACGATTTGCTTAAGCGTCAATTGATTATTTAGGATTGACATTAATTTGCATCAGTTTAACTCTATTATATGTGTGATACTTTTTTTGATGTTTCTGTTGATAATTACAATTTATTTAAGCATCGATTGATTACTGTACGGTCTGCATGCGTTAATTTGCTGAGTTTAGCTCTAATATATATGTGTGATACGTTACAGTAGCTACTTCTTATAAGAATCTGTTCTTTGTAGAGTATTCGAGAGGGAAGTGAGTTGCTGTTGGCCTGGGCTACAATGGACATCATAAGCGGAACAGACCGCAGAAGGTCGGTTTCTTTACAAAAGTCTACGGAATAAGTTTACGCATTTTATTAGCTTCAACTTGTAAATGGTGATCTGCTTTGGTAAAGTTAGAGATGTCGTCATACATAATAGTTTTAAACTCTGAGAATTGATTGCAGAGAATGAAAGCTAGTGTTCTTCTTTGGAGCAAATACAGGAATGTTTGCATTTGAAATATTGCAGTGATTTAGACAGGACAGTTAACCTCTGAGCTGCATTAAGAAGACTGTCGACATTGAATTGAAGTGATCTGTAGACATTGAATCAATTGAGGATATCACTGTGAAGAGACTTGACATTCGGGGAATTTAAGTAAGTAAGTAAGTATTTTCTTTATTACTCCACTTGCAAATGCTCAATGGAACATAGAACATCAATATAATACAGCGAAGTTATTAAATAAAACGTGCACATTAACAAGTTGAATAAAATAACTAAAATATTAGCATCAAACAAGTCATCTATACAGCTGTCTGGTGATAAATCCCTAAAGTTCCAATCAATATATCGCAGCGTGGTATCTCTAGATTATTCGAGCGAGACCTAAGGGAGTTACTTGTTCTGGTGGGAGATGATGAAGAAATAAAATTATGCTGCACTAATGTTCTCTGCTGTTTCAGAAGATATAGAAATTAAGAAAAATCAATAATATAGTGCTCATTGTTATCCTTTTTAAACTAATTAATTTTAAAGTAAAAGCGGTTTATTGTTCTGCTAGCGAAGAGAAACAACCTCACAACATGGACGCTCGACGGAAGTGGGCTTTGTCAACCCTGACGTCTCTTGCTTCTCATGCATCAAACGCTGATCCAACGTGGCAACTGCACCTACTGCAGTTCTTAGTGTTAGCCGGATTCTTTGAAATCAAATCACCGAATTCATCTTTGCCTCATGTAAGCACCAAGACTTTCGAATGCTTTTTGTAAAACAATTGTATTGTGATACTTGTACATGTAAGGATCTATACTAATTTGTTTATCTGTATTATTAATTTTTTCATTGTTGAATTGACTGTTTGTAGTTTTTACTTTCCACTGTCAACGCTGTTGATTTAGTGCATTTCAGATGCTCTTAATAGGCAGAAATATTTATCCTCAATTCCTCATTCATACAATGCTGTAGACCAGGGGTCTCAAACACGCGGGCCGCATGCGGCCTGCGAACCCGATTAATGCGGCCCGCGAACAACCTCCTCGTTTTTTATTTTTTTAAATTAGATATCGGTTTAAAAGAATTTTGCAGATCTTTTACGATTTGAACCTAGGTTTAAACTGCTTTCTACTCCTTTTGCTGTGGACATTGAGTCCACAACAGTAGATATTATAGGCATATTATGTAGATGGATATAGTGGACCTTCAGTGTGATGCTACAATGAGAAGCTGAAAAATGTCACTCACTTCCGCGTGTGTTTATTTTTGCAAAATTAATTAACTTCCATTTGCTTGGTTTTGAACAATGACACTAACAGGTTGGCCCTATGTTTATTTCTATAATTTTGGTGACTTTGGTTTAGAGGACTTAGAACATTTAGAACACTTAAGAACACTCAGTCTCTTGGTTTAACTAAATCCGAGTTGAATTACTCTGAACGCATAAGATAGACCTACAGCATAATTTCTTCAATAATAGCGCCCACGCATTTTTCGATAATTGGGATAGAATGCATGGTTTTTCGATTTTGTTTTCAGTGCCATTATAGTTAGACCTACACTTAAAATATAATATTATATGAATTTTACAGGATTATATCATCATTGCAGTATTGTATGCTGCAATGACATAACTAATTATATAGTTTCACGTGCACGAGAATATTTTGATGTTGCGGCACGCGAGTCATTAAAAATTTCAAATGCAGCCCACATGCTGATTTGAGTTTGAGACCCCTGCTGTAGACAGCAGCACTTACATAATGCATATTGATAACCACTGTGATATCTTATAGAAATTTAAGCAAATTTTAGTTTTGCTGTATATATTTTATTGTTATTGTAAATGTTATTGTTATCAATAGACAGAATAAAAATATGTTTTGCTAATATACATTGATTGACTGATTATGCTTTTTTATGTGCAGTGTCAAAAACCATTTGCGACTCCAATATCATCTGAGATGCGCAGTTTGCTTCACGGTATCTTGCTGAAAGCTCTCAGTAAACTTGCTGATAGCAACTCCGGTATTTGAATTTTGTTTCCTTTGTGTTTTCTTTCTTTTCAGGATGATAGTTTAATTAATTGATTAATCTTACAGCTATTTGATATCTGTATTTTCTCTTTATCTTCCTCATTTTGTAATCTGTCAAAAACCAGTTTCTTGTTAGTATTTAATTAAATTGGTATTATTCAAAGAAAATGCACGGTTTTGGTCTGCAAATCTAGCAGCTGCTGTTTTTATTGACTACTTTTTCTGTCATTAACCCTCTGCTGATTTAAGGGTATAGGATATCTCGCACCCTTTACTACACTCTAGTTGGTAAAGGGTTAATTTATGCAAACTGCTGGTGGTGTTTAAACAACTGTTATACAGCTCCTGTTTGTCGAGATGAGTTTAATGCAGGGTTATTAAACGCTGTGGCTGCTGCTGTGTGTGTGATAAGCATTCATTCTCAAAGTACTGTTACCTGTTACATGTTTATGACTTGATTTTTTCAGGTAAATTGAGTTCAGTGAAATCTTTCAGTGAATTGTTGTTTAACGTCTCATCTTACATCCAGGTATTTTAACTTAAGCATGTTTATGAATTTGCATCAACCTGTTCCTATGTTCTATTTTTGGAAATTAAGCATGTGCCATTGATGCCTGTCAATGATTGACATTTTTTGGTTATTAATTTTCAAATGTGTTACCTTAATTAATTGTGGAACTCTATTGATTTAGGCATCCACTCCCTAAACTCTCTGAACTTTTTTTAAGCTGACCTGCAGAAAACATTTATGAAGAGCCGGCTATCTGTATGTAGACTATGGCTGCGACTTGGTATAGCCACAGTGTCGATTCTTGTTCCCATTTGCTTCCTCATCCAGTTTTACTATAGTGACGATGACTAGACTTAAACCTTTCAGCTTCTTCTCATGAATCGACGCACATTGTCCTTGCTGTTACAACATTCTCATGCCTACCTGACTTTGCCTCGTAAAGTTTATTATTTGCTATCATATATATAATACTTGTAATAATAATACAAAGAATAATTATACTACAAGTAATATGCGCATTGTGAAAATATTTTCCACTGAATCGATTCCAAGAAATTTGCTTTTAGCTGATTAAGTTCCGTGTGTTTTTTCTATCAACAACTTTGAAATGATGATTCAGTTTCTCAAATTGAGTCTAATTGAATTTCCAGGATCATGTGGGTGTTGAAATACTTGTGTAAAGATGATGGTTACATAAATAAATTTCTGCTGTAATAGTGATTATTTCTGTTTTCAAGTTACTTCTTGAGAACAAAGATGACATTTCTGTGGCTACTGATCTGCCGGAGGAAGATCTGGAGAGGTGGACGGATATCCACCGCATCGTTACGAAAATCCATTCACAGGTAGGCGTCCACTTATTCATTTCTGTGACTCTCTATTAGATAGATGTCTATGGGCTTTGGTAACCTTCTGTTAGTCAGCTGATACTTCCGGTGAAAATCAAAGCAAACTGGCTTGTTAATACCCAGGGATCTTGTGCTAGGAATTGATTGAATCTGTATGTTATTTTAGCTTTATTGTTACATAGTTATATGAGATGTTAGCATATTTAACTTTATTTATGCTGTTTGCAAAATCAATTGTTGGTTGTCATTTCAGATTGTTGTGTGAGTTGCATTTGAAAATTATTTTTAACGCAATTTTGACACTTTTCTGGTTTGTGACCTTCAGAAATCTTGATTGCTTTGTGTTTCCTCTCTTCCAGAATGAAATTGAATGGTCGAATGTTCGCCAGGCATTTGAGCTGCTTCTTTTACACCAGGAACTTCTACTCTTCTTTGATCGAGACGATCCAAGGGAAAATCTTGAAGTGAGGTTTCTTTTTTTGCCAGGAATTCAAAGCATTGCAGCACAAAGCGCTGTTTCGCAATTGTCTTCAGGCAGTGTGTAATGTCTTCCAGTAGCCTAATCGAAATTTAGGAGTTTAAGATGTCTTTACTGTCGTTTATTGTATATTGCTGTGGTTTTAAATATGTCGTGACGTTTTTTTACGATATATTGTCTTCTGCTTTATACATGAACTTGTAGCGTTCAGACATATTCCTATCTCAATCTCGTGGAAAACTTTGTATTTAAAGTATATTACAAGAATCACTTTGAAAATTCATTAAGTTTACTTAATCAGTTGCTAGATTTTTACCATTTCCTGCATTTTTATTAAAAGGAAATCCGAAATTGCTACAAGAGAGCGGTTGCAAAGAAGAATAAATCAGCCAAGAATAAAAGTTCAGGTAATTGCTTTACTAACCTCTTCTGAGCAAATTGTGAGTGGATGACCTGCTGAAGGTGAATACGCACGCAATGCCTGTCACTTGTGAGGCTCCTTGTATCTGCTTTCCATATCACAATCACATTGCTCCTACCAATCGAAGAATCGTGTATACACACGACTGGAGGCTTGATGTATTATGTTGTATCCCTGGTTTTTGGACGATAATTGGGGTTCTGGAAAGTTTCACATCTTGTTTGCATAAGAAAAGCATTCAATTCACTGCGTTTATGAAGACAGATTGATGCATAATTACGTTTGAAAAGTAAAATATTGCATTTGGCGATTCAAAACATAATCTTTAGTATTAGAAACTGAAATTGAAATGGGGCAGCATCAATAGTTGACAGTCAATATTATTATTATGGTATGATGATGATTTGTGAAGGAGGTACAAACTGCTTTTAAGTAATGTAGATTTAACAATACATCTCTGACGTAAGGAAATTTCAGTGACTCAGCAAAAGAAATTAGAAACGTTTTTGTTGTTTGTGTAGTTGGAGAACCGATGTGGATAGATGTTCTGATGGACGTTCTCATGCATCTCCTTCTGCAGGAAAGTCACCTGACGAGGACCATCGTCAAGATGGCCTCATCGTTGCTGCACACGGAATTCACGTTGAACAGCATCCAACTTATTACACAGGTATATCTTATCATGAGAGGATGCTGTACAGATTCTGATTGATTGATTGATTGAAGTCAAAAGCCTTCATGCTTACAAAAAAACCAGTTCATTGATTGATTTGTACATGTTGAAAAGTATTCATTGTTGTGCATGCATCAAGTTATCTGAGCACAAAGATGCATTATGAAAGGTGTGAACGTCAGTCGGGAAATTAATTTGATTGTTTTTGTTTTGTTTAAATTAGGTTCTTGACTCTCAGGCCGGTTCTGACGTGGCCTTTGAAGATGACGATGAAGAAGGTGAATGCAAACAAAACCTAATTTCAGTAAATTTATAATTGTGCTTCTTCAGGTTGCGGTATCAGCGATGAGTCTTATTCTTATTACTTATCACATTATTCTTTATTTGTACTGCTTTATACTTTATTCTACATGGTATGTAGTTTTAAATCTGCAGCATTTTGATACATTTAAACTGTGAATGTTAATTAATATGCCCTGAATTAATATACCCCTTATCTTTGTTGATATTTTTGTAGTAATAGCATTTGCACTTGTCTAAAAAGAGTCTGTATCTTGATGATCATTACACTTCCACGATTACGTCATGTTCTCTGAGTTCATTCATGCTGAGAACTTTGTCATTTCTTAATTCTGTTGCACTTCCATGAAGTTGATATTTATTGATCATATTAGTATTTCATATCGCCATGTATACTTGCTGACTTAGGAACAGGTGATGAAGATGCTGAAAACGAAGGTGCTGACAGTGATGAAGATGAGGATGTAGAAGAAGCTGATCAAGAAGATTCAACACTGGTTAACCCTGCCTTCAAATTTGCTATCAAATCAGCTCTTGGAGAAGCCGCCATTCCAAGTGATGCAGAGGTAAATATAGAATGTCCCTAGTCGGTAGGCAAGATTTGTTGGGAATTTACGCTCAATATTTTCATGATTTTTCTGGGCAGCATTCTTGCTTAATAGGTTAACTTATTTTTGCTTTAATTTAATTCATTTGATCACCAGATCTCATTTCAATATGCTTCAGTCACTTGAATATTGATATAACATGACCATGGACTCTCGCTATTCTTTCGGCCAGCTCAGTTGACTCTTTTAAATCCATGCTAAAAACATACTTGTTCACTAGCTCTTTTCTCGCATGGTAACTGCTTTGTGAGGTGCCCTTGTACCAGCATGGCTGTGTTACAGCGTCATATAAATAAATTGTCATGATTAGTATTATTATTAAATACCAAATTTAGTTTAAAAGAGAAAATGGTGTTGGTATTACCGTATGGCGTATGCAATCTCTTTTGAGCCTTTCTAGATTTGGTTCCAGATCAAAGTTTCATAAGGTTCTGTTGTGTACTACGTTGATGCTTTAAGCTGCATTGATTTCCAAGTCACTTTTAGTGCACTCTCATTCCTAAATGTTTATAATTAAGTTCATGTTGTTTTGACACTGGTAGGGATCACTGAGTGACTTGGACGATGATGCGATGATGAAGATGGATGAGATGTCGGCTGTCATTCTAAGACAGCGTGCTGACAAGTTTGAGAAGAAAAAGGAGCAGAAGGAACAGGAGACACAGCTGAGGCACTACAAACTGAGGTACGGACTTAACCGTGATTTTACTTTGCGTTCTTGTTCCTCATTGTGCCAATCAAGACTGATGCTAGTTTACAATGCTGTTTCTTGCACCAACCAGTCTCTTCCTGTTTTGAATCTTGCAGTGAGATTCAGTCTTTGAGTTTTACTGTCACCAGTAAAGCTAAGTAACTCGGCATGCATTCTGCAACTTAGAATTAGAGTCAATACTTTCTTACTTACTTACATTTCGTTTATCTGTTGACACTGGTCTAACTTATAAATCTCCGAGACGCAAGCTTTGACATTAATGATGCTAATGACGTTGATGACTGAGAATTAAGGTTGATACTTTTCAATACAGAAAGTTTTTTGTTCGTAATTGCTTGTCGTTTGGAAATGTGTTGGCCAGCAGAAATTGAGGACTGCTGCAAATATTGATTGACCTTGTAAATGGTTTTTCATATACAGGATTTTTTCTGGTGTTATTTGTGAAAGACAAGAACAAGAATATTGGTGCAGATATTATGATATTTATCTGTTTTGTGTTATTTTTAGGTGTCTAGATCTTGTTGAAGACGTCGCTCGCCACACTGATTCTGCAGCCATGCTTTTTGTAAGTGCTATGGCTTTGACCAGCTTTCTCAAGATAAGTCTTTGTTAATTTCTCTTCTCCTTTTTGTCTTTTTCAATGTGCTTACTAATCCCACTTTTACTGCAATACCTATTTCTGTTCTTTAATGCTTGTGTTGCTAACTCTCGATGCTGATTAGTTAGGATGTTTAGAATGTTGACTAAATTTACATTAATTGTAAAGTTTCTGAGTTGTTGGGTTTTTTTTCGAATAGGAGCTGATCATGCCGCTTCTAAAACTGATGAAGACGGGACGGGAGAGACAAGAATTTCAAGAAATCGGCGGCCGAGCTCGAAGGATTCTTCATGAACTTTGTCAACGTCACAAGGCAAGTTTTGAACTATGAAGTTTGCATCAGAGTTTTTACAACTGGTTTTGCCTTCTGGATAATAAAAATAGCAGTGCTCAGCAATATTATTTTCTTAGATTTTTATTATTTGTGCTTTGACGTAATCCAAAACGGAAATAATCCACGTAAAGTGTTCTATAATTGCAGAATTGTAATTTTTGCTGTGAGTCAACCTTGTAAAACGAATAAGAATTTGTGTATATTTTGAATTTTTTACATTTTGCAGTTAAACAATGACAAAACTCTGTCATCTGAAGAATTGCAGAAAGTTGTCGGTAATATTCAGAATATGATGAAAGGTATTGTTATTTGAAATCAAACCTAAGAATAAGATTGATACTAATATTAACTGTTTGGTAATATTAACCGCAATGGATTAAAGGGTGTTGCAAATAATCCATGTAAGCCAAATATTAGGGTAGACCTGGGGTTGGCCACATCATTGGCAGCTAGTCTTGGTATTTGAGTCTAACTAAATAATTGCCCAGTTTTTGCCCACCTCTGGAAGGCATGAAGATATACTTCAGTGTTCAGAGCGGTGTTGAACAACAAACAAGGAGCTTCTTAAGCTCCTTAACTAATGATGCTGATAGTGAGTCTGGGTTGCATGACTAAATGGCCCTGGCAGCAGCTAAATGTTGTTTGAATGTCCTAATGAGGCTTGTAAAGCAGAATCTGCTGAGGTAGCTAGCTGATTAGTTGTATAAAGATAATTCCTTTTATGGGAACAAATCAAGATCCTGGATCATGCATTCAAGCTTTGTGAATATTAAACTAACTGAGGTCTTGGAATTATGGTGTTTTGCGTAGTGTGGGAATGTTGTTTAGACAATTCTTTGACTGTGTACAAATCAAGAACCAAGGATATGATGTGTTTTCCAGTCTAGGAATGTTGCTACTCTCACATCATTGTCTTGTTTTGTGCTTCTAAAGCTTTGTGTACTAATGGAGATACGTAATAGTGGATAAACTAGCCTGTCTTTATATGCCATAAATCAGAATAATACTGATCAATTTGCTTCAATTTAGTAGAATATAAAATTATAAAACATAGTAAAACAATTTTTTTTCAATTCAGTAATATTGCCTGTTTTTTCTTATCATATCTTCATCCACTGAATAAATTTTGGTTCTGCATTTTAGGTACTGGAACCACTTTGTCAAAGGATGTCAGTAATGCGTGTCTTTTCCTGGTAGGCAATACTTGTTTCCAATAGAATCTTTTATTTAATTTATCTCTGTAAGTACATAATTGTACACAATACTATTGCGTTGTCAGTCAACATAGGAAGGCAGAAAGTTGATCGAACTGCATGATAGGTTAAGAGGTAGCAAATATTTTATTAGTAATATAATAATCTTTTTCATTTCAGGTTCGTCTCGCTTTTGGTCACGTTGACAGTGCGTCTGAAAATAATGTATGCATTCATATTCATAAATCTTTTTTTCGTTTTTGCTTTTAAAATTTGCTTTACTTGGAAAATGCATGGTACAATCAATCTAAAATAGTTCACTGTTAGCTTTAAAAGTTGTATGTTTCATTTTAAATTCCATGATTATATTGCCAAAGTTTTTGCTGACGTTATTGTTATTGTATCAACACGCTTGGCGGTTAATTCCTTTCTATTTTCAGTGTTTTGTGTTTTACAAATATTATAGTGTGTATATTGCTTAAACATTGCTATCAGAATTCACTGTCATTTGTGTTCTTTCATTGAGCTGTTCTTTGTAGGGTCACGTCGTTTCGTTAGACGAGAACCAAAAAGATTCTGTAGTTCGTACACTCATTCTCGACTTTTTCAAGCAAAAGTAAGTTTCCTTCTGTGTAAAATAATTTCATTATTAACTGCCCTTTGCCGCAGTTACTTTGCTTATTTGTGAAATGAAATGTTGGATTTGTTTCAATTTGCTGTTTTTTGCCATCTATTGAAATGAGTGTTATCATTTGTTCTATGCTATAAATACTTACTGCGTACCATTTTAAAATGCAGTTAAAATGGTATTTGATTGAGTCACTGCACATGTAACACTGTTATATTATGGTGAACGGTTGATATATAAAATTCATCTGATCTGTATGGCTCTGCTGCACATGTTCATTTCTGCGCATTTGCTTTGTTTTACTCGTTTTGACAAACTCTTTAATGATAGTGTCACTAACCCCAGCTGGCAGAACGATATTGTTGCTTTTAGGTTTTCCCTTCAACGTTTAGTGATCACTAAAGCTTATGAATTGAAATTGAATCAAATTGACAACTTTACTGATTTGTTTTGTTTAATGTCACTAGATGTGCTGAATTGTAGTATGTTGTTTGGTTGCTGTTTTAGAAACAGTAAAATGCAACCGCATTTTTTAAGAATGCTCGTCGAAAAATATTCAGTGAGTCGCGTATATTCCTCTTGTCAGAATTCATAGCTTTACTGGGTGAACACTGAACAAGCGTGTTTCTAAGAGACCTTGAAATTAAAATATGATTTTTAAAGGACAGCCATGTTTAAAAATTTATATTCAATCAACAACTTCTGCAGACTGGTGATGAAGCCCCCCAACTGGTCTGCATGTTGTAGCATTTTCATAATACTTGTAGTAATGTAGTTATATATATATAATATACACAATGTGTAATATTGTGTATTCATGATATATGCATGCATAATGTATTTTCGTTGATCAATGTATCTTGTTCTAGAGTGTGGTTTGGCCTTTAAAAGAAGAACTACTGAATTATGTTCTCTCAACAGATGTCCGAGTCTTTAGCCGAGTGAGTACTTAGAGATGACTTTGTAGTGATGATCAGCATACATACTTACATTCACTTGTTGATCAAGGGTTGTGCTGACATAAAAGATCCTTCATTGAATTTAAGATTTCAGCTTTCACACTGAATCACTTGGGAATTCCATCTTTGCTCACTCTGTATCTCTGCCTCCCTCATCTGTTCCTGGTTGCAGGTTTGTTTTGTTCGGCTGATCAGGGTGTTCTTCCTGTTCTTATGGCCCATTCCTCTACAACTCTGCATGGAGGCTCTGCTGTCGTCAGTCCTGTGGCTTGGAAAATCCTTCCTCACTAAACCAGAGCTCAGCTAGTTGACTTTTCTCGTTCTCTGTTACGCAAACATCTGAATTCTATATTCTGTTTGAACGAGAGTTGTTCTTGCTGGGTTGGGAACTGTACTGTTGAATTTTCATGATGTTGCACTTTAAATATTTCTGTTTATACATTATGTAATTAGCTTTTTAAGTGAATAACCTTAACTAAAATCACAGCAGTTGCAACATTTGTCTGTAGTCATTTGAATTAAGGTTGTTCTGTCTCGTAACTTTTAAGTTAGATTCAATAGTTTTGCATTCTTAGAGTATCTTAATTTTTTCTTTTGATTTGTTTGAGACAATTAATTAATTTCGTTTGTCTGTAGACTAATGCATCGATGTTGTTGGCAGCCATGATTGTCCCGAAAACGGTAAGTTTTTTTAGATTGTGAGTGATTTTTAAATCATTTTACTGTTGACTGTTCATTAGTTACATATGTTGTTGGTACCATAGATGTAAAAAACGTTTTTTTCCGTTTTTTATTCTCTCCCAAAAAACGTCGTTTTTTTCGTTTTTTATTTATCCCATCGTTTTTTATCGTTTTTTATTCTTTCTTTAACTTTATTTATTCATTTACTTTCGGTTATTATTTTCCTTAATTTTCACTTTTTTCTGATATTCCTTATGTTTTCCGCCAACTCTCAAGAATTCATCTAACTAAAGTCATTATTTCATCGTTTAACATCATCATTTAAGAGATAGCCTACCGACACGGCAGGATCGGAAAGATACCAGGACTTCGACTTAAAGAACCCCGCCCATGCGGTAGGTTCCTAATGAATGTTTTCAAGCTTAAAATGCGGTTTTAGATGTAGCAAAGTCAAATTATTTACCGTTTCCGTTTTTTTCATCGTTTTTTTGTCGTTTTTTATTTTTTCGAAAAAAACGACGTTTTTTTCCGTTTTTTATTTCGTTTCCATCGTTTTTTACATCTATGGTTGGTACTTCTTTTAATTTTCAATGATTATGATCTGTTGGCAATGCAGAGAGGTTGACCCTACAAAGGGTCTACAATGTATGCATACATGTATAATTGTATATTGCATATATATCTGCATATATGCAGATCGGTGACTGCAGACTTAATATAATACCTTCTACGGTCTTTTCAAAGTGCATATGTAAGCAGTGCTGTGCTTTTAACTATGCCAATAGTTTTTCTGTGTAATTTGGGTCTAAATTGTACTAATTAGTTTTTTATAGATATTTTCAATTGTGTTGATGGCGTTCCTCTGGCATTCTAAGACATGAGTGTCTGGATTTTAGTCCGTCATAGATGAAATGAGACTCATTCACGTACAGCTGGCCAAGAAATGTCAGCTGTACATTTGCAGAGTCCAACACACATTCAGAAAGTCTTAAATATTTTTGATAACAATCACTAATCTGTTTGAAAAATCTGTCTAAGAAAACATCATAGTTAGATAGATTATTTATATTATTTATTTCTTCTGTGAACGACTGTGCATTTGCTATTAGTCTAACTAAGAATATTCTTACTTACTTATAATCTCCTGTGCAGAGGCACTGTTTATGAAAATGATTAATTGGAATGTATTTACTGTCTTCTGACTCTGAGTCTGCCATCAATGAAATCTCCATGAGACTTTTGATATGAATATATACACGATCTGACCGTATCCGTAATATTTGGTACACATGACTTGAAATAGGAGCACAACATCCCAGAAGTTATTTTCATCCATTTCCATTGATGGTCTAATGGCCACATTTCCGTGAAACTAACATTTCTTGGACAAGTTGTTCAAATATGATGATCCAGGCAACCTGTTAACATTTCAGGCATAATTAATTTTCTTGTTTCAAGTTTCCTTGGTATCTGCTGTTTTTGGACTTACTAATGTGCTAATTTATGATGAACAAGATTTCGTTTTGGTTGAATTCGTGTAAATTATTGGTATTTCAGTAAATAGTTGCTTATTGTAAATTGAAGCTAATATGTATATGAATGTGTTTAGGTTAAAGACTTAGATGGTTATAACCAAGAATTTACAGAAAAGGTTATAAAGGGCATCACAAATGTAAGACCTGTTATTATTTAACTTTTTCACGATTGAAAAATGGTTGCTTCTTTTAACCATCGTTCATCACTTTAATATCTTTAAAAAATTTACTCACTATTTTTCTTGCTAATTTATTTGTGCTAATTTATTTGGTGTAATCCGATGAACATTTATTTGAGAATGACACTGAGAAACATTATCTAAAGTAGCTAGGCTTGCGTCCGCTTAAATTCGTGAAAATTAAATGATTATTGTGAAGCAACTGCATTACCAGTAGTCATGAATAATATCAATTGCAGATCATTGTTAATACACGATGTATCTTGTTCTATGTCTCCCTCCCTCTTACCGTCTCACTTTTCTCGCTCTGTCTCTGTTTTGCTTTCTTGCCATCCCTTCCTCCAGATTTGTGAATGGCAACTGTACTTAAGCACTAGATGCAACAAATATGATGACAAGAAAAGTTAGCAGTGGTTAAACCATCTTGGTTAAGAGATCTATGAAGGGCTTTGTGTTATTTGCTCAGTAAAGAATCCATCATTATATTTTATAGTATTTCTGTTTAAAATTTACATAGCAATGTTCATATTTTTGATCTTATTCTTCATTGATCAATAGAAATGTGGCCTCTGGCTTAGATTGAAGTCACTGGCTCCTGTGTGTTAATATGTAAGAAGTCCAGTCTTCATGAGTGAAATTAAAAATTCATTACGAGTCTATGTGAATAATTGAGTTACATCTACACAAAGCTACACACA
This sequence comes from Lumbricus terrestris, assembly GCA_949752735.1. Lineage (NCBI taxonomy): Eukaryota > Metazoa > Annelida > Clitellata > Crassiclitellata > Lumbricidae > Lumbricus > Lumbricus terrestris. Next base: position 25,354,207 of record OX457047.1, read on the forward strand.
TGCATAAATATATACGTACATTGTTACATACCAACTTTCTATACTTCTGTAGAACCAGTTTGCATTTTTATTATGCATCAAGCAGTGGACACTTAGATGAACTTGTATGCATATGCAGTATGTTTGTGTGAGTACTTGTTGCAGTGCTCCGTCAAGTCTACTCAGAGGCGCTCCAAGCTACAGTGCGGACACTGAATCAGAGTTTCACTTCGAAGCTCATGAGCAGTTGCGAGGCAAGGACTTGCTCAGGGTCCCTATGCTATGACTTGAGATGGATTCTAACCCGCAGCGTCCTGGCTCCAAGGCATTGAACATACTCCTACACCACTGCGCCCCACTATTTTAGTTGCAGTTGTTCCACAGTGGAGAATTCTGATCAAGATCCAATAAGTTTATACTGCTGCATGAATCTTGTATTACCATCAAGACGCTGCGAATCTACCACGCGACCCGAACGAGATTCAGCAATCAGGCAATCACGCGGTAGCTTGTTTAAAATCTTTATGCTTTTGTAACTCCACGGAAAGATTGCTAACAGTTAACTTTTTATCTGAAATGAAAAGTGAATTTGTTGGTTTCAGTTGCTCGTCGAAGTTGATGCAATTGAGATGAAGCAGAAATTTATCGAGCAACTGTTGCTGTTGCTTTGTCAAGCCATTTCAGTTGGGACATCATGTCCGGTAAGCAATTTTAAGAGTCATTAAATATTTTCCTAATTATTGTTATTTCCCTGTTTTACTGATGAAGGAAATCATATTTCTGGCATATATTTTTCCATAACACTGAATGCATTGTCTTGAAGAAGACAATTGTCTCGATGGCGTTCCTCTGGTGTTCGTAGACATGAGCATCTGGATTTTTGTCCATCGTAAATTAAACTGACTCATTCACCTACGCTTGGCCAAGAATTGTCGATCGTAGATTTGCAGAGTCGGATAATTGTGCTAATTGTTGTTTTAAGCTTAGAAAGTTATTTGTGTGTTTATAAGTGCGTAGGATTGTTTGTAGCATTTGTGTATGTGCTTGATTAATTAACTTGCACTAAAAATAGTCTTGGAGGGTTGTATAAGCTGTTAGCTTTTTCTGATTCTTATTGCACTCTGTTTGTTGAGTCACATTTATGCTGTTTGACTTGTGTGTGTGTGTGTGCAATAAACAGAGTTCATTCATTCATTCATTGTACTATTGAAATTATGCTACTAGTGGACAGAGACGGATTAATAACACGATCCCTTAATAATAATAATAATAATAATAATATTAATAATAGGATAATTTATATAATGCCGTAGCTCAGCCGAGGCCGAAGGAAAGGGCGCTGTACACGAGTCAAAAAAGTTACCGGCAATTATGTGATTGTTTAAACAGAAACGTCTTGAATCTTGACTTAAATCGCTCCAGAGATGGTGCATTCCTCACATAGTCGGAATTTCACGCTGAATGTTGTGAGGTGTGATGTGCGGCTGGTCATATTATGTTTGTTGGTCATGCTTCTAGCAGCTGCACCAACTTTGGGTTTATTTTCGAATCACTTATGCTTGTTACCTCTGGGAAGATTTGTTTGTTTAAACTGAGATTGATTGCTGAAGTGCTTGTGTATGTGCAGCGTTGTCCATTGACTGTAAATTTACCGGGACAATTGGTTTTGTTTGCTATTGTAACCTTATGTTTAACGTAAAAAGAATATCGGTTTGTTACTTGTTCCTGAATATTTCAATTCTGATAGGACACAGGTCACCTTGTTCCTCTGTGCTCAGTTTTTTTTCTTCGGTTGTGCCTTTTCATCAGGGAGTTGCCTTTTTTAACAAGTTTTGATGAATGCAGAGTTCCTGGGAATTTCATAGATTTTTTAATAAAGTTTAAAGGGTGAGATAAAAGTAATTCTGGGTACAAATATTGAATTGTGGCTATATGAATCATTCCATTATTACACTGAATGCATTGTCTTGAAGAAGACAATTGTCTCGATGGCGTTCCTCTGGTGTTCTAAGACATGAGCATCTGGATTTTAGTCCATCGTAAATTAAACTGACTCATTCACCTACGCTTGGTCAAGAATTGTCGACCGTAGATTTGCAGAGTCGGATAATTCTGTTACTTTTATAATTACTATTTATGATTATAAATTTCATCTAGACAGCATTCTAAACTGGTTAAAACTAGTTAAGTTCTAGTTAAGTATTATATGATTGCATGCATGAATAATAATCAAGGAAGAGGGTCAGGCTTTTCCTGGCTCCTGTTGCACTGTACTTAGAGGCCCATGATTGTACCATTAGACTTTTGTGCGCAATAAACAAACTCATACTCAATAAGAGTTTACTGAATTTTCTAAATTGAATAACTAATGAATGGGCTTTGAAAAGTTTAATTAATAATTAATATGGTCTTTGGTATTTTTAGGAAATGCCCGAGAACTTCGCTGAGAGGATTGCTTGTTTACGAAAGATCAGTAAAGACGTTCGTAAGCAATGCAATCGCTTGAATGGACTGCTTCAGAAGAAGAGGAGGCAAGTTCTTGGTTGATGGGCTTAGCCTAATTACTGACTCTCTGTCTGTCTGTCTGTCTGTCTCTCTCTTGTAAAAAATAAAATAATGCATTTACCAGCGCACAAGGGCGGATACAGAAATTTTCGAAGGGGGGGCCAAAGTCCTATGGAACTACTTTTGGGGGGGCCACGTCTACTTTCCGAGCAAAATAGCTGGTCAAAAAAAAGAAATTTTTGAAATGGGGGGGGCCATGGCCGGATTGGCCCCCCCCCTGGATCCGCCTCTGCCAGCGCATGATGTAAATAAACACCACGAAATAAAACCATTAAAATACCTTCCGAAATGAAAGATGTTAAAAAAATTGAATGAATTGGTGGCATTTTCCAAAGATTTCGGCCAGATGACCAGAAAAAAGTCATCAGTTTTTTCGGACGGGAAACTGAAGAAACGCAACAAACCCAGAAATAAAATCCTTGCTACGGCCTTGCACAGATCGACTTGATCTCATAGTTCCCTGGGCTAGGACTGCTGACCCAACGCCATGCATTTGCCCCCCTCCCTTCGTGGACTCTTGTATGTTGCAGTGAGACAGGGACATCACCTCTGAATAGGCTGTATTCTAATAGGCGCTTTGTAAATTTTCGATACAATGCGAGACTTTCAGAAAAAACCAATCATATTGGAGCATGTTAGTAGTCTCTATAATTATGTTAGTAGTCTCTATAATTATGTTGTTTATGTTTGTAGTGTCTTTATAATGACTAACTTACTTGTTTTTGTGTATATCATTTTAGTGTGTCTTGTGTCTTTATAATGACTAACTTACTTGTTTTTGTGTATATCATTTTAGTGTGTCTTGTGTCTTTATAATGACTAACTTACTTGTTTTTGTGTATATCATTTTAGTGTGTCTTGTGTCTTTATAATGACTAACTTACTTGTTTTTTGTGTATTTAATTTTAGCACTGTGACGAAGAACGATAGGAAGAGAAAGAGGTCGGTTAAAAAGGAAAACAGGAAGAAACCTAAATTATAAATCGATTGACTCTCGACCGACTTTTCAGACTTCGGCAGTGCCTTGCAGCTTTCTGTCTCTCTCAACTGATTTCAGTGGCTGATGAAGATGTCATTAAAACCGTGTAAAAGAAGCAACTTTCAATTGTGATTGTATGTAGCAGGTGTTGCCATGTCTCATGAACATGTGTAAAAAGGGGTAAAACATGCAGGATGAGGCATGTTGCTTTTTTTAAATCTGAAGTCGGACAAATATTTATAAACCTTCGTGCAGCACTTTCAAGACTTTATTGCAGCATCACTGGTTAAAATTTTGAATCAACGACGAAATATTGGTGGTTATTTAACTAGTGTTTTCTAGCAAGACGTTTTATCATGGAAGAACATACTGCAATGATAACGGACAAGCATTCCATGCAGGATCCAGTATTTTTATGCTCCACAAAGTTGTGTCAAAGGTTTAATGAAATTATGAAAGAATGACTTACTGAATCAAATTTTTGATGTGTCATTTCTTCACGGTGGAAATTGCTTAAAATTAGGTGTACACAGGGGCGGATCCAGCCTCCAGGGGGAGGCCAAACCGGCCATGGCCCCATTTAGAGATTTCTTTGTTTTTGACCAGCTATTTTGGCTCGGAAAGTTGACGGGGCCCCTATGAGTAGTTCTGCAGGCCACGCCCACGAGGCTCGTATGCGAGGTCCGTACGACTAAAAAAGATCAACTATTTTGGCGGAGAAAATGGCACCTTTTCTTGGAAATTCGAGGCAAATGACAAAAAAGAAAGGTCATCAGATTTTTGGACGACCAAGACTAAAATTTTGGCCCCCCTCTTCGAAAATTTCTGTATCCGCCCTTGGGTGTACAGATGAAAAAGTTTACATTATTTATTGTATCCTACTGTGTAGTTATCGACCTCATGAGGATCGTGCATTCTTTGAAATCGTGTTGAGTAAACTAAATTACATTCATAATTTGCAGTTTCTTACAGAAGATTTGTTAGAACGTAAATTTTCACATCTCCCTATAGAAAGTTAGAAACAAGTGGCCTCGAGATTAAAATTGCTTACCCCTCCAGAGCCACGGTTGACTTGATCTAGGGCGGCTGTTGTACGTCGGCAAAATCCTAGGAAGCAGCTTAAGAATGATTTAGATAAATGACGATGGTTTGGAATTTCTAAGCTGTCCACTACAGCGTCGTTTTACGATGACATTTGCCAAGTGGCTGTGGCATATAGTATGATAAACTTGCCGCTCGGGTGGCATCTATACGGCCAATGGGCGTTGCAACGTTTGGCGGCCGCACATTACGTTTAGCCATTAAATGTTACGGTTTGCCGTTGGAACCAAGGGGCCAGTTATAGGGTGACTTATGTACGGACGGGTTGTAGGCTATTTGGGATTTAATAAATTTACCGTGTTTTTGTCTTGATTAGACACGGACTTCTTTGCAACAGCACTGCATAGAAATAACGTCTTTGCAATAGGTCAGCACGTGATGCCAAAGAAATTGGTGTCTTAACAGAAATATATTTTCGGAGAATGGAGGAGAGAACGGGAAAGTTAGAGGTGTGAAACACACCCATGGGAGGTCATTATAACTCTGACGACCACGTAGACCTACGCTTGATACATGTTTAATATGACACTGCCATATCAAAGATGATTAGTGTCGTCCTCCTCCTTTATGCTGGCTTGGGACTGGCACTGGCAGAGAACAACCAGCCATGTGGCTAAGGCCTATAATAGTTGCAATGATTTCGCGGTAGTAGGCTATGGCTGGCAGTGGCGGATCCAGAACGTTTCGAAGGGGGGGCAAAAAATTTCGGTCTTGTTGGTGGAACAGGGAGAAAAAATTTCCGGGAAAAAAGTTTATGACCTTTTTTTAGTCATCGACCAATTTTCCGGGAAAAAGATACCAACTTATCCGCCAAAAAAGTTGAGGACCTTTTTTTTAAAGTCATCAACCAATTTTCCGGGAAAAGGAGATGCCATTTCCGAACGGGGGGCCACGTCCCGTACGATTTTCTAATAGGGGGGCCAGATGTCCTGTTTTTCTCTCCCACTACATGTTTTTTAAACCAAATGGGGGGCCACGTTCCATGCAATTTTTAAATGGGGGGCCATGGCCGGATTGGCCCCCTGGATCCGCCCCTGATGGCTGGTATGTTCGTCGCCTGGTTGCAGGTTCGAAATTCGAATCCACCTCGATCAAGCCGCCGCGTAGGGACCTTGGGCAAATTCTTGAATCCTTCACTCACAATTGCTCAGCGGCGTGGGCATGAATCTCCGATTCAGTGTCCGTGCTGTAGTCGGGAGCGTTTCTGAGTAGAAATAGGGCCTATCGAAGGGGCGCTATAACAAGTAGGCCTACATATAAAATCGTTCAGTTTGGAGTCGTTTCTGAGTAGAAATAGGGCCTATCGAAGGGGCGCTATAACAAGTACATATAAAATCGTTCAGTTTGGAGTCGTCAAAATTTATTAGCGTGAGCAAGCATCACAGCATTTTCTCCAGATATCTTTTCGCCCAATTTATAAGCCGTCACAATTTTAGCAATATAGGCTACAAGCCTACAATAATTTTTATAGGCGCACTGCATCGAAACGAAATCGGTTAGCCAGGTTCAACGCCTAACTTCGGCTTTTATTGCTGGCTTTGTTGGCTTAATTATAGGCCTACAGCTAGAAGTTCGCATAAAATTATATTTATTTGTATAGACCTATAGGATAGGCCTACATAGGCCTATAGCCTATGCCATTGACCTACAGCCTACAATTGCATTGTATTGTATAAACACGTTTATAAAGCGCCTCAAAAGGTGAAACGTTCAGAGGCGCTCCCTGTACTCAAGGTCATGAGAGAAGAAATAGGTTTTGAGAAGAGGAAATGAGGAGGGAGCGAGATCGCGCAGGTCATATATACATATATAATAGGCCTATTATATAGGCCCTATATTACATATGTCATAATTATACTGTGATATACATAAAATTATATAATAGGCCTATTAATAGCTATTATATAGGTCCTATATTACATATACTGTGATATACATGTAGAGTCGGCTTATTCAGAATAGAGGGTTCAATTGAAATTATTAAAAGCGGGGACTGAGCAGTGGCTGTTCTAGTATAATTACGTGACTATATAAGATCAACTGTGTTTGAAATTTTAAGAGCGAATTAAGAGGACGATACGATAAGGCTGTAAGAGGCCGGTGACACGAAACGGAGTATCCCCCCCTGAAAGCTATCCGGGGGGATGAATTAATCTATCCCCCGGATGGAATTAACCGATCTATACTATCCGGGGGGATAAACCATTCTATCCTCTTTTTTGAAAAATGCGCATAATAAAAACATTTGTGCTGTAATCAAAATTTTAAGTGACTCTAATTGTTTTAAGTGTCCTACGCAATGCTCAGATAAAGGCAATTCGAATTTATCACTCCCCAGGGCCGTTTTAAGGAGTTTTGGGGCCCTAGGCACAAACCCTAATCCTAAACATATCCACGAGTCTAATCTACTCTAGCCAAATCAAGGTTTCTGGGGACGGAGAACAAGTATTTACACACACATTTTTGTCGGTCGATTGCTCGAGACGTGTAGCGCCGAGACGGGAGGGCTATGGGAAACGAATGTCCGAATGTGTCCCTCCATGAAGTCAGAAATTGTTGAATTTTCACATTGCATTTTAAGCTGCCATCTTTACAAAATTGCTCAACATTCGCAGTGCTGACATGCCTAGTCTAAGACTTCTATGATTGTTCTTGCAATTATAATAATTCCTTATTCAGTTTCCACATTGTAATGATAGGCCACATGCAGCATTGTAAGCTGGGATCTAAGCAAAATTACAGATTATTATTTCAGTGCTGATTACAAGAGTGGTTGAAAGTTTCAATAAAATTAATATAATTATTATTACAATCATAATTTCTTGACGTATCAAATTCAGCAACTCAGTTCTGCTGCTTCTGGACCATTAGGCCAACAGCATAATAGGCCTAGTAGCCTAACGAATAACTGCAGACATTCTAGGCTATGATTATATAAGACCTACTTTCTTGCATTGGAATTGGCTTATTCCCGCGCGTTGCTAAAAAGGCTTGTATTGTTGACCATGGAGGATAGGCCTACAGTTCTCGGAATTGCCACAAATGTTACACAAACCAAGGAAGAACCGCCAAAATCTGGAAGTCATGTAGTAGGCCTAATGATGCTGTTTTACTAAGTGTTCAAGTAACAAAACCTTTTTAAATTTCGACAGTTTTAAATTTGAAAGGTAGCACTAAAAATTCGAAAATTGGTTTTACAAAAATAGTACTTGTACAAATATTAACAGTAAATTATACTCATTGTAAGATGATTGTATCATATTATTACATTAATAGATTTTATCGTCATAATATCATACAATAGTAAATAATATCACGGTATATTACTAGAGTTCGTGTATTATACAATAATGTAAGCAGCAATTCAAACTTATAATTTGGTCAAATGTTTTGGGTAGTCATTTCTGGGTGAAGTTCCTTCCACACTGGGAGATGCTTAGATTAAACACTGAACGTAACCCGATTCCCGTCTCAAACTCTCAGTCTCAGATATAGAGTGCCGGTACTCTATTCATGCCTTCTATGGGCATGTGTGTCATTTTGTTACGTTTATTAATATTGATAGAAGAACCTAGGCCTATACACAGCTAGAGCACAGCAATCTTTGTATTACAAGTGTAGGCCCTACTGTGTAAAATAAATTTAAGCTTAGCACACGTTAAAGTTCGTATAACATGTTGCTAATTTGTTATGCAATGTAGCATTTTGGGTCGCCGCGGGGCCCCCCTGTTGCGCGGGGCCCTAGGCCCGGGCCTCGCGGGCCTGTGCCTTAAAACGGCTCTGTTTAGTGACTCTGAGTGTTTTTTTTAGTGTTTTAAATGTTTTAAGCGCTCTAAAAATAGGGCAAAACAAATTATCTAGTAGGAATAAACATACCTGTTAGTCTCATTGTTCAAAACAAAGCAGATGAAAATTAGTTTGCAAGAAAAAATTTACGTGGAAGCGGTTTTTTTCGACTTTTTTAATTTGGGGGATACAATTAATACGGGGGATACTCTATTTCGTGACACCGGAAGTATTATTCTGTATACCCTATTCCCGATAGCCTACATATGCATAATTTTTTATATGAAAATAGCCTATATAGCCTAACATTAGGTCTATAGGCTTAAGCCTGTAAATGTGGGCTAATGTCCTGGTTCTGAATAACGATAGGCCTATAGGTCATTTATCAAGCGCCTGCACATAGCATTTTGGATTTCGACTGTTTAAAATTTCCTATGGACGAAAATAAGTATAGGCCTACTGCGGATCGGTGGTGGCGCCATGAGGAGACTATGGGGGGGGGGCTAAGCCCCCACAAAAGGTATACTCAGGTTCTTTTGCGAACAGTGAAAATCTAACATTTTCGACTAAGCCCCCCTAAAAAGTCCAGGTTTTTTTGGACAGGGAAAATGAAATATTTTCTTGAGATTTCGAGCAAACGACTAAAAAAGGTCGTCGGAAATTTAGGCGAATGAAAACGGAAAATTAATTTCTTCTCCTATTCGTCTCCTTCAACTTCTGAACCAAGTCACCGCCCATGGGCTTAATTTCAGCCCCCCAAAATTGAAATCCTGGCACCGCCACTGCTGCGGATGTCTAATTTACAGGTTTGTTTATGTGCCTACACCTTTGTATTTGCACCATGACGATAAATCAAAATTCTGCCGAAATCGCGAGAAATCGCGACGCGTTAAATTTCTAAATTGACTCGAAATCCTCTCAGCTGCCAGTCGATATATGAGAGATTTCGCTTCAACTATGAAGATGAATTTCTTGTCGAATCGCTTTCTCGCCGCCTGGTTAGCCCTGCCCTACACCCTACTCCCTCGAACCGTTCGTCCATACGTCCGTCCGTCCGTCCGTCCATCCGTCCGCTGGACGAATCGAATGGCAATCCCATAATTTTCATTTGTTTACGGCTTTTGATGGTAGTGGTAGTCGAGGATTTAGTTTATCTTCCTAAATGGGGCGTTTATAGGAACGCTATAGATCAGAGAGGGGGAGCTGGGTTTATGGGGTGGGGGAGGGAAGGCCAACCTCAGAGGAATGATCGATTGATCTTCAGCGGAGTTATGGGAACGGACATAAGGAGGGGTCGATGACTGACTGGATATATAAGTGGGATTATCGCAACAGGTGAAGTGTCGTCTAGGGTCTTGCTGCGGCAATGTGCGGCATACATGGATCGATATCTATATATGATTGATTGATTGATTTGATTGACTAATTTATTGATTGAATGATCGACTAATCGACTGATTGACTGATTGACTGACTGACTGACTTATTGATGGATTGGCTAATTGGTGGAGTGATTGATTGATTAATTGATTGATTGATTGATCGACTGATCTACTTACTGACTGACTGACTGACTGATTGATTGACTGACTGACTGACAGACAGATTGATTGATTGATTGATTGATTGATTGATTGATTGATTGATTGATTGATTGATTGATTGATTGATTGATTGATTGATTGATTGATTGATTGATTTAGAAGCACTGCCTAAGCCGAGGAATTTCTATAACGCCACTACAAATTCTAAGCATTATAGCATTGATCGGATTGCGGTTCTCATTTTGGTGCCTCATGAGCAGGTGCTAATAACTTCTTAGTGAGATATGCCATTCATAAATTTTATATGCATTGGGTCCCGTCGCTATAGAAGTCAATTAGTTATATCACACACATAATCGAGGTAATTCCTCTTGATGCATTAATATTAGTATCTCTATGCTCTAGTTTTTTTAAATTAATTCATCGCTCAATTTAACGTTAGACAGATTTTATTAGATTTGTGACTCAAGAAGAAAAAGAAGAGGTGAGGAGCATCGATTTACATGCTTTCTCCTCCACCGACGACCCGGTTCCACCCACCTACCGTATATGGTCCTCTGACCCACGGTCTGTGGGTACAACCAGTTCATGGCCTATACGACCACTTAACGTCGTTGTCGAAGGCTTACCGCTTTTTTGTTGGGTAACAGTTCGGGCGATCTAATCTTCACAGCGGACATCCATCGTTCCATACTTGGCTGGATATAGAAGACAAGGTGGAATTAATTGATTCCCTAATCTGTGACACCCGAAACTAACTGATTAACTAACTAATCAATTAATTGCATTAATTAGCAAGTCGTATATTGTACTTTACACCTATCTGAGATGTCAGTTATTACTGAAAGAGATTTGATTGTAAGCATCTGAAAGTTAAGTTGAGATCTGATAAGCAAAACTCAACGTCTGAATACTCTCTGCACCGTCACTCTATATATAGGCCGTATTCACGTCTTTCGCTTTTGTAATTGGCTGAAAAAGACAATGGACTCAGATCTGATGAGTAGCAGACATTGTTGGCGTTTACAAACACCAGGGCTTTTTTAACGTGCAGTTCTACACAAAATGTGCAGTTCTAAATGGATTCGTGCAGTTGTAGAAGCACTTCCGTCACGTTCCGTGCAGTTAAGACTAGTGAAAATAGGTCATTTTCCTCAGATTGGGAGTAATTTACCATGGAGGACGAGAAAGGGGAGAAGAGGATGTGCAGTTCTAAAAATTCCTTAAAAACAGCCCTGACAAACACGTAGGCAACACTGGCGTTTACAAACACACGGGCTTTTTTTAACGTGCAGTTCTACACAAAATGGGCAGTTCTAAATGGATTCGTGCAGTTGTAGAAGCACTTCCGTCACGTTCCGTGCAGTTAAGACTAGTAAAAATAGGCCATTTTCGTCAGATTGGGAGTAATTTACCATAGAGGACGAGAAAGGGGAGAAGAGGATGTGCAGTTCTAAAAATTCCTTAAAAACAGCCCTGACAAACACGTAGGCAACACTAATGTGGCCATTTTACGAACGGAAGACAATATGTAGCAATAAACTGCCGCGTTTTAGAGCTCGCCTTTGACAGCAGACCGCGAGACCCATGGTTGCCTATGACAACATAATAATGATGACTTTTTTTATTATCTTACACTAAGACAATGGCCCGTGGGACATAATTTGGAAGTGCTAGTCCGAAGTTCAGATAAAGGAGGTTGGCAACGTTAATCAGGGCTGCTTCTAAGGAATTTCTTGAACTGCACAACCACTTCTTTTGTTTCCCATCCTTCATGATAAATTACCTCCAATCGGACGACACTGACCTTTTTACTAGTTTCAACTGCACTGAAGTGCTTGTACAACTGCACAAATCATTTTAGAACTCCACATTTTGTGTACAGCTGCGCGCTTAAAAAGCTCTGACGTTAATTACCTTTCTTATCAAACAGTGCCGTTAAAGTTAAAGTAAACGTACGCAAACTACTAAGCCTATACTACAAGACATTGGATTTCAATTCTAAGAGTTTGCTTTTAGAGAGCTATATAGATACCTATAGAGTTCTAGATTTTATTCGCGACATTGACGCTCGAGAAATTAAAATTCAGCCGAAGTCGAGAATTCGCGACGCGTTGAGTTTTCTAAATTGACTCGAAATCCTCTCCAGTTGCCAATCGATAGATGAAAGATTTCGCTTCGACGATGAAGATGAATTTGTGGTCGAATCGTTTCCTCGCCGCCTTGGTAGAAGTCATGCCCTCCACACCCACACCGTTTCCCTCTCCGTCCGTCTGTCGGTCTGTCTGTCTCTCGCACTCGCTCTCTCTCTCTCTCTCTCTCTCTCTCTGTCTGTCTCTGTCGCTGTCTCTCTCCTCTCGCTCTCGCTCTCCGTCTGTCCCTCTCCGTCTGTCTGACCCTCTCTCCGTCTGTCTGACCCTCTCTCCGTCCGTCTGTCCGTCTCTCCGTCTGTCTGACCCTCTCTCCGGCTGTATGTCCCTCTCTTCGTCTACCTGTTCCTATCTCCGTTCGTTGGTCCCTTTCTCCATCCGTCCGTCCGTCTGTCCCTCTGTCTGACCGTCCGTTTGCCCCCCTCTCCGTCCGTCCGTCTGTCCGTCCGTCTGTCCCTCTCTCCATCCGTCTGTCCGTCCGTTCCTCTCTCCGTCTGTATGTCCCTCTCTCCGACTGTATGTCCCTCTCTTCATCTGCCTGTCCCTCTCTCCGTCCGTCTGTCCGTCCGTCCCTCTCTCCGTCCGTCCGTTTGTCTCTATCTCCGTCCGTCTATCCGTCCGTCCCTCTCTACGTCCGTCCGTCTGTCCCTCTCTCCGTCTGTCTCTCTCCGTCTGTATGTCCCTCTCTTCGTTTGCCTGTTCCTCTCTCCTTCCGTCCCTCTCTCAGTCCGTCCGTCTGCCCCTCTCTCCTACCGTCCGTCTGTCCGTCCGTTCGTCTCCTGGACGAATCGAATCGCAATCCAATAAGTATCATTCGTTCTCGGCTTTTGATGTTGGTCGAGGATTTAGTTTATCTTCCTAAATGGGGCGTTTATAGGAACGCTAGATCAGAGAGGGGGAGCTGGGTTGATGGGGGTGGGGGGATTCCAACCTCAGAGGAATGATCGATTGATCTTCAACGGGGTGATGGGAACGGACATAAGGAGGGGTTCGATGGCTGACCTGGGGATAAGTGGGATTCTCGCAATGGATGATCGAAGTATCGTCTAGGCCTAGGGTCTAGCTGCGGTATACATGAATCAATATGCATATGTGATTGATTGATTTAATGAATGAATGAATGATCGATTGATTGATTGATGAATTGATGGATTGATTGATCGATTGATTGACTGACTGACTGACTGACTGATTGATTGACTGGCTGATTGGTTGATTGATTGATTGATGAATTGATGGATTGATTAATTGCTTGATTGTTTGATCGACTGACTGACTGACAAACAGACTGATTGACTGAGAACCACTGACTATAAGCCGAGGGATTTCTATAGCGCCATCACAAATGCCAAGCATTATAGCATTGATCGGATTGCGGGACTCATTTTGGTGCCTCATGAGCAGGTGCTAATAACTTCTTAGCCAGATATGCCATTCATAAATTTTATATGCATTGGGTTCCGTCGCTATAGAATTCAATTAGTTATAGGCCTATCACACATGTGATCGAGGTAATTCCTTTTGATGCATTAATATTAGTATCTTTATGCTCTAGTTTTTTAATTAATTCTTTGCTCAATTTAACGTAAGACAGATTTTATTAGATTTGTGACTCAAGAAGAAAAATAAGAGGTGTAGCCTAGTGCTACTGAGGAGCATTGATTTACATGCATTCTCCTCCACCGACGACCCAGTTCCACCCACCTACCGTATATGGTCCTCTGACCCACGATCTGTGAGTACAACCAGTTCATGGCCTATGGGACCACTTAACGTCGTTGTCGAAGGCTTACCGCTTTTTTGTTGGGTAACAGTTCGGGCGATCTAATCTTCACAGCGGACATCCATCATTCCATACTTGGCTAGATATAGAAGACAAGGTGGAATTGATTCCCTAACCTGTGACACCCGAAACTAACTGATTAACTAACCAATCAATTAATTGCATTAATTAGCAAGTCATATATTGTACTTTACACCTATCTGAGATGTTAGTTATTACTGAAAGAGATTTGATTGTAAAACATCTGAAAGTTAAGTTGAGATCTGATAAGCAAAACTCAACGTCTGAATACTCTCTGCAACGTCACTCTATATATAGGCCGTATTCACGTCTTTCGCTTTTGTAATTGGCTGAAAAAGACAATGGACTCAGATCTGATGAGTAGCAGACATTGTTGGCGTTTACAAACACCAGGGCTTTTTTAACGTGCAGTTCTACACAAAATGTGCAGTTCTAAATGGATTCGTGCAGTTGTAGAAGCACTTCCGTCACGTTCCGTGCAGTTAAGACTAGTGAAAATAGGTCATTTTCCTCAGATTGGGAGTAATTTACCATGGAGGACGAGAAAGGGGAGAAGAGGATGTGCAGTTCTAAAAATTCCTTAAAAACAGCCCTGACAAACACGTAGGCAACACTAATGTGGCCATTTTACGAACGGAAGACAATGTAGCAATAAACTGCCGCGTTTTAGAGCTCGCCTTTGACAGCAAACAGCGAGACCCATGGTTGCCTATGACAACATAATAATGATGACTTTTTTTTATTATCTTACACTAAGACAATGGCCCGTGGGACATAATTTGGAAGTGCTAATCCGAAGTTCAGATAAAGGAGGTTGGCAACGTTAATCAGGGCTGCTTCTAAGGAATTTCTTGAACTGCACAACCACTTCTTTTGTTTCCCATCCTTCATGATAAATTAGGGTCTACCTCCAATCGGACGACACTGACGTTTTTACTAGTTTCAACTGCATTGAAGTGCTTGTACAACTGCACAAATCATTTTAGAACTCCACATTTTGTGTACAACTGCGCGCTAAAAAAGCCCTGACCGGCCTGACGTTAATTAGCCTACCTTTCTTATCAAACAGTTAAAGTAAACGTACGCAAACTACTAAGCCTATACCGGTACTACAGGACATTGGATTTAAATTTTGAGAGTTTGCTTTTAGAGACCTATATAGTATATATAGAGTTCTAGATTTTATTCGCGACATGACGCTCGAGAAATTAAAATTCAGGCGAAGTCGAGAATTCGCGACGCGTTGAGTTTTCTAAATTGACTCGAAATCCTCTTCAGTTGCCAATCGATTGGAGAGATTTCGCTTCGACGATGAAGATGAATTTGTGGTCGAATCGTTTCCTCGCCGCCTTGGTAGAAGTCATGCCCTCCACACCCACACCGTTTCCCTCTCTGTCTGTCTGTCTGTCTGTCTGTCTGTGTCTGTCTCTCTCCTCTCGCTCTCGCTCTCCGTCTGTCCCTCTCCGTTTGTCTGTCCCTCTCTACGTCTGTCCCTCTCTCCGTCCGTCTGTCCCTCTCTCCGTCTGTATGTCCCTCTCTTCGTCTACCTGTTTCTCTTTCTGTCCGTCTGTCCCTCTCTCCGTCCGTCCGTCCGTCTGTCCCTCTCTCCGTCCGCCCGTCTGTCTGTCCTTCTCTCCGTCTGTATGTCCCTCTCTCTGTCCGTCTGTCCGTCCGTTCCTCTCTCCGTCCGTCCGTCCGTCTGTCTGTTCCTCTCTCCGTCTGTATGTCCCTCTCTTCGTCTGCCTGTCCCTCTCTCCGTCCGTCTGTCCCTCTCTCCGTCCGTCCGTCCGTCTCCTGGACGAATCGAATCGCAATCCCATAATTTTCATTCGTTTTCGGCTTTTGATGTCGACCGAGAATTTAGTTTATCTTCCTAAATGGGGCGTTTATAGGAACGCTAGATCAGAGAGGGGGAGCTGGGTTGATGGGGGTGGGGGGAGTCCAACCTGAGAGAAATGGTCGATTGATCTTAAACGGGGTGATGGGAACGGACATAAGGAGGGGGTCGATGGCTGACCTGGGGATAAGTGGGATTATCGCAATAGATGAACCGAAGTATCGTCTAGGGCTCTAGGCCTAGGGTCTAGCTGCGGCATACATGAATCAATATGCATATGTGATTGATTGATTTAATGAATGAATGAATGGTTGCTCGATTGATTGATGAATTGATTGATTGATTTATCGATTGATTGACTGATTGGTTGATTGATTGATGGATTGGCTGATTGATTAATCTTTTGATTGATTGACTGATTGATCGACTGACTGACAGACTGGTTGACTGATTGACTGAGAACCACTGACTATAAGCCGAGGGATTTCTTTAGCGCCACTACAAAAGCTAAGCAATCAAGCATTGATCTGATTGCGGGTTTCATTTTGGTGCCTCATGCACAGGTGCTAACGTCTAAGCCAGAGATGCCATTCATAAATTTTATATGCATTGGGTCCCGTCGCTATAGAAGTCAATTAGTTATAGCACACACACATAATCGAGGTAATTCCTTTTGATGCATTAATATTAGTATTTTTATGCTCTAGTTATTTAATTAATTCATCGCTCAATTTAACGTAAGACAGATTTTATTAGATTTGTGACTCAAGAAGAAAAATAAGAGGTGTAGCCTAGTGCTACTGAGGAGCATTGATTTACATGCTTTCTTCTACATCGACGACCCAGTTCCACCCACCTACCGTATATGGTCATCTGATCCAAGGTCTGTGTGTACAACCAGTTCATGGCCTATACGACCACTTAACGTCGTTGTCGAAGGCTTAACGCATTTCTTGTTGGGTAACGGTTCGGGCGATCTAATCTTCACAGCGGACATCTCCTACGTGTAGGCATACTTGCGATAATATCTGCCTAAACCTAGCTCTTCTCAGAGCCTCATTGGTTTTTTTCCCCCAGCGGGGAACCATGGTTTCCGGCCGGCAGTAACCACCCACAAATATTCACACAAGCTTTATCTTCTGACCCGGTCTTCTATACCTAAGGGTTTAGAAAACAAACTTTTGACCATGGTGGGTATTATATACAGAAGTCAAAAGCTTCCGCCGACCCGGTCTTCCATCATTCCATACTTGGCTGGATATAGAAGACAAGGTGGAGTTGATTCCCTAATCTGTGACACCCGAAACTAACTGATTAACTAACTAATCAATTTATCGCATTAATTAATTAGCAAGTCATATATTGTACTTTACACCTAATTGAGATGTCAGTTATTACTGAAAGAGATTTGATTGTAAAACATCTGAAAGTTAAGTTGAGATCTGATAAGCAAAACTCAACGTCTGAATACTCTCTGCAACGTCACTCTATATATAGGCCGTATTCACGTCTTTCGCTTTTGTAATTGGCTGAAAAAGACAATGGACTCAGTCAGGTCTGATGAGTAGCAGACATTGTTGGCGTTTGCAAACACGTAGGCTACACTAATGTGGCCATTTTACGAACGGAAGACAATGTAGCCATAAACTGCCGCGTTTTAGAGCTCGCCTTTGACAGTAAACAGCGAGACCCGTGGTTGCCTATGACAACATAATAATGATGATGACTTTTTATTATCTACCGCTTACGCTAAGGCAGTGGGACATAATTTGGAAGTGCTAGTTCGAAGCTCAGATAAAGGAGGTCAGCAACATTAGGCCTAATGACCTTTTTACCATGCAGTGTCGTTAAACGAAAACTAATAAGCCTATACTATACACTGGATTTCAATATTGAGAGTTTCCTTTTAGAGGCCTATAGAGTTTGTTTGTATGCGTACTTTTTATAGCGTCTCTTCCAGCTCTCGACCGCTACTCAGAGGCGCTCCCGACTACAGCGCGGACACTGCATCGGAGTTTCACGCCGAAGCGCTGAGCAATTGCGAGTGAAGGACTTGCCCAAGGTCTCTACGCGGCAACTTGAGGTGGATTCGAACCTCGAACCTTCCGGTTTCAAGGCAGCGACGCCACCACTACACCACCGCTCCCCACGCGAGTCCTAGACCTTATTCGCGACATGATTCTCGAGAAATTAAAATTCAGGCGAAGTCGAGAATTCGCGACGCGTTGAGTTTTCTAAATTGACTCGAAATCCGCTCAAGTTGCCAATCGATAGGAGAGATTTCGCTTCGACGATGAAGATGAATTTCTTGTCGAATCGCTTTCTCACCGCCTGGGTAGCAGTCTTGCCCTCCACACCCACACCGCTCCTCTCTGGCTGTCTGTCTGTCTGTCTGTCTGTCTGTCTGTCTGTCTGTCTGTCTCTCTCGCTCTCCTCTCGCTCTCCGTCCGTCCGTCTGCTGGACGAATCGAATCGCAACGCAATCCCATAATTTTCATTCGTTTTCGGCTTTTGATGTCGACCGAGGATTTAGTTTATCTTCCTAAATGGGGCGTTTATAGGAACGCTAGATCAGAGAGGGGGAGCTGGGTTGATGGGGTGGGGGGAGGGGAGTCCAACCTCAGAGGAATGATCGATTGATCTTCAGCGACGGATGGGAACGGACATAAGGAGGGGGTCGATGACTGACTGGATATATAAGTGGGATTATCGCAATAGGTGAAGTGTCGTCTAGGGTAAAGCTGCGCGGTAGCCTGTACATGAATCAATATGTATATATGATTGATTGATTTAATGATTGAATGATTGATCGATTAATTGATCGATTAATTGATTGAAACTATTTATTTAACCGGCACAAAACAGACAAAGGAGATTTTGACAGTTCTGCTGGTTACCTGGTGCCGTCAGCTCCTGGAGCTCTGGCGACAGTCATGATGTATCATGATGCTTATGGTACAAGTGGTTAAAGTGGTTTGGATGAGCAGTGGGAACGCTGAATGCAACATGCACACGCGCGTGGTCCTACACACCCACATAAATCGAGTAGGGTCAGGGTTTAAAGTGGTTGGAAACGCGTTGGAACGGCGTTCCCACTGCTCGGGAAATTCCTGGCTTGCGTTCCCACTGCTCACCATGCATGGAACGCTGGAACCACGGGTGTTAAATAAAACTCTCTTTAGCGTTCCAGCAGCTCACACATTCAGCGTTCCCACTGCTCATCCAAACCACTTTAACCACTGAGTATATGCCTAAATCAGCTTTGGGAACCACCGACTAAGCCGAGTGATTTCTAAAGCACAGCTGTACAAAATCTAGACATTAGAGAGCATTGATCAGATTGAGGTTTTTGCTTTGGTTCCATCGTGAGGAGGTGCTAACATCTAAGACAGAGATGCCAATCATATTCATATAATTAGGTACCGGCATGGGCGGAGTTTATCAGGGGCTTGGGGGGCTAAGCCCCCACCCCAAGAAGACCCAGATTAATTTTTTACCGTGTAAATGGTATCTTTTCCCGGGCTTAGCCCCCCCGCAAGAAGGCTTTAGCGCATCCAAGAACGGAAAACACACTCCGCAGAAGTTACTTAGTACTTTCACACGCATATCATTCATTCATTCGAGTATTTATATAGCGCCTATTCAAGGAAACTACTCAGAGGCGCTCACGGAGCCGGTGTTGACACGCCGAAGCGCCACCATGTATATCGTAGTAGACCTAAGTTCTTTTGGTACATTAATATTGGTATCTTTACGCTTCAGTTAGTTAAATAATTAATCACAAATTATGACGTAAGACAGATTCAATTTGATGTTGACACTATAGTTTAAGAAAAAGTGTATTGCTACTAAAACTGAAGAGCATCATTATTATTTTTTGTCATTGATTTACGTGCTTTCTCCTTCAGCGACGTCCAGTTGCACTCGCCTACCATGACCCTTTAGCCATGGTCTGTGGACACAACTGCAAGCTTCATTGCCAATACTAAATCGGCTCCTACTTTTAACGTCGTTGTCGAAGGCTTACCGCTTTGGGGGCTGGATCAGCGACTTTTTTGTTGGGTAACAGTTCGGGCGATCTAATCTTCACAGCGGACATCTCCTAAACGTGTAGGCATACTTGCGATAATATCTGCGGGCCTAGCTCTTTGAGCCTCATGGGTTATCCCGGGGGACCACGGTTTCAGGCCGGCAGTAACCACCCACAAATATTCACACGAACTTCTTCTGACCCGGTCTTCTATACCTATGGGTTAAGAAAACAAACTTTTGACCATGGTGGGTATATTAATTATATACAGAAGTCGAAAGCTTTTGATCCGGTCTTCTATACGCGGAAGGGTATTTCCATACCCTTCCAGACATAAAAGTGGAATTGATTCCCTAATCTGTGACACCCGAAACTAACTGATTAATTAACTAATCAGTTTATTGCATTACTTAGCAAGACGTATTACTTTGCATCTATTTGAAACGCTATCTACTGAAAGAATAGATTTCGTTGTAAACATCTGAAAGTTAAGTTGATATCTGATAAAGAGACTCAACGTCTGAATAATTTCTGCCACATCATTATATAGGCCCTTTTGACGTCTTACTATTATCCGCTTCTGTAATTGGTTGAAAAAGACAAAAGGCGCAGGTCTGATGAGTAGCAGACATAGTTGACGTTAACAAACACGCCACACTAATGCTCCTCTGACCACGGTCTGTGAGCACAACATGATGCTTTCATACATATAATTTTATGTACTTTGTACATTTACACTGTACATTAATAAATGCATAACTGGAGAGTGGATCTAAATCCCGGACTCAGCGCTAGAAACCACCGTCTTAGCAAAAGACACTGAGGGACATAGAGAGATACAGGGGTACAGCCTGGTACACAGAGACATTGAGACATATATGAAGGCAGCCAGAAGGCAGGACGTTGTCGCATAGGCGGAGACCTGCGCCGAGAATTGGGGGGGACGGAAAGACGCGAGATTTTCCGAAAATTTCTGACGACCGGCGAAATCTCGGAAAATTTTCTATTTTCGCCGCCAAAAAAGTTGATGACCTTTTTTTTTTTTTTTTTTTTTTTTTAGTCATTTGGCCAAATCTCGCCCAAATCCCGAAGAAATTTTCTATTTTCGCCGCCCAAACAAGTCTTGACGCTCAAACATTGGGGGGGACAAATGCATGGGCCGTCCCCCCAACACTTTTATTGGGGGGGCCGTCCCCCCCCTGTCCCCCCCCTAGGTCTCCGCCACTGCGTTGTCGGCATCTTCATCATCAGTCGTAGCTGGTGATTTGCACTGATGCTCTTTTGCTGCAGCGAGGAACGAGGAGATGGGTAAGGGTGTGGTGGGTGAGTTGGATGGTGGGTATATTTGGTTGGGGGTTGGGTGGTTGTGGGTGGGTGATGAGGGGTTGGGTGGGGGCTGGTCGATTGGGTGTGGGTGGGTGTCTTCTGTTACCCGGAATAAGCGGTTAAAAGACCGGTGGATTATTCGGAGACATCGATCGATTTTTCTGCGTTCTACGCATGCACCGTTCATTTATCTCGCTCTCTGTCTCTCCCTCTGTGCGTGTCTGTATGTCAATGTCTTTGTCTTTGGCTCTGTGTCTGCCTCTCTGTCTGTCCGTCTGTTCATCTGTCTAACTCAGTGGAGTTCAAAAACACAATCTCTCTCTCTCTATCTCTCTCTCTCTCTCTCTCTCTCTCTCTCTCTCTCTCTCTCTCTCTCTCTCTCTCTCTCTCTCTCTCTCTCTCTCTCTCTCTCTCTCTCTCTCTATCTCTC
>OX457047.1:25380737-25395737 GCA_949752735.1 Lumbricus terrestris
TCTACGTAACTTAAAATTATGGCCGCTGTGTGACTCGCGACCCATGCAAAATGAATTCAGCTGTCATAGAGATAAAATGCAACATTTTTCACTATTCAAGACGTAGGCCTAATGTCCACGGAAAAAATGAGCGCAAGAATTGCGGGTATCATAATGTTAACCGAAATCTGTGAAAACTATTCTATTTATCCAGTTAGAAACATGGACGCCCGCGGATATGTTTGCAGGGGCGGGGGGTACAATGGTCACGGTCAAATTTTGTTAACAAGAGCTGGGACAATGCAAAGCAGGAAATTAAGAATGGTATTTTTCTGGAGGTTTCTAAATGTACGTTTCGCAGTTTCACTCCGTGCGGGCCTATTATTAATATCATTATAGTGCTTTAGTGCGATGAAATTATGTTAGAAACCCAAAAGTAATTGTTAAAAAACAGGCGTCACTTTTTATTTGGGGGAGAAAAAGGCATCCCTGTTGCGCCAGTTTGAGCACCCACGGTTGGAAGCATTTGTTAATTAACCTGATATAGGCTATTTAATTGAGGTAGTTTTGCGTTACTCTATATATGCAGGCACCTCTATGAACCACATGAGCCTGCATATTTTAACCGTTAAAGTAACCGTTAAAGTAAACGAAGATTATATTTTACGATGCTAACCAAATTATTCGGATGGTCACTCCGATCGAACAAGACAAGGACACTCGATTAACTCCTTACGTCCTTCTTTATACTATACTCGATAATTCTCAATTCAATGCACCGGCGGATGATCCGGATCGATTCTATTTATGGAATGCTCCTTGCACTTATATGCAGCGCCAAACAAACGTCAAATATATAGGCCTAATTCAGGCATAAAACATAAGTTAGGAGTTTTCTGTCTGGTTGTATTTACTTGATTTATGGATAATATTAAAATCGGCACGGTATACGCAACCTATTCGGCATATAATATATAGGCTAGAATGCCATTCTAAAGTCCAAACCAGTGTTATTTCTATTAACTGAAACTGTAACTGAAATAGCAGAATAACTGAAAAATCTTTGCCAGTTAACTGTAACTGTAACTGAAACTGAAAAATGTTGAATAACTGAAACTGTAATAGAAACTGAAAAACAATAACTGTATAACTGAAGAATCAAAAGTAGTTAACTTGAAAATAAAACAAGTGCTTTTTGTGCGACTTGCAGAGCTAGCCAGAATATTGAAGCCATTTAAGGAGCAGACAGATGCAATGCAAACAGACACTCTTGCACTCTCCAACAAGAAATGCCTTTAAAGAACATGAGACCAATGAAGAGAAACTAGTCATTAGTTGAGCCCTTACTGCCCCTTAGTGTATAGTATAGTATAGTATAGTATAGTATAGTATAGTATAGTATAGTATAGTATAGTATAGTATAGTATAGTATAGTATAGTATAGTATAGTATAGTATAGTATAGTATAGTATAGTATAGTATAGTATAGTAGTATGTTTGACTACTGCCTTTCTATAACATTTGTAATTCTGCTATTACATGACAAGTTGATTAATCACATTGAGGGGTGTTTCAATCGTTATCTTTTGGTTTGTGAACATATGTGAATTCCATTGTTCTTATTGAAAGTTATAATATGTTGACAGTGACACTGTTGGCATGTCATGAAAGGCACCTACATATAAAATACTTCTTTAAAATGTTTTGCAGGCCGAAAGTGCACAGACGCAAGTCGAGAGTGCTTTCTGGAAACTTTGCGCAATATGTGTGACTGTGATCAGTGTCTTCGTAGTTGTGAAGTTTGAATATACACGTAATAACTGTAACTGAAACTGTAACTGAAAAATAAGAAATAACTGTAACTGAAACTGAAAAATCTCATCGCAGTTAACTGTAACTGAAACTGTAACTGAAAAATAAAAAAATAGATAACTGTAACTTAAACTGTAACTGAAAAACCATAACTGAAATAACACTGGTCCAAACGAGGCTCCGCTGTGTAGTCTTGTAATTTTGTCTCTATTGCTTCCTTCCAATTTGGTTAGCCTACCGGATAAATTGAAATGAAATTGAGTTGACAAACAAACAAACAAACAAACAAAAAGAACTCAATTAAATATTGCCACTGGCAGTTGTGTTTACTATAGCTAACTTAGCTTGCTTTCGTTCTAGAGCGCCTAGAACATTTAGAGCACTTATGAACACTTAAGAACACTAAGAGTCGCTAACTAAATTCGAGTTGCCTTGCTCTGAACATCGCCTAGGACACTTGAAACAATTGGAGTCACTTTAAATTTTAATTACAACATATCAATATACGCTGGGGATAGAATGTCTTTCCTTCCGGATGCTCAATCTCCAGTGCTAATTCATCCCCCGGAGAGATTTAGGGGTATAGAATATCCCGCGACACCTGTCCCAAGCCTGGATAAAGGAGGAGGGCGTCGCTAGTGATCTTTGTTGTCACACAGCGACGTTAAACTGCAACTATAAGTCTACTAAAGGCTACTACTAATACTGGTACGGTTCCCTTGACGCAAGGCGCGCAACTAACTCACGCCTCAACACCTGCGCATGCGCTGTGCTGTAAGAGTCGCTTTCATTTGCACCTCCGCGTTCTGCTGCCTTCATTTCCGCTTCTACTTTTTGTCGCCGTCATTTCCGCTTCCGGTTTCTGTCGCCTTCATTCCGCCCACGGTCATTTCTGCGACAGCCATTTCCCGGTTTATATATATATACATGTATATATATATATATTTGTTGGTAGTCATTATCGTATATATATATGCACACATTTTATATATATCATATATATACACAACAATGACTACCAACACTGATTATCCAAAGTTCATAAATATTTGATATAGGCCTATATATATTATAATTAAATTAAGCGACGCCGCTGTCTGCATGTCATGTTAAATTAATAAACTTTATATATATATATATATATATATATATATATATATACTATAGGCAGAAGTATATTTCACGTAAAAATGAGGCATCAGAAATTCAAAAGGAAGCGCAACGGACGAACGCACCCGAATGCATCATTGCAGGACTGACATTTTGCATAAAATCCGGAAGTATTGCACTAATGCATGTAAGTTTAAATTCCATGCCACGCTCGGTGAAAAGCATGCAGATATTTTTAGGAACACAGATGACTGCAAAAGTCTGAAACCAGCCAGAATATAATGAAAATACCTGCTTTCATGGGACCACAGGACTTTAAAAGAAGCAGGTCCTTTCTGTGGATATATGAAACCAGTTGGACACAAGGCCTTTATTTTATGGAAAATTTGTTTAACAGAGTGCAATATAATATATATATATATAAACAGCTGAGTTTAGTGAAGACATGTCGCCATTGAGGTTAAGCCTTAAGGCCTTCAGTGAAGTTGCCTTTTATACAGAAAGAATGGAGGATGATTTGACCAGACTGAATGTCGGATCCACAATACATATAGGCCTATAGGTCGATGCCATCATTTGACATATACTGCCTTTGCTTCCCCTTGATCTGCCTCATGACCTGCCAAAAACTTTTTGAATTTCTGATATCTTCTTTTATATTTAGTTTTTTCGAACTGCTGACTAACTTCTATGGCACAGACATCACCTGGTAACATTGTGGACCTATAGCTGCTGTCGCCGCCAGTGCCGCCACTGCAGAATTGGACGAAGACGGCGATGTAGGCCAACATTGTACACCCTTCCCATCTTTCCACAGCCATCACCTACATTGTACACCCTTCCCATCTTTCTACAGCCATCACTTCTGAATTCCTTTTCTATTCCAGTATTCCTGCATCAATCACAGACTGATTAGTAATTACCCCCTTCCCCCATCCCTATTACTCGGTTCTCGTCCCCCTCCCCACTTGCCGTCAACAACTCCGGAGGCAGACGAGAATCCGGCGATTCCAATTTTCTCCGCCACTGAAGCTGAAATGGCGGCTAATTTGGTGTCACGTGACACGTTCTGACGTGAGATCAGCGCGTGCAAAGGTCCAGGTGCGATCGGACGACAAAAGAGAAAGTCGCATCGGGTTGGATCACACGACTTATACCAATCAAGTTTTTCGCTTTGAACCACTTAGAGCACAATTAGACTTATTACCGTCTGAATCGAAACCGTCTGTGCTATGACTCGCTTTCAGTAATCAAGTGAATGTTGAGAGGATGTCTGCAGGGCTTAAAGTGTGCCTGGACGGTTATGGACGGCGTCCATGCACTTGTTTTAAAATCTGAACGCCGTCCAGCCACTTATTGGCTAGCACAGACTGGAAAGATAAGGGGCGTCCAGGCACTCCTTTTGGAGAGGTAAGGGGTGTCCACCCACTTATTTTTCCACACTTTAGGCACTGGATGTCTGTCAACCATTTATATGAATTTTCTAAACGTCCTGGTTCAGTACCTTGCTCTTAAGTGTTGTAATATGCCGAGCAAATTTCTGTCCAGGGTAACGGCCTCAGTTGTCACAGACCCTGGTCAAATCGGATCCATCCATCCTGTGGCTCCTGTCACAGAACTGTAATCAAATTCTCGCTGATTAGATGAAACTTAAAACTGCTGTCAGATGCGTTTGTTGCAATTTGAAATCTCGTATATTTGATTGCTCGCGATCAATAATATATTATTGACCACGGAAACAAAGATACATGCATGCCAGTGTATGGGAGTACTTCTGCGTTCTGCACTAGGTCTATAATTACAATTAGGCCTAGGAACTTCCTTAGAGTGTTGATGCAAATCTTTGTTTCATAAATCTCTTGTCCTTTTCTTTTACCGTGGCAGGGCTAGGGCCTAACGCTGAAAGAAAAGTCGCTGATAGATTAAATACGGTTATTATTGGTATTATCGTTGTTGTTGTTGTTGCTGCTGCTGTCGCTGTTATTATTATTTAGCTTACTATTATTAGTTCTTTTATATGTCTGCCTATTTGCATTCGTCAGGCCGTGCATAATAATTATCTGTCTGCGGTCGGCAGCAGCGCTGCCACTCCTTGGGTTTTTTCACAAGATCTTGGTTTTTTAACCGCACTTGGGAAATGGATTTTTTTCTGGAAGAACTTGGGTTTTTTGCTTGAGTTTATTTCGACGAAAAAACGGGAAATTTTGGACATTTTTTGACATTTTCGGGAAATTTTGGAAATTTTTCGGGAAATTTTGGTCATTTTTCGAAAGATTTGTGCCGGATGACTAAAAAAGTCATCAGAATTTTTCCCGGACTGGAAATTCTTGGCATTTTTTATTTTTGGGACTGAAATTCTAGGCATTTTCGAGAGATTTGCTGAACTTGGGTTTTCTTGGGTTTTTTCGACCCTCCAACTTGGGGTTTTTCATTTTTCAGAGTGGCAACGCTGGTCGGCAGACCTGTTTGGGTTTGGATGAAATAAAGATCGAAGCGGGGAGCGGGCTGTCTAGAGCTAATAAGGAAAAGAATTCCTGAAGTGATTTTCCGGCAATCAATTCGACCCCCTACTAACATATTAGACCAGAGAATGTAGGTCCTATTTCTCATATTGAAAATTCATACGTTTTGTAAAAATAGCATCCAGGGTCCGTAAATTGTACGTTTAGCGGCTTATTTTAGGTAGATTAGGAGGTTTTAAGACATTGAATAGCCTAAGTGGTGGTTCGCACACAGATCTCGAGTATCCCGAACCACTGTAAACCCTGCTATATTATATTAAAAAAGCGAATTAAAGACGTCGGCGATTCTACGCTTACTTCATCGAACAGCATCGCAATCGCAATCTCCAATTTCTAAAGCCAAGCAACAATCAACAAGAGTGCTACTGATGCCCAGGGATTGGCTTCATTCTGACAAAACCCATTAGGACTATTTATTTATTTATTATTTCTCGCATTTGCTATAGGCCTAACGCCTTCAAGCGCTTTATATTCAGAGGCGCCCCCGACTACAACGAGGATACTGCATCGGGGGATTTGACGCCGAAGCGCATGAGCAATTACAGATGAAGGACATAATAAATTCCCAACTTCAGCGACTTGAGGTCACAAGTTGAGGTGGATTCGAACTTAGAACCTCCGGCTCCAATGCACCGAACTAGCCACTGTATACCACTGTACCCCACATGGATGCATGCCACGCGATTTAATGTCCCGTGTACGAACCAGTGCTGTAGCGTGAGATATTTTGGATTGAGGAAGGGTATACGACAGGTCTCCAAAAGTCATCATCAGTAAGTCTACGTATGGATACGGGGATCTGACCGCACAGTGGTGCATTGGAGTAGATGCCAACCTTTTTCGCATCGGGTAGAGCAACCGATGGAACTAACCAGACCGGAAATGAAACCAAGATTTGAATCTCTCAAACATTTCGTCGTATGTTCTAGACTGCTTGCACTGAAATTTACAGCATGCTAAACAATTAAGGTCCTTAATGTAATTTCATATTATGCCTCTAGTCTACAGCTTCAATCGCACCTTGATGGTCTGTGTTACTGATTATCAAAATGATAGTGTCTCAACCCCACCCCCCAAACCCCCCTAATAGATGGGCGACCCTGCCAACGGAACAACTCTGTTCTTTTCGGTTTACAATTTTTTGCCACTCTGCTATAATGCAATGAAAAAACACATGAATTTATATTTTGGTATGCGTATATACGTATGGGCACTTGTTATAGCACCACTTCAAGATTTCTACTCAGAGGCGTTCCCGACTAGAGCGCGGACACTGACATGGGGTTTCACGTCGAAGCGCATGAACAATAATTATTATTACGAGTGAAGGACTTGCTCAGGGTCCCTACACGGCGGCTTGAGGTGGATTCGAACCCGCAACCTTCCGGCTCCAATGCACCTAACATACCCCTACACCATCTCGCCCCATTAACCAACCGCATAAAGTTTGTGTATTGAATTGAATTGACTACCAATTGGAGTCAACATCTCCCTGGACGTTCACAGACATTGACTTCTACCCAACTAACCTCTCATCATCTGTATGTTTATTTTATTGATCCATCCATCGACATATGTAGTTGTACATGAACCAGAGTATCAACAGATTTTCTGGACCATTGTGTAGTCTCCAGGGATCGCGCATGCGCAACCGCGCCATCGTATCCATGACAACAGTCAGAAAGCACATCAGCCACTCTCGTCAGAGAAGAGACAACAGCAAAAGAAAGATGACATACGGAGAAAGTCATCTCTTACATGCAGACACTGTCTCCCTTCTTCCTCATCTCTTCCTTCTCCTCCTCCTTCTCCTCTTCCCCCTCCTACTTCTCTGCCTCCTCCTCTTTCTCCTCCTCCTCTTCCTCCCCTCCTGCTCCTCTGCCACCTCCTTCTCCTTTACCTCTTCCTCCTCCTTCTTCTCCTCCTTCTCCCCTTCTCCTTCTTCTCTTTCTCCTCCTCCTCTTCCTCCTGTTACTCTGCCACGTCCTCCTCCTCCTCTTCTTCCTCCTCCTCCTTCTCCTCCTCCTTCTCCTTCTCCTCTTCCTCCTCTCCTGTTCCTCTGCCACCTCCTCCGCGTCCTCCTCCTCCTCTCTTCCTCCTCCTGTTTTTCCCAATTCCTTTCTTCCCTACTTCCATCCCTGGAGCATAATCAAATCACTCAGACCACATATGCGTTTGTTTCTGCAGCAGAATAATATATTTTATTCTTTTCATCTGATGATAGATCGCATGATGTCCATTGTTGTTCTGTTCAACACTCTTAGAGATTCATTCCGTTGCATTATATATGCGTATGTAAAATATTGTATGTATGTTTGTTTGTATGTATGTATGCATGTACTGCATGTATGTATCATGTATCATGTTTATACATGTATGTGTACATGTATGTTGGGTTGTCTATGAATCTATGTTAACGGGAACTGTTGCGATCATCATCATCTTCTTCTTCTTCCTCCTCCTCCTCCTCCTCCTCCTCCTCCTCCTACTCCTCCTCCTCCTCCTCCTCTTCCTCATCATCATCATCATCGTCATCGTCGTCGTCGTCGTCGTCATCATCATCATCATCATCGTCATCGTCGTCGTCGTCGTCATCATCATCATTATCATCATCAAAGTCGTCGTCGTCGTCATCATCACCGACAGCAACACCACAACCACCACCAACACCACCACCACCACCACCATCACCACCACCAACACCAGCACTAACACCACCAACATCAACACCATCAACACCACCACCAACAGTACCAACACCAACACCACCAACACCACCACCTTTACCATGTCAGCACCCATCCACCTGTATGTCTCCCTCTCAACCGTTGTCTGTCTCTGCATCTATTGTCTCATATTGCAGCAGAAGATGCGTGTGTGTTTGTGTGTGCGTGTGTGCAGGCAGCGTCGTCGTGATGTCTGACGAGAAGCGTCTGATAAAGCATCTTCTGCTGCAATATGAGACAATAGGAATCGTCGGTCGTCCAGTCTACAACATCTCGGAGACAGTGAAGGTCTTCTACGGTCTCGCACTCATCCAGCTGCTTGACCTTGACGAAAAGAATCAGGTCCTGACGACCAATGTCTGGAGCAGATACGTTAGTAGTACAATACTGTATAAATATACTCATAATATTGTATGTTACATGAAAAGACTGCTTAAAAGAAAGCACCAGGGCTTAAAGTGTGGCTGGACGGTCATGGACGGCGTCCATGCACTTATTTTAAAATCTGATTGCCGTCCAGTCACTTATTGGCCAGCACAGCCTGGAAATGTATAGGGCGTCCAGGCACTTCTTTTGGAAAAGTAAGGGGCGTCTAGGCACTTATTTTTCCAGACTTTAAGCACTGGAAGGCACCACTTTGTGGATCGCGGTGGTGTAGTGGGTATGTTCGTTGCCTTGCGGCCGTAGGGTTGCAGGGTCGAATCCACCTCAAGCCGCCGTGTATACGGACCTTGGGCAAGTCCTTCACTCGCAACTGCTCATGCGCGATTCGGCATGAAACTCCCATTCAGTGTCCGCGGTGTACTCCAAACTTCGAATGCGCATGCTATTCAAAAGCCAAGCGCGGGGCGCCGGCTTATTCACGAGCTCTGCGTTGAGTCAAAAGGATTGTCTGTAGGACTATATATATTCGAGACTCGAAAGGAGGTTCGGGTCTGGTTGAGAGCAATGCTGCTGTTACGAGTTATCATCAAAACGGTCAATGACGGCATCGGCCATTCTGTTGTGACGTGACTTCCTTTTTTCCATTGCTGGCCATTTGTGTAGCGCCCTCATTAGTGCATAACCGCGACACGTAGCGAAGTTCTCCACTATTGTATGCAGTAGCTATACATGAAAAACGTGTGCATTAGCATTTAATGGCATCGATAATGACAGAATAGGCGACAGAGGAAAAGGTCGCCGCCGTATGTATATATATATATATACATATATGCATATATATGTATATATTTGTGTGTGTGTATATATATATATGTATATATATATGTATATATATATGCATATATATGTGTGTGTGTGTATATATATATATATACCGACACCGATTTGTTATTGGTCCTATATCTGCTGTCCTGCAGGCAACCATCAAACTTCGACGGCGGTTGGTGTACCATATTTTTAAACCTGTGTGCGCCAGCAATCGATCAAAACCGCAAGTGCAGTTTTCCGATCTGCGTATACATGTATGTAACAGCAGATGACTTTGGTAGACGTGCATTCCAGAAATATACGTACATGCACACATGTACATGTACGTCATGAAGTTGCGCGAATACATCGATCCAATGGTCATTGTGTCAATAGAAGATCATTAGGTCGTCGTAGTTAGAACGAATTTGACACAATGGGTGCAGCACTGTCAACAGACACTTAAAAATCATCGCTATTATAAAAATACGATACCCACTGATCATAAAATAATTAGAATCAGATATTTTTACATATATGTAACACGCACACACACACACACACACACACACACACAATTTGCTGACCCATCATTCGCGCGCGCACACGCACACACACACACACACATACACATATACACCCTACAAACACACACCTATAATAGTACAGACACATCCACACCTAGCACAACTGCACACACCTGCACACACACATACACACACATATATATATATATACAGTGTATATAATATATTACATATATATATATCTTATATATATTTCAGTAAGTCTGTGTGTTTGTTTGATTGTTTGATTGTGTGTTAGCTATGCACGGCTACAGTTTTGAAGCAATCGACCCCAATTTTTTGCAGGGGGTTCGGGGTCGACCCGACACAGGTTATTGGGGGGTCGGCGAATCTCTGCCACCATGGGGCCAGGGTGGGGGAGGGTAAAACCCCTCATTTTCCCTACTTTTTCAGCCGTTGCCATGCATAGTTTTTTTCCCGAAAACCAAAATTTCACGGGTGGCTTACCGGTGGAGGTCGGAGTGTCGTGGGCTGTGGTGGGGGGGTGGCTGATGGCTGGGGTGGGGGTGCTGTGGTGGGGAGTGAGGTTGGGGGTGGGAGAATTTTTTCACGAAAACCAAAATGTCACGAAAACCAAAATTTCACGAGTGGCTTACCGGTGGAGGTCGGAGTGTGGTGGGTGTCGTGGGCTGTGGTGGGTGTGGCTGAGAGCTGGGGTGGGGTGTTGTGGTTGGGGGGGTTTGGGGTGGAAGAATTTTTTTCACAAAAAACAAAATTTCACGGGTGGCGTACCGATGGAGGTTGGAGTGTGGTGGGTGTCGTGGGGGTGTCGTGTGGGGTGGGGTTGTGGGGTAGGGGGGTGGGGAAGAATTTTTTCCCCGAAAATCAAAATTTCACGGGTGGCGTACCGTTGAGGTTGGAGTGTGGTGGGTGTCGTGGGGTGTCGTGGAGGGTGTGGGGGGAGGGGGAGCATGGGGGATAATTTTTTCCCCGAAAACCAATATTTCACGGGTGGTGTACCCGTGGAGGTTGGAATGTGGCGGGTGTCGTGGCCTGTGGTGGGGGTGGCTGAGAGCTGGGGTGGGGTGTTGTGGTTGGGGGGGTTTGGGGTGGAAGAATTTTTTTCACGAAAACCAAAATTTCACAGGTGGCGTACCGATGGAGGTTGGAGTGTGGTGGGTGTCGTGGGGGTGTCGTGTGGGGTGGGGTGTGGGGTAGGGGGTGGGGAAGAATTTTTTCTTCGAAAATCAAAATTTCACGGGTGGCGTACCGGTGGAGGTTGGAGTGTGGTGGGTGTCGTGTGGGGTGGGGTAGTGTAGGGGGGTGGTTGGGGAAAGAATTTTTTCCCCGAAAATCTAAATTTCACGGGTGGCGTACCGGTGGAGTTTGGAGTGTGGTGGGGTGTCGTGGGGGTGTGGGGGAGGGGGGTGAGCGTGGGGGATAATTTTTTCCCCGAAAACCAACATTTCACGGGTGGTGTACCCGTGGAGGTTGGAATGTGGTGGGTGTCGTGGCCTGTGGTGGGGGGTGGGTGAGGGCTGGGGTTGGAGGAGGTGATTGGGGTGGGGTTGGGATAATTTTTTCCCGAAAATCAAAATTTCACGGGTGGCGTACCGGTGGAGGTTGGAGTGTGGTGGGTGTCGTGGTGTGTGGTGTGCGGGAAGGGGTTGGGGTGGGGTGGGGAGGGGGCGGGGATGAAAAGGGAAGCGCTTTTGCCAGTTCGAATTTCACGGATCGCGTACCGGTGGAGGTCGGAGTGTGGTTGGGTGTGGTGGAATGTGGTGGTGGAGGGTGGGGTGGTGAGGAATGGGGAAGTGGGGGTGAGTTGGGGGGGGTAATTTTTTCCCGAAAACCTAAATTTCACGGGTGGCGTACCCGTGGATGTTGGAGTGTGGTGGGTGTCGTGGGGTGTCGTGTGGGGGTGGAGGGGTTTGGGGGGTGGGGGTGGGGAAGAAAATTTTTCCGAATATCTAAATTTCACGAGTGGCGTACCGGTGGAGGTTGGAGTGTGGTGGGTTTCGTGGTGTGTCGTGTGTGGTGGGGTAGGAGGTAGGGGGTGGAGTGGGGTGGTGTCGTGGGGTGTCGTGCCGGGGTGGGAAGTGTGGGGGTAGGGGGGTGTGGGGGGAAGAACATTTTCCCCGAAAATCTCTATTTCACGGGTGGCGTACCGGTGGAGGTCGGAGTGTGGTGGCGGAGTGTGGTGGGGTGTCGTGTGGTGGTCGGGGTGGGGATGGGGGATTGGAGGGGGAAAAATTGGGGGTTGAGGAAGGGAGGGATTGGCCGGGAACGAACGAATCCCAAACTTCCCGGGCAACGCCGGGTACCCCAGCTAGTATATATATATATAGGTTAAAAGCAGAAGTCTGAACATCACGTGTGCATTAGTGCAACTATTATTACGGGCTTATTCTTATAAGCAAATCCAATGGCGTCCCTATAGTATACTATAGTTATTGACCACATCTGTGTGTATTAAATAGCCCTATGCATGCTATTTACACCGAATATACACGTATAAATAAATATATATATATATATGTATATATATATGTATATGGATATGTATATGTATATGATATATATGTATATGTATGTATATATACAATATATATATATATATTTATGTACTGCGATAGCATGTACATGTATGCGACTAGTCGACACTTGAGTGATGATGGATGTGGCGTGGTACGGAGGCTGAGAGGTCTTCAACTGGCAATCTATGTTTTAAGTCATCTGATTACGCGGTCTGACGCTCCTCTGCTTTCCTCCCACCCCTTTGCCCACCGCTCCACCCCTGTCCTCCTCCCGACCCTTTGCCCTAGGCCCCACCCCAATGTCTCTCCTTCCCACCCCTATATGCCATCCCCATCCCACCCCCCCAATGCCGTTAACTGGCGCCGCCAATGACTGCACAGTTCGGCGCAGGTGGCCTCTGAACAGCGCGCATGCGTAGTAGCAAGGCTATTGGTTTTGACCAACTTCCGTCCGGCATTTTAACCGCTTCAGCCGAAACGTTCCGGGTGTGAATAGGACATCATTGATTCATAGGCCACTAATAATTATCATGGGCTATATAATTATATGAATCCAATATAAATATATATGAGTCCAATATAAATATATATGTATATAAATCCGCCACTGTCCTGCATGCTATGTGCCAGTCCAAAGCCTGTCAAAAGGCGGAGGGCAACGTAATTCATCTTTGTTATGACTCACTGGCGTTAAACAGTAATTTGTCAACACACATACATATACGAAGATTACACACACGAACACACATACACACACATAATTATATATATATATATA
The DNA here is from genome assembly GCA_949752735.1 of Lumbricus terrestris. Lineage (NCBI taxonomy): Eukaryota > Metazoa > Annelida > Clitellata > Crassiclitellata > Lumbricidae > Lumbricus > Lumbricus terrestris. Next base: position 25,393,920 of record OX457047.1, read on the forward strand.
TATATATATATATATATATGCACACAGACACACAATAGCGCTGTAGGCCTAATAGGCCTATATATATAGACATCTATATTTACATGTATCTACAGTCATGTATACATGCTGCACTATGTTCAACACCACTGGTAATAAATTGCCTTAGGCCTATTTACATACATGTAGACCCACAGCCTATGTATATATATACAAATATATATATATAATACGCAGCCCCTGTCCTGCATATATATATGCACACAAATGCATATAATTATATGTATGCATATATGTTTATATATTGTGCAATTAATAAAGTATTTATACAGTCTGGAAAATAAACATCCCTATTTCTATTCATGTATCTACTTTACCTTGCACCGCATGCATGCTTTGACGACTTCTCACTTCCAGCCGGACTTATATAGCGCTAAAGTAAATAAAGCCGCCTGGCAGTTACATGTAGCCTACTATTGATAGCAATGAACGATATAAAACCAAATGAGGGATTCATATCGCTAGAGGCGCCAATATAATATGTGCATAATATATTATGCATTCATTCACTCATTATGGAGAGTTGTATAGCGCCCCGTCGGGTTACTGCTACTACTACTCAGAAGCGATCCTGACCCAACTTTGGCTGAAAAGCGTTGTTTTAAGACTGCGATAAACGCACATATTGTGTATAGAAAACACTAGCACACAAACACACACACACACAAAAACGTACACGTACACAGACACACACACACAAACACGTACACAAACACACACAGTGTCACACACACACACATATAATTATATGATATATACATAAAAGTTATATATTCATTATTCAACGAAGAAACCTCAACGATATGCATGCAGGAAGGTAGAATTGATGGTTAAAGCGTTTGTATCTTTCCCCTCTATAATGTCTTATTCAACCGCTGCTATGCAGTAACAGACTGTGTTAGGAAATTCCTCTGTGTAGCGGACTAAACACAGAATCCTGCTGTGGACATCCTTGTATATTGCTGCTTCTGATCCTCCGAATTTCGATGCTAGCTTCTCTCTTAATTGACTGATAATTTACCTAATTACTTTCATCCAGATCTTGATAATTAGTCCACGACTTCCTTAATTTCCACCTTCATTCACTGAATTCATTCATCATTTCTTCTGATTCTTTTGTTCTGCCTTTGATTCACTTGCACTGCGCCTGCGTCTATCGCATGCTTATTTCTATCTATTACTATTCTTACTTCCGAGCTGTCTATTTTCATACTATTCCTACTCGCGTTTTTACCCCATCTATACTAACTTCAGTTGTCCAGTTATTATATATTTATATTACACATTATAGGCCTACGCACTCTTTGTAAATCGTCTCTCAGTCATTTCCCACAACTCGATCCTCTTTATATTCCTCCTTCCTCTACTCGCCACCCATTACTTGCCCTCTCCACCTCCAGTCACATGCAGTCTTTGTCCTCCTTCTCCTCTTCCTCTTCCTCTTCCTCTTCCTCTTCCTCTTCCTCTTCCTTCTTCTGATGCGCATTTATTCATATTGATTCTTCCATACTTCATCTGCTGATCCTCATATTCATCCCGCTACTCCTAATTATAGAGCTGGTCTAATTCCTCATTCTAGTCTCATTTCTCTCTATTCTTCTTCTGCTCATAATCTTCTTCCTCCTCCTCCCTTTTTTCTTGTATAGCTCCTCGTTCTGCTTCTCCTTCTCCTCGTCCTCCTCCTCCTGCTTCTTCTCCTCTACCTCTTCCTCTTCCTCCTCTTCTTCCTCTTTCTCTTTCTCCTCGCCCTCTCTACTCGTCATCATTTTCCTCCTCCTC
>OX457047.1:25400737-25565737 GCA_949752735.1 Lumbricus terrestris
GTCGTCGTCGTCGTCGTCGTCGTCGTCGTCGTCGTCGTCGTCGTCGTCGTCGTCGTCGTCGTCGTCGTCGTCGTCGTCGTCGTCGTCGTCGTCGTCGTCGTCGTCGTCGTCGTCATCATCATCATCATCATCATCATCACCACCATCCTCCTCCTCTTCCATCTAGTTATCTGCAGCTCATCATCTGATCTGTGTTGGTGTCTATGGAGCAGCGCAGATACCCGTCTGAAGGAGCAACGCGAGACGATGGCCGTCATCTCTAACGAGGGACTCGTTCTCTGGATCCCTCCGGCCATCTTCAAGAGCACCTGCTCCATCGACATCACCCACTTCCCCTTCGACGAACAGCTCTGTCATCTCAAGTTCGGATCGTGGACCTACGACGGATACAAGCTGGACATCCTCTTCTTCGAAGGCCTTGAACAGGTCGACGTACGAGACTACGTAGACAGCAACGAATGGGCGCTCGTCGAATATCCAGCCAGGAAGAACATCAGGTGAATTAAGGGGGGCAGGGATCGTAGCCAGCCCTTAGGAAGTTTGTATACGTGCACTTGTTATACTCACAGGCGCTCCCGACTGCAGCGCGGACACTGCATCAGGGTTTCACGCGCGGCGACTTGAGGTGGATTCGAACCTATAGAACCCTACGGCTGCAAGGAAACGAACATACCACTGCAAAACCGCTCCCCAGGAAGTGGGGTGGTTGTGGCAGGATTCCCAGACATATCGCTTTTTAGCAAGCTTTTCTCGAGTCACCCCCTCCCGCCCCCCACCCAAAAAAAGAACCGAAATAAAACTCAACGGATTTGATCAAATTACTTTGATCGTATTTTTTATAGTGAGGTGGTTCAAACCACCCCAAAACAACCCAAACCACCTCCCACTGGGGGAGTCGTTTTGATCGTGCTTGGGTGGAACTATAAAGGACGCTTGAACCTACATTTAGCATATGGTACAAATGTTAAGTAGGACTAAAAACCAGTGTGTGCTATGCAATATCTAAAGACCCCATATTTTATTAATCAAGCTGTATTCAAAAGTCAAACAGTTCTTTGGCATCACGTAAAAGCATTATTGCAGCGATTGCCAAACGTTAAATTTCCTATGATTGGTAGCACAGCTTTTAACTGATGGAACTGCAATTTTTTGACGCAGGTATTATCCGCTGGGCTGTTTTTAAGGAATTTTTAGAACTGCGCAACTCCTTCTTTCCTTTCCCATCCTGCATGGTAAATTAATTCCAGTCGGAGGAAGATGACCTCTTTTGCTAGTTTTAACTGTACAGAAGTGCTTCTACAACTGCACAAAGCCATTTAGAACTGCACATTTTGTGTACAACTGCACGTTAAAAAAGTCCTGAATTTATCCGAGCTGCAGAAATATAATGAGCTTTGCTGTGATAACATGTACAATTTGTACATGTATAGGCTACGTATGGCATTGTATGCGTTCGACTCTGATGTACGTGTATAGTGTATACCCTACTCCATGGAGCACTGCACCAATAATTGTTTTCGTGCAGGTATTTGAGTTGGATGCACGATTGCAAGGGATTTTGTTTTTTGTTTTGTTGACGCCATGGAATTAGAATGGGCTGCTTTTGATGCGCATGCACTATAACGAAGGTTAATAATTTATTATTATCATCATCATCATCATCATCATCATCATCATCATCATCATCATCATCATCATCATCATCATCATCATCATCATCATCATCACCACCACCACCACCACCATCACCATCACCATCACCATCACCATCACCATCACCATCATCACCATCACCATCATCATCATCATCATCATCATCATCATCATCATCATCATCATCATCATCATCATCATCATCATCATCATCATCATCATCATCATCATCATCATCATCATCATTGTAACGTCTCCGTTTTTATGCTTATTTTAGCGGGTAATTGAAAATGTACTGCATTTAAATGATCTGTTCAAAGAGAAACCAATTCTTTATAAATGTATAATATATTCGAAAACTGTTAAATAAACAATACAATTACGCAATGTTCCTATTTACTTATTTGGCGTATCACTAATTATAATTATCTAAATGCTTATCTGTGTTCCACAGTTGAGATATATGACATATCGTTTCTGTAGTGTAAAACGGCCTTGAAATAGTTCTGTAGATCTCTGTAGATTCACTGAATGAAGATAAGCAACCCCGTGCTATATTTGAAGAAATAGTTCTGCTGATTCTCCGTAGATTCACTGAATGAAGATAAGCAACCTCGTGCTATATTTGAAGAAGGATAATGAGATACTGCCAAGCTGTGGAATCCAGATCGAATACCAGACAAGACAATATTCAATACTTCCGTAGCATCAAATAATCACACTCCAATCAATGAGAATTTCCTTCCCAATTGAAAATGACCTTGAAATGTCAACCAGAGACAACGAGCCCAAAATCGTTTCTCTACACACGAATATCGTCTCACCAACCGTCACGATCACAATGTAGACTTCACAGACGTTAGAGTTCGCAACTTCGAATTTCTAAATCGCCTCTACTCTCACACGAATGCCTCGTACTGTTTTACGACCAGATACGAGCATAATCATCATCCTCACCATTGAATAAACTTCAAATGAATTGCCAGCCACAACTGAACAACCATCTTTCTCAATGTTCATGTAAGGAATCAACCGTTTATGTCAAATTTTAATGACGTGGCTATTTCCATTCAATTCTGTCCGTTACGCTCATTTCGATGCTTTTAATTGGTTACGCGTCAATGCAAATGTTTTCGCTTACGTAAGCGTCCGTAGTAACCGCTTGACGTCACTATGACTGCCTCGCTCATGTACGCAAGATTCGTGGTCTCCTAGTTACTAATCCACTAGACGCCAAATTATTAATCTAGATACGCCGACTAAATTATCTAGCTTAACTCCTACTTAGAATTAACATATAATATCAGACAAGTTAGTTTGATAGATAATAGCGATTTAATACGCTACAAATACCCCTCCTTCAAAAGTCTGTAATCAGGCTTTACAATCTCACCTAATTATCTATCAACTAAATTTCTATCAACTTCCTTATTCTATCTTACACAACAATACAACATTACTGAACTTCTTATCTACATTATTATAATACATTACTGATATATTTAAGTACTATGTAATTCCTCTACTCAAATAATCAGACATAACATTATTGCTTCCCTTGATATATCGTATCGTAAAGCAATAATTTTGAAGTGCTAGACTCCACCTCATGACTCTCGCATTTCTCATTCTCCCTTCTTTCATGTACTGTAGTCCGCAGTGGTCTGTCTCAATCACAAACTGCTTTCCACACAAGTACCTGTCAAACCGACTAATTCCCCACATTATCGCTAGACATTCTCTCTCCTCAACTGAATATCTCGTCTCTCTTTCCAATAGTTTCCTACTCGCATATGCAATCGGGTGGTTTATCCCTTCATACTGCTGTATCAGGACACAACCTATTCCTCTTCCTGATGCGTCCGTCTGAATCACGAACTCTTTCTCCAAGTTTGGTAACTTCAGTATCGGTGTTTTAGCCAGTGCTGCTTTCAGCTTACTAAAACTCTCATCTAATTCTTCGTTCCAATCAACATTATTAGCTGCTGACTTCTTTGTCAAATCACTTAATGGTGCCATCAGTTCAGCACAATGAGGAATAAATTTTCTGTAGTAATTTATCGCTCCCAAAAAGCTTCTTATTTGTTTCTTCGTTTTCGGTTGTGGCATCTCCACAATCTTATCTATCGATTCTCCTTTAGGACTAATGTCGTCGTTGTTTAATGTATGACCCAAGAAATCTATACGTCCATAGCCTAATGAACATTTCTTTGGTTTCAAAGTCAGGTGAGCATCTCTCACTCTTTGAAAAAATTCTCGTAAAATCTTCATATGTTTAGTCCATCCTTCTGTATGAGCTAGTATGTCATCAACATAACTCTCCAGATTCTCGGTTCCATGTAAAATCTTCCTTATCAGTCTGTTATAGCTTGAAGCACTGTTTACCAATCCAAATGGTAAAACGTTGAATTTATACAACCCACTTGCACAAATGAAAGTCGTATAATCTTTTGATTCTTCGCTCATTGGAATTTGCCAATACCCTTTGCAAAAATCAAACTTGCTATATATTTTGCTGCCACTCAGTTTATTGAAGATATCCTCGTTTGACATCATCGGCTCTGGATCAAAAACTGTCACTTTGTTCAATTGTTTATAGTTACAGCAAAGTCTATTGCTTCCATCAGCTTTCTTAACAACAACAAGCGGTGCTGCGTATGCTGCTTCTGATCTTTCTATTATCCCATTCTCTAACATTATCTCAATTTCCTTATCAATTTCAGATTGTAGATGATACGGTGTTGGATATGCTTTCATCCTAACAGGTTCATCACTCGTAAGATGAATCTCGTGTTTCACCATGTCAGTTCTTCCTGGTTTATCTGTAAATATGTCTTGGTATTCTCTCAGTAATTTTTCTAATTCACCTCTCTGTTCATCTTCTAATTGTGGATTAATATCAACATCCTTGTACGTCTCAGTTTGCTTACTGACATACAGGTTTAATATCTCCTCCTCTTCGTCTTCACCTTCTCTACCATCATGTACAATAGCTGACACGTATGCTATTGTCTCAGAACCTGACAATTCTTCACTCCTCTCGTAATATCTCTTTAGTATGTTGATGTGGTATGTTTTCAGTTTTCCGCCATCAACCTCAACTTTATAATCGTAATCTCCGATTTTCTCTCTGACTACAAATGGTCCTTGCCATTTCACAAGCATCTTATTATTACAACTCGGTAGTAACAATAGGACTTTATCACCAATCTCCAGTTTTCTATATCGTGCCTTTTTATCGTAGTACTTCTTGTTCTTCGCATTAGCTTTGTGAATTGCTTTCTGCGCCATATTACACGTTTCCTCTATACGCTCTCGTAGATCTGTCATATATGTGTATACATCCTTCACCTCGTCTTCCACTTTTTCGTTTGTCCACAGTTCCTTCAATATCTGTACCGGACCTCTACATGATCTTCCGAAGATTAATTCGAAAGGCGTGTATCCGTGGCTCTCGTGTACAGTATCTCGTAATGCGAAAAGTAGTGGTGCCAAGTACCTGTCCCACTCTTTTACTTGTTCACCTATCAGTTTTCTCAGTGTAGTCTTAATCGTTCCATTAAGACGTTCTACACAACCGTTTCCCATCGCGTGGTACGGACTTGTCATCGTATGCTTGATTAATAACATCTTGTTTACTTCGGCCATTAGTTCTGACGTAAACTGGCTCCCTCTATCTGTATGAATTCTTTCTGGTACGCCCATCCGACAGTAAAAGTTAAACAAGGCTTCCGCCACTTCCTCGGTACTAATACCTTTCAATGGTATCGCTTCAGGATATCTGGTGCTCAAGTCGATAATCGTTAATACATAACGATATCCTCTCATAGACATTGGCTCTATGGCTCCTATGATGTCCACACAGACATGCTTGAACGGCACATCGAGCACTGGAAGATGTCCCATCGGTGCCTTGTAGTTCACTTTCTTATCCACTGCTTTCTGGCATACATCACAACTTAATATATATCGCCGAACTTCTTGATTTATCCCTGGCCAATAAAATTCATTCACAATTTTATCATGAGTCTTCTTCATGCCTAGATGAGCTGACAGTAGCGAGTTATGTGCTACAGCTAGAACTTTGTTTCTCAACTGTTTCGGAACCATCAACTGCCACTTCGCTTCATCTTTCAATACTTCCTTCCATCTCCGGTACAACAATCCATCTTTCTTTACGTACAGCACTTTTTCTGTACTCTTCTCATCGCCATTCCACTCAGATGCTTTATCCCAGTAACTCTTCAATGTTTCATCTGTCTTCTGTAATTCCTTTATTTCTTTTGTGGTTATATTCAGGTCGGGCATTTCTGTGACCTTGAGTGGTTTATATTTCACCACTTTCTTCGACTCAGCTCTCGTTTCTATCGCTGCTGTCGTTTGATGTGCGTCACTGTTCATGACGTCATCACTTCCAACTTTCTCTATTACGTCATCATATTCCGTGCTCATTTCATCACTCTCAAATCTTACTATCTTCTTGGCATCTTGCCAACGTGAATTAGCATTCACATTTCTCTTGAGTATTCCTTTATACTCAACTTTTTCTTGTTTCTCACTCATAATCGTCTCATTCACTTTCTCTCCTTTGTCACAATTAATCACATTTTCATCCGTGTTCTCATTCGTTACGGTATATTTCAACCCTCTCACGCGTCCAATAATTATCGGCTTTACTGGTTCATCCATAACCATTGCCTCAACTTCACCAGTAAAATACTCGCTCTCAATGTTTACATTGGCTGTAGGAAAACACCTTAAGCTCCCATCAACTAGGATGCAGTGCGTTTCCTTCCCAGTCAAATCACTATCCTTGATTAGCGATCTCCTCACGATACATGTACTCGCTCCAGAATCGTAAAGACAATTGGCGTCTACGCCATTGACCTTCGCTTGACATTCGTCTATACTTTCAATGTCAATGCAATCATCTTTCCGTTCCGTAACTACCGTACTTGCTGCCATATGTTTCGGTACTTCTTCTTTACCTTTCCTATCCTGGCGTTCTACTGTTCTGTCAATTTCATTCGATTTCGTATTTTCATTTGTCTGTACAGCCCTGTACGCCCTATTCTCGTAAATCTGTACTGCTGCAGCTGTGTGTTTAACAAACCCTTTAGTTTTGTTCACACAATCATATGCTTTATGACCTACCTTACCGCATGCAAAACAAGTTATCTTGTGTTCCGCTGCCTGCTCTCTATCTCTACTAAATCCTCTATTCACATTTCCACTGTGATTTGTCTCTTTGTTCTGTCGCGTTTCGACTCTTCCTCTGTTCATGTTTCCTTGGAATTTCTCTCTCGATTTCTCTTCAAATGGCTTTCCATTACCTCTGTCATTATTGAATCTCCCTTGAGGTTTTACAGAATTCTCTGCATATCTGTACCCATGAGCTTCGATGTAAGATTCTGCACACGTCAATGTGTCTTTTAAGCTCATTTTTCCTTTCTCTTTAATGAACATCCTCAACTCGTTACTACAAGTGAGGAAAAATTGATCTTTTAACAGTAGATCCTCGATTCCTTCGTAGGTCTGCTCAAATCCAGCTTGTAGCAACCATTGCTGCAAATATCGTTGCAATCTGTAAATGAAATTTGAAGGAGTTTCTCCTTGTTCCATCTTGCTAGTCTTAAACTTGTTACGATACCCTCCTTCTGTCAATTGGAATCTTTTCAAGAGATGCTTCTTTAAACAATCGTAGTCTTGTGTTTCTTCAGCCGACAAACGCTGGTACACTTCTAATGCTTTCGACTCTAGATGTCGCGCTAGCATCAGCGACCATACATCTCTCGGTATCTCATACGTCGTACACGTACGCTCAAATCTAAGAAGATACGCATCAAGACAGTCCTTTGCCTCGTTAAATATTGGGAATTTAATATTCTTCATTCCCTTATGACTTTGGTTTCCTTGGTGGTTGTCACCCATCGTCATATAAGAATCTCCATCATCTCTGTTTCGTCCATCTCTCGATTCTATTTCTCTCATTCTCGCTTGAATCTCGAGTCTCTTATGCTCTAAAGCTTCACTCGCTTCTCTTGCAAGCCTCGCCTCGTTCATCTCTGCTTCACGCATAAGCCTAGCGTCAGCCATCCTCGCTATTTCTATTTCTTTTTCTCTAACTGCTGATTCTGCCTCTCTTTTAGCCTTAGCTTCAGCTAATCTAGTCGCCTCTCGCGCTAGCTCCAATTCATTTTCTCTGGCTGCTTTGGTATCAGCTAACTTAGCCGCTTCACGCGCTAGCTCCAATTCATTCTCTCTGTTAGCCTTAGCTTCTGCAGCTGCACGTAGCTCACTTTCCTTTTTCTCTTCTCGTTCATCCGCCCTCTGCTGTCTGAATTCGTTCTGTCTGTCTCTGACAAACGCCTTCAGCTCTTCACCTTCCAATGAGAATGAACGTCCCATATCCAACCACTGTTGCCAGTCTGTGATTGACATTCTTACTTACTCTCTTTTGGTTAAGTAGTAATAAATTTAACGCTAAACTATGCGCTATACAATTTCACACTCGCTTATAATAATTATTAAAATTATTAAGCGTCACTCTAGTGTTCCCTCTTAACGTGATACAATCTCTGGTATATGTTACGCAATAAGGATTATCGCACCGACTCTAATGCTTAAAATCTATACATGCGCTGCGCTGTCATGCGCTATGCTTAACAATTTCCAAATAGATCTGCATTTTAATCAGTTTTGTCTCTTCAATATAAATGTCAGTAAAGTTCAATCTAATCAACAATAATATTGTTAATTTAATCCCGACGCGAGCATCCCATTTGTAACGTCTCCGTTTTTATGCTTATTTTAGCGGGTAATTGAAAATGTACTGCATTTAAATGATCTGTTCAAAGAGAAACCAATTCTTTATAAATGTATAATATATTCGAAAACTGTTAAATAAACAATACAATTACGCAATGTTCCTATTTACTTATTTGGCGTATCACTAATTATAATTATCTAAATGCTTATCTGTGTTCCACAGTTGAGATATATGACATATCGTTTCTGTAGTGTAAAACGGCCTTGAAATAGTTCTGTAGATCTCTGTAGATTCACTGAATGAAGATAAGCAACCCCGTGCTATATTTGAAGAAATAGTTCTGCTGATTCTCCGTAGATTCACTGAATGAAGATAAGCAACCTCGTGCTATATTTGAAGAAGGATAATGAGATACTGCCAAGCTGTGGAATCCAGATCGAATACCAGACAAGACAATATTCAATACTTCCGTAGCATCAAATAATCACACTCCAATCAATGAGAATTTCCTTCCCAATTGAAAATGACCTTGAAATGTCAACCAGAGACAACGAGCCCAAAATCGTTTCTCTACACACGAATATCGTCTCACCAACCGTCACGATCACAATGTAGACTTCACAGACGTTAGAGTTCGCAACTTCGAATTTCTAAATCGCCTCTACTCTCACACGAATGCCTCGTACTGTTTTACGACCAGATACGAGCATAATCATCATCCTCACCATTGAATAAACTTCAAATGAATTGCCAGCCACAACTGAACAACCATCTTTCTCAATGTTCATGTAAGGAATCAACCGTTTATGTCAAATTTTAATGACGTGGCTATTTCCATTCAATTCTGTCCGTTACGCTCATTTCGATGCTTTTAATTGGTTACGCGTCAATGCAAATGTTTTCGCTTACGTAAGCGTCCGTAGTAACCGCTTGACGTCACTATGACTGCCTCGCTCATGTACGCAAGATTCGTGGTCTCCTAGTTACTAATCCACTAGACGCCAAATTATTAATCTAGATACGCCGACTAAATTATCTAGCTTAACTCCTACTTAGAATTAACATATAATATCAGACAAGTTAGTTTGATAGATAATAGCGATTTAATACGCTACAATCATCATCATCATCATCATCATCATCATCATCATCATCATCATCATCATCATCATCATCATCATCATCATCATCATCATCATCATCATCATCATCATCATCATCATCATCATCATCATCATCATCATCATCATTATTATTAATTAATTAATTAATTAATTAATTAATTAATTGCCCCGAGGTACTTATGATCCCTCAGGGACTTACACCCTAATGCTAAGATAAAACATCTGGAACGGCACCTACAATGTAGTCGTCGTTGAAATCCAGTGCAGGAAACGAGCCGCGCGGAATGCCACCGCATTAAAACGCTGGATTGTAATTATTATTATCATTATCATTATCATTATCATTTTTATTATTATTATTATTATTATTATTTTTATAATTATTATTATTATTATTATTATTATTATTATTATTATTATTATTATTATTATTATTATTATTATTATTATTATTATTATTATTATTATTATTATTATTATTATTATTATTATTATTATTATTATTATTATTATTATTATTATTATTATTATTATTATTATTATTATTGGTTTAACTTTGTTGTAGGTATTATTCGTGCTGTAGCGATCTTCCATTTCCCGATCTGACGTTCAGTCTGAGATTGAAACGGATCGCAATCTTCTACAATTACGTTCTCATCCTTCCCTGCGTCCTCCTCTCCTTCCTCACCCTCGTCATCTTCTGGTTGCCCCCAGAATCACCGGCCAAAATGATGCTCGGTAGGTCAACAGGTCAAATCCAATATTACCCTAGCCGTCTTAGTTTCAGAAGTTCGTTGCCGCACTTGATTGAAACTGTCGGGTAGATACGTTTAAGCGCATTCGAGAGGTTATTGTAAGGCGCTATATAAATGTCCAAATACATACGTGTATTGTTTGTTCAGATGGTTAAAGTCATTAAGGTTAATTAAGCAAGTCATTAAGTAATAAAGTGATCAAGGTTAATTAAGCAAGTCATTAAGTTATAAGGTCGTTAATGTTTATTAAGCAAGTCATCAAGGCCTAATAAAGTCATTAAGGTTAATTAAGCAAGTCATTAAGTAATAAAGTCATTAAGGTTAATTAAGCAAGTCATTAAGTAATAAAGTCATTAAGGTTAATTAAGCAAGTCATTAAGCAATAAAGTCATTGAGGTTTATTAAGCAAGTAAGATGAACGAAACTCGGTATAAAACGCTCCGATTAGACCTACGCGTAAATGTTCCACTTTAAGACTTGGTTGCTGTCGATTGCACTCAAGGCCGTACACCTATGGGGTTGGGTGTTTGAACAGTCCTTCCCCAAAAATGAAACAATGTAAAAATGAAATTAATGCATTTTCTAGCACATGATATAAGAATCCTGACTACGGCCTTGAATACAAGCAAGGACCCAAGCTAACAAATTCAATTCCGGTATACAGTGGTATACTGTGCTATATGTAAAATCTAGAAGTTTCTCTGCCTTACCAAGCGCTGTCAGTGAAACTAAGTTACCGTAGTCAGTGGAGTTGAATCGACTCAATATTATACAATGCATTGGGAAGAATCCATGAAATTCAGTTCTCATAGTTCTTCCATTCGCGCAAAAGATCGGGCTATACCCTATATATAAGCTAAAGGCCTATGGGACTTATGAGAATGAACTGCATGGTTCAAAGGAAATCATCCATGCAAGGACTGCACCAATGTTTAAGATGGGTCACTCAAAATCCAGGGTGCAGTAGCCTTGATGTATGTATGGTATGCTCAAACTTCTGTAGACCTACATCTTCTGCATCTTGGCTTTTATTACTTCTGAACCAGATCTGCATCAGATGCTGCATTGTGGGAATTCACCTGCATCTCGTCGCTGCTTGAAAACCTTTCTTCTCTTTCATGGGCCTGTCACGCTCAGAGCGTTTCTCAATAGCTATCCATGACAGTGAGAAGCGCTTTATAATAATATAGAAATGTTCATTTTAGATTAGATTGGACTATTTAGATCTGGATGTTATATCTTTGACTTTTATTCAGAACCAAGAATGAGGTAGAGTTTTAACCCTGGACTCCCTGGTAATTTAGCGTTTACCGTAATCGGCATTGGTATTTTCTATAACATTTGTAGGCCTATTTAGCTCTTCACAGTTTGGTTTCAATCACTGACGACTTTTGAAGTTACTGCTCGTATTGATATTCCCTGCATAGAATTAAGTAAAACGTCAGGATTAGTAGTATAGAGATTTGACAAACTGCTTATTAGAACTTTGGTTCCTTCTTATTTGCTCACCTACTTCGACATAATTCTAGGATGGCATAGGCGACAATCAAACTTGAGAACAGTCAGAAAGACACGACACAGAAAATACAAATAACTGTTGCTTTATTTACAAAGTCCATCGTCTCACGCTGCTAATCGATTGTATCAGCAAAAACTGTTTCAATTTTGAATGTATTAAAGTTTTTGTGCCAGGTCGAATCAGCGTCAGTCACTTTTTGTCGATAGCCTAATCGCGTTGAGGTTGTCCTCTTGATGTCGTGTTTCGATGTCCCACTGCGATCTGATCCATGTCACTTGCAAGTCTCCACGTCCACCACATCTCTCTTATCATTTCGCCCCTTCATACCCCTTCTCATCCTACGGCTCATCAACTCACAGCACATAAATAAAAATAAATTTAAAATCAATAATAATGGGCTTGCGGGATTTTTAGCCGTGGCGTCCGCGCCAGGGGCCCTCCTGCCTTTGCGAGGAGCTTACGGGGTTTTACGCCACGCCAGAGGCTCGGCAGGTACTAATACAAATAAACTACAAACATACAACAAGAACAAAACAACACAGAGCCACACAACCGTCATTCATCACAGCCAATCCCCTCAGACCAATCCTCTCAGGCCAATCCTTCCCTGCAGACAGTCATGCAGAGGTTCCTAAAGCAACACAGAAACCCACGAAGATAATTAACACATGTTATGAAAGATTATTTGTTATCATTGCATGCGAAGAAATAAAGTAGGCCTACAAGACTATCCTGCTTGGCCCAGCTTGGGTGTGCCTCGTCTGTTGGCTAATTGGTATAGGCTATGTCTGGATGGATAGATGAATGGATGAATGGATGAACAAGCAGAAGATTTAATAGATCAATGGATGAATGAACGAATAAATGAATGAACAAATAAATGAATGAACAAATAAATGAATGAACAAATAAATGAATGAACAAATAAATGAATGAACAAATCGATTCTTGCCTTCATGAGCAATCGCGGCTTCGTGCATTTGACGATCGCATTTCCTCCGAATCGGAATTTCCATCAGGTGATTCAGGTCCTATACCCAACTTCTAGACCATGGTTGCGCCCGTCTTCAAGTAATTTCATCTTGCTTCCGAATGGTTTCCTAAACGAAATAAGACAGAGCGACGCCTATGTACAATTGTACAATCGTACATAGTACATGTATAAGGTCACAACGCAGATCAGTCTGCAGAATCGATATTCATTATATGCGCGACCAAATACTACATGCATGACGTCATAATGAGCTTTATTATTCATTGTCCACAAAAATGACCATATTTCCTGTCCACGAAAAATGATGTCTATGGTCCCAAAATGTAAATGACGTCAGGTTAGAATTCTATATTCAGGGAAATCTACATTATCAATAATTTATGACGTCATAATACAGAAGATAACACGAGTGTTTCGTCCATCGGTCACTGATGATATGGCAACTATAGTCACTGTTTGCGACATATTATAGAGGCAATGACAGACAAAATAACCTTCGAATTTTCCGCCAAATTTT
Source organism: Lumbricus terrestris (assembly GCA_949752735.1). NCBI lineage: Eukaryota > Metazoa > Annelida > Clitellata > Crassiclitellata > Lumbricidae > Lumbricus > Lumbricus terrestris. Next base: position 25,414,069 of record OX457047.1, read on the forward strand.
AGGAGGCAAATTTGACAATTTTAATGCAGAGCGGTCTTAATGCGCGCTAGATGAATATTTAACAATTCAAATTCTTGAACAATCGATGCAGTAACAAATTGGGAGCGCTCACCGTAAAATGAACCTGTCTAATACAGTTTTACATATAGGAAGCCTACTTCTTTTTCTACTTCACGTTCATATTCACTTCTTAAAAGTTGCATCAATTAATTTTTCATTTCATAATCATCATAATACTTCATAACTTTATGTCTGACTAAGCTTCTTCAGTTAATGGTCGATTATTTTCGATCCTTTAAATGACGGCGAAATAATCTGTCACTTACATTACGAATCTTTTTTCACTTCGATAATCGACTGCCGATCATGAGTTGTGGAACAGTGTTGGTCTTCGTTTTCTTCTTTTTTCCACCATGCATCTCTGTCGTATTTTGTTGTCATTTGATCGTTTTTGTCTTCTTCGCCATCTTCACCGTCTTCGTCAGAAATGAAACTGACAAAAAAATAAAGGCATTACGTCATTTTGAGATGACGTCATGTTTGAGAATTGTGACGTCAGTTGAGTATTTTAATCAATAGTAAATCGCAACGGGTGTAGTAAGGAATCCTGTGTGACAACTTAAATACCGCGTTTCTATATCTAATATATTCTACTAGATGGGGTACCCAGCGTTGCCCGGGAATTTTGGGATTCGGGCCGTTCCCCGCCAATCCCTCACTCCGTCCCTCCCTCCATCCCACCATCCCTCCCACCCTCCTTCCATCCCTCCCACTCTCCCACCCTCCCTCTCAAAGACCTAGTTAGAGAAGTACATGGCATGTAGGTGGTTATACCAGGTAGACCATCGTAATCGTAAACTCGAAATTTCTAAAGCGCTACTTGAAAGCCAAGTGCGGGGCACCAGCTTATTCACGAGCGCTGACCATACGCTTAGTCCAACATGCATTGACACTGGTGACCCGTCAAAAGCGCGCATGACAAAAGCGCGCAGACAAATGCGCGCAGACAAATGCGCGCAGACAAATGCGCGCAGTAACAAAATCGCGCACGACAAATGCGCGCGACGAAGAGCACATAGACCCAATACAAAGAATTTTTTAATGAGCATCTAAGCATACTGAAACAGATTGTTAGAAATATAGACACAATGGGTAACTGTCAATAAAACCGTCACTATTAAGCCAAATATAGTTTGTAAACGGAGCGTTTCATATATAAAAAATTTGAAGCATTTAAGTGGAAATATAGGCTCAACATATCCTAACATCATTGTTCTTGAAAGGAACAACAAAATTGCGTTTAATTCTAAACTCAATGAAACATAGACGAAACGCAGCAGCAAAAATACCCGAAAAAATAGTTCATTGTAAACAAAATAAAAAGACGAGTGAAAATCTAGTCATCTAAATACATCAGAATTTTTGCACATTATATAACGTCTAATTATCGTAAATAATTTCTCCGAAAGTTCATTAGTGATATATGGAAAGCCGATGAAACACTTATGAAACATTGTTATTTATAATTTTTATCATCATTTTTTTGATCGTTGCGCGCTTTTTTGCGCGCTTTTTTGCGCGCTTTTGTCTGCGCCCTTTTGACGGGTAAGGTCCCTGTTGCGCGCTTTGCGCGCTATTGTCTGCGCGCATATGTCTGCGCGCATTTGTCTGCGCGCTTTTGTCATGCGCGCATTTGTTACGGCGCCATTGACACTGCATGCAAGTAGGCCTATTGTTTCCCTGTTAAATGTTTCTATAACTGCAGACCTAATTATTTGTTTCGTTTGTAAATATTTAGGAATGAATATTTTTGTGGCGTTTTTTGTGTTGCTTCTTCTGCTGGCCGACAACACTCCTCCAGCAGCTTCCACTATTCCGCTAATAGGTAAGGAATACACAATAATGCTACTGACTGACTGACTGACTCTGCCCTTACTAGGCTTACACGGCTAATTGCTTAACAGGCTATGCGGGCGGTTGGTTGATTTCTGCAACATGCGACGATTTTTTCTCCGTTATACAGGCCAATTATATAAATCATAAATTTATATGCCAATATATATATATATATATATATATATATATCGACTATGAAATTATAGAAGCCTGTCTATTATAGACAATGATAAGTTTTACGAATTCTATGTTAGAAAGAGGTGAATTTTGTGGCACTGCTGTAATAAAACTCTTAATTTTTAGTCTGTTTAAAACAGATTTAATTTCGAAGTTTATTATAAGCGTTAACTATAATATATATCTCGTTAATTATTTTTGCTACCTAGAATTAACTGTAGATCTTCTATTGAAATTTCCAATATTTACACATTGTCGTCTTTTACTTGGTTTTGCAGGCGCCTACTTCTGTATGAACATGATTCTCATAACGCTGTCGACGTTTCTGGCCGTCATCGTCATCCAAACTCACATACGAAGCGATCGGAGAAACAGAGTCCCGGATTGGCTGAAGAGGGTAACACGTCATCCACGACAGAATTAACTCATTCATTCATTCATTCATGCATTCATTCATCCATTCATTCATTCATGCATTCATTCATTCATCCATTCATTCATTCATTCATTCATTCATTCATTCATTCATTCATCCATCCATTCATTCATCCATTCATTCATTCGTTCATTCATTCATTTATCGCATGTGTATGTATAGTAATTCTTCACGGGACTACTCAGTGGCGCTCCCAGCCTCAGCGCGACCACATAAAAACTGTCACCGACCATCAAAATCTAGGGTTTTAAATCTAGTTTTAATAGGGAACTTTATGCTCAGAGGCTTTCGGGTGATCAATATTAGAACGAGCTAGGACCTAAAACAAATGTAGCTGAGATTCGTTTAAAGATTATATTATAATAAAACAATATCAAACAGTAAAATACAATCAATAATCCTATCTACTTATTTGTGGCGTATTATCTAAGATATATTATAACTTGTTTCTTAACTTCCACGTTGGACTTCTCCAGCGTAGATGTAGAAGTTCTTCAGTTCGTATGGATTGGAATGAAGGTTCGAAGAGGAAGGAAGGTCACCTTCTTCTTGTTTGCCGTCGTTTCCAATTCTCTTCTGTAGTTGCGTAGACGGAGAATGCTGTAGTTGGACACAGCACTCTGTAGTTTCTTCCGCCTCGTTGATTCTTCACAAGCAACGGTAGCTTCTCGTCGCTTGTACGTCCTTTCGGTCTCGTCTTGTGGTCGTTTCGCCCCTTTCTTCTACCGTCGAACTCCAATCGCAATTGCAGTTCCGAATCGACCTTCTCCCGATGTCGAATCGCAGTTCACTCGCAAGTGTCACATCAAACTTCGCAAAGTTTCGTTCGACACGCCCTGGTATCTCTGTTCCCAAGGACTTATAGTCTCACCAGTGGGACAGGCCGACAGCGTGTCGCCTTCCACACCCAATTCACCGTCAGATCTTCTGAATTACCGACGAGAACGCCACGTTTGACTAATGGCCGTTCTCGCTCAGAAATCTACGTCTTCTTCCTTCGCCATCTTTTCGCTGTCTAACATTTATCGTCTGCCGTTGTTGCCGTCTGCTCAAGTTTGACGCTGCTTTCCGCCCTCCGTTGTATTTCAATAATTGATGTAGCGCGTATTCAAGAATTGTTATAGCGCTATTATTATTATCTAACTTAATGCCACAAGTAATATTAATTATAATCTACAATACGCCACATATTGTCTAGCTTAATTCTTACCTATTTAATACTTATACAATGCATCATTTAATAGGTTTGTTTGATAAGAAGCATTCTACCGCTACAAATGCCCCTCCTTCAAAAGACTGTTTACAGGCTTTAACAAACTCACCTACTTAACAAACTAACCTAGTAAACTAATTCACTTACTATACACGACATGACAATTAATACACTTTACTCACTGGCTTACACTTCTTCATTTACTTTATCTCAACTTATACTACACAATCCCTCTACTTAAATAGTCGGACATAACATTTTCGGACCCTTTAATATATCTAATGTTAAAGGAATAGTTTTGGAGTGCCAAACTCCATCTCATCACCCTTGCATTTTTCATTCGACCCTCTTTCATATATTGCAATCCGCAATGGTCTGTCTCAATTGTAAATGTCTTTCCACAAAGATATCGGTCGAACCTGCTTATACCCCACATGATTGCTAAGCACTCTCTCTCTTCCACAGAATATCTTCTCTCTCGCTCTAACAGCTTCCTGCTCGCATACGCTATGGGATGATTCGTCCCCTCGTACTGCTGCATTATCACACATCCGATTCCACTCCCACTTGCATCAGTTTGTAGGATGAAATCCTTCTCTAAATTTGGAAGTCTCAGAATTGGTTCTTTCGCCAATTCGTTCTTCAACTTTGTAAAACTATCTTCCAGCTCTTCATTCCATTCTACCATTCCAGGTGCTATCTTCTTCGTTAAGTCACTTAACGGTGCCATGATTTCCGCACAGTGTGGTATGAATTTCCGATAATAGTTTATCGCTCCAAGAAAACTCCTGACTTGTTTCTTTGTCTTTGGACGTGGCATGTCTACTATTTTATCCACTGATTTCTCCTTTGGACTTATGTCATCCTTGTTCAACGTATGTCCCAAAAAGTCAATCTTTCCATATCCTATTGAACACTTCTTCGGCTTCAATGACAAATTCGCTTGTCTCACTCTTTCGAAAAATATCTCCAATGTCTTCAAATGTTCTCTCCATCCTTTATTATGCGCTAGAATGTCGTCGACATAACTTTCAAGATTTTCTGTTCCTTGAAGAATCTTCCTGATTAAACGGTTGTAACTTGACGCACTATTGATCAATCCAAAAGTACTTCATATTGCCTCAACTCACTTAACTCACTATTATTATTAACTTAGTTCTACTTATTATATATGTGTTACCTTCTCAACACATGGCATTCATCTATCCTATTTCTCACAATGAATGACCTTTGTCATTTCACGAACATCTCATTATCTTAACTATGTAATACCCACAGTACTTAGCTCACTGAATATAGTATTTCCTCTTAACTACTTTCTCATCACTCAACTGTTTTTCTATTTATCTAAGTGACTCACCATTACACTCAGATACTATGGTCAAATTAATCTCTTCCTAGTCCTTAACTACTACACAACTACCATAATTTTACTACTACCTTACTTGATCCTAAAATTCACCTTATCACTTAACATAACTCACTGAACTACTTAAAATAAACAACTCAACTTCACTTATCTCATACTGTATTCTATTTACACTCACTCTTGATTAAATATTCTCCACAAGCTTCTGTCAGCTTCTATCTACAGCATCTTTTCTCCTGCTTTGATAGTTCCTCCTTTCCACCTCTAATAATCTACCGGTATCTCTTTTCACCTTTTTGTACAAGTTCAACGTAATGCCCTTTCTTGTTTCTAGTTCATCTGTGTGTTCCTCTTCAACACTCAATGCATCTGCATCAACATCAGATTTCCACTTAACATCTTCTGTTTCATTTTGTTTACTGACATACGAGTTCAGTATCTCTTCTTCCTCATTTTCTCCTACTTTTCCATCATGTACATCTGCCGAAATGCATGCCACTGTCTCGACATCTTGCATTTCTCCACATTCTCTTTTGTAGTCTTCACTACTTTTCCACTTTTCAACATTACTGTTAGGACATGACCATTCTCTGTCATTCCATGACCTACTTTTCCATTTACTCGTATAATTGTATCCTCTACAATTCTCATTCTGTCTTCTTCCAGAATTATCGCCTTGTTCTCTTCTGTACCATGGTCTATTGTTCCAATGGTTTCTCCGACTTCTATTCTCATCTCTTCCACTTCTAAATCTCCAATTTAAATCATTAGGTCTATCATACCTAACTCCATAATTACCATTAGACTCTCTCATCACATGTCTATAGTTTTTCCAGTTACACCTATTTGTGTCATCCAAGTTCCACCTTGTATTTCTCCTATCCACATTTGGATTCTCTTTGTATCTTCCATACATCCACTCATTGGATCTTCTTGACTGAGTCTCATTAGATTTATCTCTATCCTCACCATTTCTCCAGTCTACTTTTTGCTTCCAACATTTCTTCTGAATTCAATTCACTTCTTCCACCTGTGATTAAATATTTATTATGCGTCTCTACCAATCTCAATGGTTTATTTCTGAAGTTCTTCTTCATCGTTTTATTAAAACTGGACTTCCTGTTATCTGTATCATCTTTATCTTTTGTTACATCATCAGTGAACCTTACTGGTTTCTTCACACATGGTTTCTCCTCATGTTCTGTTCTTCTAGTTAATATTCCTTTGCTTTTCACTCCAGCATTATTCTCACAGATTTCTTTCGGTTCATCATTGATTACATTTTCGGTTCTTTCATTTTTAACCATGTATTTCAAACCTTTGATCTTCCCGATTATCACTGGTTTCACCGGTTGCTCCATTACCATGGCTTGCACTTCGCCACTAAAATGTTCACTCTCTAAATGTATTTTGGCTAAGGGAAAGCGTTTCACGCTTCCATCCCCTAACATACAATATGTTTCCTCTCCAGTTAATGCTTCGTCATTTATCAATGATCGCTTCACAATACAACAGGTTGCGCCTGAGTCGTACATACATTTTACATTGTTGATCCCATTAACTGTTACTTGATGTTCACTTTCATCATCTAGACTGATACAATCATCACCGGCTCTTGTCATCATGACACTGGCTGCCATGTGCCTATGACATTGTGTAGGTGGCATTCTAGTGTGTTCACCTTGTTCTTTTCCAACAACATCACCTATTCTCTGCATTTCACTTTCTTGCATACTCCGGTGTGCTCGATTCTCAAATATTTGCACTGCTGCTGCAGTGTGTTTAACAACACCTCTGTTTTTATGTGGACAGGAAACTGCCTTGTGATTATATTCTCCACAGAAAAAACAAGTAATCTTATGTCCAGTTGCAACTTCTCTTTCCCTACTGAACCCTCGGTTTTGATGTGCTCCCTGATTTATCTTCACATCACTTCTACTCCTGTTCAGATTGTACCCAGACTGTTCCTTGGGTCTGTGTTCAAACGGTCTACCGTTCAACCTGTCGCTATGAAATTTCACATCTGGTTTTACAGACTGCTCGCTGTACTTGTAACCGTGTGCTTCAATGTGTGATTCCGCACAAACTAACATGTCCTTCAAACTCATTTTACCCTTCTCTTTTATAAACATACGAAGTTCAGTACTGCACGTCAGGTAAAACTGATCTTTCAACAATAGATCTTCCACTCCTTCGTAAGTTCTTTCAAATCCCGCTTGTGCTAACCACTGCTGCATATACCTCCTCAATCTATGTACAAAACTAGAAGGTGTCTCTCCAGATTCCATTTTACTGGTTTTGAACTTGTTTCGATAACCACCTTCAGTAAGTTGAAATCTCTTCAACAACTGAGTCTTCAAACACTCATAATCTTGCACTTCTTCTGCAGACAACCTTTGGTATACTTCCAGTGCTCTGCCTTCCAAATGTCTAGCTAACGTCAACGACCAAACTTCTTTTTTAACTTCATACGCAACACAGGTTCGCTCGAATCTCAACAAGTAGGCATCTAAACAATCCTTTGACTCGTTGAATATAGGAAATTTGATATTTCTGATTCCTTTATTGTTTTCTCGGTGATCTCCCTGTTGTTGACCATCACCGATCCTCATGTAGGCATTCTCGTGCTCTTGGTTTTGCTCCCCTCTCGAATCAATTTCACGCATTCTCACCTGTGCTTCAAGTCTCTTTATCTCTAACTGGTGTTCACGCTGTCCCCTCGCTTCAGTTTCAGCTGCTTCACGATTTAATCTGGCTTCTGATTCAGCGCTCCTAATTGCTTCCAATTCCACTTCAGCCTTCTTTGCTTGCATTGCAGCCTCTGCTTCAGCTTTTCTCATTGCTGCTTCTGCCTCAGCTTTTCTCATTGCTGCTTCTGCCTCAGCTTTTCTCGTTTCTGCTGCCGCTTCAGCTTCCATCTCTGCTTTTCTTGCTTCTATTTCCAGTCTCTTGACTTCTGCTGCTGCTTCAGCTAATTTCATCTCTTTGGCGATCTCCCTCTCAGTCGCTCTATCTTGTCTCCATTCTGCCTGTCTTTCTTTGACAAAGGCACGTGTCTCGTCCCCTTCCATGTTCATCCGTTTGGCAATTTCTAACCAAGCTTCAAAATCACTGACAGACATACTTACTGTCTTACTTGCTGACTAGCAACTTATGACAAAAATATTGGCAACTATGTGCGCTATTTAAATTTCTAACAAATAGAAATTGTTCAATTCTGCAAAGTGTCAATTCAGTTCCACAACAACAACTAATCTATTAAACTATTAGAGATTAGTAGTTCATACAACCTACTGCAGTATCTTCAATCTACAATTTCAGATTTAGTCTCTAACAATCTCCTAGCTATAATTGTTCAAAGCTTTTCTAATACTGTTCAAAAGACAGTTTTTTACTGACTCAAATCTTTACTGAATTAAATCTTTAATGACTTAAATCTTTACTTACTCAAATCTTTACTGACTTAAATCTTTACTGACTTTTATCCCGGCATGGGCACCCACTCATGTCACCGACCATCAAAATCTAGGGTTTTAAATCTAGTTTTAATAGGGAACTTTATGCTCAGAGGCTTTCGGGTGATCAATATTAGAATGAGCTAGGACCTAAAACAAATGTAGCTGAGATTCGTTTAAAGATTATATTATAATAAAACAATATCAAACAGTAAAATACAATCAATAATCCTATCTACTTATTTGTGGCGTATTATCTAAGATATATTATAACTTGTTTCTTAACTTCCACGTTGGACTTCTCCAGCGTAGATGTAGAAGTTCTTCAGTTCGTATGGATTGGAATGAAGGTTCGAAGAGGAAGGAAGGTCACCTTCTTCTTGTTTGCCGTCGTTTCCAATTCTCTTCTGTAGTTGCGTAGACGGAGAATGCTGTAGTTGGACACAGCACTCTGTAGTTTCTTCCGCCTCGTTGATTCTTCACAAGCAACGGTAGCTTCTCGTCGCTTGTACGTCCTTTCGGTCTCGTCTTGTGGTCGTTTCGCCCCTTTCTTCTACCGTCGAACTCCAATCGCAATTGCAGTTCCGAATCGACCTTCTCCCGATGTTGAATCGCAGTTCACTCGCAAGTGTCACATCAAACTTCGCAAAGTTTCGTTCGACACGCCCTGGTATCTCTGTTCCCAAGGACTTATAGTCTCACCAGTGGGACAGGCCGACAGCGTGTCGCCTTCCACACCCAATTCACCGTCAGATCTTCTGAATTACCGACGAGAACGCCACGTTTGACTAATGGCCGTTCTCGCTCAGAAATCTACGTCTTCTTCCTTCGCCATCTTTTCGCTGTCTAACATTTATCGTCTGCCGTTGTTGCCGTCTGCTCAAGTTTGACGCTGCTTTCCGCCCTCCGTTGTATTTCAATAATTGATGTAGCGCGTATTCAAGAATTGTTATAGCGCTATTATTATTATCTAACTTAATGCCACAAGTAATATTAATTATAATCTACAATACGCCACATATTGTCTAGCTTAATTCTTACCTATTTAATACTTATACAATGCATCATTTAATAGGTTTGTTTGATAAGAAGCATTCTACCGCTACACCCAGCCTCAGCGCGACCACATAAAAACTGTCTTAAGATGAGAGTGAGGAATGCTGGAGAAGGAGTTCTAGAGAGGGAACGGAGTGTCAAGGTTTGTTGAAGACAGAACACGCGACCACCCCTACAAGACAGCTAATTATAAGAGTCAGGAAATGACGTCGAGACACGGCTGAGACCAAGACAATAGGTCTCTAAGACAAATAACGAGACTAAACCTTCAAAGACCACTCTCGAGACCAAGACCGAGTCTCGAGGCCATGAGACGGCGAAACTGCAGTATGGGGGACCGTGTGTGTCGATTAGGATCAGGTTAAGCGTCGTGAGGGTCGGTTAGTGTTAGGGTTAGTGTCGTCATTAGATACTAGATACTATACTATGCTATGCTATGCTATGCTATACTATACTATACTATACTATACTATACTATACTATACTATACTATACTATACTATACTATACTATACTATACTATACTATACTATACTATACTATACTATACTATACTATACTATACAGGCTATTGTGTAGGCTATGCTTCGGTCCCCGATACTGCAGTTTCGCCCATGAGACCTTGGACGTAGTATGAACTGAATATTCTTTACCTATTTTTTAGCTGACCATCGAGGGATTGGCGCGAGTGTTGTGCATGGACGAAGCCGTCGACCTTCTTCCGGTTCGAAGCCGCGATCGTCAGGGTGCGCCGGGGGCGGTGGCCACTCCCACCCAGTGTCCAGAGACGGATCCAGTCCTCAGACCGTCCACTGGGTCCTTCTCCTCGTCCTCCTTCCGCCGCCAGACGTTCTCCGAAGAGATGTGCTCCTTCCGTTCAGAACATCTGAACCTCCCCAATCGAGACACACTGTCCAGCTCACGTCAGCCGCCATCTACCTACCACCTCTCCAGGCAACACCCTCCTCCTGCCTCTGATCCTCTTTCCCAAGGTCACGCCCGACCGTTCGTCGCCAACAACGGCTGCTGCGACAAACGGTTGCCAGGGGAGACGGTCGTCCGTGGCAACCGCGTTTGTGACGTCAGCGATAGCGATCAGGTGCTGGAGAGTGACGTGAAGGAGATCAAACGGATTCTGAGGTCGTACATGGTCAGACTCAGTGACAAGGACTACAACGCGAGGGTGGCGAAGGAGTGGCGGGTTGTGGCCAGGGTCCTCGATCGATTGTTCTTCTTCATGTACGTCAGTACAATCATCGTCTCACTTGCCACCATCTTCCCAAGGGGAGGTTGAAGAACAATGAATGAGGGAGCAGGAGGGACATTTGCGTCAGTTGGGGCATAGAGGCATCCGCAGTGAGGGAAATAATAAGATTGACTTGGCCAATAATTATAGCGATACAGATGTCGAGACTTTGTGAAGATGACTGAAAGGAGAAAGGTAATAATAATTAATAGGGAGCGATTGAGACAAAGACGGAAATGGATTATATCCTGAGTTCGCGTTTCGTATCAATCTGTCAAATAACTTTTCAGTTTTCTGAGTTTGGGATGGAATTCTGACCACCTACATTGATGAAGCACGAGCGTCATTTTGAACACGTCTGTCTGGAGATACACGTAGAGGCCTAGGTCAGGAGGTAGAGGCTATAGGCCACTATTTTGCACAAGTCTCCGGTAAGCTTTAAAAAAATTTAAACGCAAGAGTCATCTAGGCCTACAGCCTAAAATCACGTATAGGCCTGCATAATCCTGCAACGGCAAATAAAATGTTAAATTGCATACGTTGTTAGGCTAAAAATGTGAAATCACAGAATTCATACTATCTTCACGATCTTACTGTTTTAACATCTGTTTAAAAAACAACAACAATAATATTTACAGCGTGTTATATATGGATTATGTGGCTTTAGCAGTGATAAACTTAATGTGGGCGCGGTGGTGTAGTTCGTTCCCTTGTAGGTTCGAATCCACCTCAAGCCGCCTCGTAGGGACCTTGGTCAAATCCTTCGCTCGCAATTGCTCAGCGCCTCGGCGTTAAACTCCGATTCAGTGTTCGCGCTGCAGTCGGGAGCGCTTCTGAGTAGTTATCTTGAAGGGGCGCTATAACAAGTGCACGTACATACATAAGATGATGTTGAAAAGCAACGACAATAGGCTAATCAATCAGCTAATCAATCAGCTAATCAATCAGCTAATCAATCAGCTAATCAATCAGCTAATCAATCAGCTAATCAATCAGCTAATCAATCAGCTAATCAATCAGCTAATCAATCAGCTAATCAATCAGCTAATCAATCAGCTAATCAATCAGCTAATCAATCAGCTAATCAATCAGCTAATCAATCGGCTAATCAATCAGTCAATAAATCAGACGGACAGATAATTCTAACAAATGTCAGCAGCTACTTCAAATTTTAATCTGTTGGCGATTGAACCAATCATGCCCATCTCTTGTTGACGAAGTGAATGTATCTCGTACATGAACATGCACCTAAGACCTATTAGCTTTTGCATTAGTAGGCATAGATTGTATCAGTATCAGCATAGACATCGAGGTCAGTATCAATCAATCAATCAATCAATTTATGCCATTGTTTACCAGGGCGACAACAGGAAACGGATTACGAAGAGAGAGAGAGAGAGAGAGAGAGAGAGAGAGAGAGAGAGAGAGAGAGAGAGAGAGAGAGAGAGAGAGAGAGAGAGAGAGAGAGAGAGAGAGAGAGAGAGAGAGAGAGAGAGAGAGAGAGAGAGAGAGAGAGAGAGAGAGAGAGAGAGAGAGAGAGTAGGTCTAGTGGACACAAAATTAATGTCCAAAGTCTTATCGGCGACGGCATTAATAAAAATAATAAGTTGACACAGCGATCAAAACCAGGGCAATTCAGCTCTATAAACTACATGAAGAAACAGACTAATTGCACAGAGGGGGATTTTGTCCGGGGGGGGGGTAATGTGGGAGGGGAGATAATGTCCGGGGAAAAAATGTCCTACAATCATCTGTATGTATGCATGTCAACCTGGAATGGTCTTCCTGTGACCCTCCGCTCTATTTGTAAAAATCCTTTTCAGGCTTTCCTCTCTCATCTCAAGACAGTTTTATTTGGCCGCGCTGAGGTTGGGAGCGCCTCTGAGTAGCCTCGTTGAAGAGGCGTTATATAAATGCATATGATGAATAATGAATGTACGCGTGCACAATTGTACATGTATATATGTATGTATGTATGTACGTATGTATGTATGTATGTATGTGTGCATGTATGTATGTATGACATGTATGTATGTATGTATGTATGTATGTATGTATGTATGTATGTATCTATGTATGTATGTATGTATGTATGTATGTAGGTGTGTATCGACTTTTATGTACACTGTATAGTGTATACGTATATATTGTATGTGAACATACACATGTATGTATGAATGAATGGACGGGATGGATGGATGGATGGATGCAGTGTTTAATTTAGTCCCCCCTCTAGGTGTAAATACAGGTTTCGGGGGGGGGGGGGGGAAGGCAATCGACCGTCCGTTGCGAGGCGCGTAACACATCCCTCCTCCATACCCCAAGGAGGGGTGTGGAGGAGGGATGTGCCCATCCACACCCAAAACGTTTGAAATTCCACATTGCAATGATAGCAGTTTAAGCTGTCATCTTAGCAAAGTATATGTACTTTTCAGTGCTGAAAAGTGGCCTCAAACTTCAATGAATATATATGCTATACTTACAATAATAATTTCTATTTAAGTTTCCACATTGTAATGGTACCCTTTTAAGATGTCAATTTAGCTAAATACTCATTTATTTCAGTACTGATAAAAAGAATAATTTTTTAAGAATTTCAACATAAATACTTATAATTACGATAATAATTCATTTTCAGCAGCTCAGTTCTGCTACTGCTGGGTTGCTATAATGAATGACTTGAGACGTGAGTATAATTATACAGGGTGGGCCATAAAAAAGTAACCCCCTAAGGTTTTTTGCCCATATCCTGGCCAGAAGAAAGAATTTCGAAATGAAATTTTACAGGCCTAAAGACAAATCATATCTGCACATGATGGCCAGATTTCATCAAAATATTTCAAACAGAAAAAAAGATATATCGCTTTTAGTGAGGCCACCCAACGTTTTTTGACGATTCAAAAACGCGACTCGACAAAAAGTTGCAAAAACCAATTTAATTATTTTGGCCAATATCTTGGTCAGAAGTAAGAATATCAAAATGAAATTTTACAGGCTTAAAGGCAATTCATATCTACACATGATGGCCAGATTTCATCAAAATATTTCAAACAGGACAAAAGTTACACCACTTTTAGTGAGGCCACCCACCGTTTTTTGACGATTCAGTAGGGTAACGCAACAAAAATTAACAAAAACACGATTTTATTAAGTCTCATCTCAAATATTTGTTATCAAATAGCCTTGATATTGCCAGATGATCATTATTATTACTATTTAAAAAAGAAACAGGGTACCAGCGTTGCTGCACGTCACTGAGAAGTTACTTAGGAAGATGACAATCAAATTGGTAAATAAGGAATCTGTCAGATTAATCAACAGGTCCATCAAGAACTTTGCAAAGAGACTCAAAAAAAGGTTTGGCACTGGTGGTGGGCACATTGAGCACAAGTTGTGAAGCACTACGAAGTTCATTTGACAACGGTTATTTGAGATGAGAATTAATAAAATCGTGTTTTTGTTACTTTTTTGCGTTTCGTTTTTGAATCGTCAAAAAAGGGTGGGTGGCCTCCCTAAAAGTTGTATAACTTTTGTTGTGTTTGAAATATTTTGATAAAATCTGCCCATCATGTGTAAATATGAATTGGCTTTATGCCTGTAAAATTGCATTTCGAAATTCTTACTTCTGGCCAAGATATTGGCAAAAAACCTAATTTTTGTTGCGTTTCCTTTTTGAATCGTCAAAAACGGTGGGTGGCCTCACTAAAAGTGATATAACTTTTGTTCTGTTTGAAATATTTTGATGAAATCTGGCCATCATGTGTAAATATGAATTGTCTTTAAGCCTGTGAAATTTCAATTTGAAATTCTTACTTCTGGCCAAGATATTTTTAAAAAACCGTAGGGGGTTACTTTTTTATGGCCCACCCTGTATACACTGACTTTCAACACTGGAATCAGCTTATAATCTCTGCATGTTCACCCAAGACGGTCCTGTATTGCCAACCAGGACACACTTTGCAGAAATCATAACGAACAGTACAAAACCAAACAAGTAATAATAAACTACATCCACCAAAATCTGGAAGCCATGTAGTAATGATGTTGTTTTACTTGGTGTTCAAGGGACAAAACTTTTTAAATTTTACAGTTTGAAAGTTGATAGATAACACTGGAGAGAAGCCATTTAGATGTAAAAAATAGAATTTGCGCAAATATTAGCAGTAACTTATTCTCATAACAAAATAGTATCATATATTATATTAGTAGCCTAAATAGTAACATCATGATCATTTAAGAGTAAATATTATCACACTACTGTTTTTATAACAGTTCATTTAATACAATAATGTAAACAGCACATAAAAATTATCATAATTTTGTCAAATTTTCTGGGCAGGATGTCATCTCTGTTATTTTAGTTGGACAAAAATAGTTTCTACAAAAATATACAGTAGGCCTAAGCTTGTAGTATGATAGCATCATATATTATAATAGTAAATAACAGCATTGCAATCATATAATAGTAAATAATATCATGGTATAACCTATTATAACACTTCACGTAAATAGTCATTTAAATAGTAACTAAAAACTATTATCATTTAGTAAAATTTTCTGGGGATGTCATTCCTGTGGGGGCCCCAGAGATTTTAGATTAAATACTGGATTGATGGATGGGTGAATGGATGGATGGACGGATGTTTTGTGTATATGACATATGTGTTGTGCACCTATAGCATGCAACATCAATAACTTCTATTTGATGAATTGTCATGTGCATTGTGTCTGCGTGTATATCCGGCATTCGTCCGTTGTACAGATTCAGGCTGGACGCAACTGCCTATATATACATATATATAATTATATACAACAAATATATAAGACAAATAATATTATGGGCATAGATCTGATGAGTGCTAGATATATTATGATGAGGCCATAATGTGTACAATGTATACAGTGGCCTACAAGTATATACCAGGAAGAAGGGGACTTGACCTGCGGTGCTGCTGGCGGCCTAAAGTTTATCCATCGTGAACGCAGGGTGGTGCATTGGTCACACGACGAGACTCAGCCAAGCCTTTGAAACTAATTAAGTTTATGCATATTCAAAGACACATCGATTCAATTTACATAAATATATACGTATATACAATGGCTGTAGTTCATAACACCACAGCAGAGAGATTTAATTAAAAGTTTGCATGCAAGTTCCATCCTTATGACTTGGACCATGATAGATTAACTTAGGTTGAGCTCAGAGGAAAATGAGCTACATCATTTAATTAGAAGAAAGGTCATGTATAATAGAGGTAGAGTTATCTAGGACTAAGTAGCAGCTCATCGGAAGGCTTAACAAGTTCAAGTAAAGTTAGGTTCAACACTCAAAACTCAACAGCAATAATAGGATACACAAGTAGACCTATATTGACATAAACCTATGCACATAAGCACGAACATGCATGTATACATACAGGCTCATCAAAATACGTACATTTATGCATACATACATACATACATACATACATACATACATACATACATACATACATACATACATACATACATACATACATACATACATACATACATACATACATACATACATACATACATACATACATGCATACATACAAACGTACATACATACATACGTACATACGTACATACGTACATTCATATCATACATACATCAAATCAAATCAAATCAATTTATTTGGCAACCAAAGCAAAGCAACAAAATAGATCAAGTAAAACATCATAGAAACAAAGTTAACATACATACATACATACATACATACATACATACATACATACATACATACATACATACATATATACATACATACATACATACATACATACATACATACATACATACATACATACATACATACATACATACATACATACATACATACATACATACATAGCATTATGGCATAATGCATATGCATATATGCACACATGCATGCATACATGTTTTGTAGGCCTACATACTACTTTAAGTCTATAGCCTATATGATGCATATTTTATGCAATTTGAAATGGCCTATATAGTCTGCCCGTGCTGACGTGTTGGGCTTTCGTAATATACATTTGTGTACATAAGTTATACATATAGTCCTAGGTCCTGGGGCTATAGGCTTATGCTACATAATAAGCGGCCTATCTCTCTATTAATATAAATTTTGCACGTATGTGTGTTACCCGGATGCAATTGCTCTCATTCATAGTAGACCTACACAAGGCATTGGCTGCTATGTAGAAAATGGAGCAATATGCAGCCCATAGGCCTTAGTCCTTATCGCCTATCGGGCTACAAACTAGCCTAATAGCAAATGTATTAAGTAATACGCCAGGCTGGCATACATACATGCATGCATACATGCATACATACGTAGGCCATTTACTGCCTCCCTCGATGGGAGACGAGAGGAGCAGGATCTGAAATGCATTCTGTAGGGTCGAGCTATAGTCCTGAACGCGGCGAATGTATCGTAGAACGGATCTTATTATTATTGTTAAGGCCAGCACTTGAGTTTTCGAGTTTTCTGCACACATTCTGACTATTTTAGCTGTAAAAAGTTTCGTTCGTATACAGAAGAAGTTTCCGGCTGGAGAAGTAGTAAGAGTTCGCACCTGGAAACGATCGATGCATGGCTGCCAGGAAAGTGGAAAGGGAGAGGGAGAGGGTGCGGTCTGTAGCGGGCAATGACCAATGTGCCGACTGTGGAAATGACGGTAAGCTGTTTACTAGATCGTTGTATCATTTGACGGTTTTCAGTATATTTGTGTAAAATTGCATTTTGAACGTAGACCTCTCTATTCGTCAAATTTTAATCTTTATTATTATGATAGATCGTTGTACATGAATTGCTTTTGTGTTGAATGATTGACCCCCATTGATCAACGTTGTCGGGTCAAAACACTGCTCACGCGCACACACACGCACACACACACGTACACAATACACATGCACACACACACACACACACACACCCCTATAGTCACCTACCAATAACTAGTTAGATAGGAAAGGAAGGTATAGATAAGCTTATATGTGAACAGATTGAAGTGTCATCTGGAATCGTAATCGTAATCTCCAAATTGCCAGAGCGCCACTCAAAAACCAAGCGCAGAGCACAAGCTTATTCACGAGCGCTCATCGAACGCCACTGCAGCCCCCCTAATGTTCGTCTATAGCGGGTTGTCGGAAGAATACAGTCTTGACCCTGCGCATAATTATGTCGCCACAAACACACGTTAATCCCTGCTGTATTTTCGCTAAAAAGCATGGTTGGTATACATCACACGACTATACGAAAGTGAAAGACCAGAGAGCGGCCAAGCCGAATTAATGCAGTAATTGCTGTGTATACATGTAGCTGTGTAGTGTACAGTGGTAAAAATGTCACATGAACAGAACTATGCGCCAGCGCCACCATAGGTCGCGGCGGCGGCGGCGGCGGCAAACCATTTGACGTACTGCCCATGTCACTCTTCTTAGCCTGCCTGATGACCTGCCAAAAATTCGTTGGGATTTTTATACCCTCTTAACATCTAATTTCTTCGACCTGCTGAATAACTCCCATGTGTCTAGAGGGCAGATGCATATAAATATATGTATATATATATATATGCACACACACACATTATATACTTATATACTTATATAATATATATGGTAACATATATTACTTAGTACTCCCATTACTGACGCGACCTGCTAAAATTGTAGACACCTAAGTCACCCAACGGTACTGGCGGTGACTTAACATATTTAACATAATAATTAGCCTATGTATAAATCTGTGATGATATATATATAGTAATGTTTTTATAAGTGTGTTTAGAGGCAGATGTATGCATATATGTATCATATATATAATGTTTATATATACATATAGTCATATATATATATATAATATTATTTAAATAAAGTCACTAAGCTTATAATATATGCCTATGCCTATGGTGTCGATAAAAATGGTCAGGTTAGCTGGTTGTTTAACGACATTCTAATAATAACAACGATGATTATAGGGTTACCCTCCTTTCTCCACACTTGGGACTGGCACTGCGAGGAAAGGATTATATTATTGGTGGAGTTGAACTGTACGCTTCTTCAGTGCCAGTAGCGGCGCTAGGGGGGCTAGGGGGTAAGCTCCCACTAAGAAAGGCCATCCATATTTTTCCTTTAGCCCCCCCACAAAAAAAATAACCGCAAAGGTACGCACGAGGTTTGGCAGACAGCTTGGCGGTCACGGAAAAGGACCACTTTTCCAAGACTTCGACCAAATTACTAAAAAAAAGGTCATCAGACATTTTGGCGATTGAAAACGGAAAATTTTTCCGAAAAATTCAACCCCCCAAAACTGAAATCCTGGCGCCGCCACTGTTCAGTGCTTATCTAGAGTCTGTTTCTTTATTGCTTTTTTTTATAAGAACTGCAGGACGGACTTAACAGTAGCCTATAGGCTATCTTTGTAGGGAATTTATTATAAAACGGGGCTACATAAATCGGCTACCTGCTAACGACTTCCTGTAGTGTGTCTGCATCCGTGTACCTCTCTGTACATCTGTGTACGTCTGTAGCTTCTGAAAGTGAAGAAGAGTTTACATTCAATGCCAACGGCTACATCGCCAAAGCAAACATCAGTTCTTTAGTAGACCGTGAAATTGTTTTTAATAATAATAATGTTACTGTCATTTGCTGCATGTATCAGATTGAAGAGATCTCGAGAAGTGCATGTATTATAGGCCTGCTTGATATATATATATATATATATATATATATATATATATATATGTGTGTGTGTGTGTGTGTGTGTGTGTGTGTGTGTGTGTGTGTGTGTGTGTGTGTGTGTGTGTGTGTGTGTGTGTGTGTGTCAACACCAGTCTTGAATAGCCTTTGAGAATTATTATCACTGCTGGCTAAATAAATATATAAATAAATATAATATATAAATATACTCAAAGTCCAATTATTTTTGTGATCTCTGCACTATCCATTCATCTACTCCGCTCAAGGGTCTATCTATACCCGATCAGTTTGTGTCTTTCACTCTGTACCGTATCAAGTTTCCCAACCGGTCCATGACTATATATATATATATATATATATATATATATATATATATATATATATATATATATATATATATATATATATATATAGGCCTATATCACACTCCACCTCGACTCTGGAACCATCCTCCTCTTAAAATCCGCATGCTCTCATGAAGTTCCCGGGCCGCTGAAAGTCGCTGCAGGAGCCCTGGGCATTTCCCCCTGCATCCCCCCTCGCCGGCCACCTCCCAAGCTTTCTGTTCGTTGACCAGAACCATTTAGTCTGAAAAAGTAGAAAGATGCACCAAATTCAGATCCTCGATGATATGTATGTATATGCTTCAGGCTCTATATAATTTATTTGTGCTTCATCTAGCGCCAACGTGCGCCTCCGTCAACCTCGGCATCGTCATCTGCTCCAACTGCGCTGACATCCACCGCAGTCTCGGATCGCAGATCAGTCAAGTGAAGTCGCTCGAAGCAGACAACTGGACGGAAGAGGAAGTCATGGCAAGTATAATACAGATGAGACAATGATCCACCACCCCCACCGGGCCCCAGGGCTTTTTTAGTGTGCAATTCTACACAAAATGTGCAGTTCTCAATGGTTGTGTGTAGTTGTAGAAGCACATATACGTGCATTAAAAAATTGTACAAAGGTCATTGTGATCAGATTGAGAGTCATATACTATGGAGGATGGGAGGTTAAAGAAAGGATTGTGCAGTTCTAAAATTTTCTTAAAAGACGCCCGGCGGGCCCCCTCCCCCCATTCCCGATGAACAGACACGAATAGCCTACATAATCACAGGACCTTACGTTCATATCGTAATCGCAACCAATTTCTAAAGCGCCGCTCGAAAGCTAAGCCCAGCTAAGCTTATTCATGAGCGCTGTGTCTAGTCAGAAGGGTTGTCCAACAGAGTTTTCCGAAGGAGGTCGTAGACCTATTATAGTCCGGTTACCAAAAGATCAGAGACGGCGGAATAGCTGTTAACGTGAACGGCGTTTAGGTCGAGAATTGGAAGGTGGATGATCAGGTGAGTTGGGGTAAGAGTTTCTACACTATACATAGCATAATTATACAGTGGCACACGCATTATATACACATACAACGTAGCCGCCATGTATGAAACCCATACAATCATACATTCATACACACACACAGGTCTGCATAAAAGCACGCACGCGCACGTACACGCATAGACCCATGAACGCACGCCGATAATTTTGCAGGAAAGGGCAAAAAAGCTGTCAAGACACAAATTGATTGTAGGCTTATTGTATATAGCCTAAGCATTTATAAAGCGCCTCTTACAGACTAGCTATTCAGCCCGAGGAAATAAAAAAAGACTTCAAGTACTGACAAATGTCACGGTTACATTTTCCGCAAGAACTTGAAAAATGCAACGCAGGAAAATTAAGAACATTCGTATTTTTCATGAAAGTTTATAAATGTAGGCTAAATTTCTCAGTTTCACTTTGTGCATCATTAATATCATTAGTGCTTTAGAGCGAATAAATTAGGAAAAAGTAAAAAGCAGTAGGCACTAATTTAAAAATATAGGTTTCCATTTTCCGAGGATGGCAACCGGCAAACCCCAGAAAAATGGACGCCTATGTTTTCAAATTCCCCTCTTGCGGGCGCCCATGCATGGACCTACAGGTCTAGGACTGCGGCCTACATAAACAGGCCTATGCCTACATAAAGAGGCCTATGCCTATCTGCATGCTTATAATACATTCATCAAGTCCATAATACATTTGTAACAAATAAATAAATAATTTTTTTTATAAATTTGTAACAACATTTATTTAATAAAGAAATTAACTAAAACTGAACTGAAAACTTAGCAAGGGTGACGGGTCTTTAATGACAATGGCTGTCAGGTGAAAATTTACAATAGATTTACAATAAATTTTATTTAAATTTGTAACAAATAAAGAAATTAACTAAAAACTGAACTGAAAACTTAGCAAGGGTCTTTAATGACAATGGCTGTCAGGTGAAAATTTACAATAGCTATACCGCCGGTGATTGATTTGAAAATTCAGAAAATAATCTCCAAAAGTGTTACAAGGTATTATCTGCTATAGGTCAGATAGCCTATATACAGAATCAAAAGCTCGCACAATGACACTGCAGGTATAGACTAATTAATTATTAAACCAATCGACATTTCGTAATCTCAAGACCCTATTCGTTGACCCAGTGTGAGAACTGCCATGGGTGAGTCGGTTCAACCCCTTAGTTCTTCCTAGGACCATCAGTAGAGTCTACATTACACACACCAGTTATTTTTCTACAATTTTGCAATGACCGCGTTGACCGTTTGAATGCATGTTGTGCTTTGGCAGGAATTGGAGTCGAAGGGGAACAAAGTGGCAAAGAACAAATACGAACATCTGGTGCCCTCCTATTATCGTCAGCCGAACAGCAAAGACCAAAAGTAAGACACATCAACTGAACTCATCTCAACTCTCACGTGAGTCACGTGACACATTGTAGGTCGACAGTGTTGTCTGACTGTGGTTTCGCCGCCGATATTATTCAAAAGTAATTTCGCTGAGTTCCGGTCCGTTGTAATGGCCTAATAGGCCTACACGGTAATTTGGCTGTTACTTCATCCTGAATGGCGGATCATCGGTGCAAATTTAGCCTACAGCAGGCAATAATTATGGAGCCCAAACAAGCCCACTACATATACAAGTTTTGTATACAAGTTTACTACACCGGTTAGAAGGTTCATCCCATGCACCGATGTGTGGGGGTTGTGTGTGCGTGTGTGTGTGTGTGTGTGTGTGTGTGTGTGTGTGTATGCGCGCGTATGTGCATGTGATTTTGACCTGACACTGAAACGAAAAAGGCAGCTCTGGCTATTGCGGAATTGATTTGATATAGCGCCGGTGTTTAAGCTGGTCTCCCGACTTGGCTTTTGTGGGCCCTGAGACATCCTCGAAGATTTACATTACATTAGGCTACAAGTGCGTTTGTGTGTAACTCGCATGGCGCCCATTGAACTGGATTTCGGTGGTAAAGAATCTCACCTGATCAAACGTTGAAAAATGTGGATTGTAAGCGTGCTCCAATGCGGCAATTTTTCTGCCTTACGGCTTAAGCAAAATTTTCGGTTGCTTTTTCGGCTAGCCATAAAAGGCCGGTGAACTAAGCTTACCTTTTCGGCAATGAGCATCGGGGGAAATACGGCTCGAAACATAGTCATAGGGCATAGTTCAATAAGATTATCGTCTATCACAAAAGAGAGTTCAACAAGCCAATGAGTTAGACATTACAGGATAACTGTAAAACAATTTCATGATTGCCTCTGAGCCAATTAGGAACGAGATGAGTGGCACTCCGAAAACGCTACGAAACATTACAGTTTCAGGTAATCCCGGTAATGGTATTGGTAGGCTACAGCTAGGCCTATAGATGGCACTCATTCAATTACATTGTCATCTAAAGTACCGTAAGGAATGTGTGGTAAGGACTTCCTGTTCAACTCCATAGATTTCGTGTAGTGTACAACGGATGGGGATGGTTTATTGGCTGGCAGAATATTTTTTGACTCCGCGAAATAAGGTCGGCTTTGGGGAAAATAATAGTCGAAGTCACACGGTTGTGATGTACAGAAAACGGGTGCATTTACATTTAGGCTAAGTGGGTCAGTTTCAGTTTTCCTTTTTTAAATATTTACATGTGTTATTGTGCATACTTCCTCATTTGTGACTCGGATATATCGATAAACAAATGTCTGCGCAGAGTATGTGTGATAAGCTGTCTTCCTGTCTTTATGCCTTCCTCCATGACGTCAGGTCGAGATGTTATAATGCACTGTACCAGAGGGCCATGCTGTACACTGCAGGGCGACAGAGTTAGCGATGTCTATCTGACCGGTAGCATCGCGCTTCCGCTCCGTAGGCCTATAGACACTTGACTTATCTATTTACATTGATGGTACGCTGTTATCGCAAGCAGACAAGCATAGGAACATAATTATATAAGGAGTTAAGGACCCGACATAATAAAGCAAAACTACATGTACATGTATATGTTTATTCATGCATGCATGCATACGTATACACATAATGCATAATGTTCATACACACATACATTATAACGTCAATAGTTGGAGATTCTACTTTTACTCATAGGATTGACTCATCAGTGTTTTACAGGCTCCTTAAAACCTATTTGTGTCATCGTGGTTGAACTAGGAGCACCTCTGAGTTGATTTATTGAAGTGGCGCTATATAGATTCTTGAAATATAAAAAATAATTCATTCATTCACACGTTCAAATGTTTATGCAAATATAGATAGTAGATACATATAATTATGATATTTATTTATTATAGGCTACAATTCGTGCGAACATACATGTGTATATGTATATTATACATGTTTAGCCAGCATATCCCTGTAGGCTACAGATGTTCCGTAACATTTTGTGTCACCCTAGGGTGGCCAACGTCCTTTTGGATCAGTGGATTCGAGCTAAGTATGAACGGAAGGAGTTCGTCGATGGTTCATCGTACCCAGCGTCGAAGGCCTACGAGAGTGGAAGGAAGGAAGGATTCCTGTGGAAGCGTGGAAAAGAGGACAGACGATTCCAGAGGAGATGGTTCGTGCTCGACGAAACGGAAAACACGCTCAGATATTACAACAGCGAAAACGTAGGAGTCTCTTCCAAGTCAATATGTCGTCGTCGGCGAGTCACCCAGTCACCCACCCACCCTTCCCTCCATCTACATGTATCTCTCGATCCACCACTCTACCAACCACCAAAATCGCCATCTTACCCCTATCTCTCTTTCGCCAGCAATCAGCATCTATTCTTTATAACATGGTGGTGGTCTTGTGTTGTCTGGTCGGGAGTAGCCTAACTTCAAGTAAATTTTTGAAAAGCGTCATATAAAGTGCAATTATGCTTACGATGACCGTACAGTATATACATTGCCTATACATTGTCGACCGTTAAACTGAGACATTGATCCAGTGGCGTAGCCAGGAATTTATGAGGGGGGTTGGGGGCTTTATGGCCTGGCCGGATGCCCTTCCTGACACCAACCCATGCAGGAATAAAGTTAGAAAAACAATTGCTAGCCTATATATATACTACAAGCAATTGTTTCGTTTTTCTTATTTAAGTGGATAGATCTAAATAACCTTTAAAAAACTTTTTTTAAGCCATTCGGGGTTTAACCCTTGAAACCCCCCTTGGCTAGGCCACTGCACTGACCTTGTTATTGCTGTTGATGTCGTGCATATAGATGCAGGAACCGAAGGGAACGTATCGAATGGATGCGCTCAACATCACCCTCGTGCCATACAAGTTCGACAACCCAAACGCCATGCAGATCACCCATTCACACAGCGGGGTCACCAGATGTCTCTACGTCTACGCCGAGACCGGACAGGTGAGGGCGTTATAGACAAGGCTTGGAATTCTAAAAAGGCTCTATAGAAATCACTGTTAGAAGCAAATCATGTAGCAATTTGCTAACCGGTGTTTCTAGACTAATTTGACCCTCCTGAAAACGAAAATCGCGGTTAGCAAGCTGGATTTTAGCGCTTCCATTGGAAAACAAGATGGCGGACAAAATGGCTGCAATTGCTTCAAATGACTAAAAGTAAAAAGTATTGTATGTGATAGGAACACGGTTTTAGACTCTAAATTGAGACTATATGGTTCAAGGAATGCAATGGAATCAAAGACATATATGTAGCACTGCAAGAAAATCAAAATGGCGGACAAAATGGCGGATCTCGGAGGAGTCAGGGTCCAACCGGTTTCAGGGAGAGGACGGGACAGGGCATATTATGTCTAAAAAGTGAAAATGGTGTAGTCTATATAGCATTCCAGCATTTCCCTAGACCTACAATGATTCTTACTATAGTCAATATGTTAATAAAAGAAGTCGAACACTAGCTACCACGAACAGCACAAGCTGTTGGCATGTATTTTTCAGACAATTGCATTAATATAATTATAACCCGACAATGAAAGAAGCTTTTATTGATGTCATTATAACGATAGCAAGATGCCTACTTATGCAGCGGCTTTCGTGATCTTTTAAATGTAATGTGCTAATAGGCTATAATTTATACCAATACTTTAGAATTCGTTATTGTTGCTGTTGCTGCTCCTATACTTGAATAAGAAGACAACATGGCATTGTATGAATGTCTTGCAGGAACTCATCGAGTGGTACAATTCCATCCGATATATCAAACAGAAGAGGTTGCTGATTGCTTTGCCCGGACGACGACCAGAAGAGGTGAGTTAGCTACTACTAGTGCTGCTATTGCTACTATTACTACTACTACTACCACTACTATTACTACTACTACTACTGCTGCTGCTACTACAACTACGGTATTACTACTGCTACCACTGCTACCACTGCTACTACTACTACTACCACCACCACCACCACTATTACTACTACTACTACTACTACTACTACTACTACTACTACTACTACTACTACTACTACTACTACTACTACCATACTATCACTAGTACTACTACTACTACAACTATTACTACTACCACTATTACCACCACCACTTACCGGTGGCGTCTAATTTATATAGGCCTAATGAATGCATATTCTTATTAATTATAATTATTGGCCACAAAGTAGGCCTAAGCCTATAGGCCTATATCTAATAATAGTCAAGTGGACTGCATTCAATAGAGTTAGCATTGGGTTATACTCCGACATTGCCATAGCCAATGCATTGAATTAAGAGCAACGTTGTAGTCTATAGACACCGTCCTAAATGTTTGACCAGACTGTGTTTATCTATATTTATAAGCCAATGGTCAACACATTAAATACCTAAATTCGTCACATTACTTTTAGGCTAGTTTTAGCCACCGAAAAGAGCCCAGCCTTTGATCTAATAATATTATAGTCATTCATTGACCTATATACATAGAGTCCTAGAGTGGCAAATGTTACGCTAATAGTCAACGATTGGCCTAATAATTATTAAAGTAGACAGACATACATGTATGGTCTAATCGGCGTCTCTGGTGGCCATTGCTTGCGCGACCTCTGGTCCCTTTTAGGTTGCCTGGGTAAACCAACAAATTAATTAAAAAATTTAAATAATTTTATGTGATTACTGCATATTATGTTGGTTGCAAAGTAAAACATGGTATGCTATCCCCTCTTCACATATTCACATACCTCGCCATTTCAACTCTAAACATCATCCAACTTAGTCCGCCCGCCTGCCTGATTCTCCGGATCTCGACCCGCTGCCTATCGATTTTGTTTTGATTAAGCGCCTGTGAATAAGTTGGTTCCCACGACTTCGCTGAAGAAATCTCTAGATTACGATTACGACATGTGTTTGCTGTGTGCTTTAGCTGAGTCGGATGCTGACACGAGACTTTCTGAAGGAAGGTTGGCTGAGTAAGTCTGGACCGAGATCACGTCATCCATTTAGACGAAGATGGATGACGCTAGACCAACGAAAACTCCTCTATTTCGAAGATACATTGGCAAGTGGACAACACACATTTACATTTATACACAAACATCACCATGCACCGCTTCGTTTTGTTTTCATAGTGTCTAATCTTCTTCACGTTTTCTTCTAGTACGCTTAGGGTTCATTTCAGGGCTGTTTTAAAGGAATTTTCAGAACTGCACAACTCCTTCTTTTCCTTTCTCATCATCCATGGCAAATTACTTCCAATCGGAGGAAAATGACCTTTTTTGCTAGTCTTAACTGTACCGAAGTGCTTCTACAACTGCACATTTTGTGTACAACTGCACATTAAAAAAAACCTGGTTCATTCTTTTTCTCAGTCTTGCTGTCAACGAGACGAAGGTCTCGAGTATATACACTCGAGTTCGTTTCTAAAAGACCACGTGGTCTTAAATTTTAAGGTTCAGAGTCTTGGTCTTGGGGGTCTTCATGATTTTATTATATGGTTTTTACATCACATGCTAGTAAATGCATTCTATTATTTTTCACATTTTCCATTTCGGGGGTGTTCAAACACCCAAAACACCGTATACGACCTTAATTGGTAGTTTGTGTCATGGAACAGCTCTTTCGATAGCTACTCCAAAAATGGAAACAAATCCTCCCACATAATTATCCTCCCTTCGGTAAATAATGAACTCGCCAGCCAGTCTCATTTCTCGTCTTGCTCTCTACCGTACTCCCACATTTCCAGGCTGTTTTAAAGGAATTTTTAGAACTGCACATTGCACAACTCCTTCTTTCCTTTCCAATCATCCATGGTGAATTACTTCCAATCGGCGGACAAAATGACCTTTTTGCTAGTTTTAACTGTACAGAGGTGCTTCTACAACTGCACATTTTGTGTACAACTGCACGTTAAAAACAGCCCTGTACATTTCTACCTATAGATAGGCGCACAGCCCTACTGTAACATGACTGGTGTTGTACACTTTAGTAGGCTAAGTGATTCCGTCAATCGATCATGAGAATGCATGCAGGTAATCTAAATTAATAGATTCACGGCAACGATTACACAATTGAATATTCATTTTCTGTGTTTTAATTGCCTAACAGCAAGCCTTCCCGAACGGCGAGATAGAGATCGGAAGTCATGACAGCGGGTTTGCAGTGCGAGTGGGGGTTCCGCCTGGTCAGAAGGACCAGGGCTTCTCATTTACCCTCAAGACCCCCGACAGACGGTTCTACCTGAGCGCTGAAACTGCGACAGAGAGGAACGAATGGGTCGAACTCCTTCGAAATCTTATCGCCGGAAATCTGGACATTTAACTGTATATTATACCGCTGTAGACTATACAAAGCATACATGATACTAGTTAAAGTCGTTCAAAAAAGGTTCCAATGATCTGCTGGACAATATAGAAAGAACTCTAGTCGATTGAATGTCAGACAATGCGATCGCATGATTCGAAAGAAGAAAAAGAAAGACTATACGTTGGACAAACAACATAGTCGAAATTAATACGATCAATTCGACTAACACTGTCTGTATGGGAGCGTGGACTTGACAAACAGTGGCGGTGTCAGCAGTGGCGGTGCCAGGATTTCAGTTTGGGGGGGGGGGGGGCTGAAGCCTCGCGGCGAAAATTTTCTATTTTTGCCGCCAAAATTTCTGACGACCTTTTTTTTAGTCGTCAGCCGAAAATCGTCGATATTTCAATGTAAAACATTCGGATGGTCCTTTTTTAGGTGGGGCTGAGCCTCTTGTAGCGGGGGGCTTAGACCCACTAGCGCCGCCACTGGGTGCCAGCTATAGCCTGCAATTTCAGCACGTCGTGTCAAGAGTCGTGACTCATGGGAGTAATGTGTAGCAGGTCGAAGATATTAAATAGAAAAAGAAGACACTAAAAATTCAACAGACTCTTTGAGACAGGTCATAGGGCAGGTCAAGAGTAAAATAGGCATTTGACCTGCCTGCCGCTTTATGCAGACCCGATGGTGGTGCCACCGCCACTGTTGACCGATGACCGATGACAATTAAATGAAGATCATATATTTGTACCCATCGCCGCCGAATGGTAGGCGTCAGGAACCGATGATTAATTATTTGGAGCTGTACAATACCACGTGTAGTATTTATCACCCGTATCCAACTATACAACCCTCTCACCAGCTGATAGCCTGACACCCAGTGCTTAATCGAGTCCGCCTGCTTTTGGGGGGGAGAGAATTCAGGTTTCTGGGGGCGGGGAACCACCGATTTGGACGGACAGCAACCACCTAGCCAGACCAGACACCGACCCTTTAGCCGGAAATTTTGTCTGACATGTTTTGTCAATACTTCCGATAAACTTACCAATTCGGACATTGAATTCTGCACTTTAAAATCTGATGACATGTTCTAGTCTTTCGGTCACAATTTTAGATAAACGTACCAATTGTAGTTTCTAATAATTATTTGATGACCTTTTGTCGCATCGATGTTACACGGTGGGCGGGGCAAATTTTATATTTACACGGAAACAACAGCTGTCAAATTTTTTTAAGGGGGGGGGGGGTGTGGAAACAACGTGGAATTCGGGAAATGCTACGTATGTCATTTTTCTGGGGATTGTGTTATACGTATGTCATTTTACTGGGGGAGGAAATGGTACGTATGGGCCTACATTTAAAAACCACCTCTCGAAATGTCATTTCTGGGGAACTTCCCCCACCCATATAGAGACGTCTAAATGAAACACTTCGCACCCACACTTTCCAGAGTAGACCATAATTTATCAGATCCAACCATTCTTAGTAGGCCTAACTATGCAAAGGCCTATCGTGTGTTTATCAACTCCCGCCCATGCTTGAATGGATTCACGAGCGAGACGAGAGTAGAAGTTGGATGTTTTCGTTGGACAATCTCTACAAAATGTATACTCTACTCAGTCTATAATGTACTGCATACCAACAATAATTATTCACTATCAGATTGTAGGGTCTTTTTCGACACAATCATTCAGTAGCCTATATATCTAGAAAAGTCGAAAACAGCCTGTACGGTTCCACAGTTTAGATCTTGCTGTAGCCTACACGGACGATTGAATGTTGATTGTGCTTTTATAGCCTTTTACCAACCAACCCACTGTCGAATATGCCTACTAAAAATACCGTTTAGACTAAATCAGTGCTGTCCATCCTGTTGACACCACGAGTCACTAATAAACTTATTATTGAAGCCGCACCGTTAAACTGAAAAGCACCGATGAAAATTTATTGAAAATTATTAGATTAATTTTATCATTTTTATGCTCATATTTGCAAACGGAATGATCGTAAAGAATGCGTTGTGGGAACCGGATATCGTGGACCCTGACCCCTCCCCCTGCTCGATTTATCGTCTCCCGGATGTTCACATCATCAAATGATAGGCAGGCCTAAGCCAAATTAATATTGCCCGTCGTATGTTCCGCGCATGAGTCATGACATAGGCTATAGGCTAATCATAAATGCGCAATTGAAGTTTGTTAATTTATTACCCATAGCTACTCTTGGAAGCTTAATTTCTAAAGCGCCACTCGACAGTCAAGCACCGGGAAAATGCGGGCATAAGCTTCTTCACGAGCGCTGCGTCACGTCACGTCAGAGTGTTTCCAAACGGTAGTCAAAGGACAAGGTCCAAATCCGGTTTCCAGAGGGCAATACATGTAGGCTATACCAAGAGAGTCAGCATATGACACAAATCCCGAATTTTCGCATTATGTGCTGAGGCGGATGTCGTGTAGCATTGGAAGGCGGAGGATCAGATAAATCAGGGTCGGAATTCTTGAAAAGGCTATAAATAAAAATACTAGTTTGGAGCAGAAATTAAGTCCGAGGAGTGGTAGACAGATCGAGAGCCTGAGGCGGATATGTCGGATGATGGATGCGGATACACGTGTGTTGTATTAATTGATGTTGGTGGAATCGAGAAACAGCGAAAATTCGGAATGGATGTCAGAATGATGATCGCTGAAGTTGATTGATGAAGATGATGTTAATGATGACAATGAAGATCGACGATGATTATGATGATGACGTTCGATGACGGTGATGATGATGACCGAGAATTATGATGATATGATGATGGTCATCGATGATGATAATGATGAGGATGCTGATGATAATGATGATCGAATATGATGATGATGATGATGATGTTGATCTATTATGTTGATGATGATAATGATGATCGTCGACGATGATCAGGATGACGATTGATGAAGTTGATGATGATCGATGATGATGCTGCTGCTGGTGATAATGAATTACGATGGTCGATGATGACGACGACGACGATGATGATGATTATGATCGATGATGATAATCGACGACGATTTTGATGATGCTAATGATAATGAAAGGGCGATGACGATGGTTATGATCGATGTTGCTGCTGCTGCTGCTGATTATGATCGATGATGATGATGGTGGTGGTGGGGGATGATGATGACGATCGATTATGATGTTCGACGACGATGTTGATGATGATGATGATCATAATGATCGATGATGATGATGATGAAGGAAGAGGAGGAGGAGAAGGAAGAAGAAGAAGAGGTGGATCAGTGGTTATGGCCTACCTGTTGGAAGTTGACTTTCACCATAAAATAAATATCCGCTTTAAGTCCGTTTCAGCACCGCATCGCACGTCCTAGAAAATCTGCAAAAGCGTAAAATTAAATATTGCCACTCAGAATAGGGGCCGTCCATAAAGTACGTCACGCCCCAGGGGGGAGGGGGTGTAAGAAAGTGTGACAGAGTGTGACAGGGGGAGGGGGTCAGGCCACGTGTGACGTCACACATTTATTTTTTAATTCTTTATTATTTTTTTGTTTTTAATACCTAAAATCCGACCCGGCCCGGCCAGGCGTGTCTAAAACCCGGCTTGGCGGGATAAAAGTTTATTTCTCGTCACTATCAAAGCGTTTAGGGACACACGTCACTATCAGAGGGTTTAGAGATAGTATCCTAGGGTTGAGAGGGTTAGGTAAACGGTTATGTTTTTAAATTTTTTATTCGAAAGTGTGACGTACTTTAGGGGGGGTCCGAGATTTGTGACAGTTTGTGACAGGGGGAGGGGGGGTCAAAAATGGTCAAAAATAGCGTGACGTACTTTATGGACGGCCCCATAATGATGTGGTGCAACATTGCTTATTATGTCGGGCCCTATGTTTCTTCCCATCTTTAAAGCCAAGTCATTGAAATTATTTTGGCAGTTGCAATTTAGTCGATATTTGTACCGATCTAGTTAGGCATAATGTGATTATTGTGATACAATATGTAACCTAGTTATTGTGATGCTATGGCTGACCTGATCTGAAACACATTGAAAATGCATAAAGCGTCGCTAAATTTATTTATTTATTTATTAGGCCTACAGTAATTGATATAGCGCTTCTTCAAATACAACAAAATAGGCTAATACATGAATATGGATGGCTCTGCAAAGCATAGACATGCAAATAATTTACTTTATTAGTCCTATTCAGTTCAATACGTTCAGCCGGAAATTAATCTCCTACAATTAATTTAGTATAATAATATTATGATCGAAGTCGAAGCCAATTTTTACACCCAATCGGCCGATTTTATCCAGAGTGTTAAATCGAATCACGTATCAGGTAGATCTACGTACGTTTGCAAGTTCGTCACAGCTCATCTAACCTACTTAAAACTTCTTCGGGTAGGCTATTTGTAAACATGCCTTATAAAATGTTTATAAACTTAACGAGACAAGAAACTCTTTGTACAGTCTGCGTCCGCGGTCATGGTGTCAAATTACAACTGTGATGTCATAATTAATGCACTTTAATATTCTTTATTATTATCTAGACTACTTCAAGCTGCAGGAGAAATCTATGGTACAAAAGCGCAATGACGTCAAATTAAGAGGAATCTACATTAATGCCTATATGTAACTGACGTCATAATGCAGAACATAAAATCTCTCCATCTGTGACGTCATAATGCGCTTAGCCTAATCCTAATCGGTCCTGAATTGTAGGTCTCCTTTCAAATTGAGCTAAATAAACAACTAAAAATCCGAAATCACAAACAAAACGACGCAGTTAAAGAAAAAAACAATTAATAATTATTGAAGCATAAAATTTTATTAGTTTTCTAATCATAAGTAATTTCTTTTCTTATATGGGCCTACGTCATACACACTTCTTACTTGCATTATATCACTTCTCATTTGACAATTTCACGTTTTACCAGACTTCCTTAAGTTCCTTTATTCCTTACCTAATGAGGCTATAGATGACCGATTAGGCTATAATTTTCGGTCGTTGAAATGATTTCGATAATTTCCGTCATTGTAGCCTACCTTACGAATTATTTTCTTTCGCTTCGATAATCGCCGTCTTCTTCAACAGATTTCGTCGTCGTCTTTTGTCGTCTTTTTCATTGGTTTTTGTCGTCATTTCGTCATCCTTCGTCATCTTTGTCAACTTTTTAATCGCTTTTGTCCTAATATCGACATCTTTCGTTGTATTTATCATTTTATTTAAAGGAAGTTCTTTGCTGCCTTCATATCAGCAGAATTTTACTAAATGTTCCAGAAGCTAATGAAAGAACGAGATGACGTCATGTTTGGGATTGTGACGTCAAACAACTTTGCGAAAAGAGTCAATCGCAACGCGTGTAGTAATCTGGACCTATGTTTATGTTAGGCTACAACTTCCTTATTGTCGCTATTCTACTTAATTAGGCCTGTAATAATTATGATCTAAGCTGCGCAATCATTATTGTAATGAGTGTTTTATATCAAATTATGTTGTTGCTTGGAGAATGCAGTACCGGGTATCTAATGTTATGAGCAAAAATATTTTACGATACAGTCGGATACACTGAAAAACACGAACATGCAGGCTAGAATTAAGATATCTTGGTTTCTCTTGGTTTTTAGATAATAATTTTCGTTTATTCAACAATCCGGTTGACAGACCGCAGCTGCAGTTACAGTGTACAATTATGCAGTTGAAGCAATTTACAGGAACTCAGATTACAGAATACATAAATCTTAACTATAGGCTACCAGCTTTAGGGCACCGAACCCAACGCGCTCCACAATCTTAGTTTTACCAGACTTAGGCCTACTGCTAGACCGTGCTTTTCAACTTCAGCTTACAATACATGCACATAGCATAATTATAGATAGGCCTAAACATTTTGATTTTCAACATTGTCGTTGTTTTATTACAGCTGTGCCTTTGTTTGGCCTACTGTTTCGTGCTTCAAACGTTTTATTATGTTTGAAAACTGTATTAGCCTCAGTATTACCACAGAATAGATAAAGCGTAGCTACGCTTTATCTATTCTGTGGTATTACTGAATAATTTTGTTTTAAGTCAACATCAAAAACATTTTGTATAAGTTTAGTCTGTCACCGTCCATCGAAATCTAGGGTTTTAAATCTAGCTTTAATAGGGAACTTTATGCTCAGAGGCCATTGGGTGATCAATATTAGAATGAACTAGGACCTAAAACAAATGTAGCTGAGATTCGTTTAAAGATTATATTATAATATAATAATATCAAACAGTAAAATACAATCAATAATCCTATCTACTTATTGTGGCGTATTATCTAATAATATTATAGCTTGTTTCTTATCTTCCACGTTGGACTTTTCCAGCGTAGATGTAGAAGTTCTTCAGTTCGTATGGATTGGAATGAAGGTTTGAAGAGGAAGGAAGGTCACCTTCTTCTTGCTTGCCGTCGTTTCCAATTCTCTTCCGTAGCTGCGTAGACGGAGAATGCTGTAGCTGGCACAGCACTCTGTAGTTTCGTCCACCTCGTTGTTTCTCCACAAGCAACGGTAGCTTCTCGTCGCTTGCTCGTCTTGTTGTAGTTTCGCCCCTTTCTTCTGCCGTCGAACTCCAATCGCAATTGTAGTTCCGAATTCGATCTTCTCCGATGTCGATCGCAGTGCACTCGCAAGTGTCTCACCAAACTTCGCAAAGTTTCCGTACGACAAGCCCTGGTATCTCTATTCCCAAGGACTTATAGTCTCACCAGTGGGACAGGCCGACAACGTGTCGCCTTCCACACCCAATTCACCGTCAGATCTTCTGAATTACCGACAAGGAACGCCACAATCGTCAATGGCCGCCCTTGCTCAGAAATCTACGTCTTCTTCCTTCGCCATCTTTTCGCTGTCTAACTTTTCGTCTGCCGTTGTTGCCGTCTGCTCAAGTTTGACGCTGCTTTCTGCCCTTCGTTGTGTTTCGATAATTGATGTAGCGCGTATTCAAGAATTGTTATAGCGCTATTATTATTATCTAACTTAATGCCACAAGTAATATTAATTATAATCTACAATACGCCACATATTGTCTAGCTTAATTCTTACCTATTTAATACTTATACAATGCATCATTTAATAGGTTTGTTTGATAAGAATAGCATTCTACCGCTACAACTGCCCCTCCTTCAAAAGACTGTTTACAGGCTTTAACAAACTAACCTACTTAACAAACTAACCTAGTAAACTAATTCACTTACTATACACGACATGACAATTAATACACTTTACTCACTGGCTTACACTTCTTCATTTACTTTATCTCAACTTATACTACACAATCCCTCTACTTAAATAGTCGGACATAACATTTTCGGACCCTTTAATATATCTAATGTTAAAGGAATAATTTTGGAGTGCCAAACTCCATCTCATCACCCTTGCATTTTTCATTCGACCCTCTTTCATATATTGCAATCCGCAATGGTCTGTCTCAATTGTAAATGTCTTTCCACAAAGATATCGGTCGAACCTGCTTATTCCCCACATGATTGCTAAGCACTCTCTCTCTTCCACAGAATATCTTCTCTCTCGCTCTAACAGCTTCCTGCTCGCATACGCTATGGGATGATTCGTCCCCTCGTACTGCTGCATTATCACACATCCGATTCCACTCCCACTTGCATCAGTTTGTAGGATGAAATCCTTCTCTAAATTTGGAAGTCTCAGAATTGGTTCTTTCGCCAATTCGTTCTTCAACTTTGTAAAGCTAACCTCCAGCTCTTCATTCCATTCTACTATCCCAGGTGCTATCTTCTTCGTTAAGTCACTTAACGGTGCCATAATTTCCGCACAGTGTGGTATGAATTTCCGATAATAGTTTATCGCTCCAAGGAAACTCCTGACTTGTTTCTTTGTCTTTGGACGTGGCATGTCTATTATTTTATCCACTGATTTCTCCTTTGGACTTATGTCATCCTTGTTCAACGTATGTCCCAAAAAGTCAATCTTTCCATATCCTATTGAACACTTCTTCGGCTTCAATGTCAAATTCGCTTGTCTCACTCTTTCGAAAAATATCTCCAATGTCTTCAAATGTTCTCTCCATCCTTTATTATGTGCTAGAATGTCGTCGACATAACTTTGAAGATTTTCTGTTCCTTGAAGAATCTTCCTGATTAAACGGTTGTAACTTGACGCACTATTGATCAATCCAAAAGGCATCACATTGAACTTGTATATCCCGTTGGCACATACAAATGTAGTGTAGTCTTTCGATTCTGGACTCATAGGGATCTGCCAATAACCCTTGCAGAAATCGAACTTGCT
This sequence comes from Lumbricus terrestris, assembly GCA_949752735.1. Classification (NCBI taxonomy): domain Eukaryota; kingdom Metazoa; phylum Annelida; class Clitellata; order Crassiclitellata; family Lumbricidae; genus Lumbricus; species Lumbricus terrestris. The sequence goes on from OX457047.1 coordinate 25,450,980, forward strand.
GTAGATTTTACTACCACTCAACTTATTAAAAATATCCTCATTTGTCATCATAGGCTCAGGATCAAATATTGTAAGTTTGTTTAGCTGTTTGTAATTACAACACAGTCTATTGCCTCCGTCTGATTTCTTGACAACCACCAGCGGTGCTGCATAAGCTGCCTCTGATCTTTCTATCACCTTATTGTCTAACATCGTCTGGATCTCCTTATCTATTTCTTTTTGCAAATGGTATGGTGTTGGATAAGCTCTTTGTCTTACTGGCTCTTCACTCGTCAAATGTATTTCATGCTTCACTAAGTCTGTTCTCCCAGGCTTGTCTGTGAAAATGTCTTCATATTTCTTCAGTAGTTTCCTCATTTCTCCTTTTTGTTCTTCATCCAAATCAGGATTTATATCTACATCTTCATAGGTCTCTGTTTGTTCACTTACATATAAATCCAATATTTCTTCTTCTTCATCTTCACCCACTTTTCCGTCATATACTACTGCTGAAATGTACGCTACAGTCTCGGCATCTTCTCTTTCGTGATATTTCTTTAATATATTAATGTGATATGTCTTTATCTTTCCTTTCTCGATTTCAACTCTGTAATCATAGTCTCCAATCTTCTCTTTCACAACATATGGCCCTTGCCACTTTACTAACATCTTGTTCTTACAACTAGGCAATAGTAACAACACCTTATCACCTATTTCCAACTTCCGGTATCTCGCTTTCCTGTCATAATACTTCTTGTTTTTAGCGTTCGCTTTGTGTATCGCTTTCTGCGCCATATCACAAGTCTCCTCAATCCTTTCTCTCAAATCCTGCATATACGTATATACGTCTTTCACTTCTTCTTCCACTGTCTCATTGGTCCATAACTCCTTCAGGATCTGCACTGGTCCCCTACACGATCTACCAAATATTAGTTCGAATGGTGTGAAACCGTGACTCTCATGTACTGTGTCTCTCAACGCAAACAGTAATGGAGCTATATAACGATCCCATTCTTTCGCTTGTTCACCAATCAACTTCCTCAACGTCGCTTTGATGGTTCCATTAAGTCTTTCTACACATCCATTGCCCATTGCATGGTATGGACTCGTCATGGTGTGTTTTATCAATAGCATCTTATTTACTTCAGCCATGAGTTCGGAAGTGAACTGGCTTCCACGATCAGTATGGATCTTCTGAGGCACTCCCATACGACAATAAAATCCGAACAAAGCTTCTGCAACTTCCTCAGTACTAATTCCTTTCAATGGAATAGCTTCCGGATATCTTGTACTCAAGTCTATGATGGTCAATATGTATCGGTAACCCCTTGCAGACATAGGGTTAACTTCTCCGATTATGTCTATGCATATGTGTTTGAATGGTACATCTAATACAGGTAGATGACCCATAGGCGCCTTGTGGTTCACCTTCTTGTCAACTGACTTTTGACAAATATCACAACTCAACACATATCTCCGTATATCTTGTCCTATTCCAGGCCAATAGAATTCATTTAGAATTTTATCATGTGTTTTCCTCATTCCTAAATGAGCCGACAACAATGAATTATGTGCTACTGCTAACACTTTATCCCTCAATGGTTTAGGTACCATTAGTTGCCATTTCACCTCATCCTTCTGTACTTCTTTGTATCTTTTATACAACAATCCCTTCTTTTTCACATATGGTTTATCTTCTATGTTGTCTTCGTTACCATCCCATTCAATTGCTCTTTCCATTTGTTTCGACATAGTTTCATCTTGACTCTGCAACTCCTGTATCTCTTTTACTGACACATTCAAGTTCGGCATCTCCGCCACTTTCAATGGTTTGTATTTTGCTACCTTTTTAGCTTCTGCCCTAGTCTCCACAACTGCTACTGTCATTAATTTTTCATCTTGATTCCTCATCACATTGTCAGAAAATCTTACTGTTTTCTTTGCACCAATAGGTCTTTCTTCATGTTCTGTTTTTCTAATCAATATTCCTTTGTTTTCCACTTCAGTACATTTCTCAATTATTTCTTTTGGCTCATGATTTGTCACACTCTCAGTTCTTTCATCCTTAACCATGTACTTCAATCCTTTGATTTTCCCAATTATTACTGGCTTTATTGGCTGTTCCATCACCATCGCTTGTACTTCACCATTAAAATGTTCACTCTCGATATACACCTTAGCCAATGGGAAACATCTTAAACTCCCATCAACTAATACACAATGTGTTTCTTCTCCAGTCAACGCTTCTTCATTTATCAAAGAACGTTTTACAATACAACAACTTGCGCCTGTGTCGTATAAGCATCCCACTGTGTTTCCATTAACTGTCACCTGGTATTCACTCTTATCTTCAAGGCTAATACATCCATCATTGTCTTTTATCACCATTGCACTAGCTGCCATGTACATTGGTGGTATTTTATTATGTTCACCCTGTTTCATCTGTTGTTCTCCTCTTGTAACTTCAACCACTCTCTGTATTTCACTTTCTGGCTTAACCAAGTGTGCTCGACTTTCGAATATTTGTACTGCTGCTGCAGTGTGTTTAAATGTACCCCTGTTTTTCTTTGGGCATTGATATGCCTTATGGTTCTGTTCTCCACAGAAAAAACAAGTAATCTTATGTCCAGTTGCAATTTCTCTTTCTCTACTGAACCCTCGGTTTTGATGTACACCCTGATTTATCTTCACATCACTTCTACTCCTGTTCAAATTGTACCCAGACTGTTCCTTGGGTCTGTGTTCAAACGGTCTACCGTTCAACCTGTCACCATGGAATTTCACGTCTGATTTTGCAGACTGCTCGCTGTATTTGTAACCGTGTGCTTCAATGTGTGATTCCGCACAAACCAACATGTCCTTCAAACTCATTTTACCTTTCTCTTTTATAAACATACGAAGTTCAGTACTGCATGTCAGGTAAAACTGGTCTTTCAACAAGAGATCTTCCACTCCTTCATAAGTTCTCTCAAATCCCGCTTGTGCTAACCACTGTTGCATATACCTTCTCAATCTATGCACAAAACTAGAAGGTGTCTCTCCTGATTCCATTTTACTGGTTTTGAACTTGTTTCGATAACCACCTTCAGTAAGTTGAAATCTCTTCAACAGCTGAGTCTTCAAACACTCATAATCTTGCACTTCATCTGCAGACAACCTTTGGTATACTTCTAGTGCTCTGCCTTCCAAATGTCTAGCTAGCGTCAGCGACCAAACTTCTTTTTTAACTTCGTACGCAACACAGGTTCTCTCGAATCTCATCAAGTAGGCATCTAAACAATCCTTTGACTCGTTGAATATAGGGAATTTGATATTTCTAATTCCTTTATTGTTTTCTCGGTGATCTCCCTGTTGTTGACCATCACCGATCCTCATGTAGTCACTCTCGTGCTCTCGGTTTTGTTCCCCTCTCGAATCAATTTCACGCATTCTCACCTGTGCTTCAAGTCTCTTTATCTCTAACTGGTGTTCACGCTGTTCTCTGGCTTCTGTTGCCAAGCGACTTTCTCTCGCTTCTGTCTCAGCTGCTTCACGATTCAATCTGGCTTCTGCTTCAGCACTCCTGATTGCTTCCAATTCCAGTTCAGCCTTCTTTGCTTGCATTGCAGCCTCTGTTTCAGCTTTTCTTGTTTCTATTTCAGCTTTTCTCGTTTCTGCGTCTGCTTCGGCTTTCCTCATTTCTGCTGCTGCTTCAGCTTCCATCTCTGCTTTTCTCGTAGCAGCTTCTGTTTCAGCCTTCCTCGTTACTGCTTCTATCTCAAGTCTCTTGACTTCTGCTGCTGCTTCAGCTAATTTCATCTCTTTGGCGATCTCCCTCTCAGTCGCTCTATCTTGTCTCCATTCTGCCTGTCTTTCTTTGACAAAGGCACGTGTCTCGTCCCCTTCCATGTTCATCCGTTTGGCAATTTCTAACCAAGCTTCAAAATCACTGACAGACATACTTACTGTCTTACTTGCTGACTAGCAACTTATGACAAAAATATTGGCAACTATGTGCGCTATTTAAATTTCTAACAAATAGAAATTGTTCAATTCTGCAAAGTGTCAATTCAGTTCCACAACAACAACTAATCTATTAAACTATTAGAGATTAGTAGTTCATACAACCTACTGCAGTATCTTCAATCTACAATTTCAGATTTAGTCTCTAACAATCTCCTAGCTATAATTGTTCAAAGCTTTTCTAATACTGTTCAAAAGACAGTTTTTTACTGACTCAAATCTTTACTGAATTAAATCTTTAATGACTTAAATCTTTACTTACTCAAATCTTTACTGACTTAAATCTTTACTGACTTTTATCCCGGCATGGGCACCCACTCGTGTCACCGTCCATCGAAATCTAGGGTTTTAAATCTAGCTTTAATATGGAACTTTATGCTCAGAGGCCATTGGGTGATCAATATTAGAATGAACTAGGACCTAAAACAAATGTAGCTGAGATTCGTTTAAAGATTATATTATAATATAATAATATCAAACAGTAAAATACAATCAATAATCCTATCTACTTATTGTGGCGTATTATCTAATAATATTATAGCTTGTTTCTTATCTTCCACGTTGGACTTTTCCAGCGTAGATGTAGAAGTTCTTCAGTTCGTATGGATTGGAATGAAGGTTTGAAGAGGAAGGAAGGTCACCTTCTTCTTGCTTGCCGTCGTTTCCAATTCTCTTCCGTAGCTGCGTAGACGGAGAATGCTGTAGCTGGCACAGCACTCTGTAGTTTCGTCCACCTCGTTGTTTCTCCACAAGCAACGGTAGCTTCTCGTCGCTTGCTCGTCTTGTTGTAGTTTCGCCCCTTTCTTCTGCCGTCGAACTCCAATCGCAATTGTAGTTCCGAATTCGATCTTCTCCGATGTCGATCGCAGTGCACTCGCAAGTGTCTCACCAAACTTCGCAAAGTTTCCGTACGACAAGCCCTGGTATCTCTATTCCCAAGGACTTATAGTCTCACCAGTGGGACAGGCCGACAACGTGTCGCCTTCCACACCCAATTCACCGTCAGATCTTCTGAATTACCGACAAGGAACGCCACAATCGTCAATGGCCGCCCTTGCTCAGAAATCTACGTCTTCTTCCTTCGCCATCTTTTCGCTGTCTAACTTTTCGTCTGCCGTTGTTGCCGTCTGCTCAAGTTTGACGCTGCTTTCTGCCCTTCGTTGTGTTTCGATAATTGATGTAGCGCGTATTCAAGAATTGTTATAGCGCTATTATTATTATCTAACTTAATGCCACAAGTAATATTAATTATAATCTACAATACGCCACATATTGTCTAGCTTAATTCTTACCTATTTAATACTTATACAATGCATCATTTAATAGGTTTGTTTGATAAGAATAGCATTCTACCGCTACATAGTCAAACAATTCAGTATTTTACTTGAGCAAAAAAAGTGATTCTAGTAATTGCTATGTTGTCCAGTAACCAACCTGGTAGGTGTATACCTGGCCGCAGAACGGTTCAAGTACCGTATCATTGTACTTACACTCTTTACACATCAATCCACTAATCAATTGCAGAGCTTTACATAAGTCATGTGGAAAACCAAATTTGATTTAAACAGTATTTAAGATCATAGAGGAACGTTGAAGCTTTACTTTACTCCATAAAATTCCTTAAAGGATGCTAGTGAACTGATTCTGACAACAAAATGCAAAATGCTCCAGATTACTGTAGTAATTGTGGCACTCATTATTTTCACTGTAAATATTCCTATTCTGTAGTGTGGCCACCAACTGTAGTATGAGAATCGTAGATGTCTTCAGTAAAGTAGAGCATTAATCATTGGGATAAAAGTTAAGAAAACATTCTGATCGTTACAAAGTTAATGGATCGGGGAAGGAATTGTTGAAGAGGCGACTAATTTGGAGTGGAAAGCCTGAGGATTGATATTATAAGAGGAGCTTTTTAGAGCAAACATCATTCACGGCAAATGCTTTGCAGTAAAATTTTAATTCACAACCAAATACACAAAAAGTATCTCATGAACTGCAACTGTCGAGTGTCTGATGTAAATTTCAAACAGTTGAGGGATAATTGACGAATGTCAGCAACAAAGAGGTAATTAAATCAGATCAACTCTTATCGAAGCTGTCAATTAACCCGACCATCACCCAGGCTAAACTTTCACTGGAAGATCCGACTTAGACATTAAATACGATTACCAGAGTTCCCAGGAAAAGTGCATGCCTCAGTATCCGAGAGATATAAGACATTGGATGCAACATAGTTTAAGGCACATTGTATCAAAATAATAAAATCTACATAGTACCTCTTGACGAAAACAGCTGAACCGTGTCAAAAGTGTGGGACAATTCGACCAATCGAGACAATCGATGAAGCGAGTCGGAACGACAAGGCATTCCGTATCGTTGATTACAATGGCCTAGCCGTACATTTTTATAGCCCTGCCTATTTCAACTTCCATTCCCACGCAGAAATCCCTCGTGAACGGAATGCAGTTTAAGTACTGGCAGGCAGTGCACTGATGGATCGGAGTGACGTAGAACAGCAGGATGAGAAGAATCATGAGAACGAGAGCGAGCACAAGGCAGACGATGACCCCTATCAACTTCTGCCGACGGTCTTCGATGTTGAAGGTTATGTACGGCATAAGTGCAAAGGCAAGGAGAAAGCCATACATGAATCCAAACAGATGAGCATAGTTGTCGATCATTGGCAGGAACCCGATAAGGAACAGCGCTAGTAAGATTCCTCCGAGCTTAAGCAAGGCAAGCCGTGGATTCACCAGAATGTACCAATTCTGGATGACCTCGACGAATAGACATGCAGCGATTCCAAACTGCGACCCGGATGGACCAGCCTGAAGCAAAATACAAACACACCGCAAATAACTAAACAAACACACCGCAAATAAGTAAGCAGTATGTAAGTAAGCAGTATGTAAGTAAGCAAGGCATCATCTGATCAGTTTTCTCTTTGAGTAAGTTCAGTCTAACTGTAGTCTGATTGAGTTCACGCTCATTTCACTGCCCTTGCCCAATGAGACACAAAGAAAGGCATAATGACAATGATGGCCGAAGAATTGAGGAAGAACAAAGACAGTAATGGTAACGATGCAATTGATCAAGATGGTGACAAGGGCAACTGATGATAACAAAGATTAATTATGGTCAAGAATGATGAACAGCAAAATGATTATTATTTTTTCAATTATAATTGTCCACTTGTACAGATTTTAATCGCAAATGTCCATTCATATGGCCCCTCTTTAAGGTAATCTCCTCAGAGGTACTCCATGTCTAATGGAAAAACCACCACCACCACCACCACCCAAGGAAGTTTCAACTCTAGACAGAAGAGAAGAACAGCAAGGTGGTGCCAGAAGAAGAAAATGACAAATTGCACAGAGCAACTTAGAAGCTTATGGAATGGACGGGTTGACCATAAAGAGATGAATGGTAAGATGAATGAAACTGAATATGGAGCGATAATAAAACAATTCATTTAAATTCAATTTAAACTGACAAAGCGTAGTATGAATAAGTGAAATAGGAGGAGCATATCATAACAAGGGTTGATTCTATAAAATTGTATGGCAGACTATTAGATGATGATGATGATGCATCCTACTGTTGCTCAATTTACCATGACCCCTTAGTGTGTGAAACTTGAAAGGAGAGGCAAACCTTATGGGCGAGCAGATATACAACCAAAATCCTCCTGTTCTTCGTGTCTCTGTTTGTTTTATCATTCAACCATCAGTGAAACTCACTGTAACCTGGGAAATGAAACTGACTGCTCACCTCAACATGGTACGGCAGGAAAATAGCACTTCCAAGACTACCAGCTATGCCACTGAGTAAGTAAATGGTAGCCATTCGCACCCATCCAATCAGCTTCTCCAAATCTCGCATAACAAATCCTTGATAGATCAATGTTATCAAAAGCTGCAGGATCCTGCAACAATCACCAAGTTTTATTCGTTTACTAGTTCAGCGAAAATTACTCTAACAAGCATCGTGTTGTTAAAAGATTTAAGTAGATTCTGACAGAATCAACTAAAATACATAAAAGATCAAATATTAATTATAATACCAGGTGTGTTTTTGCAGTAACTGTATTTTTACAAGCCATTTCACATGATTTTCACGATGGTGCACAGAAGGGCCTACCTAGCAGAGCCGTAGGAACCCTTCAGGGTCTCCAGTGTGACTGTAGTTTTAGTTTCTGTGTGAACTACTATTGATTTGCAACTAAATAAATGATCTGATTGAATATTTGTTGCTACCAGTTATGCTGTTTGTTCGAATATTTATTGCAAAATAAATCGTTCATATAAATTTGATTCTCATCTCATATCGAACATGTGGGATCAAAATTCAAAATAGTAAAATTATGGGCTTCGAAAGTCGCATCTTAAGTAAGATAACAACTTTAAGTTAACTTTTTAAATAGTTAAAAAAAATTATGTCTTGCAGGTTTAAAGCAGTTTCCAAACCATATCAACCTGAACGCAAGAGAAGTTCTGCAAATTTGAAAATACACGTGACTGCAAACAATTCGTCAGTTAATTTCATTATAATTGACTCCTAAAATACAGCCACAGCTACCGTACGGCGCTATACAGATTGTCTCAATATATTATTTATTACTACTTGCCCTGAATGCAAAAACTGGGACGTTATGAAACGCCCAAACTGATCTGGAACATTTGGCGTGTAGAATGGAATCATTCCACAGATGGAATCCAAACAGAACACCTATGCAACCAGAAAGATAATAGAGACAAAATATCACTCAAAATAAAGCCATTACTGACAATGTACAACAACACGGATTCTAAGGCATTCAATCGTCCTTTAAAAATCTACACATAAGAACATTTTCTAGGTCCAGCTTAACCTCGACAGCACTATGTTTCAAGTCTAAAATACATGAGCTATTCCATCTATGCACTACCTTCATTTGCTGGATTTCTTACGGCACACATGATATTGCACGCATCAACGCTGCCCTAAAAAAGGCTTGTCGATGGCAAATTGCTGAGAAGATTCAAACTGTGGAAGACCTGATTGCTCGAGCAGACAAGAAGCTCTTCCAGAAAGCTCAATTCTTTGGCCATTGCATTCACCAGCTCCTGCCACCTCTTCGGGAGGACAAGTATCTACTCCGCAAGAGAGGACATCCCTTCATGGTCTCTCGTTAAAACAAATTTGTCTAAAAAATAGTTTTGCCAACTGATGCATTTTCAATTATATTTAGCTGTACATGACTTTAACTGCTGTTATCTATCATAGTTTTTTTAATGTATGTATTCGTTTTGCTATGCAATGTAATGCATGTGCGATTGTCAGATGCAAATAAAGGCTACTTACTTACTTACTTGCTTACTTATTGTCCTTCAACTTCAACTTGTTTATTGATCCCAAAAATATAAAACAAACAATTATGCATTCATAATAGTACACAAAGCGATTGATTGCTGTTAACAATTATGCATTCATAATAGTACACAAAGTGATTAACTGCAGTTAATGATTGCGATGGTATAGCTTAGTGTACAGTTATTACTGTGAAATGTAGGGAGCAATAGGCTACCCGAAGGGAGTGATCCCGCTATTGGGGCCTATTTACCAAAGGAAAAAATTCTTCACTATTATATGATTAATGATAATAGATTAGAAAACAGATAGAAATGGCAGTATTTTTGGAATCAATTAAATAACAGCAGTGGGTTACCTTCCCTCTGCTCAACTTAAAAAGAATGGGGGGAAAACACGGAATAAATGGGTTGTTCATTTTACATTTTTTAATGTGTGTGCACGGATTTGGGATTTAAATCGATCGAGACTCCTGGATGCACGAATATTTTCCGGTATATTATTCCATAAAAGAGGACCCTGTTACTTAATAGAAAATTTTCTAGTGTTTGTTTTAGCAAAGACACTTATGTAGATTCTATTATTTCTAATGGCTTTAGTATATAAGTTAGGTCTAAAATAGGATGAGAATGCAAGTGGAAGAAGGTTGTTGTCATATTTATACATAAATGTACTATTTATGATAGGCCTATGTCTTTAGTATTTAAGTAGAGCGCTGGAATAAGTTAAGAACACATTCTGATTATCAGAAAATTAATTTTTATGGCAAACATTCACAGCAAATATTTACAGCAAATTTCTTTGCAGTACAAATGTTTAATTCACAACCAAATGCCTAGCTCACTCCTGCGCAAACCGGCTTCACTCAGTTTTCAATGCTGTAGCTTGGCTCTGTATTTCCATCTCTAGCCATCCTTACTCTCTGCAGCTCTCCGGTACTTGATGGTCCCACACTCCCATACATTACTCCGTGCCTTCTCTTGCAATGGACCATCATACTGGAACAGTTTTCCGTTCACAATCAGTAAAATTGCACTGTAAGCAGCTCATGATACATTCTCAAAATCTTTTATGCTGCATTTGTTTCAATATATTGGGCAGCAAGCTACTTCCCTGTAACTCTTTTCCACAAGCGTCTGAAGACCAGTCCCTTAAATCGTGGCTTTACTGCATTAGGTCGGGAGTGCCTCTGATTCGGGAGTGCCTCTGATTCGGAAGTACCTCTGATTCGAGAGTGCCTCTGATTCGGGAGTATCTCTGATTCGGGAGTGCCTCTGATTCGGGAGTGCCTCTAATTCGGGAGTATCTCTGATGAGACTCTCTCTTTAAGTGAAGCTAAATAAATCTGCAATAATTATGATTACAATTCAACAAACACAGATACTGCAGATTGTTAGTTATATCTACCTGTGAGCAGAGACTTTCGTTTGGATGGAAATATCCGTTGAGAAACGAGCAGTGTTTGTCGGACGTGATGATGCACTCACCCACGATGCCAACGCAACATGGTCGACCGGAGAGTTCACACCTCATGTGCGCATAGTCATTTGGAGCTGTGCCATTCGACGTACAGACCTACAAGATATCATCATGATCGTCATCATCATCACGATCATGATCATCATCATGACAATCATGATCATCATCATGATAATCATGATCATCATCATCATCCAGTGGCATAGCCAGGAATTTATGATAGGGGGGGGCTTTGGGGGTTTTATGGCCTGGCTGGATACCCTTCCTGACACCAACCCAACAGTATTACAGAAATACTTGGTAACATGATATTAAGCAATGCATGGTAATGTGATATTAAGCAATGCATGGTAATGTGATATTAAGCAATGCATGGTAATGTGATATTAAGCAATGCGTGGTAACATGATATTAAGCAATGCATGGTAACATGATATTAAGCAATGCATGGTAACGTGATATTAAGCAATGCATGGCAATGTGATATTAAGCAATGCATGGTAATGTGATAGCCAACAGAACAAGAGAGTAGAATGCTTATGGAATGGATAACTTTATGGCAGTATAATGGATAACTGGATAGAAAATAAACAGCAAGCCATTGAGCTATCAACAGACAGGGACATTGGGACAGGGTACTCACCGGCCACAGAGAAATGTCATCGGGCCAGTTAACCACACCAGTGCCCTGGTATGGAGGATTCTTGCAAAGTCTAAACAAATGAACAAAAGATGTTTCAAAAAGTGACATTGCAAACCTAACCAAATCAGACTAGATCATAACAATATGCCAAATAAATGAGCAAATCCCCAAAAAGATACCATGAAACTGAAGATGGTAGACCTATTATACTGAAAAGGCATAAACCATAAACGTTTCTATTTATAACTACCTAGCCCGGAATCCTAAAAGTTGCTGGGCTCTGGCATTTGCCTCAATCCCCCCCCCCCTCTCAGCGGCCCTGTTTGTGAGGTTATCAAAACTTATTATATTAAAGGTCCTTCCTTATGTGTGAAATTGTGAGCATAATTTACAGAAATACTATACAAGATTTACATTGTGGCAAACTAACCAATCAAATAGACTGCAAGACTAAAGTCCATACACTGGTATGGATATTTTACATTTTATGCAGATGAACATTGAACAAACATCAAACCTTGGGTCTTCACCACAGACAGGCCCAGAAGTTCGGTTCCAATTTAAGTCGGGCCATTTCTTGAATGTTGACAGCAACCACTGCAGCAAAATATGGCAAATACACATCAAAATATGGCAAATACACATCAAAATATGGCAAATACACACATTACACAAAAGCATCAAATTTTATTATAATCATTAAATAGTCCATTCTAAAGCACTGCTGTCTACGATTTGCAAGGAATCAACTGATGGTATCACCATAGCAAGGTGAACATTCAGAAGATAAGTCTGTAGACTATAGAATAGCCGTGTAGAAATCTTCCGCAAAGAAAGTGACAAATCCGAGTACTTGAATGAAATATTTTCTGGATCTTGGTATAAAACCCGAGAATCATATTATGCTTTATATGCAAAGCCTCACATGTTGCGTACGGTAGTAAAAGAATCCTTGAAAGAAATTCTTGCAATAACTAACTACTACATTTATAATTTTAGAACTAAATAATCAATTACATGGACTTGACTTCCATCGTGGACTTATAAATTATCATTTTCTGACGAATTATAGAACGAAACAAAGTTTAATAAACAAACAATTACACAAATTTTATTTGCAACTATTTGCGTACATAGTATTTGTTGAGACGAATAGTGCCAAAAAACAGGATATTCAGCCGAAGTGAATAGCCAAGATGATTTCTGGTTATTTGCTACTGATGAGGCAAAGAGAAAGCCTAGGGTGGATGCAAAAAATCTTGAAAAGTACTAGAGTACTAAGTAATGAAATTAAACTAAGCAACCTTATAATATTATAGTTTCATTTGATAATTTAATACGCTACTACTGTTCAAGCTCATAGTTTTCATATCAGCTATATATATAAACAAGAAAAGTATGTAACTATGTTCCACAAAAACTTTTGATCCACTCAACCGATTGCTCCCAAATTTTCCACGAATACTTCTTAGCAGCCGACAACAAACATAGGGGGGTTCGCAATCCCAAAATTATTTTAAATCACGAGATATAGACATTTTAAATTTCGAGCCGGTAGTAAATGCTGCAAAATTAAGACGGCCGTTGTACATTCTCCTGACGACAATTTTTCGACATCACTTTGTAAGTATGATTGCAGAGTAATAAAAAAAATAATGGCAACAATGCTAATATCGTATCAGATACGAACGTCTTCTAAAGCGCCTCTTCCAAAAACTTCACCCGATTCAGAATAATTACAGTAATTAGAGTTTGAACGATGATCCCACGATAAGAAACCTTGCAACTAGACAGACGGGGCTGGGTTGGGCGGAGGGGTGGGTGGGAAGTGGTGGGAGCTGTGTGGGGCAGTGTGCGGTATACAGAAGTGGGGTCGGGCCGGATTGGGGCCGTTATGGAAGAGGGCGGCGGAGTCGGGTCGGGGGACGAAAAACCGAAATTTCACGAGCAACGCCAGGTAATTCAGCGAGTATCATATAAAATGAAATCACAAGACTGGCCGAAGAGAATACTCACAGAGCAGTCCTCCCTAGTCGATTGGACACATCCTGATCCATCATTGTATATACAGCAGCCCGTCTTGCTCTCGACCAATCGATCATTCTTGATCGCTTTCTCAACGTTATAATCCTTGCGCATGCACGGAGAAAACTTGGCACCAATATGAATCAACGACTCCTTAATTAGAAAAAGTAACACACAGAAGTACAGTGTGTGACATCAGATTTCTCAGAATCAAGTCAGACTCAGCACATGTCTATAAACTCAGAAGCTGTATTTTTTAACCGTGAAACAGGTTCACTAACACAAAACGACCATGCATTCATATGGATTATTGTCATCAGTTGCATACAGCTGAATCTGTAATGCATATCTTTGTGAATAGGTAGATACACACACACACACACACACACACACACATGCACGCACGCACACACAGAAGAGTAGGAATATCGATTGACAATTTATTACTCGTCATTCATAATGTATGAGATCAACGCGCCATACATGAAAACATGAATCAGAGGCAAGCTCAGTCGCTTATAAAATGTGAGGGAAATAGTGGACAGAACAGGAGGAAACTAAGTGACCAGTGAAATTTACAAAAAAGTCTTAGGTTGCTGCTTGAGAGATATGAAGTTGATGGAGCAGACTATATCATATGGATAAAAAGTCTGTTACCCCAGAGCATGCAGGGCTGAACTAAATTCTACTACAAGTGTCTATTTAAGAATGTATTTAAGAATGTGCAAGACGTAAGGCTAAATCAACGCCATTAATTAGAGGTATCATTAGTTTAGTTCCGAAACTCATCACTGGCTTGAGTAGTCTGCAAAAATGACATGACACTACCAGAAAATAATTCAAGTTAAAATAACAAATTAAATGCTTTTGTAAACTACTTGTAAATTAATAGATACGATACAATAAAATAATTCAGGTTTGATGAGAATGAAAACATCAGTGTACACACAGGAGACGGTCCGATCCAAAGATTTTGCTCCTGTTTGTACCATGCCGGTTCAATAGTCATGTGAACTTTTGGAACCTGCAAAGCAAATAACCTCCAATTAAAGATTCACAATCTATATTTCCACTTCCTACACCATATAATCATCATCGTCTTTGCTTCGTCTTTTTCTTTACTCACTATACATGTATGTGTTGCATTAAACCTTTACCCGTTTGCCCCGAGAATATCCGCTGAAAACGGGCTTAAAATTTAAAAATGAACGGGTAAAGGTCTGGTAAAGTTTAGCAAAGGTCACTACACATATAACCACCACATATCTTAAACTCGATCGATAATTTTGGTGTCCCTTGTTAGCGGGATTTCTTTTATCCCTTTATATGGTTTCCTTTTCTGTAATAGAGTTGTAATGATATGTAAACTTGACTTGTTTAAGTTGGTTGCCAAAATAAAAACATTTCGATTGACAGATTGATTGATAACCTGCAAGTATCGTTCATGTATCATTCATGCATTACTCGTGTATCATTCTGACAATATAACTAACCTAGACAAAGTTGGTTTTTTGTGTGATACACGTTATAAACAATGCCAAACGCATCTGAAAATTCCTCTGCCCTTCCACTCTCACCTACTATAACAAAGTACAGTCGTTTAGCACGTCACCATTAAATCAGTGTTCATCAAATCAAATAAACCAACTTATCAGCAGCTGCTACTGCTTCTTCTGCAAGGTCTGTCCCTGCTAATTTACATACACATAGTTCTGTATTCAGGGTCGGATTAAGGCATGTTCAAAATGTTCGGCCAAACAGGGGCCTCCACACTTTAGGGGCCCGCCACACATGCAGCCCCAAAAAAATTTTCACAAACATTTTGGAATTTCGATCCCAGCGACTAAAAAAAGGTCATCAACTTTTTGGGAGGGGAATAATCGGTGTATTCTAGGAAAATTTCGACCAAACGACTTTTAAAAAAGGTCGTCGGAATTTGTGGAGATATGCAACAAAATTTCCCGAACAGGGCCCCCACATTTCTTAATCCGGCCCTGTCTGTATTATACGCCCTAATTATGGTCACTCACGTTGCCTTCGACCGTCCGATAGCCAAATCCAATTGGACCCAATCCATAAATCGAGACTGTCACAATGAAGACCACCACTTGCACAAAGGTCACCCAGTAAGTGAAGTATGGTCTGAAGAACATACAAGCAAAGAAATCAACGTTAACTGCACCAACTACCAATACGTTTATATAGAAATCAGACCAGTACGTGCTGGCCACAAACTCTTCTTCTCAGCATGAATGCAGAAAGACTTGTCGTTTTCATTGTTCATGTAAATTTATGAAATATTCATTCATTCAATCATTTCCAGAATTTATATAGCGCCTCTTCAAGAAACCTACTCAAAGGCGCTCCCAGCCACAGCTAAAAAAAGCAGGTTTGAGCAATTTATAAAAGGCAGCCCTGGAATTTAGCCTATGCATACGTCGCAAGGCTAATGGGAGGTAAATAATGCAGGGTATGAACCTCAGACACAGTATTTATACTGCAAACTTTCTTATAAAATAAATATAGCCTTGGGCATTTAGCTGTACAGACTGTTTTACTCCAGGAGCAACTGGGTGGAGACTGACATTTAGAAGCATATGTTGTTACACATCCATAAAATACCATATCTGTGCTTTTTACTACGCAATACTGCCAATACACATACTGCTAAACGAATCTCTAAACAGCATGCATTTGAAATGACAGCACACATATAATGATGGATCCTTTATTCATTCAATCATTTATAGAATTATATAGCACATCATCAACAGACCTACTCAGAGGCACTCAAACCCAACTACAGCCAGAGATACAGACCGGGTGCACTACGGTTAAAAAGGCAAAGAATGATATACATGTACATAGGTTACACAACTTCATTGCTCTTCATTGACGAAAACTGTTTCTCTGCTAAATTGATGATATTCAGGCTCACCTTTATTGTTTAATGCTCTGAATGCAGTAGCCACAATGGAGGGACTTGACAATGGATCTCCAATCAATCAATCAATCAATCAATTTTAAATCCAAATCACAATTTATATGACTGGATAATGGTAGCCGAGCTCTGAGAAAGATAGATTCTCAGGCGATCGCTGGTGGCTTGCCTTTCTTCTCAGCATCTTTGTCCCAGGGCATAAAGTGTGCCTGGACGGTCATGGACGGCGTCCAGGCACTTATTTTAGAATTTGCACACCATCCTGCCACTTATTTGACCTGCACAGCAGAGAAAGGTAAGGAGCATCCAGGCACTTCTTTTTCTACACTTTAAGCACTGATCTGTCCACAATCGTGGCGCTGTTCTTGAACAGGACCTTACCTTTTCTGAAAATGCAAATCTCTTACGCTGTGCTTTGCTTTCTTTCCTATCAGTTTTCATGTGCTTGTTTATAGCAGAATTGCCTAATGCAGTGTCATTTGGCCCAACTTTGGGATGTATTGGCCAGCTTCAGTGCATTCTGCATACTGGTATGTTGATATTTCAAAACAACACCATGTTTCACTCTATATGCACGATTTGCTCCACTGGTTTCCTGTTTCCAAGTGCACTGAAATTGGTCTGAGTCTGGTGGTACCAGTTACAAAGTGCAATGCTCTACTAGTGGCAGCTCTGTTGAAATTTGAAGCATCTCAGGTCTAACTGGTAGAAATCTTCGTTTGGCATCTTGAGGTGAACTTGCTGTCTCCACTTGGTTGCAGCATCGTCTTTTCAATCTTGCAGATCTGTATGTTCATCGAATATAGCTTTTACAAGCATCTGAAAACTGTTCTTTATCTCAGATGGGCGCACCACTGAGCACTGTGAGGAGTAATCTTGAAATGCTGCTGCGGCTATTTGTGGCAGGTACTCCGAATGAGTGAATGGATGAATGAATTTCCTGGACAAGTAATGCTAAATGTAATATTGGTGAAGTATTGGTACTGCAGCACTTGTAATGCATGCCTGAGCAGTATTCATAGCTTTATTGCCTGCCAATGCATTTTTGATGAAATATTGGTAAATTGCTAATGGCAATACATTTACCCAGCAATGTCAATGGCTATGTCCTCTTGCCTCTGTGGGCATGACTAAACTAAATTACTGCTGCAGTACAACTGTGGTTCACGCTATAGAGAGAAATACCACACGAAGAACCCACAAGCTATAGATTTAACGAAGTAAAATACTGAAAAATAGGTGAACTATTACATTGATTAAAGTAAGAGTATTTCCGCTACACATCGTTGCAAGCAAATGCACTAAACACTTTAAATATAAAATTTAATGTATTGTACGACAGCAGATTCGCTTTGTTACCACTCAAAATCTGGTCAAGAAAATAATTGAATACAAAGTTGACACTGGGAACTAACCTGTACGTTGTGAGATTCGCCATGTTCATTCGCACTTCACTGATCATTTTTGATTTGCGATATTCACGCTCAAGCAGTTCACCAACGACACCTTTACCCAACTCCCTCTCCTTTGCTGCAGACTCCAGCTCAGCCTTCTTCTGTGCATCTCCACCTTGTCCACGTTTCACCTTTGCTTCATCCTTCACACAATGGCAAAACAATAAAAATCCATCTGTAATTCATCCTGCTCCATGCTAACAATCCCATTTCATCCTTCACACAGAACCTATAGGGGATTTGGTAGAACCTTCCTTGAAGCCTTTGTTCTTGATCTCTAACCGGCATTTCGGCAACTGCCAATAAATACGCCAGTCTTTCACTATGTCCAAGCTTTGATGCTCACTCTCGTATCAAGCATCATCTGCCATTCAATGCTGAGTTTGTCTTTTAATTAACGCGCAAAAGAGTTGTTTTACTTGATACCTGTTCAGTGTTCATGCTTCAGTAAAAAATCTTTCAAGCACCTCAGGACTAATGCTGACAGAGTGTATATCAGTAATAACATCAACAATTACCGGTAACTAAAAAAATGTACCAATGGTCACATAGAAAATGCTTCTGAAAGGTGAGTTGGAAACGATCAATCAATCGATCGATCGATCAATCAATCGATCTATCAATCACACAATCAAACAATATTCATTAATTAAAAAGATGTACGTATGTGGCAGCCTGTTAAGTACCCAGATGATAAGCCGGAAGCTTTGCACAAAATGCTTGGCTACAATTGTAGTTGCAGGGCCTTACAATGCTCCTTTAATATCCTCACTCTACCACTGAACACTTATCCTGAAATACTTTCAGCTCGAAAATTCTGTTTCTCAAGACTGCCACCACCAGATTGGGACCACTATTGACAATTTCATTTCAATTGAATTTTCAATTGCCAGCCGGCGATTTTCTATGTCGTGCGTCATCACGACAATATAGCTCAATATAAGTCATCAGTAAACTAGTAAGATATAAAAGATAAAACAAAACTGAAAGCACATACCATTTTGTCTCTAAAGAACTCGTAGCTCATCCTAATTGCGGAAGGCCTTTTCACTTTGGCAGCTGGTTCGAGAGCTGCACCTGGTTTCACCTTACCAAAATTTGCATTACTGAAATCAGACAGACAGAATGACACACTGATTTGCTACTACTTTACACTGATTTGCTACAACATCATTTGATAAAAGGTCAAAATAACAAACACAAACTAAGTGAATGATTACATAAATCAATAAGTGCCAACACAAACAAAGTGATCACGACTGAATAAATGAATAAGTGCCAACACAAACTAAGTGATCATGACTGAATAAATGAGAATTAGTGCCACACTTGACTTCAGCTGTGCAAAAATGAAAAACGGAATGCAGACCTGGGATGATTTTTGAAATGATCTTTAAGTTGTAGGATATGAAGTTAAGAACTGCTGTTAGAATGTTCCTTACTGGCAGTTTACTGTGGCTTGTAGACTTGTAGCGAGTCTAGTGACTTGTCAATAAATACAAATAATATTAGTTATTATTATTCTGTTATTATTGAACAACAAGCGCAAGCATTTTGATGAATGCCTAAATCTTGTTGTCAATCTGCATGAAGTGTTTCCTAAATCACGAAAAGGTGCTAACATCTAGACAAATAACTGCTTAAATGAATAAATGAATCAATTAAAGAATTAATGAATGATTTTAAAATCCTACAAACCTCACTCGGTGCTGCATTGTCTCTCGTTTGTTATCAACCTTTCCCAGAAGTTTTCCATTGCTGTGTGCAGCAACACTGCGCCTCTGCCACTTGTCCATGTTTTGCTGCCATTCCTCTTTATTTTTTCCACCCACTCCCAAAAATTCTTCAACACTCTCTCTAGCCTTCCTGGAAATAAGCACATTTTGTTTAGTGTTTAGGCTTTCAAATTACCAGTACTGTATCGTACATAATATAGTGCAAGTGACTGATTCAAACAGCTTCTTGTTGCTTAACCACTCTTGTAGGGTGTTTAATTCACATGCCTTGATCTGAAATACAAATTGGTACCTCTGACAGTTTAGAGCCCCTTTTCTAGACAGACTAAATACAGACAGTAATAACCTGATGACAGAAACCTGGATCAAAGAAATTGGTTTTCAATCGCCTACAGAATGGAGGCAAAAAGACCAAGAAGCTCATGTCATAAGATGCTACAGCAACCAATTCCATAAAGTTGGATCAACCACAGATATGCCACACAGATTGACTCAAATACTTGATGGAATCTGAAATCTATCATTAACAAAAGTCTTTAAGTATTTTTGAATGTAAAAATGAGAACAGACTCACTTAGCCACAGTCTTCTTCGGTTTTTTTGCACCTTCCATTATTTTCCTCTGTTGGTAAAAGCAGTTTTGGCAGAAAAGCATAGTTACTGTGGGGTTATAAAATAATTCCTTCAACAAACATTTTGAGCAGTATTTCATTGAGTAACTGGTAATAAAAGCAACCCGGTAAAGGCATGTACATAATGTATACCTCACTAAAATAAACCTATCAGAGTCAAACTTTAACAAGTATACAGCCAGTGTTTAGTTCTCTGAAAACCTGGTCTTGAAGTGTTTTTCACCGAGACCAGTAACATAAAGGTGCAATGCTCAGTGGCACCTGGGACTAATATGAAAGGATATGAAACCACAACCTCTCCGCCAATCAGAGATTGTATTGTCTGATGTGTCATGAGCGATGTATGTGACTCTATCTGGGTAAACAGCAGGATAATTTTGAACAGAGTCGCATCGCTTTGACGTTTTTTTTAAGTTGCTATCCATATAATCTCGACACCATAGTCCCAGGCATAATCGCCCAAAAGTTTGTCTAAATTTATATAACTCCAATCACAGAGATCTTCCTTAGAACATATTTTATTTGGTCCGCAAGTTCTCTCTATCATTAAATTAATTAGTTCGTCTTTTACTACGACATTTGTCAACAAAACAAAGTGGAATGGCGGGTGAGGCCACCCATAAAAAGTCCAGGAATGTAGAAAAAATCAAATTCTCTTTCAATGACCTAATTTTTGTCAGCTTCATATCCCTTCAATATTAGTCCGAGGTGGCACCAATTCTCTTTCCCTCCTATAGAGAACTTTATTCCAAGGCCGCTTTATGAACTATTAAATGCCTGAGTTCCAATAAAGTCTACTGAAATCTTTATTAGGCCTATTCCTAACTGCAGTCTTCGTAGATGGAAATTCGATTGATGAGAATAATTCATTGCATAAATAGAAGTTCTATGAAAAAAATTCTTTGCGCAAACATAAGTTGGGGCGTATTCTGTAGTTTACATTGGTAAATTATTTTATCTCAAAAACAGGCAGCTTACGCTGGTAAATAATGTTGGAACATTTACCAACCACTCTATTGTATGGTGCAATAGTGCATACAAATACAATCATTGAAATAATAAAATACGATCAAAACAGCCTGTTACTGTGGATAATTAGGTAATCCTTCACTTTAGGTAGTTTAATTATTTCATGCTTATTAACACGCTATATCATATATGTATTGGTGTATAAATATGTAGTCTATTGTTTGTCACTTCCTCTTGTCAAGATTAGAGCGGTTGGAGTAAAGGAAACCGGAGTCAGTATTTTCTTACCTGAAATGAAAGCTGGATGGATGAAAATGTTCTTGATTAAGTTGAAGCTGGATATATGAAAATCGTCTTAATTAAATTGAAGCTGGATTGATGAAAATGTGAACAGTAAAACTAGCCAGTTGTTGGCAAGACGATTTTAGTCAATTTAAATGCGACTTCTATTTAAAATTGAAGCATTTTCATCAATCCAACTTCTATTTCGCAACGCGATTGTTTCGTGTATACGGCTTCAATTTTTATCCAAAGCCGTTTATCCAGCTTCCTTTTTATCAAGCGTCTATACAATCAAGCATTTTTCATCGATCCATCTTCTATTTCAGATATAAATATACCTTCATCCAGCCTCCAATTCGAATATAAAAATACCTTAATCCAGCTTCCATTTCATATATAAAAATACCTGATTTCAGCTTCCATTTCAGACCCCAAAAAACAGACATTTTCAGACAATTATCCCATGTGATTTTCAGCTGAAATAATTAAACTACCTAAAGTGAAGGATTACCGATAATTATAGGCCTGCGCTAAAATGCTGGTTTTCTATTGTAACAATTGTGATGATGATGATAGCGATCACAATGATGACGATGCTCGCTAGCCGTTTTGACCTTTTCGGGCTTAAAACAACGTTTTATTCAGAGAAAATATTAATAGGCATTTCGTCTGATTATGAACAGAGGGGTACCCCATAAAAGCTTATATACACACACACACAAAATAAAAATTCAACAAACCTAAATAATCTGAAGTTAGGCGCAGTTAAACGAATTCAATCTAATGTATTCTACCTTGTGAGTGTCTAAATGGTAATCTCAAAACTTAACTAAAAATTAACAACGAATTTTATTTTCTGCTATTCGCGTTTCCGTAAGACCAGTGTTGCCACTCTAAAATTAAAAAAACCCAAGTTGAAGGGTAAAAAAACCAAGAAAACCCAAGTTGAGCAAATCTTCCGAGAATGCCCAGAATTTGCCGAAAAATTCCCAATTTTCCCAGAAATCTTCCGAAAATTGCCCGAATTCTCCGTCGAAAAATCTGATGACCTTTTTTTAGTCATCCGGCACAAATCTCGAAAAAAAGTCCACAATTTCACAAAAAATTTCCGAAAATGTCAAAAAATACCTTTTTTCCGTCGAAAAAACCCAAGAAAAAACCCAAGTTCGTCCAAAAAAACCATTTCCAAAGTTTGGATAAAAAAACCAAGATCTTGTGAAATAACCCAAGGAGTGGCAACGCTGCGTAAGACCGCAAATTCAGATATGAAAAACCAAAGATTTTAACAGAGCAAGAGCTTCTGGTCAATTAATAGGCTCAGACTCGCAGCGAATTTTAGCCAGGAATGCCACTCATAGCTATAGAGCGAAAGACTGAAAAGGGTCATCAGAAATTGTATCTGGAAGGAAAAGAGAGCAAATTTTAATCATCGAACCACTAAAAATAGGTCGTCAGAAATTTCAAGCCGGAAATTTGAAAAATCTGTATTTTTCAGGGAAATCGTCAATCTAGCCTTTTCTAGCCTGTTTTGACCGGATCTTTTTCAAAAGCCAGAGTGGCATTCCTGCTCTCGGCGAAATGTTCCCGTCTGTAAAAAAGTCATCGGCTAAAATTCTTTTTTGATACAAAGTACTTTAATATAATGTAGCATTTCCGCCAAATAGAACGCTAGCTAATTTAGTCATCATGCCGAACTGTTGTGTGGCATTTAACTGTGGTAGGCCTAATGCCAGCACAGAATAATCGCGGAGTTTCGTATTTCCGCTTCCCTTACGAATCTAAACGGTAGGCATCATAATACATAACGTAACATTTTTTATTTCGCGACCAACTCGATCATTGCAAGTCGTAATTAGGCTACCTTCATTACATTCGTTCTGCTGACCACCTTGATTTATTTGTATCTCCACCTCGATAATGAACCTCAGTAACCCAGGATCGAGCTTCTGGTATTGTGGGACCTCCGGCCGTCATCACCTTCCCTGTGGAATTTGTTCGTTCCAGCACAGGGCTGTTTTTAAGGAATTTTTAGAACTGCACATCCTCTTCTCTCCTTTCTCATCCTCCGTGGTAAATTACTCTCAATCTGAGAAAATGACCTATTTTTTACTAGTTTTAACTGCACGGAACGTGGCGGAAGTGCTTCTACAACTGCGCGAATCCATTTAGAACTGCACATTTTGTGTAGAACTGCACGTTAAAAAAAGCCCTGTTCCAGCAGTAGAGTTTCCGGGTCTCATTCGGGTCCAAAGTATGACGATTTTAGGGGTTGTCATGACTGAAAACCTAGGGTAAAGCTCATATAAAAAGAATATGCATCCAGGCAAGACAGTTGCTTTATGCTCTGCGAATCATGACTGCATGGGCTTTCCACTAAACTCTTCTCAAGCATTCCCACTGCTCACACATTCAGCGTTCCCACTGCTCTCCCAAGCCACTGTAACCACTGGATATGATACTATATATCTATAACATCCACCACATCTATATGGATATGCATAGATTCTGATAATCTAAGGAAAAGAAGAGGAATCAAACAGGTTTTATGGAAGAGGTGTTTTAAGTTTTGAGTGAAAAAATCCATTAGAATATTGTGCTGGGGTGTTGTTTAGTCTATCAGGTTATTTTTTTAATACTCATAAGTATTTTATGTAACTCTACCAGTAAGTATAATGCACAGCAATACGGCCATTTATTGAAGATTATTGAACTCAACAAAACTGCTATTTTAGTTTTAACTTTCTTAATGTTTTGTATTAGATGCAGGAAGTGGGTCGTCAGCACCCGGCGTGGTGACCTTGATAAGAAAAAACCGACTACTTAACTGGAATGCGATACCAACTTTGACGTGAGTCCTTTTGTAGTTACAAATGCAGCACATTTTTCAATTCAATTTATTTATTTTTGAATTGAAACTCCATTACAAATTGGATGGGAAAAATAGGGCTGTCTGAAGGGAAGGATCCCGCTTAGTAGAGGCCTATTGCAGTCATCCATGGCTGGTAAAGCGTATTTTAGTTGTTTGGTAGGATTTAGAGGGAAGCAAATAAGAAGTTAAACCAAGATTAAGATAAATTAACATGTCATAATGTAATTGATGTTAGTTATTTATTATTAATTGTCTATGAACGAATAAAGTTATTAGTTATTGCAAGGCTGATGTTATTATTGCTTGAGTGATCATTGCTCTGTTTATTTATTTATTTCTCGTATTTGTTATAGCGCCCCTTCAAATTCTCTACTCAGAGGCACTCACGACTACAGCGTGGACACTGCACACTGTTGAATAGCACCATGTACTGTCTACATACAGGAAACCTTGTTACATTGAAATTCAAGGACCATCAGGTGGATTCCAACCTGCAACCCTCCGGCTGCAAGGCAGCAAACATACCCACTACACAACGCCACACAATGTACATAAATAGTAGCCGATGTATGCAAGCAGGTAGTCAGATAGATTAATAACTTGTTGCATAGTTTGAAGTTAACTAGCCATTAACTAGAAAATTTCACTGTTGAATTGCAGATTGTAGACCCTCCTGTGCAAATCAGTTGCAAACGCAAGTTGCTAAATACAACAGGAGGAAGTATTTCAACATTGGACAACGGGGTTGATGTCAAAGCCAAGAGATCTCGGTCATCAGATGAAACACCGAAGATGCTTGAAATGACTCCAACAACGTCTTTTTCTGCTGAAGATAATGTGGATAGCACCCCCCCCCCACTTTTGGCTTGGCCGACCAGGAGTGATCCATCACTTAGGCCATTAGTGTTAAGCCACTGCTGTAAAGCCGACTTGCGTGTCGTGCTATAGTGGGCCGTATTTCGTATAACATGTACTTGTAATCATTCTGCGGTGTGTCAGATAGTGATTAAATGAAGATTATTATTATTATTATTATTATAAATTGTGCTTCAGTCAAATTGTCCAACTCCATTGAACATAATATAGACCATTGTAATGTTGGGGAGATTTGTGGTTTCTGACAATGATGCCAATTACTCATGATGCTCACGATTATTTTTCGCTTAAGCTTTTTTACCAGTTTTGCTAAAAGCAGCCAGTTGTTTCTAGTTAGAAGGATTTGCAAATTTTCTAGATGAAATGACGGCGTCACGGAAGTGTTAAGAAGGTAGGGCGAATGAGGAGCGAAATGATTGGGTATGACAACAATAATAGGATTTATATAGTACTGTGCAGAAGTTCAAAAAGCTAATGGCAGTAGTTCAAAGGAAGGGAGAGGAAGATGTGGGAGGGGGAAGAAGGTTGGAGAAAAGCGATTTGGAAGCTGCTAGAAAGAAGGTATGAAAAATTAAGGTCCATCAGCATTACTTAATACAATGCTCTTTACAGTCTTCAATACAATAAAATTTCAGATTCACGCAGTCTATATTACACAACCACAATTAGTCTTCAAATTTGTCTAATGTTCATTAATTTTGAAAAATGTTCTTTAATGTTCAATTAAGTAATTCAGAACATGTTAGCACTTCCATAATAGTCTAGCTAAAAATGTTCTTCACATGGTCAACAAAAAGTTCTTCAGGATAGCATTTCGCTTCAGACATCTTCTTTTGCGGTCTTGCTTCTTCACCATTTCCTTTCTCCTACAATTATAATCAATTAAAACAGGTTAGCAAGTTAGGAAAAGAGCAGAGAAAAACTGCAAGAGTTTAAATAATTATTTTAAGAAGAGAGCCTGCTGGTTATTGCGTCTACACGTTTCAAATTATGCAGCAGTGCTTGACGCAGTGCTTGACGAAATGCTCAAATGAATTTTTTTTAAATGTTTACTTTACTCATGTAACTCAACAACATGCAGCAGGCACAACTTCTTCCATGGAATACCATGCCCTGCTTTCTGTAGGTGGTAGCTAAGAATGAATGCATGAGTGAGTCTACCGGTAACACTCGGTCCAATGATACAATAATGTCGACAATAATGTCGACGATTAGGCAGTCATGTAGAGCAGTCGATTAAAATTAAGGGTAGGCAGCTGGATGAAATCACAAATTACATTTACATACATCAAACTTCAAATACAATTAACAAAAATAAAATGCAATTCAAATACAATACTGGCATTTCAGTCAGGTATTTCAATAACTGAACAAGTGCTGTTACCTGCGATGATAGATGACCGCATTGACCAGGGATCCAGATGATCGTTTTTCTTCCAGTCCATGCACCAGGGATCCAGATGATCGTTTTTCTTCCAGTCCACGCACCAGGGATCCAGATGATCGTTTTTCTTCCAGACCAGGGATCCAGATGATCGTTTTTCTTCCAGTCCATGCACCAGGGATCCAGATGATCATTTTTCTTCCAGACCAAGGATCCAGATGATCGTTTTTCTTCCAGTCCACGCACCAGGGATCCAGATGATCGTTTTTCTTCCAGACCAGGGATCCAGATGATCGTTTTTCTTCCAGACCAGGGATCCAGATGATAATTTTTCTTCCAGACCAGGGATCCAGATGATCATTTTTCTTCCAGACCAGGGATCCAGATGATCGTTTTTCTTCTTGACCAGGGATCCAGATGATAATTTTTCTTCCAGACCAGGGATCCAGATGATCGTTTTTCTTCCAGACCAGGGATCCAGATGATCGTTTTTCTTCCATGCACCAGGGATCCAGATGATCGTTTTTCTTCCAGACCAGGGATCCAGATGATCGTTTTTCTTCCAGACCAGGGATCCAGATGATCGTTTTCTTCCAGTCCATGCACCAGGGATCCAGATGATCGTTTTTCTTCCAGACCAGGGATCCAGATGATCGTTTTTCTTCCAGACCAGGGATCCAGATGATCGTTTTTCTTCCAGACCAGGGATCTAGATGATCGTTTTCTTCCAGTCCATGCACCAGGGATCCAGATGATCGTTTTTCTTCCAGACCAGGGATCCAGATGATCATTTTTCTTCCAGACCAGGGATCCAGATGATCATTTTTCTTCCAGACCAGGGATCCAGATGATCGTTTTTCTTCCAGACCAGGGATCCAGATGATCGTTTTTCTTCCATGCACCAGGGATCCAGATGATCGTTTTTCTTCCAGACCAGGGATCCAGATGATCGTTTTTCTTCCAGACCAGGGATCCAGATGATCGTTTTTCTTCCATGCACCAGGGATCCAGATGATCGTTTTTCTTCCAGACCAGGGATCCAGATGATCGTTTTTCTTCCAGACCAGGGATCCAGATGATCGTTTTTCTTCCAGACCAGGGATCCAGATGATCGTTTTTCTTCCAGACCAGGGATCCAGATGATCGTTTTTCTTCCAGACCAGGGATCCAGATGATCGTTTTTCTTCCAGACCAGGGATCCAGATGATCGTTTTTCTTCCAGACCAGGGATCCAGATGATCGTTTTTCTTCCAGACCAGGGATCCAGATGATCGTTTTTCTTCCAGACCAGGGATCCAGATGATCGTTTTTCTTCCAGACCAGGGATCCAGATGATCATTTTTCTTCCAGACCAGGGATCCAGATGATCGTTTTTCTTCCAGACCAGGGATCCAGATAATCGTTTTTCTTCCAGTCCATGCACCAGGGATCTGCACCAGGGATCCAGATGATCGTTTTTCTTCCAGACCAGAGATCCAGATGATCGTTTTTCTTCCAGTCCATGCACCAGGGATCCAGATGATCATTTTTCTTCCAGACCAGGGATCCAGATGATCGTTTTTCTTCCAGACCAGGGATCCAGATGATCGTTTTTCTTCCAGACCAGGGATCCAGATGATCGTTTTTCTTCCAGACCAGGGATCCAGATGATCGTTTTTCTTCCAGACCAGGGATCCAGATGATCGTTTTTCTTCCAGACCAGGGATCCAGATGATTGTTTTTCTTCCAGACCAGGGATCCAGATGATCGTTTTTCTTCCATGCACCAGGGATCCAGATGATCGTTTTTCTTCCAGTCCATGCACCAGGGATCCAGATGATCGTTTTTCTTCCAGACCAGGGATCCAGATGATCGTTTTTCTTCCAGACCAGGGATCCAGATGATCGTTTTTCTTCCAGACCAGGGATCCAGATGATCGTTTTTCTTCCAGACCAGGGATCCAGATGATCGTTTTTCTTCCAGACCAGGGATCCAGATGATCGTTTTTCTTCCAGACCAGGGATCCAGATGATCGTTTTTCTTCCAGACCAGGGATCCAGATGATCGTTTTTCTTCCAGACCAGGGATCCAGATGATCGTTTTTCTTCCAGACCAGGGATCCAGATGATCGTTTTTCTTCCAGACCAGGGATCCAGATGATTGTTTTTCTTCCAGACCAGGGATCCAGATGATCGTTTTTCTTCCATGCACCAGGGATCCAGATGATCGTTTTTCTTCCAGTCCATGCACCAGGGATCCAGATGATCGTTTTTCTTCCAGACCAGGGATCCAGATGATCGTTTTTCTTCCAGACCAGGGATCCAGATGATCGTTTTTCTTCCAGACCAGGGATCCAGATGATCGTTTTTCTTCCAGACCAGGGATCCAGATGATCGTTTTTCTTCCAGACCAGGGATCCAGATGATCGTTTTTCTTCCAGTCCATGCACCAGGGATCCAGATGATCGTTTTTCTTCCAGTCCATGCACCAGGGATCCAGATGATCGTTTTTCTTCCAGACCAGGGATCCAGATGATCATTTTTCTTCCAGACCAGGGATCCAGATGATCATTTTTCTTCTAGACCAGGGATCCAGATGATCGTTTTTCTTCCAGACCAGGGATCCAGATGATCGTTTTTCTTCCAGACCAGGGATCCAGATGATCGTTTTTCTTCCAGTCCATGCACCAGGTCTTCCAGTTCTGGCGAGCGAAGAACGTGGTTGAAGTAGGAAAAGCTGAAAGAAGAAAACATGGTGCATGTTGGCGTTAGTGGACAAATCTATTGCCCCCCGGAAACTTATCTCTATTTACCGCACACAATGCATACCCGTTACTAGCGCCAAAAATTATTGTTTCAGATACATTCTTTAACCACGGTATATGTGATATGAGAAACGAAGGGAGAGCAAAATTGCAGGGTGTAAAGATGCCATACACACATGTATGCCAAATGTAGCATAAAATGTATTTGATGTACGCACAGACAAACATTGTCAGTCATGTAAGGAAGAACAGATATACAGCTACATGAATATTATAAATACGACCGATTAGAAAATTAAGTCATACTGCCGATCTCCCATACCTGCAACGATTCCGAGAAGACAGAGATCGAGAAGCTCGTGACTGCATCTCGACATCTCCTCCCAAGCAACTCCAGTCTCTCTGCGGACCAGAGAGTGTGAAGATTCCCAAGCGACCACCGACATTTCACCAGCAGGTCTCGGACGGCTCCTTTCGGTGGCTGGTTCTGGTTCATTGATCCAACCGCTCGATTCGCTTTGCGGACCTCGTTTGGTTGGGTCTCGTCCGAGCTGGCGTATCCCGACATCGTTTCCGTCTGCATTGAACTTCAATCGTCTTTGTTTTACTGCCAGGGATCGACACCCACCTGGCAAACCTTCCTCCTTTATCCGGGCTTAGGACCGGCGCAAGGGGCTGCTCAAGGAGCAGCCCCTTGTGGCGGAGTTACCTACAATAGAAAAACACATTCGAAGTTAATAAAAGAACTTAAAGAATCTAAAACAAGAACGCAATCTACGCTAACAATAAATGAATCTAAAACAAGAATGCAATCTACACTAACAATAAAAATATCTAATATAAGAATGCAATCTAAGCTAACCAAAAAAGACCCTAAAACAATAAAGAAAAACGCAATCTACGTTAACAGTAAAAGAACCTAAAACAATAAAATGCAATCTACACTAACGGTAAAAGAACCTGAAACAAAGAACAGTGAATGCTAGCAATAAAGAACCTGAAACAACAAGAACACACAATCTACAATAATTATTATATTATAACATTAAAAGAATCTAAAACAAGAATGCAATCTACGCTAACAGTAAAAGAACCTGAAACAAGAGTGGGGATAAAAAAATGAAGGGAGGTCAAAAAACAAGAACACAATCCACATTAATAATACAAGAATCTGAAACAAAACACGAACAATAAAAGAATCTAAAACAAGAATGCAATCTACGCTAACAGTAAAAGAACCTGAAACAAGAGTGGGGATCAAAAAAATGAAGGGAGGTCAAAAAACAAGAACACAATCCACATTAATAATACAAGAATCTGAAACAAAACACTAACAATAAAAGAATCAAAAAACAAGAATGCAAACTACGCTAACAGTAAAAGAACCTGAAACAAGAGTGGGGATAAAAAAATGAAGGGAGGTCAAAAAACAAGAACACAATCCACATTAATAATACAAGAATCTGAAACAAAACACTAACAATAAAAGAATCAAAAAACAAGAATGCAAACTACGCTAACAGTAAAAGAACCTGAAACAAGAGTGGGGATCAAAAAATGAAGCGAGGTCAAAAAACAAGAACACAATCCACATTAATAATACAAGAATCTGAAACAAAACACTAACATTAAAAGAATCCAAAACAAGAATGCAAACTACGCTAACAGTAAAAGAACCTGAAACAAGAGTGGGGATCAAAAAATGAAGCGAGGTCAAAAAACAAGAACACAATCCACATTAATAATACAAGAATCTGAAACAAAACACTAACAATAAAAGAATCTAAAACAAGAATGCAATCTACGCTAACAGTAAAAGAACCTGAAACAAGAGTGGGGATCAAAAAATGAAGGGAGGTCCAAAAAACCGAAGGGAGGACAAAACGAAACGAGGACAAAACGAAGGGAGGTCAAAAAACGAAGGGAGGACAAAACGAATGGAAGTCACAAAACAGATTATTTTTACTTTTATTTTATTTTTATTTTGTTCATTTTCATATTGATTTTCACTATTTTTACTTTTATTTTGTTATTTTTATTTTCATTTTGTTCATTTTCATTTTTTAAATCGATTTTCATTATTTTTACTTTTGTTTTGTTATTTTCATTTTGTTCATTTTCATTCTTTTAAATTTTGATTTTCACTATTTTTACTTTTATTTTCAGTTATTTTTATTTTTATTGGTTGGCCATTAAGACGGCCTTTGGGAAGGAGGCAGCCAGACAATCCGCAGGTCCTGTGTGCTTCAGACTTTTGTTGCTCCATGCTGTGGATCACTACAATAGAACCTGAAAGACAAGAACATGGCAAATGTTAACATTGATGGCCAATATTATCGCCCTCTGTATGGCCACCATTTCTACCACTAGTAGATGGTGACAACAAGAGGGCACTCTAACAAACCGAGATACTACACCCTTGATGCTTTTGACCTTGTGACCTGCGGTGTCGAGACCATCGCTGGCGGAGACGCGCCACGTTTTCCACCATCTCCCAGTCCGTCACCAGGTCTTCGAGATACGACGGTTGAGCTCCAGGCTCTTCTTGCTACACGCACTGAAATTGCTAGAACAGAAAAGGAACACAGGCATGGCACAAGTTAGTGTTGTTAGTCAATCCTATCATGATCACAAGAGGTTTGTAGTACAATACCCATCCGACCTTGTGAAACATGATGCCGAGATGACCATGGATCCAAACGATCGTTGTCGGGAGACGCGACATGTCCACCACCATTCCCAGTCCGACATCAGGTCTCCATCTGGCGGTGCAGGCGCTGAATCACTACAACAATGAAAGAACAAAAACTTAGGTAGCAACTGTTACACAAACTCAAAGCTATTGGTAGCAACTGTTACACAAACTCAAAGCTATTGAACAATCTCCTTCTTTATGTTTTATATCCGACATGCTTTGAAATAAAAATTGCTGTTTTAAAGATTTTTAAAGCTGGACTAAAAATAGAATAGCGTAAGAAATACCAAACCCACAAAACCATACAAGTATTTAGATAGGAGATAAGGAATACAGAAAGTAATGCAATGGCCTATAATTGAAATTCTACCTACATTAAATTTCTACCTATCCCCATTCTATTTTCATTCACCTAGATAACCAACTGTTTTAGTTCTTTAGGATTGTGTTTACGCTCGATCTTCTTCGTGTAGACATGAAAGTCTCGTCATTTCCACGTCAAGACATGGAAGTCGCTCGTCTTAACGCAAAACCATATCGCAGTCTCGTCGACAGATAGTTCAGTCTCGAAAGAGTTCACTCTGTGCAATGGACAATATCATCGTCCCACCAACAGTTCCTATAGATTATCATCAACTTGAAACTATACAATTACGACTGCTCTACATGCTCAATTTCATGTGTCGGTCCTTAGTGGCCATACAAGTCTGACTGCACTGCACTGCATTTCGTATACAGTAGCCAACTTAGTCACCATTACTGATCATCGCTCAATCAAACCGTTAATTTAAGCGTGATGCTATAACGCGTTGAATTCTGAATATTTCATCTGGATTCGACCTACTCAATTGACGAACAACGTTCATCGGGTCATTTCAGGCAATGATCTCTTCAAATTTTTACAGAATTTATCGGCCACATAAACGACACATTGCATAAATATTATATTAGAAAATAAAATCAGACCAGATCAGGCTCCCCGTTTTTCGCTAATACAAAAACAACTTACACACAATATACAATTTATAAGTTAGAGTATCGATTTTCTAATTTTAAATTGCTATCTATGTTTTAATTTATAAATTGCTATCCATTTTCTAATTTCTAATTACTACCTACATTCTAATTTTTAATTGCAATTTAAATTCCCCGTTCCAATTTCCCCGTTCCAGTTTTAATTTTATTCCGCCATTTTATTTTCGTTCCCATTTACACCCACTCAAATTTTCCCATTCCCAATTTTAGTTTCAGTCCCTTTTTCATTTTCATTCCCATTTTCACCCACTCCAATTTTCCCATTTCAATTTTAGTTTCAGTCCCTTTTTCATTTTCATTCCCATTTTCACCCATCCCAATTTTCCCATTCCCAATTTTAGTTTCAGTCCCTTTTTCATTTTCATTCCCACTTTCACCCACTCCAATTTTCCCATTCCAATTTTAGTTTCAGTCCAATTTTAGTTTCAGTCCCTTTTTCATTTTCATTCCCACTTTCACCCACTCCAATTTTCCCATTCCCGGTTTTAGTTTCAGTCCCTTTTTCATTATCATTCCCATTTTCACCCACTCCAATTTTCCCGTTCCAATTTTCCCATTCCCAATTTTAGTTACAGTCCCTTTTCATTTTCATTCCCATTTTCACCCGCTCCAATTTTCCCATTCCCAATTTTAGGTTCAGTTCCAATTTCCATTTTAATTCCCATTTTCCCACAATCCAATTTCCCGTTCCAATTTTCCCAATCCCAATTTCCCCATCCTGCACGGATGTTATTCTCTTAGTTAAGTGCTTGTAGTGATTTTAGCTCAAATTAACTGTTATTTCATACATCTATTTTAATTATTTAATTTAAGTAGATATAATAAATCTAGAAGACACAACAATATATATACTACAACAGAGAACTATGTACACAATGTACAGACAATACACACAACAGAAACAGGGAGACCTGAACTGGTAGCCTAAATTTAGAATATAATTATCCCCCTTCGCAAGTGTCGTCTTCCTGGCCAACAAACGATATAAAAATTTGGCAAAATCATTCTCTAAATGACCAGATGTAACTTGTTCGTCAGTGGAGGAGGTCGAATCCATCCGAAATATTTGAATTTAACTAACGATACCATCGCAGAGAAATCTATTGTTTGATTGATCAATGATAAGTAATGGGAGTAAGGACTGCGTGAAATGGTGTAGTGCAGTCAGAGATATATGTGACTGGGGACCGACCATGAAAATTGAGTACATGGTGCAGTCGTAGCTGTAGTTTTTGGGTTGATGATAATCGAGGAACTGTTGGTGAGATGACAATGATGTCCATTGCATGGTGAACTGTTTAGAAACTGAAGTAGCAGTCGACGAGAGTGTGATAGAGTTTGGTGTTAGGACAAGTGACAGCCATGTCTTACGAAGAAAATGACGTTTCACTTCTACACGACAATATCAAAGGTCGAGCGAGCATACAAGCCTGCATAACTAAAAAGGTCGGTTGTCCAGAGTCTGGACGAATTAAAATAGAATTAACATCAATGCTATAGTGCTTATATACGAACTCTTTGCTAAGTATTAACCCATAGCCTCAGTCATGGCGACTCTAGCGAGCTGGAATTCTCAACAGCTGCCACTCCTATACCTAGACTACATTCGCTACTTTCTCTAACTTATAAGCTAAAAGTTTTGAACAGTAAGCGGCTAAGCCCAATGATTTTCTACTTAACCGTTTTCGACAGGAAAGGCGTTCGTAGAATTGGTCGACATCCTTGCATCGTCCGTGCGACAAACTTCTGAGGCGTTTCCAGTCGTAGGCTACAGCTGTTTTCGATTCACACCTCCGCGTCACAGCTGCTTTATTTGCGACTCCTAGAAAAATTAAGCCCCACGTCAGTCACGTGCACGTGTCCACCAGTGTTGCCACTGAGGTTTCTGAAATAAACCCAGATTTCCTTCAGAAAAAAACCCAGAAAAATCCAGACTATTCATATAAGCTATTTTAGACCCCTTTGTTCAAATTAAGTTGGTTTTTTGCTTGTTCGCATGAGGATTAACAAAATGTTCGTCAAAAGAGTCGAATAAAATGTAACAACAACTTAAAAAATATCAGTTGTCAAAGTTGTCAGATACTCGGGATCCATACTGACAATAAGCTTAGTCGATAATATTATATTCGTGTGCACATGCGCAGCGGGTCGAGTCTACCAGACTTGCAAGCACATAACACAAGTGGCTTAAGTTTACAAAGTTTTAAAGTTGTCCTAGGTTTCCACTTTCCAGCCAAATTTCTTAATACACCAGCGATCCAACGTTTCAACCACCTAGAACATTAATATTCTGCAACAACTTGGCTATTATACCACTAGAGGATTGACCTCGATCACCTGCAGTGTATAACTGTATAGGTCTATGCATGTTATAGATCATAGATGTAATACGGCTTAACAAGGAAAGAGACGAGTGACCTGACCTATTTTGAAATGTCAAAATGGTTTTTTCTGTGCAGAACCATTCTTCAGGTTATAAATTATTTGTGAATTAATGACAACATGATATCTTGATTGTGGAGTCTAAAATTAAAATTAGTGGAAAAATTATGCATCACAATCATTTTGCATTGAATTTCATAGAATATTCATCTGTTGTAAGTGCAAAATGTCAACTCACCGAAATAAACCCAGATTTTGCCCCAAAAAAGCCCAGAAACCCAGACGAAGGCCAAAAAACCAGATCCAGTGGAAAAAACCCAGCTGTGTCATCACTGCCCACGGGCCACGTCAGTCACGTGCACGTGTCCACGTTTTTACCGCCACTTTCTATGCTAAAGAGGACAAAGACGGCTGATTGGCTGCCTCAATTAAAGGCAACCAATCAGTGAAGTTTATTCTGGGTCAGTGTTTCTCATCGACGTCGATGGTGTTTCACCCTATCTGCAAAATTATATAGCGCAGCTCTACGACAATGTAATGTAATGCAGATCTTCGAGAATTTCTCAGCGATAATATAATAACATTTATTACGAGGTATTCATCCTCGGCACTCTGACAGTTATGCAGATTGATTTAAAATACTGAATTTATATATACAGGATAATATCAATAGTTCGTTCATTAATAAGAAATGTCTCTATAATATGATAGTTAAATCACATATATTATATTACAGTAATATAATATAATTATGTGGTTAAATTGTCCTTCTATGTTGGCCGTCAAGCGGCGGCACCTGGCGAATGCGGTATAAACATTTTAAGATAAAGGGTCGCATAGATTCACCGTCACATGGTGACATCTGGCGAAAGCGCCAGAGACATTTTATATACGTAGGCTATCGTCCGCCAAGAGCGCAACTGTATCAACTGCAGAGCATTTCTCACTCCGAGCGGACGCCAGCGGCCAATTAAACATAATTTATATACAAGTGTGTGCACATGGACACATAGGCGAAACATATACACATGTGCACATGTATGTATATATATACATACATATAAATATGTACATACATACACACATACATACACGATAGGTCTCATGCAGACTTTCAGGTATGTATGCATAGATACATACACATATTCATGCATATGCACGCATACATACACACATGGATGATGGATGCGCACATTCATAAGCAGTCGGACTGACTCGTACACGCATACATTCATACAAGCGCATTCAGAAGCGCTCTCATCGTGACAGGCCCATGAAAAGAGAAATGTCTTCAAGCAGCGAAAGGTAATACTCAGTGCTTTAAGTGTGGAAAAATAAGTGCCTGGACGCCCCTTGCCTTTCCAAAAGAAGTGCCTGGACGCCCCTTACCATTTCAGTCAGTGCTGGCCAATAAGTGGCAGGACGGCGTCCAAATTTTAAAATAAGTGCATGGACGCCATCCATGACCGCCCAGCCACACTTTAAGCCATGGTAATACTAATAAGCATATTCTCCATCTGTAGGCCTAACGTATGTACATGTATAGGCTACATTCCTCTACATTCTACAATAATCCAGCGAACTTCGCCGGTTCAAAGGTCTGTCCGTCGACTGTAGAATCTCCCAACAGAGCGTCCTTTGTAGACCGATACCTTTCTCTCTGGGGCATCGGCTAGCCACGCGTAGCGATGCATGGTTGTCGGCGCGACGGTGGTGGGGACATGAGACGAGGGTCAGTTGCAGTTTCCATGAAGTTAATGACTTGCTCAGAATCGCGCATCTGATGGCTGCCGAATTAAATTTAACCTAGTGTTTAGGGGGGGGGAATGGGGCAAGCAAGCGTCTCAAATAGCCTCTGCTACCCAAATGTCCAACCGCGCCACCTTCACGTGGTCCCCCTGTTTTAACAAAGGGCGTGGTGGGCGACCGAGCAATCGCCGGTATATGCGATGCCCACATGGGCGAAGAAACCGAAGGACGGACGATAGAAGATATCGACGCTGGGAGATGGTGTCTCCTTAAAAACACCGGGAGAAAGGCAACGGGAAACCATCTCTCTAAAATTCCCAAGTTAAATGAATGACGAATCCACATATAAATGGAGACGTCAAACATTCGAACCTGCCTAATGGCAGAGCACGGAAAAGAAGTGTTTAATTAAACATACACTGTCGGATTAACATCTGATGAATTTAGGGTGACTGTTTAGCGGAACTTTGTGTCCTTTTGGGTTTAGGCTACCCATTGACGCCAATGTAGGCTACATGAATGTCTAGTCCAGGGTTTTTTAACGTGAAGTTGTACACAAAATGTGGAGTTCTAAATGGATTTGTGCAGTTGTAGAAGCACTTCTGTACATTTAAAACTAGCAAAAAAGCCATTGTCCTCCGATTGGAAGTAATTTACCATGGATGATGGGCAGTGCATAAAGTGTGGAAAAATAAGTGCCTTGACGCCCCTTACCTTTCTAAAAGAAGTGCCTGGACGCCCCTTACCTTTCCAGTCTGTGCTCGCCAATAAGTGGCTGGACGGCGTTCAGATTTTAAAACAAGTGCATGGACGCCGTCCATGACCGTCCAGGCACACTTTAAGCCCTGATGATGGGAAGGAAAAGAAGTGATTGTCACGGTTGTGCAGTTCTAAAAATTCCTTAAAACAACCCTGGTCTAATCTGTTGATTGCATGTATCATGGTGATCAATAAAAAGTATTGATTGATTGATTGATCAAAATAAATTCGATATATCATCCTAGTGCTGAAAATTTACCTCATCATGCCACCGGTCCAGCTGAGGAATTTTCTGTTATGGGCCCGCGTTCACCCTAGCATTACTAGCCTATGGCTAAACCAAACACTTGTGATTTCAGCGGAAACATAAACCTGTCACTTTTGTAGCCTAATCACTGATCATATAAAGTGCTCAAATTTTCACTGCTATCTGGATTACACTAAAACCTCTACTGGGGA
This sequence comes from Lumbricus terrestris, assembly GCA_949752735.1. NCBI lineage: Eukaryota > Metazoa > Annelida > Clitellata > Crassiclitellata > Lumbricidae > Lumbricus > Lumbricus terrestris. The sequence continues at coordinate 25,489,421 of OX457047.1, forward strand.
AAAATGTTTCCAGTAGATGTGGTATGCACACATATATAAACATTTTTTTATATCTTAGTTCTGCAGTTCTACATCAATAAACCTTGCAACTGTACGAACTCCAGTTTTCACCATGGGCGGAGACCTAGGAGGACAGAGGGACGGTCCCCCCAATGAAAGTCGAATCGACGCTCTATCTCAAGATCTTCACCTGTGGATGTCGTCCAATCGTCTTTCTTTGAACTCTTCCAAAACCCAGTTGATTTGGTTTGGCACTCCTAAGCAGCTTCAAAAACTCGACTATTCACTGCTCTCTCAAACTTTTCCTCACTTTAACTTCTCCTCCAGTGGTCGAGACCTAGGTGTCACCCTTGATAGTTCTCTCACCTTCACTGAGCACATTGCCAATCTTACTCGCTCTTCCTATTTCCAGCTAAGGCGTCTCAAGGCTATTCGCAAATCTGTCTCATCATCGATCTTTACCTCAATTGTGCATGCTTTTGTATGTTCTCGGATCGACTATTGCAACTCTGTCCTTATTGGACTGCCCAGTGGTTAAAGTGGTTTGGATGAGCAGTGGGAACGCTGAAGAGAGTTTTATTGGAACGCCCGTGTATCCAGCGTTCCATGCATGGTGAGCAGTGGGAACGTAAGCCAGGAATTTCCATAGCAGTGGGAACGCCGTTCCCACGCGTTCCCACCCACTTTAAATCCTGGGACTGACTAAGGTTCGCCTAGCTCCTCTGCAATCTGTACTCAATGCCGCTGCTAGGCTCATTGCCCGTCTTCCTCGATTCTCCCACATTTCTACATTCATGACTGAACAACTTCACTGGCTTCCACTCTCGGCCCGTATTCAATTTAAAACCTGATTTTGGTCCTTAAGTCTCAAATGGGTTTTGCTCCGAAGTATCTGTGTGATCAGATACATCGCCCCCTTTCTGCCACTTCACTGCGTCCTCTTAGGTCCTCTGATCGGCTTGACCTCTTTGTCCCCCGAGTCAGGACTGCCATGGCTCAATCCAGATCATTTGCCTGCATTGGTCCCTCCCTATGGAATGGGCTTCCCCCATCAGTTCGCTCTGCCATTCTCTCTGGTAGTGTATCCTCGTCTTTCTCTCGTCTAAAAACTTGTCTTTTTTCTCGGAGTTAAACGCACTGGGAGCGCTTCTGAAAGGCTCTTGCTGCGAGAAGCGCTTTATAAATGGTCAGATAAGATAAGATAAGAAAGTGTTGGGGGGACGGTCATGCATTTATCCCCCCCAATCGTTGAGCGTCAAGACTAAAAAAAGGTCATCAACTTTTTTGGCAGCGAAAATAGAAAATTTCGTCGAAATTTGGCCGGATGACTAAAAAAATAAAATTTGTTTCGAGATTTCGCCGGTCGTCAGAAATTTTTCGGAACATCTCGCGTCTTTCCGCTCCCCCCCCCCCCAATTCTCGGCCCAGGTCTCCGTCTATGGTTTTCGCCCAACATATACACTTCTGTTTTGCTGTTTGCTTCAAGCAGCCTCCACCATTCATCTAATCTAATCTAATCTAATCTAATCTAATCTAATCTAATCTAATAAAGCATTTGTAAAGCGCTTCTCGCAGCAGAGCTATTCAGATTTCAGAAGCGCTCTCATCGTGACAGGCCCATGAAAAGAGAAATGTCTTCAAGCAGCGAAAGATCATTTAGGCCCTTTAGGGCAGTGCTGTCCAACCTTTTTGGTACCGCCGGCCGCAAAAGTAAGATTCTTGAAGCCGATGGCCGCAACAGAAAACTCAAAAGAAGTGGCTAAAATGTATATAGATAACATATAATATGAATATTGAAACGAGTACGGTATTTAAATTTAATATGGAATGATTTATAATCTACCAATCTATATATACCTACGACAGGCAGTTTTCAGTGAATATCTTTAAAACGACTTGTCGTGTCTCCTATCGATTAAAAGTGATGAAAGAGAAACAAAATTTTGCTACAAATCAAGTCTAAACTCGATTTTGAAAAAAATGGAGATACGCGAAGACAATATTATTCTGAGGCGACGAAATCACAAATTACGTAATTTCAATTACACCAATTACAAATTACTTAGGGATCTAAATCATTGGAATAAAAAAAAGCTCATGCAGAAATCGCATTCGCTTTCCTTCTTTCTATGTGTATTATGATTATTTTATTGTGTCAGAAAATGTCAATTTAATTTTCTTTAGGAAGCAGCAGCTGTTCAAATAAGTTAGGCCTATCTGATAGTCCTAACGATCAAGCCTGCATGCAAACTAAAGTGCCTCTCTAGCCTACTTGTGCAGAGTGCAGACGAAGGTAAGGCGGGATATTCTATCGCCCATAAAACTATCCGCAGGGGTGGAATATAGGCTACCGGGTATAGAGCATCCGGGGTGGGATAAACCATTCTAACAAAATTAACGTCGTTGTTGTATAGTTGTATAGTCAGCGCTCGTGAATAAGTCTGTGCCCCGCGCTTGGCTTTCGAGTGGCGCTTTAGAAATTAGGAGATTACGATTACGATTAGTTTAGTCAATGACACATCTAGCGAAATCTTTCGCGAACTCGTAGATCTGTCTCATAAATTCTCCGCATTCCTCCTCCTCATCGAGATTCGGCAAATCGGTCTCAAGGATCAATTCCGCCTGATCCGTGATCTGCGTGAAAATTCCCTCTTCATCCGGAACTCTGTATTCCTTTCCACGGTTGACCTTCACGGTAAAACGATTCAAGAAGTTGTCGTCGCTGTCCTCCCTTGGTCCTGTCGTCCTGTCTCTAAACTGGTAAGTCGTCCGGTCTTTGTATCTCATGTAATCGATGCGATCTTTGTAATTATGCAATGCGATTCCGTCCACTACACCATCGCTGTTTATGTGTAGAAGTCGATGGGCGTCCTTCAGGAGCTCCTGGCAGCCGTCGCGTTCGACCAGTTCCTCAGTTGTGAAGAACGGTCTAGAGCGCATCTGAATTCGAATGTCCTTCGATTGGTTGTTGATGAACCGTTCGCCCTTTCTGCCGCGCGCAACGTCAAGAACGAACCACTTAATGTCCTGAAGCTGGAACTTCGTCAGTTCGAAGTTCTCGTCCAGTGTAATGATTTCGGACGAACCCCCAACTTTAACGGTAACTCGATATTCGCGTCGGTGTTCCGTCTCAACGAAGTTTTTCGGCTTCAGGAAATTCTCGTTAAATCGTTTTAGATCGAGGTCGTTCATCGGTACAAAGGTTCCGAATTCTCGAAGCCGTTTACCATCGTGAATGGGACTTTCGTCAGGACAGAACTGTGTGTTTCCTTGATGAATCGATGCACTGGACTTGACCGCTTGAGCACCGTTTCCTGGCATGTGTTGTGGGGAGGGATACTTAATAAAACTGCCTTCTAGATCATTTAACGTTGGATTCGGACAGTTGCTAGAAAGTTCAGTTGTCTTACACGGATGTAGCGTAGAAGAATGGCGAGTGATTTCGGTCGTATCTCCCTTGGAATAGTGGCAGGCGCTTGGCGGAATCTGTTCCACTGGAATTCCCGATCTACATACATTTCCAGTTGATGGAGAGTCACGACAAGACGTAAGTCCTTCATTATTGCTGGGGTCTGAGGAGATAAGACTGGCTGAACGTCCTGTATCACGGCCAGCATATCTACTTCGGTCAGGTTGACCAACATATCTATTCGAATTTCCGAAACGCGCCAATCTGTCACGCACTTCAACGGTTCCGAGTCTGTTATCTTGCCTGTGAGCTACAGGCGTTTGACTGTTCCTCACATGTCCTCCTTTTACACCATCTAGCCTTCTGGACAACTTTTCCATCAGTTTACCTGCCGTAATCGGCCGCAGCGGAAAGCGTACGGTGTAATAATTGCCATAACTCACGGTCACTCTACGTCCACCATGTAGCTCGGGCACATGATTCCTCCTGATGAACTCTCTTTGTTCTTCGAAATAGCAACTCAACTGTTTCAAATTGTAGGCATCCGTTGAATCGAACTGTGTGACCAACGGCACCTGCTTCCGCTGCTTGCTATAGGTCTGACACCGACCGTTGTATGGAAACATTCCCAACACATCGTCTGGACCATATATACCTTCGAATATGGTTCGATTCGACTCGCAAATGAACCATCGAGCGCGCGGAACTTTCCCTTCGGTAAAGCAGAGGGCGGTATTAACGATGCCTTGTATTCTAGTGATTAATCTTTTAATGGTTATGGCACTTCCCCAGGCTTCGATCATGTGTCCCGATCCCGACGAGACTCCTCTGAACTTCTTTTTTCGAATATTGACAACGGTGGCACCGGATTCCCGTTTCAGATTGTTTTCCCACTTTTTTTCCTGGTGCCCGAAGCGAGATGTTACTTCATTGGGTAAAACCATAGAGAAGTGGCGATCCTCCATGCAATTCGGACTGATGAAGTCATCAATGGTTGCGCAATTTGCAAGAGAGTGATAGGCCTCCACCATTTGTTCGCCTACCTGAACGTACTGCTGATCCTTTAGGTTCAGGAGGAAGAGGGACGGCAGTGTGTCGTCTCCATGCCGTGGATCTGGAATCTCTTTGAGGTTCGATCCCCGCGATGTTCCGTAGAAACGAAAGAACCCGAGCAGAGCCCGTCCGCAGCGACAATCTGAATCTTCTTTGCTGTAAATGCCGCCGCAACGCACTTCCCCAGCGTCAGTAGCCTCACGAAATTCACCGGTGTCCGAACTCCCGTCTGCGGCTGATGATTGTGATGAACCTGCTTGCAAGTGCGTACATTGAAACACATTGCATGTCTGAAAGTGAATTTCCATGATGAGAAGATTCGATCTTCTCAAATCCTCATCTGCGACGGGATTCGCAAGTTTTATTCCGTTCATTACAGCGTGGTAGAACATGATCGTAAGCTCCTCTTCAGTCAAAAGAGAATCCAGAGAACTGTTCGCAATTCTACAGTTCCTTCCCCAAAGAAGGACAACTTTCAGTACGGGGATTGTCCACTTATTCAGGGTCATGGCGGCTATGATGTATGCAGTCCTACGTAGACATATCTCGTCAGAATACAAGGTGATTTCCGTAACTGTTCCTGGAATGTTTATGATTTTTACTTTGTTCGTTCGTTTCAATTTATGACCTTTCAAAAGATTGCCTCCAACGTGTTTCGCAAGCTCCTCAGCAATTTCCATCAACCATTCGTCGAAACAAGTAGACGGTTGCTCTGAAGATTGATTATAGACGAGGATGTCGAGTGATGTTGGGTCACCAGTGCAAGTAGTGACCGCAGAACCAAAGCCAATCAACTGTGCTCTCTCTTTAACTTCAAGTGAAAGTTGTTTATTCCACGATAGTAACCGCTCCGTAAGCGATGGTCCTGAATGTTCAGGACTGTTGGTTCCATGTTTCTCCCGTCCTTCTACAGCGCTGGAAATTTCCAGGGCAGCAATCTCCAGTGAAAGCTTGTGAAGGAAGGACGTTGGTCTCAATTCAGCCGCTCTCAACTCCTGCAAAGCAACTCTCGAAACAGTTGTCTTTTCCTTTTTGATCAGGCATAGCAAATGGCCAAAAACCCAGGGCAGTCCGAGACTTTTCCTGTAAAGACCACTTCGACCTGTTTCACCGCCGCCTTCACTACTGTTTATCTGCTCTCGGTTGTATCCTGCCACGGCCTGGCTGTCAATGGACTTGTTTTGTACGCTATTTTCTTGGTTTTCTTCAGGGTCACTGTACGAAATTCTGTAGAGCGCGGACGCTTTTAGACACAACAGAGTATTGTCGTGTTCACGGTCTGATCCTCCGAATTCTTCATAAAACATATTTCTCATCTTTGCTCTTATTCTATCGATACGCAATTTGATCATTTCTGTAACGGCATAATGGTCGCCTTTCAACAGACCAAGTCTTGCCTTCATTTCCAGTGCACCAACGGAAAGTAGCTCAACCTCAGTTTCAATCCCGTACATTGCTTTCAACTCGTCTATCTTGTTGTCATAAGTCGCCTTCATCTTTCTTGCTCCGTCCAGATACGCTTCATGTCCAGGAAGTAGTAGATCAGGGTCTGGAAGAATCGGTTCCAGCTGTCTGAACTCATTGGAAAGTTCGATGGCGCGGCACTGGTGGAAAAGTTTTCCAATCACCGTTTCCGAAATGTAACTTGGTTTGTCGGTTTTCATCATGTAGTCTGGGTAGCTGGCGGGGCGCAGGGTTGGAGGCAGTCTCTGTGGTTGACCGGTTTTTGGAAAATCAACTGCGTCCGAGTGTAGCTCGGCTATTTTGATGCACTGGTCACAGTGAATTCTTTTGGAATCTGCATGAGCGAGGTGAGCGTTAGCAATCACCCCCAACTGGTCACTCTTTATGTAGTTACCAATGAAGCGTATCATGTCCGACTCCCCAACTGGTGAAGGAATATCCTGTTTCGCCTTCGAAGTGAAGTCCATGGGTTCCTTGTTTTCACCCGGAGGTATCAGGGATTCGTCCCAACAGACAAAGTACAGATCTCCATCAAGGTCCGATCCAGACATCTCGTTCGGATGAGGCCTTTGTCCTCTGGCGGGGAACACGATGCAGTCTACCATGTGATGAAGTTCAGCTCTGTCCACCGCTGCGAACTTCCGCATATCACCTGGATGAAAACAGGGGCTCTTTGTAACAACCACAGCTCCACCGACGATCACTTTATCTTCCACCGGTTTACCAATATCCCTTGAGAACTGGATGAATACCTCTCCGTATTCCAGGCAGTCGAATTCGTCCACCGTTCCCATCATCATTCGACCTCTGTCTTCGGGAATCTCAATGTGCGTTCTCCTCAGAAGATCATTGAAACGTTGTCGGTAGACGTTGGCTAAGACATCGCGTAGGAAAGGCTCCAGTGTGACCGAGATCCCGCTGGCCTTCAGTTCGTCCAACTTTATTCCAAGGTGTGCCTAACATGTAAAAATAATAGTGAATTCTTCACATACATGCATAGTTACATCCATGGGCGGAGTTTATCAGGGGCTAGGGGGGCTAAACGCAGGGACGTCATTTCAGTTTTTTTCAGGGGGGGGCAAAAATATTTTGCCGGTCAAAGCTCCACAAGCTTAAGTTCTGTATTTAGCCAACATGTGCAAAACTGGTTAAATGAGGATTTATTCTTGCTCTTATTTATTTCTTACTATAGGCCTATTTTGTTCAGTGATATATATTTGAATGATTCCATAAATAATAATAGTCATTAGGTACATTAGTATATTTTAAATGACTACTACTTTAAATAGACTAAGTACTTTGCACTTGTTAGTATATACCGTGATATTATTTACCATTATATGATTATAATAATGGTATTATTTATTATGATATATGATAGTATCATATTAAAAGAGTAGTATTTACTGTTAATATTTGTACAAATACTATTTCTGTACAATTAAAATGTCAGAGATAACCTTCACCCACAGAAAAATTTGACAAAATGATAATGGCTATTGCTCCAATTTACATTATTGTATTACATATAATTGCATTACAAAGACCGGTTTGGACCCTTATAATCTACCATGATATTATTTATTATTATATAATTATGATGATGTTATCTGCTATAATAATATATGACATTATCATGAAATGGATAATAATTTACTGTAAATATTTGTGTAAAATACAATTTTTTACCATTACAAAATGTCTTATCTCCTCTCTCCAGTGTAATCTTTCAAATTTCAAACTGTTAAATTTCAAAATGTTTTGTTCCTTGAAACATTTAGTAAAACAGCATCATCATTACATATACTTCCTAATTTGGGGAGTTTGGCAATTCTTGCTTACTTGGTATACCATGCTTAACCATTTCTGCCAATTGAGCAATTGAGGACTGTCTTGAACAACAAGGGTAAGCTTATTCCAGTACAACAAAGAAAGCTTACATTTAAGTGTACTCCAGTCTGATGTTATTCAATGCAATAGTCCAGTAGCAACAGAACAGTGTTGCCTAACTTGATACACAAAGAGATTATTACTGCAATTATAATTACATTTTAATATTGAAATATTAAACCACTCTTTTTATCAGCATTGAATGATTGAAATAATTGAGTGATTTTGTCAAGATAACATCTTGCATGCTATGATTACATTGTGGAAACTCAACAAGAAATTTTTAATATTTTAAGTAGACCTATATTTATTGAAGTCTTAGATTACTCTTAGCAGCACTCATATGGTATCTAGAGCAATTTTGTTCAGATCACAGCCTAAAATGGTGCCATTGCACTGTGGAAATTCAAGCAATGTTTTTGCAGGCAAGGGGCACTTCTCCCTCCCAGGAGGGGTCCAGATTAGACACTGCTTTGTCATTAATAACAATTCACAAAGCAATATTGCATGCTGCATGCACTAGTTATGCAATAAAATTATTTTGGGGCTAATGACTATTATTATTTATGGAATCATTCAAGTGGTGGTCAATGGCTTGGTAGAACGTTGGTTGGTTAACTTAAGCCAAAGCACTGATATCAGATATTTGGATTTGTCTGAAAAAGAGCTATATTGGATCACGACTGAATGGATCACAGATAACCTTCAGTGGCGGAGCTTGGATTTTACCATTTGGGTGAGTAATGTAAATTCAGTAGTCTGCCATGAACCTCTACAATACATAGGAGGGCTGGTGATCTGTACAGCGATCTCCAGAAGCATACATCAACATAAAGAACTTGAGAAGCTGGGAGAGCAAGCAGATAATCATGAGTGATTATCTCACCCCGGAAAGATATGACTTAAAGAAATTTTTAATATCCAGGCCTTCATAAGAAGTAAACCTGCCTAACCATTGCACTAAAAAAGTCAGTTTGTGTAAATTTAATTTAAATTGGATGTCACATAATAGGCCTACCGTCTGGTCCGCTTTTATCCTCTTCAGTTTTCAAGAAAGCCCCATCAGATCTACTGACCGACATTTGTAACCTACACACATTAATCTCCTCCCCTCCCAACTGCTGCAGTCAGCCCCTTGTAATACATCTTTCTGCTATCTCCTTTCTGAACTTCCCGCTCATTCGTCCTTTGTGGGTTACATGCTCCAGCTCCCGGTCAGACGGGGCGGGATGCCTGTCATTGCTCAGAGTCTCCCTCTGAGCCTACAGGCATCCCGCCCCGTCTGACCGGGAGCTGGAGCGCTTTCTGGCTGCCTGGCTGCTTCATGTAGGCCTAACTGGGTGTCGGTTTGCGCCAAGGTTCTTAGTGATAGATCTTGGGTTTGCGCTATGTGGATAATGTGGTTCACAGGACTCACACATAGTGGTGACCTTACTGACCTGGGACAAGGTCTTCTCTTAAGCGGGTAAACTGCAGTCTTGCCAGAGCTCATTCCCTGTGCAGACAATAATTATACATGTACATAAGCCGATATCTGTGGCCTGTGAACTGTGTGTGCACTGTGTGCAGCTCGAATCTTCTCTCACATACAAAATGACAGAGGCCGTGAAGACACAGGCCTATTGGTATTTTGAACAACGTGTGGCGTTGAAAAATATGTCATGTGTAATAGAAGCAATCGGTCAAATTCAGGGGGGGCAAATGCCCCCCCTGCCCCCCCCAAATGACGTCCCTGGCTAAACGCCCCCAAGAAGACCCAGATTCATATTTTTACCGTGTAAATGGTATCTTTTCCCGGGCTTACCCCCTCAAGAATGCTTTAGCCCCTCCAAGAACGGAAACCAAATTCCGCCCATGGTTACATCATATATTGTGGGGCGCGGTGGTGTATTGGTAGCGTCGGTGCCTTGGAGCCGGAGGGACCCAGGCTCGAATTCACTCAAACCGCCGCGTATAGTTATCTTGAGCAAGTTCTTCACTCGCAATTAATTGTTCGGGTGCTTCGGCGTGAAACTCCGATGCAGTGTTCGTGCTGTAGTCGGGAGCGCTTCTGAGTAGCCTAGTGACCTGGAACGGGCGCTGCAGATGTGGAGAAATGTATATGTGTATCTGTATATGTGCATGGCTTAAAGCGATACTGCTCTCGGAATTCTTTGCTTGCGTTCCCATTGTTCACCATGCATGGAACCCTGGAAACACATGCGTTCTACTAAAACTTTTCTTCAACGTTCCCACTGCTCACACAAATCACTTTAACCACTCTATAATACGAGATCTTGTTAAACTGTCTAAACTGTCCAGGCTGGAGGCGCCATAGGATATATGGACACAAATTGTGAAGGACGAGCGCTATATTAACTTTCAGACTGTCTCGGTATACATCAAACGCACAAACCTTGGCGATTACTTCTGCCGCTGTGTCTTCGTCAATCAGAATGTTGGCCATATTTTCAAGCATTCTGTCCTGCAGTCTGAAGAATGAGTCGTCGGGAACACCAAGCCCGGACAGCAAGAGCATCGCTTGTCTGTTGAGGCAAAGACGAACTAAAAGCAAGACAGCATACATCTTTCACGAAGGACGCAAAGCTCGCAGTCATAATCGCAATCATAACCACAACCATAATCATAATCATAGCCGTAATCTCCAAAACACGTAAAGCGCCACTCGCAAGCCAAGAGCAGGGCGCCAGCTTATATTCAGAATGCATTCCATTAAATAATGGACTTCTACTGGCAAATAGCCTACTCTATAGACCTGCAGCTAATTATGTAAACTAAAATTAATGGAAATCTGCATACAATACATATGCAATGTTACACGTGTCACAAGACATTTTTCTTTTCATGGGCCTGTCACGCTGAGAGCGCTTCTGAATTGCTCTGCATGCTGTGAGAAGCGCTTTACAAATGCTTTATTAGATTAGATTAGATTAGATTAGATTAGATCCATTCAGACCTGGTCTAGTCGTCTCCACCACTTCGATCTCGTTATGCTCGGATGAAAACTTTTCCATGCTCTCTCTAATCTGCAGCTTCTCCTCTTCCTCTCCAATGTCGGGAGCAACGGCTACGACTCCTTTACAGCCGGCGAAGCGAATCTGGAACGCCGATGGGGTGTAGGGCAGCTTCAAAGTCTTCTTCACCTGTTCAGCAGCATAAATCATTGTCAAGGATCGGTGTTTTGTCTAGGATAACCATACTATTCATTACCACTATATTTAAAGTGAAAAGTCCGAGGAGTGAGACGACTGAGGAAGATGATGGTGGATGAAAGAACGGGAAAAAAACCGGAAGATATTTCATATACTGCGGAATAACCGATGCGAAAGAGTCAACCAGAAGAAGCCCTGCAAGTGTCCTTATTGCCCCCCTATGTGCGGGTGCCCATGCCTATACACAGTGTCGTTCCGTAACAATGATTCAAATAAAATCTTACTCGATTCGCAAGCGTCGTTGATATCCTTCCAATGCCATCCGTAAAGCAGAACCCGGTGCCTCTCTTAATATCTTCAATCCGATCAACGTTCTTCACTTCAACTGGGTTCCTCGTCGAAGTAAAGCATTGACCAAGACGAGACACGTACGTTGCAACGCATCTCTCGTGGGAAACGTCCCCCATCCACGCCCGAATTGAATCCACGGTGTGCTGTCCGTCACTGGCGTACATCCACACGGAGTGGGACCTCAACTGGCTGTTCGAGCAACCGAGGAAGCGGTAGTGTTGATCTCCGATGTGAAACCCATTGGTCAGAAAGTTTATTACTCGATTGGTGATCTCCTCGATTGGGATGTACCCGGTGAGTCTGGTGAAGTCTTCATCCCTGAAGGAAACTCGAACGAATCTCTCTGCGCCATACTCCCTAAGAACCCGGTTTTCCACCGTCCATTCTTCCCCAAGCCCCTTCAGGGTCGTCGGGGTGAGTATAAGGCGTCTTATGGCAACGACGTGGGGCACAGGAAACCCGTCAACGTCATCGTTGTCCAATTCACCCGCCGATATTCTCCCCCGAATCTTTTCCGACTCTTCCTTAAACGTGTTTTCCAGGTTACAGATGGTGTTGCTGTCAAAAACCGCAGTAACAGCTCTTATTGTTGCCTCAAACCAGGATTCGTTTTGGGCTTCATAAATTGAGGCTAGAAATTCCTCCGTGATTTGATCGGTGACTTTGAAACCCAGGGATACGAGACAGTACCAGGCGTAGGTGTGCCGGAAGGATTCGAACCGCGGCCATGCAATCGGTGATGGTATGAGCGGATTCGCAATTTCCACAGCAGGATTTCCGATGACAATTCTGAAGCCAAGTTTGGCGAACCTCGACAGCACGTCGTTCAATCTTGTCTCGCTTTTCCCCAACTCCAGATGAACCACGTTACTCGATCCGATCACATCCGTCTGGCAGTCCGCAAAGAATATCTGGCGCTTCCATACGGACTCCGTCTCTCCGGGTTCTTCCTTGTCTATCACTTCACTTGTGGTTGCACCTTTATAAAGCAGAGATTTTGTCTCTTGAAATATTTTAAACGGGTTCTTCTGGAACAAGTACACGTGGTACGATGTCTGCGTTGGCGTCACCAGCAGGAATTTATCCAGGTGATCAAAAGACGTTTCCAGCTTCCATTTACCTCTACGATAGTCTGCGAAACTTATAGTTGCGATCTCCAAATCGTACTCAAAACAAATGGAAATCTTCTTCCATTCAGGGCATGGAACTCCAGAGCTCCAGTGACGGCAGTAATTTCCAGGTGATGGGAAGCTTCCCAAGGACATGGACATCACTTCCAACTTGTGCTTAGCAGACGAGAGTGCTTCTGCGGACATGGAATGGTCCTTAATCTCCAACCAAAGATGAGGAAGTTCACTGGAAGAGACAAACTCACCCCAACTGCTTTCCAACTTTTCAAAAATTGTATTCTTTTTCAGGTTTTGCTGCTCAGAGCTTTCGTGAAAGTTCAACGTGTATGCTGTGATCGGACTGGCATTTGATATTAAAGATGAGTTATCTACATGTAGAAAGCACAACATTTGGCAATGTATTTTCATGCTCATCATAACTCAGTGATTATGATAATGACGACAATGATGATGAAGAGTTCTCTGCCCGAAGGCAGGTTCGTTGGCATTAATCAGTAATGAACAATAATAAACAATAATGACATGCACTCTATAATTAGTAGGCCTAAACTATGAAATTGCTGCTATGATCAACTTTAATAAGCTCCACATTTGGTGAGTCGTTGGCCACAATCTTTCAGTAAGTAAATGCACAGCCGAAATTTGCTATAGGCAGACATTTTTGCAGGAGGGCAAACCACACTGGTCATGATTGAATTTTTGTAGCAAGTCTCTAAAAATGCAAAGTAATGCAGTTTTCTGTTCTGGCTCGTGGGTCTACTCAGTGGAATTATTTGCCCACGGAGTCAGCGTAGCTCCATCCTTCATCCAGGCGACATCCGTGTCTGCGGGTGCGGCAGCGGAAGTTGCGGCTACCAGGAAGTACAATCATCTTACTGCCACCTATCTCTTTGGTCCCCTGGCTTTGGAGACCATGGGCCCAATCAACATCGACGGAATGAAGCTACTTAAGCATTTGGGGGTCTCCTGACACAAATCACTGGAGACTCTAAAGAGACAAGTTACCTATTTCAACGGTTTCTGTCTGCATCCAACGATTCAACGCTGTTGCCTGCAGGGGCACATTCGAAAAGCGGCCACAGCTAGCCGTGGTATCTGATTGACTGTTCATTCCTGATTCCATAGTTTATATGTATACGTTGCCTTAATTGCCTTTGTGAATTGAACTACATATGAAAATTATATTATTATTTTTTTTTACCCGAGGTATTTATGATCCCTCAGGATTTATGAATCTATTCTATTACGTTAGTGGTCCTCGTCCTCGGTGCGTTGTGCGAACGTGCCTCTGAATGCTATTGCATTAAATCTTTGCGTGCAAATGGATAGCTGCTGGAACAAGTTCACGGTTTCCAGAGGGTCACCTGAGACGGCCGTCATTCGGCGCCCCAACTCTACCAAGAACTCGCGGCCTACGCGGTTGATGGGGCCCAGTGATTCTACGGCCACAGGAACGAACTCGTGAGTGGCAGGGAGGGATGAATATTTGGTCTGCTTCCGGTCCGCGGCAAGTTCAGCCGCCCCTCCTGGCACTGTTGACGTCAAATGGACGTAGGAGGCAGCGCAAGTGTGAATGGTAGTCGCGTCCCAAGCGACGTACTTGCCCCTCGCCCACGGGACCAACGGTTCAACGTGGCTCCATCTGGTCTCTTGCCGTCACTCCGAATCAGACCCGGTGGTTATTATTATTATTATTATTATTATTATTATTATTATTATTATTATTATTATTTTTTTTTTTTTGCCCTGAGGTACTTTGTTCCCCCAGGGACTTACGAGTTTATAAAAGCAATGCATCTGGAACGATTAGCCTACACCTCATCCATATCGGGCGTGGGTCTGATGAAGGTGCCCTTAAAAGCTACGGCGTTATTAACAACAATAATATTACTAATCCTCGTTTATTTCTCAAACTGACACAACGCAATATGATTACAATCGTGAAAGAATTCTAATTAACATCGATCTTAACAGCTAACAGAACAGACAATACAACTTGATCTAATTGCAATTAATCACTTTGTGTACTATTATGAATGCATAATTGTTAACAGCAATCAATCGCTTTGTGTACTATTATGAATGCATAATTGTTTGTTTTATATTTTTGGGATCAATAAACAAATTGAAGTTGAATTAATTTAAATAATAATTTAATAATTCAATTGCATGGCGAATTATAGACCTACCATTTCTTGATCCTTGCACCGAGAAGTGAGACTTGAATTCCGCATGGAACCAGTTGATGATATCATCACTCCTCTCTGAGATATCGTTGTGGACGATAACCTCGATTTGACCTCGTGTTTGTCGCGGCACCTCGCTGTCTTTCATGCACCCATGTGGCCGATTTTCGACCTGCATCATACTCTTCATGGTCTGCCTCTCTCTGGCAGACAAAAATGCAATCGTTGTCTCAAAACTAGCCTACTGTCAGTTATATGGATCCTTCGCACTGGGTGCATAATTATAATGATCTCATTAGTGTTTATTTCTTGCGGCAATTCATGACTGTCAAAGCGTAAACCGAACAGAAGCAATTTCGTTTCGCTGACAACTATAGAGTCGTCCCTTTCTCATTGGGCCTATCTTTTCGACCTGTGGATAGCCTTTGGACTGTGTAGCGTCTGTTCTTAATTTGTGGACACCTACATCTTCTTAGCCGTATACAAACGTAGACGTAGCCTACTTGGATTCTATAGCAGCCGTACAGGGTTGCCAGGTCGTCGCGAAAAGCGCGAATTGGGCGACTTTTGAAAGTGCTCGCGACTGAAAATCTCGTCCTCGCGACCTCGCGCTTTTTGGGCGACTTTTGGATTGCCTCGCGGTCGCCACGGCGATATTTTGGAATCTCATAAATTCACCGTTGTAGATTAAAATTACTGTGACCAGTTGTGTGTGGCGTTGTCTACCTCAGCGTTTCCCAAACTTTTTGGGCCACGGAACCCTTCGCGTCCTAATATTTTCTGGCGGAACCCCAATCTCAACTAAACGCATTGAATCATGCGGAACGCACTGGAAGCAAATGCTACTAATAATTTATAAGCCTACATACCCAATTACACTAAATTATAGAAAGCTTATTTTTCTTACAATATCATGAAAGATTAAATTGCACTGTTTTCAAAATCACGTTTCGTGGATCATACTGAGAGTATGCCCTACACAAGGTTAGAATGTGAAGGTTCATTGGAATTCTGCTTCATTCGTGATAGGTCAATTAGAAGTTTGTAGTCTCCATTAGCAGAGTTGGCTGCTTTTCACCTTCATTGAGTGTTTTTTGTATCCTATTATTATCGTAATTCATGAAAACAAAGCATCTAACCAAGTTCGCTTTCAGGTCCTGAATATGCTATGATTTGCAATTTGCGAACGATAGTTTCCTCGTGAACGATTAAAAAATCGTGTGAGTTTGGAAAGCGTTCCATGTTTATAAATTAAATAAACGAGGTTATAACCCTAGCTAGTCTACGTATAAGTTACTCAATTTTGGCAAATTTTACACAAACAAATTAAAATCATTATTTGTTGTTACTGCTGCAAGATCAGACTTGGCGATTCTGTTAAAACTTGCATTTAACAGTGCTCAGGCAAGTTTCGTCGAGATAACGATAATAAAGATGACTGCGTCTCTGTTCAGACTTAGGCCTAAAGCTCTGACCTACGTTACGTTCAGCAGTGATGTCTATGCTTATACAATATACATATTATAGTAGGCCTTGAGGCTAATTATACTGGATTGCCAATAATCAGTGAAAGGTCGGATGAGAACAAAACACAAAAGACGACTGACGATAGTTTCAGACTTTCAGTGCATTTTCATAAGTGGCTTGAAAAGTTGTATTGCAGTAAATTTCTCACAAAATTTCCTTCTTTTCTCAACTTCTCGCGGAACCCTTGTGCTCGCCCCGCGGAACCCTTGGGTTCCGCGGAACCCACTTTGGGAAACGCTGGTCTACCTTATGATAAAGGCATTAATTCTTTAAGGAGCACGGACTAATTTACCGCAAGCACTAAATTGCATGCATGGGCGTAGTTTATCAGGGGCTACGGGGGGCTCAAGCTCCACAAGAAGGACAAAGATTCAGGTTTTTCACAATTGTAATCAAGACAATTTATATATCATCGTCGGTAGCAAGTTACTTCTAGAATGCTTTACAAACATAGCCTAATATTATATTATTGCTAAAGTTTAGCATAAATGCAAACTGCACGGAAGCCAAGGCCGTAGCTAGGGGGTGTTTTAGGTGTTTGAACACCCACCGAAATGAAAAATGCGGGGGGGGAAATGCATTTACCAGCCCTTGATGTAAATGCATGAAATAAAACAATGAAAACACCCATCGAATGAAAAATGCCTAAAAATAATTAACTAATTGGTCATATTTTTTTCAATTTTGGTTGATGACCAAAGAAAAGTCATCAGTTTTTTGCGAAGGGAAGTTGAACACCTTTTTTAAGATTTTAGACGGATGACTAAAAAAGTCATCAGTTTTTAACGCTCTTAAGTGCTGTAATATGCCGAGCAAATTTCTGTCCAGGGTAACGGCCTCTGTTGTCATAGACCCTGGTCAAATCGGATCCATCCATCATTAGAAGAAATATTGAACACCTTTTGTTGAAGATTTCGGACGGATGACCAAAAAGTCATCTGTTTTTTAGAAAGAAAATTGAACACTTTTTTAAAAAGATTTCGAACGGATGACTAAAAAGTTATTAGTTATTTTATAAGGCTCTTAAGTGCTGTAATACGCCGAGCAAATTTCTGTTCAGGTAACGGCCTTCGTTGTCATAGACCCTGGTCAAATCGGATCCATCCATTTTTTAAGGAATATTGAACACCTTTTTGAAGATTTCGGACGGATGACTAAAAAGTCATCAGTTATTTTAGAAGGAATATTGAACACCTTTTTGAAGATTTCAGACGGATGACCAAAAAAGTCATCTGTTTTTTAGAAGAAAAATTGAACACCTTTTTGAAGAATTTAGAGGGATGACCCAAAAAAGTCATCAGTTATTTGTTGAAGGGAAATTGAACACCTTCTTTGAAGATTTCGGACGGATGACTAATAAGACTAGTCATCAGTTATTTTAGAAAAAAAATTGAACACCTTTTTGAAGATTTCGACCAAAATCTCATGACTAAAAAAGTAATCAGTTTTTTAGAGGGAAATAGAACACCTTTTTGAAGATTTTATCCAGGCTTGGGAGTGGCACTGACGGAGTTCAAAACAATGGACTTTTAAAGAAATGTCTAGCCCCCCCCTCAAGATCGACCACCAAACTCCGCCCATGATTGCATGTCAACTAAATTTTTACGTCAATGTTTTATCATGTATCTTCCGACTGGCGCGTTTCTATTGAGCTCCAAGAAATTTGCCGCCAATAATTGGCGGCAAATTTCATCTTTCATGCACGAGGTCGAGGTACGCGGGCACCTGGCATATTTTGGAAAAGTACTATATGATGGTATTTCTCTAACTCACGTTATGGGAAAGTGGGCGAAATACGTTGAATTATACAACAAGAATTGGGAGCGACTCCCGGATTGTGATGGTAGGTTCGATCACTCCCAGTTCACTGCAATACATAGGCCTAACCCTTACGGCACATAAATGTATGATTCATTTATTGTTTGTAAAGCAATTTAGACGGCATGCGGTGAAGGAAGGAGAAGACGCGGAAGACCAAGGAAGAGGTGGATGGATGAAGTACAGGGAAAGTCTGGAATGAGCTTGGAAGAGCTAAGAGAGGCGAGCTAAGAGAGGCGACAATAAACAGGAGACAATGGAGAGGATACATCATGACTGTCCATGGGCGCCCGCAGCATAGGTCAAGGGGGGTCGCGTGACCCCCCCTGGAAATCATGACAAAATATCAACAATGATACTTTCTGGGAAAACGTCAGTGGTAAAACGGGAAATGATGCATTTGCACCCACCCCAATTTGGCCAATTGTTCAAACAGTTGACCTATTTTGCATACGCCGTACGGTGTTCAAAATACCACAACGAGGTCACAACATGGTCACAGTTTCTGAACTACATCCTCTAGCCTGTTGTATATACAATACACAGAGTCACAGATGCACAATTTATGTGGTGTCTGACACAGTAATTAGATACGACTTGCATGGGGTGTTTGGAGGTATCTGGGGAAGAGGTCAGCGCAGCTGGCGATGGACAGGGAGGAGTGGAGGAGATGCGTTGCCCGATATGCAGACTTCACAGGAAGGACTCAGTCATGGAGGTCTCAAAACACGACTCAGTATACTAAGGCACTGTCCACCAGGCAGAGACCTCTGGATAATAAATGCTCAAAGACGTGCAGACTAATTTCACCCTCTCAGTATATATTCACACAGACACACACACACACACACACACACACACACACACACACACACACAATTATATATATATATATATAATGCACGTCAATAACTATATATATACATACAGGTCTATCAATCAATCAATCAATCAATCAATATACTTTATTGATCATCATGTATATGTATACATACAGTATAGCACAAACAAACAGTAGTTGAAAATGTCACATGCATAGATGTCAAAGGGTTAAGCCCAAAGGAACGTAAGGTTCCGCTAACAGGGTTGCCCTAATTACACGAAGAATCAATCTATCATCAACTTTCTGCATAACAGTTTAAACAAGTGGGGAAAACAAAATAACAAACAGACTAAACTAAACTAAACTAAGCTAAAAAAAACAAAACTAAAAACACAACAGTTAAGAGAATACAACAGTGCACGTGTAGGTAGTGCACTTCAAAACAAAACCATTTTGTGCAATTATGCAATAGTATCCAAAATAAATAATTTCAATTTGTATTTGAATTGGTACATTGTAGTTATAGAAGTAAGATCAATAGGCAGAGAATTCCACATCGACGGTCCACATATTCTAATACTATGCAGTCCAGTAGTGGTACGAACACTTCTTTGGTGGTATCTATTTACAGATCGTGTATAATGTCCATGAACGTCTGAATTTTTACAAAACCAGTGGTTGAAGCTTGTTATGATTAGATTTCTGTGAAGTTTATACATAAATACTCCAATTTGTAGTTTATTAATGTAGTCAAAAGGCAGAATTTTCAAATCACTGAATAATGGTTGTGTGTGGGCTCTAAAAGGTGCATTGCATATAATTCGAACAGCTCGCTTTTGTAGGGTTGTCAAAATAGTTAAACGAGTGTGGTATGTGGAAGCCCACGTAATATTACAATATGACACATAAGGGTATATCAAAGAGTAATATAAATTCACAAGTATATCTCGCGGCATAAGGTGTCGAACACGAGAGATTATGCCTATATTTTTTGATATCTTTTTGGATATAGAGTTTATATGCTCCCTCCATGTTAATTGTTCATCAATGTGAACACCCAAAAATTTGGTTGATGATACCCTACAAATACATTGTTCATCTATTTTAATTGATATATTGCAATTTGTTGCTGTTCTAAGTTTAATTTTAGAGCAGAACAAAATAAAATTCGTCTTCTCAAGGTTCAGCGATAATTTGTTGGCTTTGAACCAATCGCCTACAAGTTTTAATTCGGCATTAATTTTTTTAACCAAGACTTCAATAACTTTATCTGACATAAACACATTGGTGTCATCAGCAAACATGACAAAGCTGAGTAATGACGAGCTGTTCGAAATATCATTCACATATATTAGGAACAAAAGTGGACCCAGTACGGAACCTTGTGGCACACCACAAGTAACATCAGTTTCATGTGAAATGTTCCCGTTATATAAGACACTCTGCTTTCTATTTCTTAAGTAATCTATAAGCCAATCAAGACATACACCTCTTATGCCATAATGTTCAAGTTTGCTTATCAGAATTTTATGATTCACCGTGTCAAATGCTTTAGATAAGTCAAAGAAGACACCCATAGAAAAGTGGTTTTCCTCCTTGGCTTCAGAGATTTTATCATACATTTCCATTACGGCCATGTATGTAGAGTGGCCTGTTCGAAAGCCATACTGACTTGTGTACAATATATTCTTTACTGTTAGATATGTCATTATTCTTCGGTAAATAATCTTTTCAAAAAACTTGGAGAAATATGGCAATATATATCCCTATAGTCCGTAACCTATGTCCGTAACCTATGAACCGTGTACACAGCCGATGGGTACCGCAACCACCGTCTGACAGTGAGGGGAGAACAAGCATTATAGCCCATGCAGTTGGATCGCCTTTCGTTCCCTTAACACCCGGCGACCTGTAAGGTCGAATAAGGTGTTGAATGAGGATGCACATGTCGGACGAGCATGAAGGAGATTCTTAAGACAAAGAGGCGAAATATGAGATGCACACTACACAGGACTGACTGCGACAGATGAGGGGGAATTAATAAAATTGGGCCGCAGAAGACCGAATCATTAGCATAGTAGTGGCTTCTATCCCTATACAGGGCTTTTGAGCCAAGTGAGAAACGGGGAGGGATCAGAAACGAGCCAAACTCACGTCGGAAGGGCAAAGGCGGCCCTGAGAGTGGAAGGTCGGCCCGGGAGGGGAAGGAGAGGAATTGAGTCCGATTGTTTAGTAGGGATCGTAACCTCTGGCTGATGATTAGAGTTGCCTCAGAACTGGAGAGTGGATGATCAAAAAGAAAAGCTGACCGGGGACATGGACTCATGGAGTTCAGTTTATAACCTTTTATTCGTTACGGTTCGCACAATCTGACGACAGCACAGCAGTACCCGAAACGACACACTGAGTTTTACAGAAATTTTTTCAACTGCCATTAATGCACTGCAGAATGCTACGCCAGCAGTCTGCCTCGTCGCCTTCCAAACGCACACCACTCCGCCATCGCCCCAACGGATCCACGGTAGGCCAGGCCTATTATGTGAGTCTATTGAATTGGAAATCACAGTTGCAATTAATGTAATGATTGGATAGACTTTAATTGTCGACATGCATGTCCTGTACTATTTTCTTTTATTTGAACTTGTTCCTTCCTTTCATTATCTGCCTTTTTCCAACTCAAGTCTTCTGCTTAACCTTGGCTCAGTGGACTGGGAGCACCTCTGTTCAGGCTTCTTAAAGCGCCACTAAACAGCTTCCTGGAATGACTGTGTGAGTGAATAGTATAATTACATAATATTATAATTGCATAGGGCCAAGATAGGTTGCATATCGACCGATTTAAAATTGAGTCTTCTTACATGTTGACAGTACAGATGGTTGACAAAAGTTCCACTTTGTAGCATATAAATTCATAAATGTTGCCTGGCAGACTGTGTATCCGTATATATATATATATATATATATATATATATATATATATATATATGTATATATATAACTATTTACTTAGGCTATACATAATATTATATATAATATTATGGTTAAGGCTATGTTATGAACATCTGTCATGCCTGGCGTCAGGGACCATGACCAGGGCTTCCCACATAAATAATTATTATTTCTGGCCAAGAAAACATGTTTGATCATTCATCCACAGTGTCTTGCACATAGGAAATAATTATTTTAACAAGCTGGCCAAGTTTTGCCCATGAATTTTCTCTGTGACCTGGAAAAACAGAACTGACGTCCCTGATACTGTTAGTCAGTTAATAGTGTTATAGCTTTTTCTTACTATGAATGTAGGCTTGGGCCTACATGGCACATGTAGGCCTTTGGCCTACATGTGCCATAAATCTATAGTGAGAAATTGTTGAAAGATTTTGTTCGTCTCATTGCAAAAGACTCGTAAACAGTAGTACGTACGTTATACTGAGAAAATGTAGCCTAATTGTGTAAGCTGCCTAGTTTTTAATGACATTTAAATATCTTAACTCTCCTGGTCATGACTGACCCCCCTGCAAAAAATCCTGCGGGCGCCCATGTGACTGTCGCCAGAGCTCCAAGAGCTGACGGCACCAGGTAACCAGGTACCATTAATTCAAAACTTTTCCCGCAATCCCGCTTTCCCTATCCGCTGTGGTTGTGAGCTACATGTATAGTAAGGCTTATCTAACTTGATTTGGGGCAAATTGGAACCAGGAGATAATGAGCGCTGAACTTTAAATAATTATAGTTTATTTAATATTTTCCCTGGCCTACTTGCCAAAAAATACACACGCCCGAAATTGAGGGGGGGGAGCATTTGCACCTCTGGACCCCCGCCTATTGATTCCAACTAACTTGCAAAGGTTCTAGTAGTTCGACGTGAAACTCCAAATCAATGTCAGCGCTGTAGTTGGAGCACCTCTCAGTAGCTATCGTGAAGGGGCGCTATAACAAGTGCTCATACATGGGCTAAATAGGTCTATAACAGGGATTAAAGTGTGGTTGGACGGTCATGGACGGCGTCCATGCACTATTTTTAAAATCTGAACGCCGTCCTGCCACTAATTGACCAGCAGAGCCTGGAAATGTAAGGAGCATCCAGGCACTTCTTTTGGAAAGGTAAGGGGCGTCCAGACACTTCTTTTGGAAAGGTAAGGGGCGTCCATGCAGGCACTTCTTTTGGAAAGGTAAGGGGCGTCCAGGCACTTATATTTCCACACTTTAAGCACTGGCCTATAATAAGAATTTTCTAGAAAATAAACCAAAACCACAGATAATTTACCATCACAGCCAGCCTCTGGTTCTGCAGTCGAAGATCCGTTTCTAGAAAATAGAGCGGAAGAATATTGACCAGCACAAAACAAAATTAGTCAAAGTTTGTCGACATTCCAACTTAGTGGCAAACTTATAGTACCCGGAAACGAATGACGACACTATGTAACCCTATTCCTAAACTTAATCGACCCTCACGACGCCTAACCTGATCCTTACCGACCCTCACGACGCCTAACCTGACCCTAACCGACTACTAGCCTGACCCTAACCAACCTCTAACCTGACCCTAACCGACTACTAGCCTGACCCTAACCAACCTCTAACCTGATCCTAACCGACTACTAGCCTGACCCTAACCAACCTCTAACCTGACCCTAACCGACTACTAGCCTGACCCTAACCAACCTCTAACCTGACCCTAACCGACTACTAGCCTGACCCTAACCAACCTCTAACCTGACCCTAACCGACTACTAGCCTGACCCTAACCAACCTCTAACCTGACCCTAACCGACTACTAGCCTGACCCTAACCAACCTCTAACCTGACCCTAACCGACTACTAGCCTGACCCTAACCAACCTCTAACCTGACCCTAACCGACTACTAGCCTGACCCTAACCAACCTCTAACCTGACCCTAACCGACTACTAGCCTGACCCTAACCAACCTCTAACCTGACCCTAACCGACTACTAGCCTGACCCTAACCAACCTCTAACCTGACCCTAACCGACTAGTAGCCTGACCCTAACCAACCTCTAACCTGACCCTAACCGACTACTAGCCTGACCCTAACCAACCTCTAACCTGACCCTAACCGACTACTAGCCTGACCCTAACCAACCTCTAACCTGACCCTAACCGACTACTAGCCTGACCCTAACCAACCTCTAACCTGACCCTAACCGACTACTAGCCTGACCCTAACCAACCTCTAACCTGACCCTAACCGACTACTAGCCTGACCCTAACCAACCTCTAACCTGACCCTAACCGACTACTAGCCTGACCCTAACCAACCTCTAACCTGACCCTAACCGACTACTAGCCTGACCCTAACCAACCTCTAACCTGACCCTAACCGACTACTAGCCTGACCCTAACCAACCTCTAACCTGACCCTAACCGACTACTAGCCTGACCCTAACCAACCTCTAACCTGACCCTAACCGACTACTAGCCTGACCCTAACCAACCTCTAACCTGACCCTAACCGACTACTAGCCTGACCCTAACCAACCTCTAACCTGACCCTAACCGACTACTAGCCTGACCCTAACCAACCTCTAACCTGACCCTAACCGACTACTAGCCTGACCCTAACCAACCTCTAACCTGACCCTAACCGACTACTAGCCTGACCCTAACCAACCTCTAACCTGACCCTAACCGACTACTAGCCTGACCCTAACCAACCTCTAACCTGACCCTAACCGACTACTAGCCTGACCCTAACCAACCTCTAACCTGACCCTAACCGACTACTAGCCTGACCCTAACCAACCTCTAACCTGACCCTAACCGACTACTAGCCTGACCCTAACCAACCTCTAACCTGACCCTAACCGACTACTAGCCTGACCCTAACCAACCTCTAACCTGACCCTAACCGACTACTAGCCTGACCCTAACCAACCTCTAACCTGACCCTAACCGACTACTAGCCTGACCCTAACCAACCTCTAACCTGACCCTAACCGACTACTAGCCTGACCCTAACCAACCTCTAACCTGACCCTAACCGACTACTAGCCTGACCCTAACCAACCTCTAACCTGACCCTAACCGACTACTAGCCTGACCCTAACCAACCTCTAACCTGACCCTAACCGACTACTAGCCTGACCCTAACCAACCTCTAACCTGACCCTAACCGACTACTAGCCTGACCCTAACCAACCTCTAACCTGACCCTAACCGACTACTAGCCTGACCCTAACCAACCTCTAACCTGACCCTAACCGACTACTAGCCTGACCCTAACCAACCTCTAACCTGACCCTAACCGACTACTAGCCTGACCCTAACCAACCTCTAACCTGACCCTAACCGACTACTAGCCTGACCCTAACCAACCTCTAACCTGACCCTAACCGACTACTAGCCTGACCCTAACCAACCTCTAACCTGACCCTAACCGACTACTAGCCTGACCCTAACCAACCTCTAACCTGACCCTAACCGACTACTAGCCTGACCCTAACCAACCTCTAACCTGACCCTAACCGACTACTAGCCTGACCCTAACCAACCTCTAACCTGACCCTAACCGACTACTAGCCTGACCCTAACCAACCTCTAACCTGACCCTAACCGACTACTAGCCTGACCCTAACCAACCTCTAACCTGACCCTAACCGACTACTAGCCTGACCCTAACCAACCTCTAACCTGACCCTAACCGACTACTAGCCTGACCCTAACCAACCTCTAACCTGACCCTAACCGACTACTAGCCTGACCCTAACCAACCTCTAACCTGACCCTAACCGACTACTAGCCTGACCCTAACCAACCTCTAACCTGACCCTAACCGACTACTAGCCTGACCCTAACCAACCTCTAACCTGACCCTAACCGACTACTAGCCTGACCCTAACCAACCTCTAACCTGATCCTAATCGACTCTCACAACGCCTATCCTTATTCTAACCGACCCTAATCTGACCCTCGCCGACTCTCAAGACGCCTAACCCGACCCTAACCGGCACGTCGGTCCTGAATATTATAGTTAAGCCCAACTTACTTGCATCGGTTGGTAGCAGTTTCAGTTCAACTCCAGTCGTAATCGTAATCTCCTAATTTCTGAAGTGCCATTCGAAAGCCAAGCGCGGGGCACCGGCTTATTCACGAGCGCTGCGTTGAGTCAAAAGGGTTGTCCGTGGTGGTCCGGGGTCGAGTTACTGTGTGATAACAACGATGGTTAGCGTCACCCTCCTCCTTTATCCGACTTGGGACTAGCACTGTCGAAGTACAATGTCAGTGTCGAAGTTATTGTACAGGATATAGTTTCACAGGCCTACTCCCATGACTGTAACAACACTACCCATTGGTGCATGACTATGATAGTCAGCTAGCACAATAAAAGGTGGCATCAATCGTATAGATCGAGTCACGCTCACAGCCCTTCTTAAACAGCTGATTCTATATGTCGTGTGCGCATTCGCAGCGGGTCGGTTCGAGCCTACAAGAATTTTAAACGCACAAACAATCTCGAGTGGCTGAAGTTTACGAAGTTTTAAAGTTTTTCGGCCAAAATATTCTTAACTACGCCGCGTACCCCCTATATCTGGGGTACCCGGCGTTGCCCGGGAATTTTAGGATTCGGGCCGTTCCCCGCCAATCCCTCCCTCCCTCCGTCCCTCCCTCCATCCCACCATCCCTCCCTCCCTCCCACCCACCCTCCCTACCACCATCCATTACATCCCACCCTCCCTCTATAGTTATAAGAATTGTAAAAACCAGAAGCCGTGTTTCAATATCCAGACAAACTACGGGAAACTAACCCCAGTGAAAGAAAAATGAGATCTAGTTTTCTGATTGGCCTTTCTGATAGCATTGTAAATCGGCAACTGTCACAACATGAATATAAACAAAAAGTAAACGCTCAAGTCGACCAGCGACTTTATCCTTCACTTCATTTTACACAAAGTGCAAAAATTTAGTGAGCCCGTGCGGGCCACTTGAAATCACCTCGCGGGCCGCATGCGGCTCGCGGGCCGCACGTTGGACAGCACTGATTTAGGGAATGATTGTCGCCCCCAATAGCAGACGAAACGAGTTAAATGGTGAGATCACCCTTGGGATTAGCCTAGTCCCAGGTTAACCTGCGTGATTGAGATTCGTTTTATTGAGAAAAAAAAAGTAATAACCAGTCGTCATAATATGCGACAGTTAACAAGCACCAACAGAGCAGCGGAAAAAGCTTTAAGGAAATAGATGATAGTCATGCCATGGTAGTGTCGTCCAGGGTTCAGATCATCAGATGTCATCCCAGCAAAGTTTATCACCGGTACTTCTGACCTTCATCCTGTCAATGAACAAAACCGACTATTAAACTATGCGGGTCGACACCTAAACCCTCCATGGATGACACTAGCATTTATTTTCTTAATTGTAGATGTTTTCCCTTCGAAGCAGGTTGCATGTCTTCTGTCATCAAGGTATATGACTATATGTGGCAAATGAATTGAATGTGCAATCAGGTATATGAAGCTAGCAAGTGTATCAACTATTGAACAGCGTCTGAAGGAATCAAACTCCTTTGTGTGGTCCATCAGGATGACCACGACATGCTGATTGGTGGCGAAGAGCACAGAGATGTTTTGAAGAATAGCTTTAAATTATATCAGCGCCGCCGTTGTGGACCCTGTCGGACGGAAGGCATAATTAATTGATTCGTGACTGACAATGGCGGCGGCCGCATGTCGTTAAAGCATGGTAAGTGAGGTTTAGAGTTGCAATTTATTCTTTATTTATTATATTAATTTATTGTTTATTTATTTGTTATAACCACACGTTCCTTTATCCAGGATGTTCTCTTTCAATCAACGCTCACATTTTACATAATATAATTATAGGAGACTTCGAGACTCTCCTCTGTGATAGATGATAGATCTGATGCATAGGCGCAATCACGTCCTAAAAGTTGAAGGGGACCATAATGAATAGCGTCCTAAAAGTTGGGGGGGACCATAATAATAAAGTTAGGGGACCACTCAAAAGTTGGGGGGGACGCGTCCCGTGGGTCCCATAGGGTGGTTGCGCCTATGATCTGATGAACCATATAGGCCTACCTAGTTTTTACATAGCACTTCATAAATTCTCCAGTTAAATATTATGATTAATGTATATCTGATGAGGTTCAAGGTCCTCACCACTGGTATCTAAGGCCTGCCTCAGTAAGTTGCTGAATAGCAATATTCTGATAAAATTATGCAAACTGAGATGCTATGACAAAAAACTAATACATTCATTTAATCTCACAAAATCACTGGTTCAAAGTTGTAGGCGTTTTTCACACACAAGAATCGCTCTATACACAGAAGTCAACAAATTAGATACCAATAAAGTTCAGTTAAAAGCAGTTAAGATGAACAATCAATAGCATCAACAACAGGACTCTGCAGGCACACGTGGCCAAGTAGATAACAAACAACACCTACTAATAAATTCACATATAGCACTGTAGATTTGCTCCAGATACAGCATAGAGCATAGGCTAGTGATGCTACGTCCCCAGGGCTGTCAACTTAACACCGAATCATTTATCGCGCTGCAGAAGAACTGCAGTGAATTGCTAACTAGCGTGTTATTACCTCTGCTATAGCACCCTTCAAATTACTACTCAGAAGCGCTCCCGATTACAGTGTGGCCACAATCACGCCGAAGCGCATGAGCAATTGCAAGGGAAGGACTAGCTTAGGGTCCCTATGCGGCCGCTTGAGGTGGATTCAAGGCACCAAACATACCCCTACAACACCACACCCCACGACTATTGGTTATTACAACCAGGTGCGACACTGCAATCAAGTAAGGGACATCAATCTGTTGTGGACCCAAGAGGAGGAAGCAACTTGGTTCCACTGTTGTACTGGGTTCGAACATTCGTTCTGTGAAATGGGATGCCAAGTGTCCAAGGCGGTTTACCAGGAAACTGCAGTGTTGATGGCCTGACTGTTATTGCTGTCATCTTAGGTTGTCATACATGGTGGAACCTCAATGATAGTCTGATTATGAGTAGAATTACAGCCGATTAATCGGTACAGCTCCAGACCCATGTATGTACATTTGAATTGCACAATAATGCACATACCTATTTGCGTGGGTATTGCACATGCAAATACTTTAACAGTCTGTGTAGAATGCATGTAGCCTAGGTGTCGTCATCAGTATTATATATCTTGTTTCGTGCGATTTTCTGTGTAATTAAACAATAATCTAGCTAGTTTCAATAATCTGTCCTTAATTGTGGCCGTACTTTAAACTAGTACACAAGCTTGCGAATATATCAGGACAAACAAAACAAGTAAGACTTATTAACTGGACCTATTTAGATATATTTGGCCAAATCAGGTTTCACTCTAAAAGACTTTCATAGCGTAACAACTAGCCTACTAGCTAGTTACGTAATAGTTACTAGCTGTAACTAGCTGCACTCTGACAGCTAGCACTAATCAATAAACAATATGTACAATACAATAACAGTTAGTCATATTCAAAACAATAACTCAGATGAATAGGAACCAACTAAACAATCACACTTTCACAATCATCTGAAGCAAAATCACTTTATTTACATAAACAATCCGACGCGAATGTTAAAAATTCTCTAAACCAACGAAACGTCTAATAATATTTGAACTCCACTGTCCCTGAAACTTCAGAAGAAAGAAAAATCTCCCTTAATAATGTGTACACATTGTCTCACTTCAATGTAACACTGCTAATATTTACAACAGTCAGTTCATGATCATCATGCAAAAACACAATAATTTACAACGCTAAAGATATATGCCAACAATAACAATCATGTCAATAGCAATACGGTATATTACCACGGAGAAATCATAACGATGCAGGACTATAATTTGGCAAACCTTTAGGGATTAGATTTTCTTCTTCAGTTAAAACATAGCTAATACTAACTTATTTTCACAAACAAGGCATGCAATAGTGAAGCAGCGCAATTATCAGTAATCATCATTAATCATCGTTAATCATCGTTAACTCAAAGTAGAGGTCAGAAGTAATCAAACATCTAGGCCAGTGTCGTCCAACCTTTGAGCACCGCGGCCCACCAAAGAACCTATTCTTGAACCCGAGGGTCGCATCGATAAACTCAAAAACAATGATTAATACTTATTTTAAATCATTAAATGTATTAAAATTGACAAAACAATAATCATAATGAATGTGTCGTGAAAAGTGGATTTTTGTGCTCACATTATCAAATATTAAATATTAACCTCCAGGATCTCCTAGCCAAGTTATGAACCAATGGCTATGCAAGTAGGTCTGTGAATTTGCTTTTCTCATTTTCAAAAATTAAAAAAATTCCAATAGATAAGGTGGGCCACTTAAATCAGTCTGCGGGCCACATATGGCCCACAGGTTGGACAGCACTCAACTAGGCAACAGAACAAGGCCACAGACACATTAGTCATGCCAACACGACCTCACTCAGGTCATGAGTGACGTCATCTCAGCTAATGTATACCTAAAATTCTACGGCCATTCATAAGATTTTTTAGAAATCGAACCACACGAGTCAATGACTGGTGAAACAAAGGCAATCATTCCTCTGACTGACAATAAATAGAGAACTTTCTAATAGAGAAACTTGACAGCATTGTGACTAATATATCACACAGTATTCACAGCCGAATTCTATCAAACATTTGCCAGTTTTAGCAGCTTAGAAATATAAACAACCCATATCAAGGCTAGCAGCATCAGAATATGCCACGTAATGGGTCACAGCATGACATCTTGCGATATTAAACCAGCCACTCTACAGAATGCCCAATGCCAGAAGGTTAATTGTTTACGTGAAAGATGCAAACAGATGCAAAAAAGTCCACATCACAGAACACGCAACAGAAGTCACATCACAAAGAACGATACATAGAAAACGAGGATCCAAGATCTAAGTCATCAATGTCATTGCACGCACACTGTACACTGAATTCAAATCTACCTAACAATACACTACGAGTGCATGAATACACCAATCACTTCTCAATCAGTTTCATTGGCTGGTCAATAACCCGAGCATCACGAATCACTAGCATGAAAGCCTGCAACTGAATTTCAAATGGATATTGAACAAAACGTAGAAACTTAAAAGCATTGCCAGTTATACAACGCAGAAAAGAGGAGCGGTTCCTAAGCTGGCCCTGACGCAGCCATGCGTATAAGTCTGAGCAAATTCCCGTGGCCAGTCCTCTCCCTCGCAATCTTGTCTTCCCTCCAGCAGTGCACGGTCAGCTCATTATCTACAGGTAAAACTGAGCTGCTTGGGGGGGGGGCACAGGTGGATGGAGCAGAAACCTAGAACCAAGTTTCTGCCCTACAACGTAACAATGCATTATACAAGTTTCAGTCATATGTTATATCTATACACAGCTGCCATGAAATTATCCTTACCGTCGACAAGAATAGCATCTGAGGGTCTGACATGCAGATACAGACCGCATGAATGACTTAAACAGTACATAGTCCTTCTGACTTCATTGTTTTACCCATTCACACAAGTATTTATATCGCATCAAGATTACTCAGAGGTGCTAACTGGCACTAAATCAATACAGGAATAACTAAATATTACAAATCTCAAATTGCTTGGCACAGAAACCATGCTCGTCTGATAAGCATGACTTAAAAGAAACACGATATGCACATCATAGACAGCTGAAAGAGTCATCTACAGCAACTTTATCTGCCGTTCAGTCTTAACTCTTTGAACCCGGGATCCCGCTATAGCGGGATGACCTTATAATCCTAATCCCCGGATTCCCGCTATAGCGGGATGAGCGTATAAATTTATATTCTGGGGTTAGATAAATACATACATGTATGCATACGCACATACATACATACATACGTACATACATACATATATACATCCATACATACATATACATATATACATACACATACATATATACATACACACATACATACATATGTATACATACATACATATACACATACATACACACATACATACACATACATGCACACATACATATATACATACATTCATAGATGCATGCATGCATACATACATACATACATACATACATACACACATACATACAAACAAGCATACATACATACATATATATACATACACACATGCATGCATACATACATACATATACATACATACATACATGCGTGCATACATATATACATACACACATCCATACACGCATGTACATACATATATACATAAATACATACATATATACATACATAGATACATGCATACATACATACATACATACATACATACATCTGTGCATACATCTATGCATACATATATATACATAATTACATGCATACATACATATATACATACATAGATACATACATGCATACATGAATGCATAAATACATACATACATACATACATACATACATATATACATACATCCGTACATACATCCGTACGTGCATATATACATATATACATACATACATGCATACATACATACATACATACAAAAAGTCATACATACATACACATACATGCATATAAAAACATGCATACATACATTCTTGCATACTTACATACAGTCATACATGCATATACACATAAATACATACATACATATATTCCTCAGGGAGTCAGGGTCAGCAGATTGTATGTACAGGTAGCCAGGGTTCAAAGGGTTAACTCTGCAGCAGCCATATTGCTTTTGGTGAGTCTGACCAATCTCCACTCATACAAAAATCAAATCCTGAATGTGTTCAGAAGTATTTTTCCTCAATAATATTCTGCATCAAAATTCGCTCAGTTCATGTGCTTTCGTCAAAGTTTATAAAAGAATGAAAACAAATTGAAAATAAAAGTCAGAATAATAATAAATCTGAAATCCAAATCAAGTTCCTTCCAAAAACAGAGCAAAATATAAGAAAACTGCTAAACTCATAAAAATTTCGTTGTAAATTGTAATCGAATGAGACAGAGTAAGGCATGAACACTGAATGTCGTTTAAGCCGTCATCATTGCCTAAAATACATCCAATCTAGCGTTTCGTTACGATTTCCTAATGTACGTAAGCAATACCATGCTTGTCACCATTGCCTAAAGCATGCTGCTCAGTAGTGGCATCACAATAGGTCACGGCAAGTCATTTTACATACTGGCTATTTTACTCATGACCTGCTTTATGACCTGTCACAATGTATTTGGAATTCTTAACATCTTCTTAACATTTAATTTTCTTGACCTGCTGAATAACTCTCATGACCCTCACGTGACCTGCCAAAATAGCTTAGCCAGTGCCACCACTGATGCTGCTCACGTTAAAATAGATGCGGCCTTTATCATCATCATCAATGCATATAAAAAAATAAGTGCGTAAACCACAATCAAATGGCAGATGGGTACGTTTTACCCTGTTAGCATCATCAACAGAAAGTCCTATGAACAATGTAACTCTGCCGCTGCCTATGACAAGTTCAGTGTGATAATTAATTACACACGACAGCTGCCTAAAGTATCCATGGACGACCACAGGGCTCCTATGTACTACACATGGATTGTCAACAAGTTCATTCAGCATGCAACTCACCCAATATACAAAAAATTATTCGCACACTAAGGCTTCCCGATATCATCAGAGTAACTCATGTCCTGGTCGTGTAAAACCGTGTTTTACATGCACTGTGTGATGCCTCACATATCTGCACATGAAATTTTCTCTCATCATGTGTACTTGCATAAACTCTCAATCGGAAAAATGACCGTTACATACAAGAAAACGAACAATTCCATATACAGTGTCCCTGTTGACAGATACATACAACTATACATGGATTCTATACTAACGCAAACAGTTTTTCTACAAGTTAAATGATACCAACCAGAAAGAAATCCTGAATCAAAAAGTAACAACCGCGATGATACACAGTTTCCCTCACGACCCATGACACATTGTGATTCGCAGCCACAAGATTTTATGACTTCACGGCTAAGTGACTGATCAAAAACAGAAGATTCCTTGTCATTTCTTTCTTTTGTATGGCTATTGGTCGGAACCACTTTCACAAAACACGGTTTAAATAGCCAGGGCAAGAGGTAACTTTGATAAATTATAAGTTTTTCACATGATTAGATACTATACAACGCAGATGTTCAATCACGATAAAAACCTTGTGGATTTCTAATCTCTAATAAAAATTAATCGCTCGATTTTCATAATTAAGAATTAGTAACTTCTAAAGCACCGGTTTCTAAAGAACAAGGCATCAACCAACAGCAGACCAAAGCCGCAATCTGGCCGACAACTAAGGTCAGTCAGATGAGACAAAGTCGCAACCCACGGTCAGATGCAATCTGAAGCAGGTCAGGTTAAAGTTGAGCATGAAACGACAGTTGGAATTGCGAGAGATTACATCTTGAAATACACTTCCAAATGGTTTAATCCTACAAGGTGTTACTTACAAAGATGTTCAAAAAATTCAGTCACAAAGTTGTTTCAGATTATAGACAAAGAAATGCATTAAAAACAAGATAAATCCGGGGAAAAGGAACAGCAAAATTCATTCCCTAAGCAACAAGGACCTCAATTCCTCCGAATGACAGCTTGCAGATAGCTCCCTGCAAGTTATTTCTCCACTGGACTGGCTGGAAGATGTCACCTCTAAAGAAAAACCAAATAAATCCATGAAAACTTTTTAAAGAAAAATCACACAGGTTTAGAACAAATACAAAATAACGAAATGCTATAGGTTGCTACTCAGCCTTAAATGAACATGACATAAAATGCATAAAATCTTAAAAGTGACAAATTTTTACTTTTATTCTCATATTATGTAGTCTTTATGTATTAACTCCATTGGCCACAGAAACATCATGGACTGGCCAGAAATGGTGGCCAGCTTCTTGACACCTCTGAACTAAACGATTTTCAAGTGCTCATAGAAGAGACAAAAGGAAAACCTAAAACTCTTGTATACAGCCTGAAATGATCACTGGTTGGCAAAACTAAATTATCAGGGGCCAGATCATATACAGTATCTTTTCTAATGATGACACTAATCCTAACCGTAACCAAACTTCACGATGTCCAACCTGACCCTAACCGACACTGAATTGTAAATGCTTCGGTCCCCGACACTATAGTTATGCCCATCGGTTCACACACCATAATGGCCTCCACCCATTGGCTGGATCATCACTCTCCAGCAGAATTAGAGCATTGCTAAAAAAGACTTCAGATGAGCTCAGATTAAGAAGGAAGCAAACCTGGTGGTTGGTCAAGTCGCATGACGGACGTCAGTTCAAGCGACTCGCGGCTGATCGGTGAAAGCATCGGCAGCAGTTGGAAAATCTTGATAAGCACTCGACTGTGGTTAGTCTTGTGAGTCTGCTCAATCTGGTACGCGAGAAGGTCAAGATAGTAATCGTGAAGCTGTCGGACTCGCATTGGGTTCTTCATCCGTTCATGCTCTGGCGTAAAACAAACCCAAACAAAGTAATATATATGAGTAAGACAGTAAGACACGATTTAATTAATAACTCCGCCACTGTCTGCACTCTGCCAGTACCAGTCCCAAGCCTGGATAAAGGAGGAGGGCGTTGCTAATGGTCTTTGTTACCACACAGTGACGCTAAACTGCAACTACTACTACTACTACACGATTTAATTCAGCTGCTTTAGGATCGACAAGAACTGAAGCACAGGCAAATCATGTACAGGAAAATATATCTTATAAAATTATAGTACAACTGTATTTTGATATTGCCATCCTCCCAAAGTTCAGAAGTACACACTGTGACCATACGAAATAGCATCAGTGGTGTTGAGCGACTGTGAGTGAAGGACTTGCTAAAGGTCCCCACACGATAACTGTCTTCTGCAAGGCTCTAACTTGCACTATTCAGTACACTATAAGAAGCACTTCAACCAATTGACCAGTGAGCCACACAAAGTTTGTGGTTAGCAACATGAACCAAAATGCTAAAATAACAATTTTCTACGTTAATGCACCTTGACAAGCGTTTACAAATATAACATACATAAGAAAAACTTCTACAAGGAACAAATCACAGTAACTAACGTTGACTGCAAATTCTGTAAGCTTATTTACCTTTACTCGTGAGCTGAATGGCACAGAGGATGATACGTTCGCACGGAGTGAGGCTGCAGCTGTTGAGCTCTTCCGCAAAATGGAACATTCCACCGACGAGCTTCTCCGGAATGAAGACCTGCATCCAGAAGCGCGAGTATCGGGCTTCGCAGACGAGGCGCAGATAGCAGTCGCCATCGTGAAACAATGAGCTGAGCAGGATCTAAGACAATGGATACAATGGAAAGAACTGCACACACAAAGGCGGTGCCCATACCATACTCTAAACAGAAGAAATACATGTGTCTCTTTCCCATGTGTAGATCTGTGACAATCCAAACATCATGAACATGCCTTTAATGCTGTCTACAGTGAAATGCTGCACATCAGCATCACTGCATACACCATACTGCTACTGTATTTTGTGTGTGCTGTGTGGGTAATATAAAGTAGCCACCTATGAACACAAATATCTGCATAATAACACATTTGTACAGACACATGTGCACATGTGTACACATACACACCTTATTATGCTCTGGATCATCTACAAAGTGATGTTCAATCTATACATATTGCTTTTTAGTTCTGCAGATACAATTGCAGCCAGGGTAGCCTTGTTCCAAATCAAACAGCAGATTCGATCTGGGGTCAAAATATAGGCTAAACAATCATTTACATCAATCAATAGACAGTACACACAGCAAGTGTTTTGCTATATGTGCATTGGATTTTTAATACAGGTGAGCCATGAGAAAAGGCAATCTGTTAGGTACAATTCGTAATGAAATGTTGCCCAGTGCACAGCCGGCGTCCAGGTAAAATCAACAGAGATGACGATGCTAAAGTTCAGAGAAATAGTAGAGCAGGCATAGGCTCACGATAATAGGGCCAACGTGACTCCAATGAAGGGTTAAATCGTACAAATCAATGGCTAATCTACTCATACATGTACACAAAATCATTCACTCAATAAGATTTCTCAATATTCATTAGTCATTCAAATAGTAAGATGATTTTTACTTCTGTGTATGCCAATAGTCAACTGACAACACTATGTACACTAGAGACATTTTGCCAGATCTAGAGCTAAGACTTCTGATAATTAATATTACTTACAGCATTGTACTGAAAAATTAGAAATATTAAAAGTAGAAATATCATAGGATCAAAGGTTTTCAATGGAGCCTTTTCACAATAGAATATGCCAACAATGCTAAGTAATGGCATAGAGTCATTATAAATACTAGTGATAATATGCCAATTGTCTTAGGGTTCAATATTGGGACCACTATTGCTTTTCTTAAATTAGTTTCAGGATCTAAGTTGAAATCTGACATATGAAAGTAACCAGAAGTTGAAATAGCCGAGTCTTAAGTTTAAACCTCAATGACATCAAAGAATTTTTTGAATGAACTGAACTTGATAGTGAATTCCATTCTGAAGACCCAGGACTGAAAGCACTGCCACAAGGCCACTAAGCACCAGAACATCAACGCTGTCATGACTATATAATCAGACACTCAACATCACTGCATCCCAGATGCTGTTACGGCATTTTGTGTGTACCGTGAGCAAAAGTAGTCACCTATGAACATGAATATCTGCATAAGAACACAATTGTACAGACACATGTGCACATGTGTACACATATACGCCTAAAATCAGTGCTCAGTAAAATCAGTGCTGCTATGCATTCAGGTTAAAGCACTGCAAGTAGTGCACTGACATAGAATTCGATACACAACAACTGTCAACAAGTGACTAATCGAGTTAGCCTTAGGTACTTACTATCCACAAGTCAAAGTAGGCAGTCTCCATCAACACTGCTCTGTCATCATGGTCAAGTTGGCTAAATCCAGGAATGCTCGAACAGAGACCTAAGTCAGACACGATTTCACAAATCCAGTTGCACATATCAAACAGTTTCAAATCACATTTTTAAGCTGCTTAAAACTATAATAAAACCACTCTTATGACATCATAATCATAGTATCTGACATTATGGTTGACTGTTGCCAATGAAGGTTAAAAAGGGCAAAATTAGTTAAGGAGCCTGCAGGAAAAGAGGGTAAAAAGGCAAAAAGGTAAAAGCTTATATGTTGCAATTCATATAAGCATGGCTCTAAGTTCGAAGTGAAGTGCAAGCACTAGGCATGATTTGTCTTTCAACTGGTTGATCCTCACCATGTAAAAGAGATGACGGCCAAATCCCATCTCGGTCATCAAACGTCTAGCATTCATCTTCCATGAAACCCCTTTTCCACTCTCAATCCTTATCCACGCTCTGCTCATGCATGTTAAATATCTCTGTGATTCTCATTCTATCGTTGTCATTGACATTGTCCTCTAGATATGTCTGATCTTATCCTTTATTACTTCTGCAAGGTCATCATCACAGGGCATCAATCTATGGTCAATTCACATTAAAGAAATAGGCAAGAACAGTGAACTGTTGGAAAAGCCTGATCAGAATGCAAACGGGCTAGGGAAACTATTGCTCAGTCAGGTCATAGTGGGCTAGAGGCAAGTTGAAACACCATCACGTCATCGTCGCTGCCGCTGCCATTACTATTGTCACATTGACCAAGACCACCACTGCCGCTGCTTCCTCCTCCACCACCACCACCACCTCCAGCACACCACCACCACCACCTACTCCTCCTCCTCCTCCTCTACCACCACCACCCCATCACCACCACCAATACCACCACTAACATTGCAACATCACTATTATTATTATCATAATTAATACTAATTTTTGGTGTCATCCTCATCACCATCATCCAGCCTCAACTGTCAGCGAATTTTGAAGTCTATGCTACTGACCTAATATGAGGAAATTACACAGAGGTACGCAGCCAATGATCTCCTCCCAGTAGATACCAATATCCTTCTGTGTCAGATTTGTTAACAGGTTCAGCGGATGAATCTGAAATTTAAAAAACGGTTTCTTACCGCCAAACAAATGTTACCCCAACGTAAACAAATGCAATAACAAAAGCAGAGTTTTAGCCACATCATTTCAATTTCTATAGCCACCAATACTCAAGGCAATCTGCATGTAAGCCTTGATAATATCAATTTTTACAACTGTGAATAAAAGGTGCAAGCAGCGTGCTTAGCAAGAAGATTAAAATCCAATGGAAATCCTTTCCATATAACGGTCTATATACTGGTAAGTTCATAGTTAGAGCAAGTTCCATCCTGCGCCAAGTCATATCATTGAAAGAGGCAAACTATTTTATTTACTTATTTATTTATTTCTCCATTTCTATAGCGCCCCTTCAAGCTCTCCACTCAGAGGCACTCCCAACCACAGCGCGGACACTGCATCAGAGTTACATGCCAAAGTGCCCGAGCAATTGCTAGTGAAGGCCTTGCTCAAGGTCCCTACGTGGCGACTTGAGGTGGATTCAAACCTGTAACCCTAGAGTCAGGAACATAATTTTCACTTCAAGATAAGCCCATCAGAGTGCTCAACCACTTCAAGACTAGGTCATCAGAGGGAAATTCACCTAGCATCCATGTTCCTTAAAGGGAGATTTCTAGTAAGAAGACCTCAAACAAGCTCACTTTGCTTTGAAAACCTGCATAAGGCAACGGAGGATCATAGGCGCACAATGTGAAATATGGAAAACAAGAACTGAAATCAAGTATTATTGTGTTCAAATGACTAAAATACAATAAAGTATGCTTGACCAAAGTCATTAATTATGTTACATTAGACCAACAGGCTGTTTGTCAGTAAAGATTTGCTATGACATTCGAAAGTATTTTAGAACTGAGTCAAAGGGCAATTGTTGACATTAAATTTGAACCCACCGGTCTCAATCCAGCAACCTCCTCGTCCCATATAGATAAATCCAAACGGGACTTTTCCGTGAAGCGGTTTCCAACGACCTTGAGCCATTCCAGGACCTGCTCGATCTCCCTCTTACACTGCTCAATCTCCGTTCCTGCGAGCGGCTGAGCGGCAGTCAAAGCGCCGAGCGTGTTCTCCGGTATATCCCAGAACGTAAGCTGCGGAACGCGGCTGGCCATTGCCTCGATCTGCTTCATCCGCTGCATACGAGCCGGGCATTCTGATCCTGGGATGATATTCGCTGATCTGACCAACGTATCTGGATTGCAAGTAGCGACCGTCAGAAGATTCGGCTTCTTTGAACCTTCCATCTGTCCTCTGGACACCCGAGCCACTTCCAAAAGCTCGTTCTTTGAACGTTTTCTCGTGTTGGTCGTCTCGTGGTTTTCACTTTTCCTGATCTCCTTCATCAACAGCTGAGCAGTCTCGGTGTTATGGCTGCCACCGTTTGCAGCAACTACTGGTACGTCCAGAAAAGATGACGCACTGGAATCCACGACCTGCTCCTCTTCTTCTTCGCCCTGATGACTCGAAGACTGACCATTTCGTCTCAACCCTTTCCCTGAATCGCTATCCTCATCGGCGTCAGATGCTGCCTTGCGCTTCAAAGTCCGAGGTTGACTTTTATCCGGACTTCCTGCCGAGCAAGCGTCAACGAGACTCTGCTCACTTGCCGAGTCGCCGTTGCTAGTCTGGGAATTGCTCAGGCACTGAAGCCACATCTCCGGTCGCAAGTCGGACGAATCGGACGCAGAAAGGAACTGACGTACAAGGTTCTGCTGAAGCTCCTTCGCGTGACCCGTTTCAATCACTTGATTGAGCAGCTCCTTGATGACGGTCGGATAGAAAGGCAGGCCAGAGTGTGACGGCGTAACCGACAGAACTTTATGTATCGGCATTCTCACTTCGCTCCCAGAGCTGCACGATGACGACGACGACGATGATGATGATGTTCCTGAAGGAAGCTGGATGTCTGAGGCTTCAATACTTTTGTTATCGTACGCAGAATACGAGTTCATCGAATACGTTTGGTCACTTTGATAGTCTGAAGCTGAATGATTGCTTCTGCCATTGATCCCTGCGTCGCTTGAGTTCAAACCCAACCAATCTGATTCGTCCAACGTCTGAAATTTTCCCGTGTCTCTCATATCTTGCTTCCCCGGTATTTTGGGGCTATCCTGGGTCAGGTAATCGCTTCCAACGCCAAGGTTACATTCACCAGCGCTATCACTAGCTGCTTCCTCAAACTCAACCGTCTCGTTAACGTTCTGCCAGCTCCTGTTCTGCGACTTCCTCTTCTCGCTGAGATCGCGGACGTCATCATCGATCCCGGAATCAATGGACGGACATCTATTTCCAATCACTTTGTCCTTAGACATCTCAACCAGCGGTCTGTTGGGATGCGCTGGACTCAACACTTCTTCCAGTCGCCATGGAGAGTGTTGCTCGCCGACAGAGCCCGCGGGATGTGCAGCGACCATATTATCCTCTTGCAGTTGGCCTGTCATTCCAAGCGCATCAACCGCCTTCTGCTCCAATTCCTTCCGGTGCTCTTCAAGGGCTTTCTCCTTTTCCAGCTTAGGGATGCGTCCCATCTTCACTCCTGCATTCAAAATCGCCCACAATTAAATTCAACGATAATTCAATACAATTAAATTAATTGTTCATAAAATATCAAAAAATATTACATGACACATCAAGAGCTGTAGAAAAAATGATGAGCAGCAGATTCAAAGAACATATGAATTTTTATCTCTCATGACTAATGACCATAAAACTTGACGAAGAAGAAAATACGTCCTCTATCACTTTAACCTGCAAGAGTGCACTAAAAGTCATTGGTGACCCAATGAAGCTTGTCATTAGAGTACCAATGCTTATATATGACAAGAGTACAACTGGAAAACCAATGCAGCTATTTGTTAACATGTCAAAGCGAGTCAAAGAGCTATAACAATGGGCATGAAGTATGTATTGATGACCTATAAAGTGCTTAACTCAGCAAGAACCTTCCAGAAGCACTTCTACCAGAGTGATCGAACCCAAAGGTATAAGAGGCAGTTGATTTGATGCGAGAGAAAGATGAGGAAAGACTACCAGAGAGAAAGGTGGTGCAAACCGATGGAGGAAGTCCATAGAGAGGGATCTATGCAGGCAAATCGTCTAGATTGAGCCATACCAAGGAACAAAGTGTCAATGACTTCACGCTTTTGTAACCTCAGGATAAGTGGTTGTGTGGCCAGCACTGAACCACACCGTGTCTAACATGTATGGTTAGTGTACACAATAGGGCTCGGTTGGACCAGAAATCTCAACATATATTTCTGCCCTGGCAATGATATTTAACACGAAACCTCTTAGTTCAGGTCCAGACAGATTAACACAGTTAACTAAACATCAAGAAACACTGCAATACATACAACCACGATCTCATTAAAAAAACAGCAACTTTCAAAATGTTCATTGTTAAACTAGATAAAAATATAATTGCAACTGGTAGAATGCATTAGTCTGCATGCCACAACGTAACTTTCCACAAGTGTACCGAGATGGTAAAACATGTCTTTTCTTCCATGCAAAGCAAAGCAAAGCAAAAGGTTTTAAATTATTCATTTATGTTCAATGTCCTTGTTACGCCTGTGTGGTTCACTTGGTAGAGAGCTTGTGGACTTAAACTGCTAAGCGGTCTCTACATCGCCACCTCAGGCAAGGTGTTAATGAACACAATCCTCTATGGGAAGCAAACAGCAGAAACAGCAACGTCACTGAGTAGGTCTCTTGAAGAGGCACTATAGATATAAATTCTCTGAATGAACAGGACAGGCTGGTCCATGTCCATGTCCATGTGATTCATCTGTTTTTGTCTCAGAGGTGAACATCTGGCAAATAAGTGTTTCCTATGTATTCCACTACAGATCAACGTTCTCTCTAAGCTGTGCGAGTGCACAACATTCCA
This sequence comes from Lumbricus terrestris, assembly GCA_949752735.1. Classification (NCBI taxonomy): domain Eukaryota; kingdom Metazoa; phylum Annelida; class Clitellata; order Crassiclitellata; family Lumbricidae; genus Lumbricus; species Lumbricus terrestris. The sequence goes on from OX457047.1 coordinate 25,532,110, forward strand.
AAATAGCATGCACCATTTTTCTCCTAGCGCAAAAATTTTGCAAGCTTTCATTTTTATTTTGAAGTTCAATTGTTCCCATTGATGGCGTATGATGGCGTATTTAGCCTGCACTGCTCAAAAGGTCACAGCAAGGTGTGTGTTAAGAAATATGAGCATTTCTGTAGTCTGAACACTAGCCTGTATAAGTACTGTGTATGGTGTATAATAGTGTATATGACATGGAAGCTACACGATAGAGTACACAGAGTCACATGTGCATGTGTGGTGTCTGTCCATGTTACTCTCATATGTCTGTGGGAGTATTTGACCCACAGTAGAACCAAGCACTGAGCAAACCCCGCCACTGTTTGCACGCTGACAGTGCCAGTCCCAAGCCTGGATAAAAAAGTTTGATATGTCATAGTGTCGTAAAAAAACCCACTGCACTGAAGATGAAGATACGCTTATTCAGGACACATGCATGATGAACAAACAGCCAGTCATCATTCTCTCTTTCAGTCTTGCAAAGCTGTAACCAGGTCATCGAACGTCAAGCATGACTAGAACTTGTTTTGTTAAAGTGCAATGCTCAGTGGTGCTCACCATCAACAGACATTCCCACTTCCAGGCATCTCCGGAAACGACACGACTTGCACCGATTGCGTTCCTGTGGATTCAGGGTGCACTGGCCGTGGTAGAAGCATTTGTACTTATCAGCCTTCGGAATGCTTCGCTTGAAAAATCCCTAAAATCAACCAAGTAACGTACAGTTAAACAATAAACTGTAATACAGACTAATCCAATGCAGCGAATGCAAGACACCTAGTCATTATGCACCAAAGAACTTATTTTTCAAATTCTGGTTAAGGTAGTAAAGCACGATAAGCTCACTGTTTTATACAATTAACATAGAATGACAGAAATCATGAAAAAGTCGGGTATACTATTCTACCAGAGCTCTGTAAAAGATGAAAAAAGGAGAACAAGTCTCATAAATATTTCGAAACTTGACAAATAGGATTTCACAGAATCAAATAGGTTTTCTTCAGCTAAGTTTTAAAAAAGCTGCTCTTAAGGTTAAAGTAAATATCCCTATCCTCACAAATGGGAAGCATATTCAGTGCATAATGCTACAATTTAAGAATACTGGAGTCAGTGTTCCATGAAACCCTTATGACCGATTGATATGACCGATTTTGTTGCATTCTATTTCTTGAAAAATTACATGGGTTACTACCCGGTATATGCACTGGGTTCCTTGAACAAGTTTGTGTATTTGTGTAAGGTTCCATTTCTACAAAAAGGTTGAAAACCACTAGAGTGCATGTATAGACAAAAACCTTGCTCCAACCTTAGAAATTCTATAATTACCGGTAACATGCCTTCGAATTCATCACAAGTACTGAACTAAGTGTATCAGTAAAAGGAAGCTAACCATTTTGTACCTACATTTTTCTCAAACAGCAAATAATTATCAGTTGTTTTTAACCAGACACGTTCAAACGATTTCTGCTGCAAAACATACTCTTTTACATAGGCTTAAGACGAAAATAATGGCCTGCTGTCTCTCAGCATCACTCACTGATCTTACCAATGACAGTTTTTGCTCGGTGTAGGAACGTTGTAGATGAGTTTGCTACAGTCGTACCGAAAAGCCAACATCTCAAAGCAAATTTCCGTAGCGGTAGATATTCTGAACCCACCAACCTCTTCTTAGCAGTCCAGCACACTAAACACTAAGGTTCCATTCCTACAAAAAATGGGGCGGTAGTGTAGTGGGTATGTTCGTCGCCTTGCAGCCGAAGGGCTGCAGGTTCCACCTCAAGTCAGCGCGTTGGGACCTTGCGTAAGTCCTTCACTCGCAACTGCTCAGCGCTTCGGCGTGAAACTCCGATGCAGTGTCCGCTCTGTAGTCGGGAGCGCCTCTGAGTAGGGAGCTTAAAGGGGCGCTATATCAAGTGAACATACAAACAAACTAAACCACCAGCAGAGGTTTTTGCTATTAGCAGTCTTAATCAGAATCACAAATTACTAAATGTGCTGGTAATTAAACAATCCGATCTTGCATTAATTAATTAATTGTTCTCCGCAGCAATGCTTTCCTTGCTAACGATGGTTTACAAATGAATATAACACGGATGATGATGAATTTAAAAACAGCCAATCAACCGCATAGTTCTGACCTTGCATCCTTCGCAGGTTGCAACACCATAGTGAACTCCAGTGGCTTTATCGCCACAGACTCGACAGGCGCCAAACGGAAATGGAATGGCTCCGGCCGGCATCCTCCCATCCAATGCTCCTCAATGGAAGCCGCAGGAGAAGAAGACGGTTCAGCCTAAAAGTCTATTTTCTACAATGAAAATACGAAGGGCTGTGAAAAATTACGCAAAATTATCTATCGTCATTCGTCAAAAAATCATCTATAGCAGCGGTTCTCAACCTGTGAGTCACGACCCCCATGTGGACTGCCATGTGCGAATTGCCAGGGGTCGGTTGGACCTTCAGAAATTTGACAAAAGATGTAATAACAATTTCAACGCTGTCAACCACACTATAGTGCAAAGTATTTAAATATATTTTTGCTTTGATTCATCAGACTTGAGGAAGCTAATTCAATTTTTGCCATTTAAGTTTTCAAATAATATGTAAATGCCATTTTACCATTCTTCAAAAAAATATCATGAGAAATTTTATTGAGATGACAGCTTAAAATGCGACCATTACAGTATGGAAATTAAAAAACTTTAAACAATGGGAGGGGACACTGTGAAGTCTTAAACCATGACCATCAGAACTGAAAAGATGAGTAATTATCGCTAAAACAACAGACTAAAATGTTATCATTGCAGCGTGGAAATTCAAAACATTTTCGACAATGGGATGGGCACTTACCCTTCCCAAACCCTTCCCTCCTTGGTGCATTCATAAAGAACACAGCAAAGTTTACGAAATTAATAGCCTCTCAAAGTTAATAAATGTATAATATAAATTATAACCATCTAGCATTGAAGAAGCTTTTTAAACCACTTAGAGAAACTCAACCAATTACGAGAATTGTCACTCCATCATCCAGAATACATTAAACCAAAGCGACTAAATGCAATGCAAACATCAGTGCGTTTACACATGTATCTGGCTATACAGAAAGCACCCTTTTAAGATACTCACGAGGGTACTAAACATGACAATCGAACAGATCTAAAGAGGTGCATTTTAGGATGACTCTGAAAGCATTTCTTCAACTGTTTGTTAATCATACATCAACCATAAAGCTATCGTAACATGCAAAATTTATAGATTTTATTTATATAAATTTATAATTTTTATAAGACTTATAAATTTATAAATCTAACAGATCAGCATTGACTTTAACAACAACAAACATGTACTAAAAGTGACTGGGAACAAATGCAGCTCGTCGTTAAAGTGTTAAATTCGTCGTTAAAGTGTTAAATTCGTCGTTAAAGTGTTAAATTCGTCGTTAAAGTGTTAAATTCGTCGTTAAAGTGTTAAATTCGTCGTTAAAGTGTTAAATTATGTAATAAATAATTCTCACTCTTAACGTACAGTAACTACAATAGTTGCAATTTAGTAAATTATAAATATTTGTCATCCAGTTAAATGTAGGATTTGTTTTAACATAACCGCAACAGAATGTATCCAAAGAAGAATCCAAATGTATTCAGCAACCAACATTTATAACAGTAAACACTAAACAGACATGTAGTCAAGAAATGCCGAACACAACCATGCGGTATCCAACAGGTATGTGGGTAATATCTTTTGACGTAGGAAATGCATTTTATGCTTGGAATAAAAAAATTCTGTGGTCTTTTGTCGTCAGACAATATATTGATTCTAGATGACAACAAAGCAAGAATCATCGACCAGACACCTGTCGACAACAATGGACTGAGCAAGCCATGACCAAACATGTACAGGTACAATGTACATTGAAGACAGAACTTTTAAAAAGAGAACAGTGCCACCTGGTTCTCAACAGTCTCAACTACCTGGCCACAGAAGTAAATGCTTCTCGTGGAGGGAAAAATTAGTACGGTCTGTCACAAATGATATCGTAACAAAAAGAAATTACTGGTATGAAAATTCATGCCAGAAATAGATAATCTCTTTATTGCAAACATAAATTTATAGAAACTTTATAGTGCATCAATAGTGGAAAGTTTTCGAAGTGACGGTCATAACATAAGCAGTTGCTAATAGTCTGAATGTTAAACAAGTCCATTACATTTATCATCATGTTCATTTGAATTGTCAATAGTGAACAAGAGAGAAACAATTGCCATCATCATACCCTCTATCACATTCTCCAACATAATCATTACCTATGTCATAATCATTGTCATCATCATCATCATCTGTATCTCAATATATATTTGTTAAAATCATCATCCAATGTCATAATCATTGTCATCTTCATCATCATCATCTGTATCTCTATATTTATTAAAATCGTCGTCCAATGTCATAATCATTGTCTCGTCATAATCATTGCCTGCATCTTTATATAAGTTAATAACATCCTATGTCATAATAATTGTCATCTTCATCATCATTGTCTGCGTCTCTACATTTATATTGTGACTTCAAACAACTTCTCATTATCATCAACACAAGTATATTATTCTACCTTGACGTCTTCCTTTGGATCCAGTCTTCCCGACGACTATCACACCAATCTATCACTCCCCATACTCCGCTTAAGCTGCAAGCCTCACAACGGCCATAAAACAATGCGTGAAGTGCTAGTAATGGCACTGAAGTAGACAGGTAGCAAAGCGGCAGGCTGTGCGCCTCTGTGGCATCTAGCGAAAGACACAGTAAAGAGGCACCGGAGACGCCTCCACCAGAATAGGCAGACAAAAGCGACAGATTGATTGCAAAAGGACACTCTGTAAATGCTACGTATCATCGTCATCACCAATGCTGCCAGCCACAGGATCAGTGGCAACATCCACAGGCTGGCGACGGTGTCCATCATTGAGATTGGGTCAAACGATGTGTGCACAAACCCAACAGCCTCAATAGCAACGCGTGCAGACATCATTGGCAGAATTAGCATTCAGTATTCAACCACTTTCCATGGTTACACAGGTTTTCGGTGATTTGAACAGTGCATAAACAATGTGATAATGCACATCACATGTGACGATGTGCGGGAAAATATCTGTTTTAGCTTGGAGAAGATATTTCTCTGATGTGCTGGTATATAAATTCTCCAGGGGAAAATGCTTCAAATGGCAGTAACTGCCGTGGCACATTGCCAACACACACTTGCCTCTCTATAATTCATCATCTTCTTTTTGCTTTTCACTTTTACCGCCTTCTCCGTTGCCTTTATCTTTTTCATGCTCTTATTCTTTGCCTTCTTCAACCTCTTTTTCTTCTTTGTCTTCTCCGTTGCCTTTACCTGCTTCTGCTTCTTCTTCTTTTTGCCTTCTTTATCTGCTTCTTCTTAGCCATCTAGACCATCTTTTTTGCCTTCTTCTGTTTCTTCCTTTAACTTGTCCTCCTCACCTTCATCTTCAGCTACTAATTCTTCACCAGCTTTTTTCCCTTTCACTGTTTTTCTACCAGCCATTTGTTCTTCTTCATTATCGTCTGCTATTCAATTACTGATATTGCTTTAATAAGACGGAAGTTCTGTTATTTAAAGTCAAACATAAGTGAAACTGGTCAGAGTCAGCATCGAAGAAATGAGCTCCACAACATTCTTGTTGAACACCTAAACTGTTTACAAGTTAAAATCTCTAATTACAAATTTCAACAGCAAACACAGTCTAACAATATGAAACCATGGTCATTGTCTGCAAAAACTGCATCAAACTTAATGCAAAGAAATCGCAACTTACCGGTAGAATAAAAAAACCTTCCCATTTGGATGACAGAGAAGAAAAATTTATCTGATTTGCTTCAATCATTCACAAGATAGATAATATAAGTCACAAGGGATGTAAATGCAAAACACAATTGCGCATCCTGTCTTTATCAGGCAGCAGCTCCCATGGGAAAGCAGTCAAACAATAGCTGGCAGTTATATGTATTTACTTTCTATTATATTGTTATTCTGCAGACACGGCACTAGCTTTTGTTTCATTTAGGATTGGTAACAAGTTGCTTGATTTCAAAAGAAAGTCCAAGACAGAAAGAGAACAATATGAGAAAAAGGACTTTTATGTCAAGAACACAGTTATATGGCTGACCAGTGACCCATATTAAATTATAATTATTCCTTAGGGCCCCCAGAAATTCGCGATCTTGCGCAGCGCAAATTTTGCGCAAATTTTCAGGTTTAGCGCAAGAGCGCAAAAATTGGCAATCCGCGCGATTTTAGCGCAAATTTTGACAAAATCTTACTAATTTATCTCAATTGGGCTTTGATTGACTTAAAATCACCGCGGCCCATGACAGTTCAACATAGCAACGACGACCGATGTGCGATAATCAAAATGGCGGCCGCCGAATGGGATGAAATTATAAATGAATTTTTGGTTAAAGATCGATATTTTTGGTAGTAACGCACAAACTTATAGTATAAAAAATTCCAGAACTTCACGGCCACACAATAAAATGTGTTAGACGAAGCTTCTCAAAGCGGTCACACAGCAGCGTCGTGTGCTGTCTCGGTTTAAGACAGAACGAACGCATTTAATCTATAGGCGTCAGGCGTGCAAACAAATACGGAAGGCTAGTACTCAGCACGTTGTGTAACTTGGAGATTCATTATAATATAGGCATAGGCTATATAAAACTATTTTGAAGCTACATTTGTAATGAGCGTAGATTTCGGTGGGCGTAAATTTTGCAAAATTAAAATTATTTGCGATCGTCTGAATACATTAATCTTATGGTTATAGGAACTTTATAACTGCATTTTATGCTTGATTGTCTAATTTCTAGAACGCCAAAGCTTTACACTAAATGACAAAAACATAGTTAGATACTTTGGTACACTGATTCAATAAAAAAATAACGAACATTTTGATTTTTTAACTTCCGCAAAATTCGCGCAAATTTATAGTTTTTGGTGCGCAATTTTTTCAATTTTTTTGCGCAAATTTCTGGGGGCCCTAATTCCTACTGCATGTTAATTTGCATTCATATTAACCCTTTATGACAGAACTAAATGGTTCTATAGGGGTGCTGAAAGTTTCAAAATATATTCTAATACCAAAACTGCCAAATAGCACATTACTGCTTCACTGAAGGAATGTACAGTGACTGGAACATAAGTCAAGATCAAAAGGCCTAAAAGTAAATTCTTAAAATGTTGCCAGTCATGAATTCAGTTTGCTTACGGTAATAGAAATTGAAAGACTTTGCATACACCCAGTACAGAAGGTTTGGACAGCAATCCTAAATTCTGAACCTACATAATGAAGCATTGCAAATGTTTAAATGTATATCAGCAAAATTCCTCATTGCAGATCATCTATGACCAATGATGGGTCACAAATCATAGACTGCTAGGTACCTTGTTTGCATATATAGATACAGAAATTAGAGAGCAGGGTATACGGCATGTTATCCAACTCACTTAAAATTACTAGATTACTTATAATATTTCAAAACTTCTTAATGCTCACAGTAAGGCAGAAACATGATTCATGTCAAAGTCCATCAGTGTTCATCAGTGACTAAGTGTTACATTAAACTTAACCAGATGTGGTTGAAACCTGTCAGATAATAATAGAGTTCTGAGCAATTTTGTGAAGGACGAATAATCTTCAGTTCAAGAATCAGATCGTCATTCACTTAACCCCTTGGCTGCCACACCATCAAGGACTAAACGATGCCCCAGGTGCCAACACAGAACATAAAAATTTGCACAAAAATGTATTGTTGTTATTTTTGTTTCTGAGTTGCATTAACTGTTGCAATGATTATAATTTGTGACTACATCAATAAAAATCTCATGTTTATGATTGCGAACAATTTGTTGTTATTTATTTTCACTAGATACTGACGAATTTGTATGCTAGAAAGGCATGGGTATGTGGAACTGAATGTTCACAGCAAATGCTGCTGACAGCGTCAAAGTTTAGTCAGATGCTATTTCCAGTACTTTATTTTGGTATGAAAAGCAGCAAAGCAATCGTCCATGCAAAGAACAGGCTTTGATGGACACTTAGTGCAGTAGACTATACAGCATATGTGAATCATCCGAATCCATACCACTTTCATCCGGATCAACGCTTACGAACTCGTCGCCAGATTTATCTGAACTGATTTCGCTCTCTATTTCACTCTAATCGCTGTCTTCTAACATATTGAGAACTTGTTCCTTAGTAAAAAAATTCCAGCCATGTTCAATTGTCTACAATTGTGATCTATTCATCCCAAAGAACGTTTAAATCAACTTTCAAACATCTGTCATAAAACGCCAAAAAACCGCTCAACATTAGCATGTTCTAACTCCGACAGCAGCCTTACAAAATTATCAAAAAAGTAGTCAAAGAGTAGCCCAAAGCACTGCGGAAATTACCTATGACCGCCAGGCGCCTAGATTTTGAATAATAAGCAGTGCCAGACAGAGCACAGTCGTAATCGTATATATTGACGAGTACCTCTCGTCAACAGGGCACACAGCATACACATAGTTCATGACGAGTACCTCTCGTCAATACGGCAGCCAAGGGGTTAAATGGCTTCATTCCAACGAGTAGCAAAGTAGTCCTGAGCATGAAATGCATGAGAGAATAACACATATCTGCAAGTCATTCAGTCTAAAGATCCATGATCATTGGCAACATAAAGGGAAGTTACCTTCTGGTTGAAGGTAGGTATGAGCTCTCATGAAAGACTTTATAGATAAGACAAGTAGACTGTCCAGTGTCCAAAGTGGCATGGATAAGCATTCTAAGGGTCGCACTGTGGGCCACGATTTAAATAATCGAACCCTGCCAAAGAAACATGATTTTGGGCATGATGCTGAGTCACGAATCATGATCTCAACACTTAATAATAGACACTTGTGCAATGCCTGTAGATAGCAACGTATTGTACAAGCAACCGTTACCAATCACAGAAGACTCTGTGCGCTACGTGTAAAAGTCGTATGCATGGGTGGGAATGACAACATCAGCTTACAAAGCAAGCCACCTTGGCTAGAAAATATTTGTGCATACCTGCTATGTCATTGCCATCGTAGAGTCCATTTACAAAAGCAGGATTCAAGTAAATTAACCAGCACAACGCATCTCTTGCACCTGACTTAAAAATGGTATATATAGGGTGACACGAAAGTTCGTTAACCTTTTTCGAAATGCATTATCTCAGTAACGGCTTCATATTTCTCTACGATATTTTGTCAGTGTATACGTACATCAGTCAAATGAAAGACACTGGTACAAAATGGATTTTGATCTGGTCCATTTTCGCCATTATTTACAAGAACATGTAAAGACCACCAGTTTTTGCGGGGAAAAATGCGTTCATCAAATTAACACAGTAAAGAAACTGTGTATACGCCTAGCCTCGTATACAAGCGTGACAAGACACTGTTGTTACCTATATAAGACATATACATATATGTATATAAGACATACACAGACGTAGGCTATTAGCGTACAGTATCTCCTTTCTGCTTAATGGCAGCACTGACTCTATCCGGCATAGGAAGAGTACGTTCCGCCTGCTCCACAGATGAAGTTTAGTCCATCAGTGATGGTTTGGGGTGGGATGACTGCCAGGAGTCTCACTAAACTTCAATTTGTGCCAAATGGTACCAGACTGAACTCGCAGTACTACGTACATCACCAACATTCTCGAGCAGATCGCGAAGCCAAAAGAGAAAATGACAACGGCATGCAGTGCCATTCAACGAAAGTTATTTGTTGACAATGACCTAGGAGTATTTCAGCAGGATGGCGCACGCTGTCATACATCAGCTGTGACGACAAAGTAGCTAGACGACAACCTCCGGTCACACATAAAGCCGAAGGATTGGCCACCCAACTCTCCAGACCTATCTCCTATTGAGAACTTGTGGAGCATTTTAACTCTCAGTGTTTACAAAGATCCTGGGCCAAAAAACGGTGATCAGCTCAAACGTCGCCTCCAGTACAACGAGCGTGGAGATCGATAGCAGTTGGGACCCTTCAGAGACTGGATAGAGTCCGTGCTGTCATTAAGCAGAAAGGAGACACTGTACGCTAATAGCCTACATCTGTGTATGTCCTATATTATGTAACAACAGTGTCTTGTCACGCTTGTATACGAGGCTAGGCGTAGACACAGTTTCGTTATTGTGTTAATTTGATGAACGCAGTTTTTTCCGCAAAAACTTCTTTACATTTTCTTATAAATAACATAATCAAATTTGTACCAGTATCTTTCATTTGACTGATGCATACACTGACAAAATATTATAAAGAAATATGAAGTCATTACTGAGACAGCGCATTTTGAAAACAATGAACGAACTTTCGTGTTACCCTATATTTTCTGTCATCTGATCTGCCAGAGATAACTGACTAGCAAGCTATTGAAGATAGTGATGACTAACTTGGAATTACGATTAATTGAGTACAATAATTAATATATAACCTAGAAAGTAACTTACAAAATAACCATGGCTTGAAAAGCATACTGAATGCCAAAGATAAGTTTAATATGCGTCAAATGTTCCGGATGATTAACAAGACAATTTTTTTGCTTTGCTTTAAACGACCCTTCAATTGTTAACAATGTTTAGTAAACTCTGTTCAAAATACGAAGTTCATAATTATCAACATCTATAATAACATAAATAAAGCATCGTTACTTTCTCATTATGCGATTTTGTTTTATCGCAAGCTTAATTGTGATTTAAAACTGTAACCATTGAGTAGCTCTAATATCAACAATAACTCATCTACCATGGCTGCAGTTCTTTCAGCTTCTTAGAGTTCTGGGTTATACAGAGCATATTTGGTAATGACAGTTTATAATTAAACATATCATGTATTATAATGTACCATGCAGTACAATTACAAACGAATTAACCACATTTTACTTGGCATAAAAACCTATATTCATTCTTGCACTGCCTCAAGATAATTTACTTTTTAATAAAGTCTTCCCAAATTATAGATCTGCTCCCTGTCTGCCTGATGAATCTCTGGAGAAATTCCCCTGCATCATTGTATAGCGGAGTTTCTGCACATAATTTACGTTTCCATTCAGAATTCACATACGAATAGCATAATTTGACTTTTAAAATGAATTCAGATGACAGAATTTGGGAGAGCTCTGAACCTTAGGCTACATTCAGTCCAAAACTAGACCTCCTCACATGCATTTATACACCCATTGTTCCAAAAGTAGACCACGTCTGCACCTATTGTTATAGCCAAGGAGTCAGCTAACAGACAATTATCCTTCAGACCTCCAACCATCATTATCCTTCAGACATCCAACCATCATTGGTAATGCCTCATCCGCCCATCAAAGATATGGACAAGTCACATAACTCCAACCAGCCTGAAATGTTATACGATAAAAACTATCTACTTCCGAACAAATAGGCATCATTAAGGCAATTATGATATCAACAGTTGCATGCACCAGCACAGTAGTAAGAGTTTCTTGCCGTCAACCATACAATTATCAACATGGTTGCACCTCTTGCACCTCATCGCTCTATAATGAAGCGCAAATCTGAAACCTCTGTGCAACCTGGAGCTGTTGGTCAAAATTTCTCTTATCTGGGGAAGACTTCATTGCGTTATATTTTTGTGGCTGAAAACTATTTCTTATCAGTTTAATCTGATTAAACAATAGTTAATTTAATATTCAAATGCAATGATATCGAAATGGACCAACCTATTATTTCCTAATAAGTGGTATTCTGTACCATCTGATTTTGTCTTAAGCGTTTTTTATTTGAATAATAAGAAAACAATAGTTATAATAACAATAATAATAATAATAATAATAAAAGAAGTGCTCTCAGCATGACAACCCCAAGGGAATAAAATTGTCTTCAAACAGCGGGCAGATGATGGAAGACCACAGTGAAAATCTTGGCACCACGTTGGGTCACTCCGAGTGACAAGAAAATGAAGACAGACTAGAGAGCGGAGAGGACGAAGAGAAGAAGCATATTATACGTGGCTTCCACACCAAATCACAAAGCCACCTGGGAGCCTATCACTGCAGAGTTCTTAGTTCTGTGACACCATCATGCTAATACACAGAACACTCACTGATTGATGCAAAAATCAACACCTCTTCGCAAACCTGGTCAATGGTCATCTCACATGCACATAATCATTACTGAACGCATAAGGTCCAAAAGTTTCGTATCGATGGTGTCTAATACTGAGCCAGAATTTGAACATGAGACTTGAAAAATTCTTCATGCCCATGGACAATGTGGGGCGAGGTGGTGTAGTGGGTATGTTCGCTGCCTTGCAGCCGGAGGGTTGCAAGGTTCGAATCTACCTCAAGCCGTCGTGTAGGGACCTTGAGCAAGTCCTTCACTCGCAATTTCTTGGGCACTACGGCGTGAAACTCGATTCAGTGCCCGCGCTGTAGTCGGGAGCGCCTCTGAGTGAAGAGCTTGAAGGGCGCCATAGAAATGGAGAAATAAATAATATTCCGACCAAAATTTCTTAAGTAGGGCTACCAAAAGCCGGCGAAACGAGTATATACCCTCGCGTGCTAAATTCAGTAAATAAGAGAATCATAAGCGTAACTTTCGCTTTCAGGAATTATTCTTAATCCGATCAGTCAATTACATAAGACCAATTTTAATACCTAAGGGTGACGCCATTATCTAGATTCCAGGCAATGGTCAACATAATTTGTTACGATTGTCACTACATCACGACCTGCAAGACTAAAACTCCTCACCCGTGTGCTAGATTTAAAAAAGTCTAATACTTATTTCTTGACCTAGATCTCTGACATCTTTTACAAGCTTGTTGATGCAATCGGTGTGTCAATTAAACATGCGTATTGCCACAAATAAACACAACGACAACAACCAAAATCACGTTTCATACCTTGCTAGCAATAAGTACAGTCATATTCCTGTAGAACTAGCAAAAATTCTTCTTCTGATTTACGTTTCGCTAATTTTTAACGCGAAACCATTCCTTGCCAATATTATCGTCGACCACAAAGGATATATCGCGCTGTATATTCCGCATTCTTCACTTTTCATGACATCAGATGTTTAGCTACAGGTGGCAAGGCTTTGAACAATCACCAGTAATTACAAGCCAAAGACAATGTAAAAGAAATCATTTACAAAAAGAGATGACTAATAATATAAAAGTCTTGCCAAATTAAGATTAGGGTAGTATTTTGCTCCTATTGTGATATTACTTGATCTGCAGAAAGTATTTGAATTGTCGCATTGAAGGGCGCTAGAGGTGGCCTAACTGCGTCATGAAGCATAGATTCGTCTGGCAAATACGTAATCTGTGCGATGGCCTTCGTATCTCAGGCTTTCATGTGCTCTCTGGCCCTCGCCTTCGAGCTTTGCTTTTCCTGAGTGCATTACTATGTTTGCAACACTGCCTCTCATGTCTTCTGCGTGGTTTTGTTTGCTGACTAGTCAGTCCATTAGGCTTGATATGATCTATCGTAATCACAATCTAGTGGTTCTTCAGGGCCCTTAATTAGCCTAAATAGCGGGATTATTAGGGCCTAGCCTACAGTACTGTCGCCTACAGGCTACAGTGTGTTCGTAGGCGCTCAGTTGGAAAATTGAGAGGCGGGAATCAAAGTGAGGTTCGGGTCAATATCTATGACGGTCAGGACAATTTAAAAGGACACCGTCCTTGTATAGCACCGCACGTGCTGAACAGCAACGAAAGTATACACGCTAGCCTATGCGCTATTGTAAGAAGTAACAGTTTTAGTGCTTGTACTTTAGGCCTAATTTGTTAAACAAGTAGGCCTAGCCTATTAAGAAGTGAATTTACTTTCAATTTTAACGCCTGTCAATGGCCGGGCTACTTACAATAATTTAATATTGAACATGATTATTGTGCTTGACGATGTCAACGACTGCGCTATAGCCTATATTAGCCAACTGTATTGCAGCAGTTCTACATAACAGCATAGGCCTAGAGCCCTAGTCGTACCTAGTAGGCCTATTGGCCTTATTCCATACAGTGGCGGCGCTAGGGGGCTGGGGGCTAAGCCCCCCTACAAGAGGCTCAGCCCCCCCTAAAAAAGGGCCATCCGAATTTTTTAAAATTAAAATATCCAAGATTTTTGGTCGATGACTAAAAAAAAAAAAAAAGGTCGTCAGAAACTTTGGCGGCGAAAATGGAAAATTTTCATGAGATTTCGGTCGATGACTAAAAAAAAAAAGGTCGTCAGAAATTTTGGCGGCGAAAATGGAAAATTTTCATGAAATTTCGGTCGATGACCAAAAAAAAAAAAAAAGAAGGTCGTCAGAAATTTTGGCGGCGAAAATGGAAAATTTTCGCCGCGGGGCTCAGCCCCTCCGAAACTGAAATCCTGGCGCCGGTGTCACGAAATAGAGTATCCCCCGTATTAATTGTATCCCCCAAATTAAAAAAAGTCGAAAAAACCGCTTTTGCGTGTATTTTTTTATGCGAATTAATTTTTATCTGCTATGTTTTGAACAATGACACTAACAGGTATTTTTATTCCTACTAGATAATTTGTTTTGCCCTATTATTAGGGCACTTAAAACATTTAAAACACTTAAGAACGCTCAGAATCACTAAATAAATTCGAGTTGCCTTTATATGAGCATTGCTTAGGACACTTAGAACAATTAGAGTCACTTAAAATTTTGATTACAGCCTAAAAAATTTATTAGGCGCATTTTTCAAAAAAAGGGGATAGAATGGTTTATCTCCCCGGATAGTATAGACCGGTTAATTCCATCCGGGGGGATAGATTCATTCATCCCCCCGGATAGCTTTCAGAGGGGATACTCCGTTTCGTGTCACCGGCACTGATTCCATAGTAAGCTATAACGCGATCACTCGATCGGTCGTGATGACCTACCATAGGCTATAAAAAAAAAATTATGCAACCATCTGTTTCCCTGTTGCTGTTTAACGACACTGCACGTGTGTCATATCGATGATTAGTGTCGCTCTCCTCCTTTATCCAGACATGAGACTGGCACTGGCAGAGTGCAAGCAGTGGCGGAATTATATAGTTTCAGCCTAAGAACACCACGCGCACGTACGTATACGATAAGAAAGATTATTACATGCATCGCCTCCTAATTCCTTCATCCAGGCTAATTAAGACTGACACTGCTTTGAACTTAACAACCCATCCGTATGGCGTATACATGTAGGCCTATAATTATTATGTAGGCTACGTAAAATAAAGTCGTATCTTCGATCGCCCTATTGCACACATCGTAGATTTTTGGAACCCCGTGAGTAGGGTATACGCAGAAATGAGCCTCTCCCTGCCCCACCCTTACAAAAGTTAATTAGCTAAAGGCTAGAGCCATCTACAGGGTGCGCCAAAAATACCCCCTAGTTTTTTGCCAATATTTATTATCTTTACCAAAAGTAAGAATTTCGAAATGAAATTTTACGGGCTTAGGCCTATATCCTATAAATATAGCTTATAACCTATAGTGGTGGGGTGTCTTTTTTGGCGCACCCTATATAGGCATAAATTCCGCAAAATTAAGACTCTTAATTATTTTACTGTGGGATACTATTATTTTTGTTAGAATTAGACATATCATATCGATCGATGCTAACTAAAATTTGCTAGGCTTAACTACAGTAGTCCTACTATCATAGGCCTACAGTAACTATGGTATGGTTTACTGTTTCAATCTGAACGGAATTTAATTCTAATGGACATGGGCGGAGACTTAGGGGGGACAGGGGGACGGTACCCTCAAAAATGGCGTCGAGTTTCCAGAGGGGGGGGCAAGACGCCCCTCTTGCCTCTGTGTGCGGGTGCCCATGATCATAATCGATTCGATTAGGTCTAGTTGCCTCTATCTCACACGCAGCGCTCATTGCAGTCTATATATTATACATTTTATGGTATTATTCTAGGTAGTTAGGCGGCTTAAACCTAGGCCTACTCTCATACACGTCGGTTGGGGCTTTGGGGCGTTGAGAAGACGCGAATCGCCGACTCGATCCAGAGTGCCATCGATGACATTGCCATGCATGGATGCTCAGAAAATCAAGATTGTGTGTGCTTCATGACCCGCAAATTTTGAGCATCATTTTCTTTCGTCTGCATATTCGTATAATTATCACGTTTAGGATATGGAGTTAGGATGGAAGTAGCAATTCTTCTCCAGATTTTACGATGGAGCGATTATAATTAGGTACCTGGTATATAATTATATAGGCTACGCCCTCTATGCCAAGTTGCCAACGCCTTGGATTGCATCAGTAGGCTATAGGGGACTTTATTAAGGGAATAATATCCACTGAAATTTGTTATCATAATCGTAATCTCCAAATTTCTAGAGCGACACTCAAAGCCAAGCGCTGCAGCGCAGGGCACCAGCTTATTCACGAGCGATGTTGTAGCGGGATGAAGGATCTCCACTCGATCAATTCATTGAAAACCGATCAGGGTTGGGGCCATGATGCAGTCGCTATAGAAATAGGCTGCGTAGCCTACACGCCAACATGCTGTGTGGCTATGTGTCCGCTGTTGTCTTTCGTGTACGTGGTCCTTGGTGTGAAGCCTACTATCAAGAAGGACCTGAATGTTACGGCAACAGTCGCAAGGTGGCGCCGCTCTATAAATAAATCGCGCGTCCTCTGGCCAAGCGCGGGGCACCAGTTTATTCACGAGCGCTGAGATAGCCAGTCGGTATAGGCTATCCGAACAGACACCCCGGTCAGCCAGTAAATACAGGTGTATAAAACATTATAATTATGGATATTGGATAAGTCTTTTGATGCAGAACAATTTAGAATAGATTCTGTCATGGTGATACGATGTATAATTATAATTATAGTTACAGATGAGTCAGATTTGCACCGAATAACCCAACCGTCGACTGCATGAAAGCAATCGTTTTTATCTGATTTCGTCTTCTTCCGGCGCGGACGCGATAGAGATCGCCTCCATCAATTATTCCCAGGTGGGTCTAAAGGCAATGTACAATGGTACATGCGGCAACTTTGAGTGACCACACAGGGACCGATAGGACGGCAATCCCCTCTGTTATTATTATTATGGCGTTCTTGTGGGTAGGCAGAGAACGATATCTCTTGGTAAACTGACCAATTGATGACAATTATCTTGATGTTGGTCACGGTCCTTTGTGACATCGAACCATCTGCGCTGGTCAATAATTGTCCAGCGTCCCCCGAAGGCATGGAGGTCAGTCGCTTTCCTGTCCACTGCTGAACTTTAGGAGTGACCGCGTTTAAAGTCACATTGTCCCCTCCCTCTCCAGGCCATGGAACAGACATCCCCCACCCCGGTCAGCACTGCAAATGTGGACTGACCTTTTTAAATGCAGTTTGACCACCGACACAATATATGGTCTAGGATGTATAATGGATGGTATACATACCTCCAGTTCTTATTATTCAAGAGTTGAGAAGTCAACTTCGCCAGTGCTCGTAGGCCTACAATGGCTAATATTGGCTATGCCAGTTCCAAGCCTGGAAACAGGAGGAGGGAGACGCTAATAATCATTGACTGTGTCGCTAAACTACAACAAGCCAACCTCTTAAAGTGTCATAATTGTATAATCAAAACTGGATGTCAGTGATGATCTGTGTTGTCAATTGCCATTCGCTGTTTTTGGTCCAGTTCCATGGAAACGATGACAGACCAAGGAAAAGTGGAGAAGGAAGGACGCGGTTGGAGAACAAACTGGACTTGGGGAATTATGGAATAACGAATTGACGCACACACACACACACACACACACACACACATACACACACACACACACACACACACACACACACGCACACACATACACATGCACGCACACACATACACACACACGCACGCACGCACGAACACGCACCGACACACACGAACGAAAGCAGTGACATGGAATGATAGAGCGGCGAAGGAGGGAGGAAGGAAATGAAGAATCTACAGTGGAGGAAGACATACAGTGAGACAGACAAGCAGACATATGAACAGACATCATACATATATATTAGAGGACAGTCAACTGTTGTCCATCATAGCTGAGTCACTCTGTAAATGTATGCGCGGCCTTAGGCGATGGTCAAGCGATAAGAACTGCCTGACCTCCCTCCCACGCACCCTCTCATTGGTCATTTCCTCCATCCATTTCCTCTACACCCCTCCCGTTCTTCTGTGCCCCTCTCAGGCAAAGATGACTGCGTGCAACGCCGAAATAATATTATTATTATCTACAGCATTGGTTTGCATGGCATGGCCTGCAGTCCGACTCGAACTGGGACTAGCATTCAGGCCTATATAACGCATTGAACTGCATTGTATTGCATTGTATTGTATTGTATTGTATTAAAACTACTTTTTTTTATCGCATTTGCTTTATAACGCGCTTTCAGACTCACTACTCAGAGGCGCTCCCTACTTCAGCGCTGACACAGCATCAGAGTTTCACGCAGAAGCGCAAGTGAAGGACTTGTTCAAGGAACCTACATACGCGGCGGCTTGAGGAGGATTCGAACCTGGAACCCTCCGGCCCCAAGGCACCGAACCCACCACTATACCACTGCGCCCAAGATACAAACATTTAGGAAGTGTATCTATTAGGGTGAACCGTTCAGAGGCGCTCCCAATGGTGCTAAATTAACACATTGCGCAAGGTCACGAGAGAGGAAATAAGTTTCAAGAAATGAAAATGAGGAGAAGGTATTGTCAGCTTGATTTGAGATCGACTAGATGAGGGGCAGCAAATCCCGAAGGGAGGGACCAATTCCCTGCAAACGATGAAAGGCAGCCATGGAGCCAGGAAGACATGGACCAAGTAACTCTCACTTCATGGAAACTCTATATGCATGATGGCATATGTCCCATGCTATGTAATATGAACGACTCAATCGATTCCTCGGACAGTTCATACAATTCTTTGGGTTGGAGTCTATTATGTATATGAGGTTGGGAGCGCCTCTGAGTAGTCCTCTTGAAGAGGCGCTATATATATAGATGCATCTAATGAATGTGTGTGTGTGTGTGTGTTGTGTGTGTGTTCGCGTTTGTGAGTGCACTGAGAACAATACCTGGCAAACTCAGAACCGAGATTTGTCAGTTAAAGAACAATTTCACCGACAGACCACGAGATACATACAGTCATACATGCACATGAGGTGATTGCACTGATAGGAGGAGAGACAATAACTGTGTAAAAGAGCAATCTGCAATGTGAGTAGGCCTATTAAAGTGCGTCATTTTGCAATAATTTGTGCCGTGGGCGCTACACAAACCCTGACATTGTATGCGACACAGACGAGACATATTGGTCGTTGGCTATATATGCACCAAACTCGTCCTCTGTCTGCAATTATTGCACGTGGCTGGCCTGACTTTCTGTACTCTTGTTCAATTTATGTGTTTCGATGTTAATAGTCTATTGGGATCTACAGAACTTTTGCGTGTCACATGCATCTATAGCGGTAACTTGTCTGACAACAATTTTGGAAAACAGTTCATTAGCAAGCAGATTTATGTCTTACTATAAGTTTATATATATCAATATGTGCATATATATATATATATATATATATATATATATATATATATATATATATATATATATATATATATATATAAACAGACAGAAAGAGATAGACAGACAGAGACAGACAGATAGGCAGACAGACAGAGACAGACAGATAGACAGGCGTCAGCCTCTGACCCGCTACTGTGAGCATCTACGTACAGACTCTATTCCATTAGATTTTGATCATGATTATCATGAGTCTTTGATTACGATTTCACTTGTCTCATGACGTCTTCATATATGAATCCTGATATCAGCGCTATAAAAAAATCACTTGATCAATTTCGTCGAGATCGGATGAGACTGATCGATTAATTGATTGCCTCACTCACTCACTCACTCACTCACTCACTCACTCACTTACTTACTTACTCACTCACTCACTCACTCTTACTCACTTACTTACTCACTCACTCACTCACTCACTCAATCTTACTCACTTACTTACTGACTCACTCACTCACTCTTACTCACTCACTGACTCACTGACTCACTCACTCACTCACTCTTACTCACTCACATACTGACTCACTCACTCACTCTTACTCATTCACTCACTCACTCTTACTCACTCACTCACTCACTCACTCTTACTCACTTACTTACTGACTCACTCACTCTTACTCACTCACTTACTGACTCACTGACTCACTCACACTCACTCTTACTCACTCACATACTGACTCACTCACTCACTCTTACTCATTCACTCACTTGCTTACTCACTCACTCACTCACTCACTCACTCACTCACTCACTCACTCACTCATTCATTCACTCACTCACTCACTCTTACTCATCCACTCACTCACTCACTCACTCACTCTTACTCATCCACTCACTCACTCTTACTCATTCACTCACTCGTTCGCTCGCTCACATACTCGCTCAATAAAAACTAGAACTCAAAACTGTTCCGTATAAAATAATGCATTATATTGATTGTTTATGAATGTTATGGGCGAAAGTGACAAATAGTAACTAGTCCTAGTAACTGTTGTCAGATAGTAAAAACCACATTTCTCTGGCACACGCGCATGCAGTGGCGTAGCCAGGAATTTTTGATGGGGGGTTTATGGCCGGAAACCGTGTTTTTGCTATTTTTCGTACTTAAATGGAAAAATAACCTTTAAAAACCTTTTTCCGTAGCCAATGGGGGTTTTAACCCCCGAAACCCCCCCTTGCGGTATAGGCCTACGCCACTGCGCGCATGCACTCGTTGACGGTGTCAATTTGACGCATTGCAATCCCACTTCTGGATATTGCAACCATTTCCAGTCAGCTATGGAGGATCGATGACTGACAAGAGAACAGTTACTGTCCTTTGAAACTGAAACGTTCGGTAATTTAGCAAAACGACGGCATTAATCCTAAACCTAACAGCATGACACAAGCTCTATAGTCAATACTTTAAGGTCTTTACACCTAAAGCTAAGCTCAACGGTAGCATATAAAAACTTAATGGAAACAGCAGTCACGTCTGGCACGATTTGCGGCTTAGAATCACAATTGATGTCTCTTGTAGCTGATGTAGCGTCTTCGTATTTCGACCTCACACAATGGTCAGAGATATTCCAAAACTTTCAAGAACCTCGACGTGGCTATATATAATATATATTATGCGCTCTTGTTAACTAACACGTGTACAAAACTAGAACTCTCACTAATCCAGGCATTCGACCTAAGACGAAAAGTTTATTCTGACTTTGACTAAGCTTAATAAAACTTATACAAAGGGCCCGCCTCAGAAAGTCGGTGCCCTCGCTTGGCTTTCGAGTAGCGCATTAGAAATTTCGAGTTTACGATTACGATTACGATTACGAAAGGTAAAGCTTCTATTCGCAAATTTGACCCTTTCGAGGATTTATTCATAAGCAGAAAATTTCGTCATTATTTTGACCGCTGAAAGCATTTTCTACTTTGAAATTGCTGATGAAATTTTAAGGACTCGGCTCATTTGATTAGTGTTTTTGCAGAGTAGAATCTGACAATCTTCCCCCTCTCCCCCACTCCCAGGCGAAGTCTTCTGCCACCCATCCAGTGATAGGGCCTGCCTCCAAGCCTCCATGGTAAAGGTGCACGTGTGTATAAGCAGATTGCAAGCGTCACCTTCTGAGCTGGTGACTGCAATTAAGGGACACGAACAACAATTTATTTTTCATTTTAACAATGACCGCGTGATGCAGATGAGCATAGCCAACTTTTTCCATTGTTTTATATCACCGATGGCTACGTTTATACTGTGTAGTGTATTGTTCAGTGCAGGTCTAACTACACATAATATGTGCGGCCTGGTTTGAATTTAAATTTGAATTTTAAAAAGTGAAAAATTATCCTGATTTGAAGCAAAACCGTTCCACTTGTGGCATCCACTGCGAGCTCGCACAGCTTACTTGTCTCCCTTTCCCATTATATGCTACAAATTAAGGGGGGAAAACTGGGGGGTTGAAACCCCCCAACACCCCGGCAATTCTCACCCTGAGCTAACCACTACACCACCGAACGACATTTAAAACGAATGGGAGAGTCCTACGTCTTCTTCTAGACCGATAATTTTTGTGGGGCGCGGTGGTGCAGTGGTGACGTCAGTGCCTTGAAGCCGGAGAAGGGCTCCAGGTTTGAATCCACCTAAAGCCGCCGCGTATACGGGCCTTGAGCAAGTCCTTCACTCGCATTTGCTCGGCGCTTCGGTGTGAAACTCCGATGCAGTGTCCGCGCTATAGTCGGAAGCGCCTCTGAGTAGAAAGTTTTTAAGGGGCGCTATAGAAATGGAGAACTAAATAATAGATTATAAATAATTTGTACATTTTGCTCCTCTTCTGTTGTCAGCAATCGCCCGTCTTTGCTCTTTATCGGTAGGCCTATATATCTTTCTTTCCCTATTTCCTGAGTTGGTAAGTTCGCGCACGATCCTGTAAAGAGTATTTGAATCGTTCCTGTCTGCTGCCTCCTGAGCCTCCTGAGCCTCCTTTGAACCTAAGTCTGCCGTTATATTTTGCAGTTGCAGCTGACCAGAGTCTCTTCCTCTGAGTCTGTCAAAATGCGTTGCAGTCATTTCGAGAAATTCCAGTGTATAACGAAATTCGGTGATTGCTTTGGCCCTCCTTCTTGAATCAGATCTGAGATTGGCATCACCCGATACCACAATTACGGGAGGGGAGAACTTGACCCTGCAGTGAACCTAACGCTAATATCATGAATCATTTCCCCATATGATGCGATTTTCATATCACGAGATCTTTGCTCGTTTCAGATTTCGCAGTCGTCTGCGTGCGGTTGTCTTTTGAGCGGGAAGCCGATGACATGAATATTCATTCTTAACTCGCCGATCTAAAGCGTGATAATCATCGCCATATTTCAGGGCGCACCTCGCTTCGTTCACACTCGTCGCTCTCGAGACCGGAAGTCGTTCGTACCCACGGAATTATGGGATAGATTTCAACGAGCGGAACGGATCCAGCAGCAGCAGACGACATACGTCAGGGAAATGAGTGCGCGCGAAAACGATCGGAAAGATTGAAAGGTTAGAACGCGGTGCGCACTTCCATCGAAAAATAAACTCAAAGGAATGGAGGATTGTGGATTTGTGGATTGATTAATTACGGACTCTCGTCTCTCCACTTCCTTCCATCTTCCTTCCCTTGTCCTTCCCTTGTCCTTCGTTGCTTGCAACTATACATAACCGAGTTATTGCAGTTTTTAACGTTTTGCGGTCCAGCCCTAGGCGTCGTACCCCGCCTTATAAACACACGCACGGTCGCATCAAAGATCCAAGCAGCAAAAAGTAATCACCAAAGCGTAAAGACGCCACGAGGGACTTTCTTTGATTGGCGGGCGGGGATGGGCCTGAGCTGTCAATCATAGGCATTTGCCCCGACTCTTGCGTTTTGTCACGCCGTTTTTTTTGTTCCAGAGCGAAGGAAGGAGGAAATAAACAACATGAAGGAAGACAGGAAGGATGGGAGTATGGCTGGATTGAACGAACGTACGGACAGCCAGGGAGGGAGGGAGGCAGGCAGAAGGGCAGGCAGGCAGAGAGAGAGAGAGAGAGAGAGAGAGAGAGAGAGAGAGAGAGAGAGAGGGAGGGAGGGAGGGAGGGAGGGAGGCGAGGGAGAAAAGAAGGCGAACATAAGCAAAGGCATAGGGAGAGAATAATATGCTTAGCCTAACAGAGAGCACTAATTTCAGACATCGTACTGAAAACCTATTTCGCTGAATTCGCTCCCATCGGAATCGCAAGTAAAATCAAGTCAACGATATAACCTCTATACACACCGCGAGGAACTTTAAACTCTTATATAAAAACAACGCACTATAAAATCTTTCCCCAAATCTACAGAAACGAACCGAAGCACAGGAACACAGAAGAGAGAATCTCATATTTAAGACTTAGAACACAGAAAGACGGACTTAAGAGACATCGATTGAAGACATGTGCGTCTCAGCATGTGTGTGCACGTGCTTCATTTCTGTCAGTATGTGGGTGCGCTTGTGCCTCTTTGTTTGTTTGTTTGCGTGGGTATACATGCGTGTATTGTGGCGTATACCTAGATGTATGATCGCAAGGAGGGCGTGTGTTGTTGCTATATAAATAGAGTTGGCCCGCCGTCTGCCGATCGTCGGCCGTGTATGGTAATAATTGGCTCAAGTGGGTGTGTATGCGTGTGTGTGTGTGTGTGCGTGCGTGTGTGTTGAAGCCTTCGGTCGGTAGAGGGCTCGTCGTTCGCCCGAATTACCCAGCATGCATAGGACGTCCGCTCTCAGTCGGTCCAGATCGAGAGAGAGCTTTAGTCGTCGCCTCGTCTTCTTCAACTTCTCTGGTTGTTGCCGCCACCGCCTAACTCTTTAGAACTCTTGGGGCTAGAGTTTGGCTCTGCAGCGGAATTATCGCTGGATTATATAGTTCAGCCGCTGCAGCAGCAGCACTCACGACCACCTGTCAACTTCTGAAGATGCTTCAGGTGGGCGACTGAACGCCTCAGAAGCATCAGCATCAGCAGTTCATCGCTCCTTTTGAACGAGAACACTTGAACCGTTTGCCAGAGGGAAATGGTCAGAGGAGCGCTGCATACCTACATGTATAGCGCAGGGCAAAGGAACAACATCTAAGCAGTGCAGCGACGTAGATTGCTCTAGCGGACGGTTATTGAAACACTGCAGTTGAGCTTCAAAGCGAACGTTGTTGCTGCGATAAAGGGAGAGCAGAGGGTGCAGAATCAGACACCTGATCGTGTCACGAGGAGACGTGGGTTATATAGGCTTGTCTTCGTATTGGAGATTTGCAATTGCAGAGGACAAACTTTGCTGGACTTATAAACAGGGATTAATAATAGGTTCTGATCAGAGAGAATAGATTGTTGTACTTCGGAGAAGGCTTCTTCTTCGTCATCTGTACCGTGACGACTGTTGGAAGGAAGTCTTTCTGGTCATCACTTCAGGGATGTAATACGCGAAACGGGGAGCCAGCGCACTCTGAAACAGAAATAACAGGATTGAAAAGGTTAGAAGATGAATTCTATGTTTCATTTCATTTGTCTATCTGTATTGTTATAGAGTCGATATTGAGCGCATGCGTATGCATACATGTGTGATTTGTTTGTTGAGTGGTGCTCGATAGATGCTCGATTACAACGACAATATAATTCATGATTTTCGATCTATGCATATGGGTGTGAAGAGACTGTGGGCCTCTGTAACTTCTGGCTGTGCTTGGTGAAGTACTTAATCGAAGTAAATCATCTGTGGTCTATTAATATATTATTTATTTATCCATTTCTATAGCGCTTCTTAAAGCTTCTCTACTCAGAGGCGCTCCCGACTACAGCGCGAACACTGCATCGGAGTTTCACGCCGAAGCGCCGAGCAAATGCGAGTGAGGGACTTGCTGAAGGCCCCTATACCCGGCGGCTTTAGGTGGATTCGAACCTGGAACTCTCCTCCGGCTTCAAGGCACCGACGCCACCACTACACCACCGCGCCCCACAAAAAGAACCGGTCCAGACGTAAGACTCTCCCGTTCGTTTTAAGGGTCGTTCGGTGGTGTAGTGGTTTAGCTACAGACCCTATGTTTTAACGAGTTTCGTTTTGTCATCTTTCTTATAGCACTGTGTTATTATACTCTCGTGTGACTTTATTTTACCGAACTTTAAAGCGGTTTAGCTATAGATGGACTGTGAACCCAGAGGTCGGTGGTTGAAATCCAGCAAGGGAGGAAGTTTGCTTCGAGATTTCAACTCCATCTGCACCTCTGTATATACCCAACTCAGATAGAATGAGTGCATCGAACGTAGGCCTACACTGTCCGTAGGAAGATGATACGGTGAGGGAGAGGAATGGCCACCCATGACCCTCATATGCCGAGGCTAAGAAGATGAAGTCGCTAATATTTCTTACTCGCGGCTGACTCGCTGCAGCTCACTTAAGCAACGGCTCTTCGTCTCCTAATAAACAGTGTAATTGTTTTGCTTTGCCTGCAGCTTCGATGGATACTTTAACCTAAATGAATGAGCGATGGTGTTGACAATAATTAATTGTCACTTATACTTGTTGTCAAACTACAACAAAATCTTTAAATTGGGCCTTATAGGCTTTTATAGGCTTTTTATATATGCTTTATAGCCTATGTGGGCTTTTATAGGCTTTTTATATATGCTTTATAGCCTATGTGTGCTTTTATAGGCTTTTGTAGGCCGCCAGGATTACGGCATCCGTTTTAAAGTTCGGTAAAATTTGACGAGCAATAAAGTCACACGAGAGTATAATAACACAGCGTTATAAGAAAGATGGCACAAAACGAAACTCGTTAAAACAGCCTCCATGCTGCCTTGCATGTGGGATACAAGGCCTATAAATACGAGCACACCGGCTTAAATCGTAGACACGTTTAGAGTCTGTAAGGTGGAGCATCTTTACTTAATTTATAGTCTGAGATGCCCCTCACTTAAAACTGAACTTTGTATACATGCAGCCTATTATATGCATGTGCATTATTATCTCGAGTCTGTCTTTAATCTGACGATGTTGCGTCATACAAATCTATAGGCTACTGTCTTCTTTTCCGCAAAGGAATATGGGATCAACTTCACTTAGGCCTACAGATAGAACTTTTTATATCTGGTTTATTTTTCTTCATGTAAACCACTAATTATGTGCGACTAAAATGTGGCGCTATGTTAAAATGGCCGAAGCGTGCATGTATTCGTAACAAGAGTGTCACTATAGTTGTTATTGCTTTGTCAGTGAAACTGTAGAGCAGGGTGCATAGCCTAATAGTAAAAGACACTACATAAATGCTTTACCATCAGTTTGCTCTGCAACCTTCCCAGCTGCTGCTTGTCTTTCCTCATCTCCCCCTCAAATCAAATCAAATCAACTGCCGTTTCTCTCGTGGTCCGTCGAGCACAATGAGAACCAGCGTTGCCACTCTAAAAAAACCAAGATCTTGTGGGGGTAAAACCCAAGAGATGGCAACGCTGAGACTGAGAACGCTTCTGGAGACTTTTGCTGAGAGTAGCGCTTTAAAAATTGTCATTTCGTTCATATACAATATTATAATATTCCCTACAATAGGCTACCAGGCCTATACAATATAATAAAATAAATATAAGCACATATAAACAAATAAATATGAACCATAGTAATAACAACGATAATTTATTGGCGTCTCTTCCTTTTCTTTTCAGTCGTTCATCCGATTCTTCGCTTTTTAGTCCAACTATATATAGTCACTATATAGACACGCGCACACAGTAGGGTGTGTTCTTAACTTCTTACCCTATATAAGTCTTAAATCAGCTGAACTGTCATCGGTGTAATTTGAGTCCGTAAGTGGCGACGAAAAGGCAACAAATGAACTGCTAATTTATGTAGCGCTTTATGTGAGAGACCTGTCATAAAACCTACGAGTCAAACATAAATCTCGAGTTAAGTATACATATAGGCCTAGATCTGTATAGATCGTTTGTGTATGCAATCATTATTATAGGCTATAGAAATAGAATAGGACACTTTGAGACGCTGATAGTAAAATGTCTTATATAGGCATTTAAACACGTTCTGTATAGGCCTACACACACACGCGCGCGCACACACACACATACGCACGCACGCACGCACACACACACACGCACGCACGCACACACGCACGCACAAACACACACACACGCTGCGGGGGGTGCTTTGTCTGCGGTCAGTATAATTTGTCCGTATCATTGAAGAAGATGTAATGTAATGCAATTGAAGATTTATATAGCGCCCTTCAAGATATTATCTACTCAGAGGTGGACTGTGCAATGGGTTTATATTATGATGTTAAATATCTGATCAGGACCGAATGTATTGTAACAGTTAGCAAAACAAGGCACATGCAGTTATAAACTATAAAAGTCTATTATAGGATGGAAGAAAGATGTGGAGGACGGAGAAGAAGGGAGAAGGAGTTGGAGGAGAAAGATGGACGACGTGGGGTGAAGTGGAAGAAGGTGGAAGGACAAAGAGGAGGAATAGTAGGAGGAGCAGGAAGGAGTTGGAGAGTTAAGGAGCATGGAAAGGAAGAGGGTGAAGACGAATGAGTGCATGGTATTTTATTTTGAGTGCAGGGTTTTTTAATGTGCAGTTGTACACAAAATGTACAGTTCTAAATGGATCTGTGCAGCTATAGAAGTACTTCTATCACAAGTTAAAACTAGCAAAAAGGTCGTTGTCATCCGATTGAAAATAATTTACCATGGAGGATGGGAAGAGGAAGAAGGGGTTGTGCAGTTCCAAAAATTCCTTAAAAACAGCCCTGCAAATGATGATGAAGGAGATGGAAGGAATTTTAAGGGAAGAATGGAGATGGAAAGAGGGAGAGAAGGGAAAGGTTGAAGGAGGGACACAAAGCATCAGCAGTGAGAAAGGAGGAAGCGAATGTAGAGGAGGAGAAGTAGGAGGAGGAGGAGGACGAGGACGTGGTAGAGCAAAAAAGTTGAATATATCTAGGTTTCTTTCTCTACGCTTAGGATATATCATATCTTACACTCTGGACTAAGTAATAATTATATTATGTTGCCGATTACATGTGTCGACTTAATGTGGTTCTTAATGCAATCAGTCTTTCTATTTGTCTCTATCTGTCTGTCTGTCTCTCTCTGTATCTCTGTATCTCTGTCTCCTTCTCGTTTTCTTTCTTTCTTGCAGTCTCTGTCCACAAAATATGCGACTAACAGCATTAAATTTGTTTCGTGCTGGTATACATCTACATGTATATGTCTATAATGCATGTATGCGCATGTATGAATGGAACATTTGTAGGAACATCAGAGCAGTTTTCAGAACATGGCATCGCAGATATGCTCAAATGCCGCCGGCCCATATACATGTATATGCATACATGTATATGCATACATGTATAGGCACTCGCACATCAAACGAAGACGACTGACTTTTGCATCGATGCCAATACAGACAGAAGAACGCATACATGTATACACGTATACATGCAGAGTTGCAGACAGACTGACGCACAGACGGATAGAGAGAGAGAGAGAGAGAGAAAAAAAAACCAGACAGACATATAGATAGACAGACAGAGACGCACACACGGAGAGAGAGACACTGACCATGCATGCATATATCTTATTATAGGCTTCTATATCCTCAGTGGAATGTCAAGTGCTCTATGGTTCCTGTATTTGTCCGCCCATCTATCTGTCTGTCTCTTGCTCTCTGTATTTGTCTCTCTTGTTATATATATATATATATATATATATATATATATATATGGATTCGTTCGCATATGCAGTTTGGATTTACAAAGTGACGCGAAGAACAAACGGATGGAGATGGACGAATTGACAGACAGATGCAGTGGGACACAGAGAGTCACATAGAGTGAGACATAATAGGAGGTAACGAAGCGACACAGAGGCATAATCGAATAACTTAAAGATCTAAACAAAGACACAAGAACAAAGAATAATTCACTCTTCCATTGTCTGATGAATCCATTGTCTGCTAAAAGAGGCACACAGAAAAGCATTGTTCCTTTTCTGAACGCTGCATAGGCTACATGTATACATAGGCTACTATTCCATGCGTCTGATTCAAGAGGAAGAATTTCTCTAATCTATATGCGTATTCAATACCTTAGCAAAGTGAAATGTGTACTAGACTGTAGGCTATAATATAAATTAAATGATTGAATTAAGAATGGGAAGGTGATCTAATGCTGACCTTACACGACCTTGTGTGTATAAATATATGAAATTAGTTAATAAAATAATGGTTGTTTCTGATGGGATGCAGAACTGTATATATATATATATATATATACATATATATACCATTGTCGTTTTTCGACGCCATAAAACAAGTCGACGTCTTTCGATGCTCTCACAAAAACGTCTCATAATGCAGCTGTGAGTATTTGTGGGTTGGTTGTTACTGATGGGATGCAGACCTGCGATGCCATCGTCTCTTCTCAGGGCTTCCTATGCCGATCCAATCCCTGCATCCAATCAAGGGCTACAGACGTGCGGATAGATTCAACCCTGAGGGGCGAATTAGCTCTAGTCCTACGTAGATGCAGTAAGCATGCACGCGGGAGGGAGAGACTTCAAGACGAACCCGTTTAGCATTCAACGACTAACAAACGTTCTATATCCAAACGCAGGTGGTTGCCCGTCTGTCTGTCTGTGTCTGTGTGTCTGTTTGTATCTGTCTCTGTCTGTGCGTGTCTGTCTGTGTCTGTCTGTCTGTGTCTGTCTGTGTGTCTCTGTCTGTGTCTGTCTGTATCTGTCTGTGTCTGTCTGACTGCATGCATGTCTGCCTGACTGTCTATGTGTATGCGTGTCTGTCTATCTGTGTGTATGTCTGTCTGTGTGTCTGTCTGTTGCATAGTCTAAAATAGTCTGCTCTTTGATGTACAATCTCAGGCTGATTGGAGTGTGCGGGCATTAGTTTTTTAAATATTATCTCAAGTCAACCACCCACGATTTCACCCTAAAACTTGCAATTTCACTTTCCGGTTCAAGTACAGCTTTGGCACTTTGAGGATGAATGTGCGTAGGACTACTTCAACATCTTCGAGTATTCTGTGTACTAACCTGTTGCGGAGAACCTTAAAGACCCTAAAAACTTGACGATACTTTCAATAATTATATACTACACCGTAGTTATAAGTTATGTCGCAATAATGACACGAACTTGAGGTCCGAATAAAAATGACTGATTACAATCGACGAATTGACTTCGATGAGTTGCTTTGCTTCAACTTCAAAGTCGTCTGCGTCTTAAAGTTCTTCTTAAAGTCAATTAGGGTTTATAATGCATATTCATGCACCGTGTAGGTCTATATACATATTCATGTACCGTGCATGTAAGTCCATAGCATCACGAATTTCTATGATGCGTGCTGTTAATGTTATCGAGCATTTCCCCCTTCGTTTTCATTATCTTCTATTATATTATTGTTCGATAACAGATTATTATAATTATTATTGTTCGATGACAGATTGTCTCTCTGATGATATGCACGCCCATGTGTGTTCGCTGTCTTGCTGTCTTGCCATTGATGTAGAGTCTTCTTTGTCGCTGAGGTCCCATGCCATTGATGCACTCTCATCATGGATGGCCTCAAATCGTTTGCTTCTGAGCCCCACTCTCTCATCGGATTCGGTACCCGCAGACCATTTGCCTGCTCCTATGATAAAGGCGGTGACTTTCATCGTATCTCTTTCTCTCCTATATTATGGTACCGGACCTCAGTGTGACTTTGGGTCAAGAGCTGAGCTACTCACAGCACATTAATTTGGTCACTCGCAGTTGCTACTACTGAGTACTACCAGCTTTGTCAACTCCGAGTTGTCCCAAGATCACTCAACCATTATGCTACCGTAGCCCATGTGCAAAAAGTGCATGCCTTTGTTACCAGTGGAATTGATCACTGCAGTTCGGTACTCGTACATTGTAGGTCTGCCACTTGGACTATTATTGGACGCCTTGGTCGATTTTTTCGTTCAGCTGCTCGCCTCATTGACCGCATTCCTAAATGTGGCTCTGTTTCTGCCTACAAGTGTGATATCCTTCACTGGCTCCCAGTTTCTCAGCTCATTTCCTACTGAAAACTAGACTTGTTTGAAGGTCCCTTTTTGGATGCACCCCATCATACTTGTCTGATCTCTGACCTCACAGCCAATCGAACCCTTCGCTCTTCAGCAGGAGAGCTTTGGTTCCGCGAGCCCGCACTTCTGTCAGACATCGCCGAGCCATTTTTATTGAGGGTCCCACCATCTTGAGTGACTTCGTATACGAGACTTACTGAGCTGAACGTGTCTGTTTTTA
This sequence comes from Lumbricus terrestris, assembly GCA_949752735.1. Taxonomy (NCBI): domain Eukaryota; kingdom Metazoa; phylum Annelida; class Clitellata; order Crassiclitellata; family Lumbricidae; genus Lumbricus; species Lumbricus terrestris. The sequence goes on from OX457047.1 coordinate 25,564,091, forward strand.
TAAGTCCCTCAGTTTGGATTTAGTTTGTTGTGAATGGTGAGAGAGATATCTGCTGAATGACATTACCATGGCTAGTTGTTTCAGTCATAACAAGATCACAATCGTCACCCTCCTCTTTTATTCAGACTTGGGACTGGTACTGCCAGAGAACAAGCAGCGTCTGAGTTTTACCATAATAATAGCGGACCCTGTGTATTGGCCTGTAACAATTATGAGACGCATAGGCCTACACTATTGTAGACTTCGGAACGAGAGGGCGACGCAGATGTTATAAGCATCTTCTACACACATTGTCTTAACAGTTAGCTTGCTGAGCGAAAGTCAGTTCCTTCACGCATGTGCTTCTAAGCCTTCTGTCCAAAAAAGGGCGGGCGCAACTTAAGCCATGTAAAAAAAACTCTTAGGGAATCAGAAATGAACAAAACCTCACGTCGGAAGGGGGAAATGAGGGATAGAACCCGGTTGTTTAGTGGGGGGAGGGCATTGGTGCAATCACGTCCTGAAAGTTGGGGGACCAAATGAATCACGTCCTAAAAGTTGGGGGGACCATAATAATAAAGTTAGGGGACCACTCAAAAGTTGGGGGACGCGTCCCGTGGGTCCCATAGGGTGGTTGCGCCTATGGGGGAGGGTAGAAGCCACTGTCTTCATGCTGACCCAAGATCACATTAGTCCCATATAGGTTTTACACACAAAAGCAGACCTGGAAGCATCAGATGGCAGATCTGAGCGACTATACCAAGTGCATATGCATAGGATCAGTCGGGTTTTAGGCAGCGATTTTGTTGCCAAAACGAGCTGAGGTACATACTCCTTTTTTAGATTACCAAAGTACAGAACGCTGGTCACAATTTATTGTTGATATGTTACACACGGATAATATAATAATATAATAGAAGATAATGAAAACGAAGGGGGGATGGTCGATAACAGTACGCATACATCATAGAAATTAATTCGTGGCGGTATAGGCCTACACGGTGCATGAATATGCATAGGATCAGTCGGGTTTTAGTCAGCGATTTAGTTGCCAAAAAGAGCTGAGGTATAGGCTCCTTTTTTAGATTACCAAAGTAGGCCTACAGAACGCTGGTCACAATTTGATGTCAACGCTGATATGTTACACACGGAGCTGCTGATTGCGCATGAGATATTTTAGGTTCCTCCACCCTCCAACATCTCTGCAGTTATACTTAGCTGAGGTGGTTATAGAATATAGATGGAGAGCCGGGGATCGCTCTAACTCCCACCCAACAGCTTCAACTTGGACACTCCGTTAAGGGATATATAAGCCGTATATAGGTGGCTATTTATACGACATCGAAGCGGAATGCGCCTCACGTTTCTCAAACATTTGCCGAACCATGCACTGAAGAGAATGCATGTTCAACCATCATACATAGGCCCTATAGACCGTGATTGTGTGTCAGAGACTATAGTACCATCAGCATAAATGTCAATGTAATCTTTGGAAATTTCTCGGCGACCACAAAAGCCAAAGCAGGGAGACCAGCTTATTCACAGGCGTTATGTCAAATCAAGTCCGCACTATAGCCAATGCATGTGTTCGTTACAGATAAGCGGAAACCCAGCAAAAATGAAAATGGCGGCTTATTGCTGTTTAACGACACTGCCATTTCAAAGATG